>JAVQMG010000131.1:10667500-11867500 GCA_032878915.1 Castanopsis chinensis
CATATTGTTTTGTGGGCAAAAGTAGAATTGTGGTGTTGTGGGGGAATCATATTGGAGATTCTGCAAGTGGGTTTTCTTTCTTCTTCTTTTTTTTTTTTTTTTTTTTTTTTTTGGGTGGGTTGGGTTCGTTGTGGGGGGGAGGTTGGGGGGTGGTGGAAGGTGATAATAAAAAATGGGGAATGTGAATGGAAGAGAAGATGGGGATGGAAGCCCATCTGGGGCTGAGGAAGAAAGTGTGGAAGGTGGTGGTGGTGTTGGTGTTGGTATTGGTATTGGTGGTGGTTTGGATGAAGGCATGGCTGCACCAAGTGGTGTGTCCCCTCCTGACTTGATGGGTCAGTCACCTCCTCATAGCCCTAGGGCCACCCAGTCACCTTTGATGTTCACTCCTCAAGTGAGTTCCTTTTCTCTTTCTCTTTTTTATTTCTGTTGGCTTTTTTTTTTTTTTTTTTTCAAGTGCTGTGAATTTTAGGGAGGAAGATTTGGATTTGATATCAGTTATTTCCAATTGCGGGTTTTTTTTTTTTTTTTTTTCCTTTTTTACTTTTGGGCTTTGTGAATATCGGGCAAGTTCATAGCTTTTGATTGTAATAACATTGTGTTTGGGGCTGGGATATTGGTGTGGCAAAAGGAAATTTGATCAATTGGTTAAAAATGGTGTTGAGAAGGTTTTATACGTGGATTATTTTCCAGAAAGTGAAATTTATTTGTTTGAGATCTTTTGGAGATGACCCCCAGTTATTGATTTTCCCTGCTACTTAATGTTCTGTCTGGAGTCTCTGTACACTCACTACTTGTTTGATGCAAAGTCCAAAAGGAATACTGGTGTTTCAAAACTCAAAAGCCTTTAATTATAAATTTTCCCCATATCTTCTACTTTGTTTGACAGACAAAAAGTTCATTGCTTTTGCCTCTTGCAATGTGTTTTTATGATTAGGTTGTACTTTTGGTCTTTGAAATCGAGGGTGGATGTTGAAATATAATCATCTGTTAGGAGCCATACAGTCTTAGGTGCAAAAATAGCACCAATTACTGAGTTTTGATTGTTTATTATGTGGGAATTGACTTGCTGATTCGATCCAGCTTAGTAGAGAGGATTTTATTTTCATTACCAACTTTTGACTAAAGCATGACTTTATATCCCCTTTGTTTTGGTGGCTATTGTGTGCATTTATTTGTTTGTTTTTTATTTTGGCGGGGAAGGATTGGCTGTAGACGCAGTGCTTGTAGAAGTATTAGAGGTTAACAATTTCTAAACCTGCTACTTTGTTAGATTCTATGCTTGAGATTTATTTGAGTTCCCTTGGGAAACATCTTGAATACCATTGAATCACTATTTGGTAAATTCATTTCTATTGTATAAATAACCTGCTCTACCCTGAAATATGTTGTTATTAACTGCACATGTACATGGCCTGTTTTTATTCGGATGTGTGCGATACAGCTTAGCTTGTGAAAAAGGTTGCTTATGTTTGTTTATTTAGTAAGCAAGCCCATTAAAAGCCAAGTTTAGGCTTGACAATTAAACAAGCCAAGTTCAAATTTAATACTGTGTTTGTAAATTAGGTCGTGAGTATAGAACATATATAATATTATATGTTCATATGTATGCATGTGAAAAAATATACTTACATGGACTTGAGATTGCATTGTGTAAGTTTGTAGATAAGTTCATAAGATATCAAATGATTATTTCTAATTTATTAATAATATAAACAATCTATTTTTTAGTAATATATATATATATATATATATAATTTTTCACATTACAAGGTTGGTAATTGTAATTTTTATAAATTTATAAATGAGATTCATTCTCTCTAGTCAACTCAAATATTTATATTTTCGATTGGTAAATTATACTCAATCTCAAATAATATAGTTGCAACTATAATTTAGTTATTATTTATTAGCATAGATTTGTGAAAGGGGTAAAAAGAAAATCTAATCATGGTGTTTGCTATCAATGGGGAAAGAATAAATTAATTGAGTAGTTTGTGAACAAGTTCCAGGTTGTTCTACAAGAAATTTTTTCATGCTAGATAATGTAGCTTGCTGATAGGATCAAGGTCGGTTTGCTTTTGAAATAAAATGAAATGAACCAATTTTATCTTTTAATACTAGGTTTGGCTGATTTACAATCCTAGTTTTTCGATGTTCCAATACATATTCCATCAAAGTGTATTTTTGCATATTTTACATTTTTATGCCATCCAGGTCCCGGTGGTTCCACTACAAAGACCAGATGAGATGTATGCTTCAAGCCAATCATGGACACAAACTGCTTCAGGGTATGAAGACATGTGCACTGAGCAAGGAATTCCTACAATGATTACATGGAGCTATGATGGAAATGAAGTAGCTGTGGAGGGATCGTGGGATGATTGGAGGACAAGGTTCCAGAAATTTGGTGCTTTTTTTTTTTTACATTTTCATTTTCTAAATTGTAGTTGTGCTTAATTTTCTGTCTAAACTCCTAATATCCCTTGTACCTTGTTGATCAGACTGCCCCTACAGAGATCAGGAAAAGACTTCACCATCATGAAAGTTCTACCATCTGGTGTTTACCAGTACAGGTTTATTGTTGATGGACATTGGAGGTATGCTCCTGAGTTGCCCTGCATCCAAGACGAGGCAGGCAATGCTTACCATGTTTTGGACTTGCAGGTTAATATCTTCTCCGCTTTTCTGGTTTATGCCAGAGTACCAGATGTGTGAATTATAGTGTAGATAACTTGTGTAATAGTTAATCTCAATGAATTTATCAAAAAAATAATAATCTTGATGAGAAAACTAAAGATGGATGCATGAGTATTTTGATATATCCTAACAATACATCCTGGGGATTGTACATGAACTAAAATATGGTACGAACTAATTCTAGTTTTAGCAATTCAACATTGTGTTATTGTACATTGTAGAACTTGTAATGTTTTATTTCTAATTATGTAAACCCAGTTCCTTTTAGCCTTAGTCTTGCCTCTATCTTTTTTCCCACTAAAATGCTTTAATCTTTCCTAATATCACACAATGACACAAAAAACTACCTTCTACTTCATATTCCTCTTTCTTGCACTTTCTGGGATCTGAAAGGATGATAAAGCTTGGTTTTTCTGTTGAATTCAATGAACTAATATTAACCCCTGGTGCTCCATAATCCATATGCAAATACAAAACCTGTAATTGTCTGTAATTGCTTGGCTGTGGGAATATGTGTGTATTATTATAATTTTTATTACTATTACCTGTTTAGTGCATGGATGCAAGATTAGCTTGGACTATCAATGTTCAGAGTAGTGAGAGAACAACCTGTGGTGTAGGCCTAGCAAAGTGATTTGCGCAAAAATTTGCTTCTCTCAGTCAATTATTTAACCAATACTGGTCAAAATGCCTCTTTAGAAATTTCTAGTCTGCTATGGTAGCTCTGTTAGGACTTAGGATAGTTGTTATCCTGGTTGTTTGTCTGCATCAACATTGTGGCAACTTCTGATTCAGTCTCAATTTCAACTCTAGATGCCTCCAATTGTTTAATGTTTTCTTCTCAAATGTTTGGTTTGATTTTGGTCGTGTCTTTCTCTAAGAGTGTGTTTCTCTCCTGGCAGATATTCTTGTAATTATCTTGTACTTATATTTATTTTAGTAATGCAATACTGCTGATGTCATTCAAAAAAAAAATGATGTTTTCCATTTATTACAACAGAACATATTAATGTTTTTTGTTCTTTTTTGTGCATGCGTGTGTGCTGTGATTTGATCATTTGACTATGGCATAATGTTTTTTGTTCTTTTTTGTACATGCATGTAGTCATCATACATCTTTCGTTTAGGTCATCTTTATTTAGTTGTGGTTTTCATTTAGGAGTTTTCCAGACATACACTTAACTTTCCATCAATCAAGATATGTTGGAAAGTTTTGGCTGCTTTAGGGGTTTTGATTTTATAATTGAGACTGAATGGTATTTGTTTATTTTTGTAATGTGCAGGACTATGTTCCCGAAGACATTGAAAGCATTTCCAGTTTTGAACCTCCTCAGTCCCCAGAGTCAACTTATAACAATATGCCACTTGGATCCGAAGATTTTGCGAAGGAGCCGCCATTGGTGCCACCACACTTACAAATGACTTTACTTAATGTGCCTTCATCCCACATGGAAATTCCGCCTCCTTTGTCAAGACCTCAACATGTTGTGCTTAATCATCTTTACATGCAAAAAGGGAAGAGTGGCCCTTCAGTTGTTGCACTTGGTACAACTCATAGGTTTATAGCCAAGTATGTGACAGTGGTGCTCTACAAGTCCTTGCAGAGGTAAACATACACATCCATGTCAACATTGTAATCTGAACACTTTTATGTAGTAATTTATGTTGAGAGGTAATGTTATTCCGACAGAGCTTACTCAGGAAGGAGCGTCAAATGAGATTTAACTATCGTATTTCACATAATAGAATAACTTGATGACCATTGATCCGAAAATTTATTGCTTGTTCTTACTGTTTGCAATGTTCAGCTGCTCTTTCGCTTGATTCTTTGATGAAACTTTGGATTCTTGATGGTAATCAGTAATGAATTATAGGTTTTCCTGCAGTTGAGAAGTGAAAGCCTGAATTGAAGTATAAACTGAAGTTTTTTTACCGTTTTGGCATTGTTAACTAAAATTTTCTTCCATAATTTGGTTACCTTCTGCTCCTTATATTTATAAGGTCTTCATTCTTTTATCCCTCCTTAAAGGTATAGATGGTCTTGACTCTTGAGGCTGGATTATCAAATTTTTGTTTATGGGATTGGGCTGGGCCTTCAATTTTTTTAAGCCTTTTTTTTACGCAACATTTTCCCATATTGTAAAAGACAAGGACAAGCCCAAAGGTATAAAATTCATTTAGGGTGACTGGCAAAATGACTTTTCTTGTTTGCGTAACTGAAAAAAAATTATTCCAACAGCAGCAAAAAAATTAAACATCTACAACAGAACTGGCCTCTTCCATGATACGATGAACAAACAAGGAGGGCAATTACAAAGATCAAAATAGCCAGTAGCTTTAGATCTTAAACACCATTTTGCCAAAGAGTGGACTGTCCTATTACCATCTCTAGGGGACCAACAAAAGGACGGATTTGGGATGGATTCAGCCAAGTTTAATGGCCTTCTCTAAAACCATTTTGACCCTCCAGTGAATATTCAGCCTATTACAACGAATAGCTTGAATGCACCCTTGTGAGTCTTCTTCATAAACAACCTCTTTACATGATAGTGCCGCTGCTAATGACACTGCCCATTTTAGAGCTTTTGCTTCTGCATGAAGAGGAATGTTGGTGTTTACCTTTTTTGAGCAGACAAATAACAGTGTCAGTGTTCCTCTCTAGTCTCTAACAACCATTGCTACTGCAGCATAAACCAACCCCACTGCTGCATTCACATTGAATTTTATAGCTCCTGCCTCTGGCCTAACCCATGAACTTGACCTTCTAGGCTGTTGCTGTAGCCTTGGAGGGGAGATTGTTGATGAGTGCTCTGACATTGTTTTAGCCAGCATAGATTTGATAGATTTAAAACACAGCTCCACTCCCTCAAAAACTTTCTTGTTCCTAGCTTGCCAAAATTTTCACATTGAATAGCTCCTAAAGGCTCTGGCTCTTCTTTATTGGACACATTCTAAGGAGGATTCAAAAGTGGGCATATGAATTGAATTGGTCTAGGCTTTGGAAAATGAATTCATCAATTTTTAATTCCCCATTGGCTTCCATACCACAAAGCTCTAGAAAGATGACAGGAGGTAAACAGATGAACTGTTTATTCCACTTCCTCATTGCATATGGGGCAAAATGACTTTTCTGCTCATGTATAAAATCTATAATCCTATAAACGCAAGATTAAAATTTAAATTGGTTTAAAGCATTTATCTGACAGCCAAACTGCACATTATCATCGGTGTCCTGCTTGCTTCTTTCTTTCTTTCTTTCTTTTTTTCTAATCACCATGGTCGATGCCTTCGGTGATCGCTGTTGGTGGCTGGTTTTGATCGGTTAACTCAGTTTATATGGTTTTTGTGTACACTCTACTTGCTTGTACCAGCTTATTCATGCCAAACAGAACTCACCTTGTGGTCAATAAGACCTGCAGTGCATTGCCAGTAGTCTGATCAATGTACTGCGTACCAATTTGTTTATGTTCTATTTGATGCTCGCCAACACAAATTGTGTATTCAAAAGCTCATTCTTTTTTAAGGCCATGCTGAATTCAGATAGCAATCAGCAAGGAAATTTTGAAAAAAAGAAACATAATAGAAAAGTGGGTGTGTTTTGGCTAGGAATGAATAATGGTCATTGCCAAGAGCCTTATGGCTCAAGTGGCACCCCTTAGTGTTTCCAAATCAAATATAATAATTAAAAAAAAAAAACAAAGAATAATAATTGCTATATCCGATTGGCTGTTCAAAAGGCCATTTTGTGACAGAATTTGCTGAGCCCATCTTTCCCAAGATTTATTCCTTGGAAAGCAAGCACTACATGCTTTCTGTAACAGAGTCTTCAACTCAAACTACCAGCCCCTAGAAAAAGGTCCCATGGTTTTAAATTTTAGAGGTTGAAAGAGAAGTTCTATTTAGGAATTAGATTCCCAGCCTCTAAATTATCATCTAGGCTTCTCATTCCAAATGTTTAAAACGAACCCCAGCTAACAGAACTGACGTAGATTCCACCTTAAAGAGCGAGCACAAGAGATAGAAGTTGCTTACGTTAGTTGTAACCTGTGGATTGCTGCTTACATTAGTTGTAACCTGTGGATCGCTTTTTCTTGGTCCTCATAGCAAATAGAATATGAATGAAGAATAACCAAAAAGTAAATGCAAAAGCAATCTAGAATCTATCAAGAGGCTCAGGGGAAACTAGTAAGGAGAAATTGCAAATGCATCTTAATTAAGGATGTGAGACTATCAAACCACTGACAATAATATTGCAAGGGAATATCAATTCCTACTATCAGGCATAAAGGGGAAACCCCTCATTCACCTGCCCTTGAAATAACAAGCATGTACAAAAATGCAAAGCAATTGGTTATTCAATGTAATCTATACGCCCAGCTTTCAACATATTAAATATAATTGGCTCCTCTTTTTAAACTACTCCATTCTTCGGATCTTCAAACAAGCACGACTACTTAAAAAACAGGACATCCTTTAACGACAATGCCTGGTGCAGTTGGGCAATGTGCCAAAGGACAATGGTCAAGTTCTGTACCCCACCATTTCAAATTTTTGCCTTCGTTTTGAAAAGCAAAGAACAATAAGACACCCATGAAAGCTGTCCCAGCATCCAATGCACCAGATAGAACATAGTTATATTTCTGCCACCAGACTTTATGGTATCTGAACACAAAGTAGTTAAAGATGGTTCCTGTGATAAGCCAGCTTGCTATATTGGTGGGAGTTGCTGGTGGCATTCCAGCGAAACCATAAGATATAACTGGTATGTTTATCAATGGAATCCATTTCTTGTCTGGATAGATTTTGCTGAATACCCAAACAGGAACGGGCAAGAAAGCTCCAATGAGGAACAACCATATTAAGTTACGGTACATTCCCCCAGGTCCAAAGAGCCGCTTTGGTCCAATCAGACCCCATATCACAGAAACATCAAAGGTCACTCGGTATTTAGGGCAGGTCCAAGGGCTGTCAGGATGAAGTGCTTCAACATCGCAGATGTTCTCAATGTTCTCCAGCATCCACCATGCAACTGCAAGGTTCACTACAGCAGAAACTAGAGTTCCCACCAGCTGGAAAAAGAAAAAGGGTAGGTCAGGAACTAACATTCTAAGAACAAAATTCAAATTTCTTAAATGAACATATTTCCAAGCTGCAGAACCTGAGCTGTGTACATGCACCGAGGTGGAATTTTCATGTAGTGCCCAAGTTTGAGGTCAGACAAGAAGGAGAGAGCATGGACAGTGCTGATTCTTCCATACATCTTGAACATCAAGTTTGCTATGGGCTTTCCAGGCAGCATAAAACCGAACATGAACTGTGCTATTATGTCATATCCAGGTTGCTGCATAGTAATTGCAAAAACATTGAGATGTCAACATTATGAAATCTACAATTTAGTCCTTCCAGCTATAAATCCAAATTAGATTCTTGGATTTTAAACATAAAAAGACAAGAAGAAAATCGACAAACCAGAATAAAAAATTTATACCTGGTTGGTAGTTGCTTGAATGATCCCAATTGGGAGAGTAACAACAAAAGCCAAGGCAAAGGCAAAGAGCATCCCCCACCATGGAATCTGCACGTCTGCTTTCCACACAAAACATAATAACAGAGAAACAACAATGCTCCCTATTAACAAAACAAGGAACCACCATTCAGGCACTTGTTTGTAACTTTTCATTAATTTTGCATGGATGTCCAACTTTGCATTCTTAATTGCTGATCTGCTCTGCTTCCAAATATCACTAGACAACAGAAACCGGTTGTAATTTAGTCAAACAGGATAATAATCATAAAGCAGCTAATTACACTTGAAGACCGTTATTGAAGTTGTGAATTATATGGGGGGAAAATGACATTTTCATCCAGTTCTTTCCTGTGAATTGTACTTATTCCAAGCATTTGGAGAGAAACACGAAGGAAAATAGGGAGTTAGATTCCACAATTCTTAGAACTAGTTTTCACAAGCCATCAGTTTGGGGAGAATTACAAAAACAGGACAAAGCTTAGTATTCATAATTGTTAAAAACTGATTTAGAATATCCTTCTTTTATCTTCTGCTTTAAAAAGGAGACCGGTTGGAGCATCCTGTACTTCTTTAATCTTACCATAGCTTAGTAGCAAGCTCATCCGATATGAACCAGTATAGTACTTGATAAAGTTTCCTATACTTTAATGTTTAATGCTGATGCCCTAATCTCAGTTGATTAAATGATAACTACCAGAAATGATGGTAATATCTAATTAAGTGTAATTGCTGTACATGACTCCAAGTTTGAAAGCAGCCTACCTGCCATGAAAGAGTGCCACATGAGTGAGGGTTGCTGTAAACCTTGCAAATCCTGATCCAATAGATAGGGCAAATAGAGGACTAAGATAGAGCTTCCCATAACTATCATAAGCAGCAACATTAAGATCGTATTGTGGAGACAAGATCTTAGTGGTATCATATTTTGTCCCGTTGTGAGTGAAGAGCTCACTAGAAAATATAGGGAATTTCCGAGAACCGAAGGTGTCAAACTTCCAGTAACACAAAGGGACAATTATGTAGATGAACATAATAAATCCAATCCCAACATTGAGAATGGAAGAGAAGGGTGCCACAAGTGGGCTGCCATGATAAGCAGATATCCCTGCCCAATCAATAGTGAAGGCACCAACTCCAAGTCCACGGTAACCAGACCCAATTTGCTGAGCTGTGATACTATGTGGCCATGCCCAGCAGACCCACGAAAAGAATGTCAAGATTGGAAATAAATATCCTGGGAGTGCATAATAGGCAAAGCTTGCTCCCATGGCAATGAGGAAAAATCGCAGCCGGGTCATGCCACTTTTTTTAGGCTCCCTTTCATGTAGTGCTCTGTAACAACAAAGTAAATGAGTCAATGAATGTCGAACTGAAGGAAATAAATAACAGCTAATCAAAAAATATATTCAGATTCTCTAAGTTATGCTGATACATAAGTTCTCTTAACCTGGATTACTTTTTTGCTTTGTTCACATGAAAATTCTCCATTACTACCAATAACAATTGTAGTAAGTAATTCATCATTCAACTTGACCCAATTTTATAATCAGTATACTCTGTGTCATTGAAGTGAATATTACACCAACCAGGCAAAATAGCTCAGGCAACAAATTCTCAACCAGTGCCCCATATCTATGTTATATGCAAATCTTATTCAACTTATAAATTGAAAAGACCATAATTGTTCCAGTTAAAAGTCCATGACAGAACAAGCTGATACTCTGCCACCAAAGCACTTGTTTTGCCTCATTTGGTTATTCGCTTATGCTCTTTATGTTGCTTTCACTTACCACAAATTTAAGTATCACCTCTATTAAGTCAAACAACTAAACTCAGCTCAACTAAGTGGAGGTTTCTGTTGTGTTCAATCTAAACTATCAAAAAATATATGGTCCTCTCAGAACTAAGTTGCCGTTTGCTTCGTCTCAGCCTTTCTTACTAAACTATCAATAAATCAAGGGACCAAAAAAATTGGTAGGCAGAGAAAAACAGACCTAAACAGAGAAACTTGAGCAAGATTTGCAGGCCACCACATCTCAACAGGATCAACAAGGTATCTCCTAAGCAGTCCAGCCCATCCATATCCCAAAATCTGCACACCAAAAAATTAAAGAAATTAACCAAACACACATAAAATATCTTAAAAATTACACCTTTCAGAACTGACAAGTAACGGTAAAAAAAATTAATTTCAGAATTATTATTAGTTTTTTAGATAGGTATCTTCAGAAATTCTGACCAGTTACAATTACTGACCCTTCGGTTCCTGAAATCATCAACCAAATCCCACCCCCCAAGAAAAAGCAAATACGAAAAAGACCCTTCATCACTTAATTAAGGCCCCCCCCCCCCCCCCCCCCCCCCTCCTCTCCCGGTTCAAACTTTCATTAATGATAATACTATCATGGAAACTGAAATAGTAAAACATATTAAAATCCCACAAACCCAAAATAAAGAAAGAAAGCAAGAAAGAAAGATTAAAAAAAAAAAAAAAACAAAAACAAAAACAAAAGAAAAAATACCTGAGTGGACAAAACGATGAGGAAGCTGCAAAGGAAGCTCACGCCTTGCTTATAATAAGTCTTCATGACAGTAATAGCACCAATCGAGTAAGCATCACCACCACCATAAGAGATACCACAATTGGCAAAGATGGTGATGATCACATGCTCCTTCATGTTGAAAGGTCCAGGATTCAAACTATATCTCCACCCAAAAAGGTTGTACTCGTTCCTTGGAAGCGTGGCGGCCATGAACTTCCCAATGGGCAAAGCAGCAATTTGCATGAGAATGGCTGAGATAGCCAGTGGCTGTGTACGGTAGGTGAAGAAAGTGTTGAGGAAGATGAGCACAGTGCATGTAGTTATGCCCAAGAACCATGCCCTGAAAGTCATCACTGGGATTGATGGGTCATCAGTCTCTGGCACAACCAGTGCCACTTCCTCAATGGGACACCTATCCTCTGAAGCCCCATTGACGCAACCTCCGATTGATTTCTCTGGGTCTGTTTGGAACTCACTTTGATTCTTGGATGCCATTGATAATAGCTAGCTAGAGCTTTTGAAACAAACAAAGATAAGAGATATATAATAGTGAGTTACAGAATACTGAGTACCATAACAGTGGCTAATAAAAACTCAGCTTTTGTTTCTGTGCCGCACTCTTATCTGAACGAGAAAAAATTGTGGGGGCTGAGCTTAAGGAATAGAGAGAAAGAGAGGCTATAGTGTTTCATAATAATGTCTGAAACAAACAAAGTTGTGTTTTTCTTGTTTCTGTTTTTGTTTTTTTGGATTTCGAAAGTGTCAAATGAGAGGTGGTGGCTATATAAGAGTTTGTGTTGCGTGAACGCTCGGGGGTACTATAATTTGCTGTGTGACCACAATACCCTTCACTGTGAGTTTGTTTTAAGAAATGGGTATGTGACTTTTCTTCTGTGGTAGTTTCTCTCTTTCTGGCTGCACTGCCGACTGCTGACTTAATCATTGACCACATTTCCATACTGGAGTATCTATACTATGGGGCCTTTTTGTTTTTTTTTTTTTTAAAGTTTAAAAATGTCCATTCAGACTTATGTTTTAGTAGATGTAAAATTAAAAGACTATTCGGTAAAATATTACTCTAATTTTTATTAAAATATTAGCTAAAAATATAGAATCACTTTTTTATTAATTTTTAAATTGATTTATTCACTTATAAATTAAAATTTTAAAATAAAAATAATATATATATAAAATAATTAAATACAATTTTATTCTACAAAATAGGATCACCAAAAAAAAAAAAAAAAAGGCTTCGCGCATGCAACGAGGGCTAGTATATAATAAGGGATTTACATTAGTAAACTATTTTAAGAAATCTTTTATGGAAAAACAAAAATGTAACTAACTATTTTGATAGATTTTTCAATCCTCCATAAAAACTTTTCTAAAATGAATAGTTAATGCCAGACCTATATAATAAATAATAAATAAAACCTAACAGTATTTTTTTCCTTGGAAAAATTATTAAAGTAACTGCTCCATTTATTTCTAGTTAAACTTTATGTGAATGTAGTTTTTTATAGTATTTATTAACATCATTAAATAAAATTTATTTCTTAACTTTTCTTATTTAGTTTGGCATAAGACTGAATTTTTTTTAAAATTTTTTTTTGAAACAACTTTAATTCACATGAAACTAATAAGGAAAATAACATTATCTCATGCGAAGCTAAATCATAGAAGTTAAAAGATGATTTTTCAACTCAATTTAAGGTTTCTACCAAATATATGAAACTTAGATAGTTTTTTATAAATTATTTTTTGAAAAGTAATTCATTTTCCCTTCATCAAAAGCCTTAAAAGTAGGGTAATTATTGAGTACTCTCAAGAGTACTATAAATGCGTACTTCTCCCTCTCACATAATTGTGATTTTCACTAATTAAATTTATAGTGAGACCCATAATTCAAAAGAAAAGGAAGAGTGCGCATTTATGGTACTTACAGAGTATTTATTTATTGGGTCATGCTAACGAATGCCCTTAGGGCATTGGTTAACAATTCATCTTAGGAAAGTTTTAACAGCACTTTTATTGGAAATGAAAAAAGCTGTCAAAACATTAATTGCTTTATTTCATTTTCCCATAAAAACTTTCTTTAAATGGATTGTTAACCAATGCCCTAAGGGCATTCGTTAGCATTTCCCTTATTTATTTTCCTTAAAAGTATGTAACAAATTCACTAAAAATTGTATTTATGTAAATGAATTTTCATGTGTATTTTTTTTTCTTTGTAGACTATTTTCTTTTGGGTTAAATTTTTAAGACTAATTTTTTGGAAGACTAAATTTCTTGCATTTATGACAAGTATTTTTAATTATATTAATCTTAATAATTTATATCTCCTAATTCCTTTTAATGACATGCTATATATACAATTTGTTTTAATGACATGCTATATATATGTGTGTGGAGTGGAAAAACATATTGATTACATGCATAAGACAATTAAAGTTTAAATGAACACAAAAAAACCTAGTAAAATTAGTGGAACACTCTATGTATGAAAGATAATTTTTGTACGGTGATTGTTGTTGGCTTAAGCATTCTAATAGCTTCTTAAAGTGATCATAGATGGTAATCTTTCACATCTTGGTTATTACATAAGATAAGGATTGTATCATCCAACCATAACATTGTTTAAGATGTTATTGTTTTGGTATGCTGTCAAATTCTAATAAACATATAAGAGATGTGGATTCGTGTATAATTGCGCATAAACATAATTTGAGGGTAGTCTTTTCTTTTCTTTGCTTTGTTCTTCTAGTTTTATAAATAACAATGTTACAGTGACAAAACTTTTCACAACATTATATATATCTATTATTGACAACACCATTTTATTTATTTAAAAACTTTTAATTTCATAAAATATATTGTGCAGAAATAGTAATTTTATTTATTGGAAAAATCCTTTTTACAAAAGACTGAAAGAACATTTAAATGGCTTTAAAAGATGTTATAAATGATTAATAACTATTCTGCAGACCTGTCTAAATTACAGAAATATCAAATATTGACCGTTTCTTACTGAAAAATACGAGTCCAAAATGGAAATTGTCTGGAAAATTCAGAAATTATTTGATTTTAATGGTCATTAATCAATCGAGTTGTCATGTCACGACTTACGAGACTGACCATGAATATTCTTGTCTGTTGTCATGCGATGCACCAAGTACGACAGGAGTAAAAATCTTAAAAATATTTTTCATCAAATTTCTTTGACATACACAACAAAAATATCACAACAATTTAAAAATATTCTTAAAACCGCAATCTCCAATTTAAATTATTTTCTATATTAATTTGAGAATATTGAAAGGCATTCTTAGCATTACTCAATTTCTTTACAAATATGCTACTACAACCTCCAATTAAATTATTTTCTATATTAATTTAAAAATATTATGAAATTGTTGTAATATTTTATTGTGTTCATAAAATCAAAACATCACTTAATTTCTTTAAGCAATTCATCTAAAATCATTGAATACATTTTGTCTTATAAATTCCAAAATCCAAAACTTATTTTGACCCATTCGAGTTTATTTTCTTTGACTTATACTGTATCTAAGTAAATAACAAAAACTTTAGAAAATTGAATCTATTAAAATAAGTTAACTGTATTATTTTGAAAAATTAACCAACTGAGCAAATAAAATGAAGATAGGCTCAACCTGTAACTCTGTTCGCGTTCTCAGTCTCACTGTATATGCACCCGAAGTATAAAAGTATTCTAGTAGTCTTAAAAAAAAAAGATTAAAAGAGCAAATAAAAAACAAAAAAATATTAACATGGTTTGTTGGTTACTAATGCAATTTGCTAAAACATAATTTTTTTAATCTACATCCATTAACTATTCTGAATGGACCTGGGGTATACTCACTTTTTTTTTTTTTTTTTGGTGAAAGAAAACAATAATCATGCTTTCATTGAATAGGTAATGTAATATTATATTTGTCCCGGGATATAAACTCCAACCATGATTATGGCTCTTCTAACCAAATTTCCAAATCTACAAAACAAACACATGTAAATGGAATGGAATATTTCCAATTTGTTCCTATCCATATCTGTTATTCATTATTTTAAAACAAACACAATTTCCTTCAATAAATTATAACCTTCAAGTCTTACAAATATTGCCATCTAAATTGATTTTGACCTTAGCTAATAGCAATATGACAAGTTAATGCCGTCAAATGCGACAACATGAAAAGGGGAAAAAAAGAAGAAGAATTTGACAATTTTTGAATCATCAATCATTATCATTGTAAACAATATCTAAACTCTAGAGATATAAAAATAATAGAGATTTAAAAAAGGTTTCATGAAAACTTACCGTTTGTTTTGGTTTGAGCCACAAAATTGATATAATGGGAAGAATATAATCCACAAAGTTAGGTCACGATCTTTGATTTTCTTTTTTACCGAATAAAAAAAAGAAGGTTTTCGGTATGAAAGTTAAGACACGATATTTCCTTTTCTTTTTCTGAATAAAAGAAGGTTTTTGATGCGGATTTATTCGCACCCAACGTATACTACTAGGGTCTTGATTGTGATCATGAAACCATCTAATGTGGAAGAAAATATTTTAATCTAGTCAAAGTGGCTGTGCATTCTCATGATGAAGAATATACATGGTTGTGATTACATTTATATACATGAGATAATGAAGCATTAATTAGAGTCGGGAAATTTGGCTGCTTCACTTAAGCCTGTGTAATCACGTGCTAAGACAAGTTTGGCACACTCTGTCTCGTTTAGGACTAACACAGAAAGTGTTGGTCCACGACCTTGACACGTCTGTTCTTATACAACTCTCCTACGTGGCATGCCACCTCATCACATGGGCCCACCAACTCAAAAGCAAACCACACCCCACAACTTTCTCCTCTGGCCGTCCCTTCAACTTTCTCATTCTGTCTCTCTCTCTCTCTGTTTCATCTCGTGCTACATGGATTAAAATGTGCCACGTGTCCATTATTTCCTAATTATATGCTGCTTCATTTTAGTTAAATACTGTCCATTATTTCCTAATTATATGCTGCTTTATTTTAGTTACCTGAAAAAATGAAAGAGTAAAAACTATTAGTTCATCCCAATCCAACTACTGCCGTAGTGGAGAGAGAACACACAATTTTTGTCACAAATTGTCACGCGGAGAAAAAATTGTGACTCCATGTGATTTCGTATCTATTATATGACGAGCCGTGATAAAAATTATATAATTTGTTATGATCGTAGCATTGCTAGAGTGGATAAGACAATGAGACGTGCGAGAGTAACGAAACTCTTTTTTAGTTAAGGGGATGTTGAATGTTGAAGCAAGAGAACATGATGGATTATGGGTCGTTAGATCTGTATTCATGGCACTAGAGAAACACTTGTTGCGTGGTGGGCTCCTTAAAGGTTTTGATTCCCCAAGAATAATACCAAAACCAAGCCGCAATTCTAGATCTGTGGTTCATATCATTCTCTACATCTCTTCTTTCTTTCTATCTTTTTTTTATTTTATTTTTTGTTGGTTGTTGTTGATAAACTTCAATTTATTTAATTATTTAAGAGAGAGAAGGAATAAAAAATATAAATAAAAAGAAAATAGTTGTAAGCTATATCTACTCTGTATTGCTAGAAATGGATAAATTTGCAGGCTATAGAGTTTGGACTCATTGATGGTGTGTTAGAAACTGAATTTGTTATCATATTGCAACTTTGTATCATGCATTTGATATGCTACTATGCCAGTAACCTTTATTTTATTTTATTTTAATTAGTAGTTGGTAGGTGAGTGCTTGTTGCAATTCAATGAATATGTTCTGATTTGCTGAGTAAACTTTTCTCATTCTAGTTAGAATGTTGTTGTGGAGGTTGTTATTTAAAGGGAATTGCAGCACTGTGTACCGTCCAATTGCACTAGAGGTCAATTGCTACAAAAGAACTTCAAAATCCTCTTCATTGGATTATATAATGAAAGCAAATAGGAATAAAAATATGACCCAAAAAAAGAAGAAGCAACAACTGGTCAAAGAGAAGCAGCCTATTGCACGTATATATGTCATATGTGATATCACTGGTAGTCAAGGAAGTGGAAATTTTTTTGAAAATCCTATAAATGAAAAGATTGTAAACATAATTGGCTATTTTTTTAATTGTCATAATTTTTTGAGAAAACAACAAAAAGAAAAAAAAAAAAAAAAAAAGATGGCAATTGTATCACATCCAATAACAGAAGAAATATCTTTCATTATTGCTCTCATAGCCAAGCCAGCCATTCTACTAAGCTTATTAGGCAATGATCTAAGGCTCTCAAGTGAAAAGCGGCTCCAACATTTTGGAAAAAAAAATGTTTACATTAAATTAGTTTTTATTTTAAATTATATATTTTTTTTAAAATTTATATTAGTTAAAACAATTTTTTTTTAATCCAATTATAAACAATGAATTATTTTTGGGGAATTATTAGTGGCAAAAGTGTAGTCCTAGATTTCCTTGAACCAAAATGACACGTGGTTTCTCAATGGGACTTGGGAAAAGTCCCACGTAGGACAGGGTGTGCACTGTGCACCCACATTGAACAGAAATTTAGTAACTACGAACTTTCGCCGTTAAATTTGGGAGACATGGCATCCACGTAGGACTAAAGCTCGTGTGAAACCCATGTTCTCCGCATAAAAGACAAAGGTCAATGAGATCCCACGTGGCAAAGACATCTTACAATACCATAATACTATTTCGGCATTGACTATGACACCACCACACTTTGAAGAGGACATATACCATAATATCGTAAATAACACATATCTTTCTTTAGACTTTAGTACGCGACACGTTGCAAAATGAAATAGAATACTAGTCTAGTACTAGTATAGTGGTTGGTAAACAGGAGAATTTATCAAGTAGTGACCAAACCTTGATAATCTTGGTGGGTGACTTATATTGTAAACACAATATACACGCAATGTACTAATTGGTCGACAAAGCTTAGCACCAAACAAATTTTCTGGGCTCTAATTACTAATAGGAATATAAGACTTGTTCAGTTGTTTTTATAATGTGCAATGTACATAATTTATTTAATTTAATTAATTGAATAATATGCATTGCACATGATAAAACATTTATTATTATTCTATTGATAGTTAGAATCCAGAACTTCAAACATGTTTAGTCTTAAATATTTTTCTTAATTAGGTAAACCTCTTATTACTTTGGGTATTTTTGGACCATGGTAATCAAGATTGTAATATAAGATATATTTAAGTTTTTATCTATAAACATATCCCTAATATATATATATATATATATATATATATGTATATATATATATATATAAGTCTATTATTCACACAAAAATTCCCATTTTTATATAGTATAAAAGCAAAAATTGAGAGAAAGTTCAACTAAGAATACAAATTAGATTTTAATTGCACTCTAATTTTATGCCAAGTATCATTCTAATTATTTAATTATTTAATGTCAGTTGTCTTTATATTTTGAATACACTTTAATTTTATACTAAGTGTTCACCACCAAAAAAAAAAATTGACTTTTGTTGGTGGATTTTTTATTGGGGGGGGGGTGGTATCTAATTATACTTTAATTATATGCTAATTATATTTACATACTTATTCATATATCTAAATTAATATATATATATATATATATATATATGCTCCAGTTGAATTTATTAGGCTTCTATATAAGAAATTTGGAGTTTGACTATTGCCTACACTAAAAACCAATTGATATATTACTCTGATGATAAAAAACAAATATTAAAAGAGGAGAAATTATCTCTTTAAAAAAAAGTAGTTATATATAAATTACACTCTTGAATATAGCCAACAGCAGACATCCTAGTCTCTTCCAGAAGCCCCTTGGTACAAGATCAACTTTGAAGTTGCAACATTTGCTAAAGACAACAAAGATGGACTGGAGGTTGTCATCCGGAACAATGAAGGTCTTGTAATGGCTTCGCTAACACAGAAACTGCCTCTACCATCAACTATGATCAAGGTTGAGGTATTAGCAGCAAGAAGAGCACTTGAGCTTGCACTAGAAACTGATTTTGACAACATAATACTTGAAGGCGACTCATAGATTTGTTTAAAGCACTGAAGAATGGTGGCAGAAGCTTAGCATAATATGAAAATTTTACACAAGACATCCTATTCTTTAGCTTGTATTTTCAGCTTTTAATTTATCCCTTGCATATCGCCATTGTAATAAGCTGGCTGATTCGTTAGCGAGGAGAGCAAAACTCCTCCCTCTTATGTTCCTTTGATGGAAGACGTATCACCAGACTTTTTATTTGTATTTCAGGATGATCTTAATAACCTACCTTAATAAATTGCATTGACCTATTTCTCAAAAAAAAAACAAAAAAAAGAATATTTCTGGGCTAATAAACTAGTTATTATAATGTTTATGCAATGATGCACAAGCATAGTTTCTCCACAATTCTCATCACATCCAGTCCCAGATCACTCGTCCACTTGCCTCTCCTCTCCTTGTCCTTGATTCCTCATCTATATTTCGCATCCGATTCAAACTATCATATTTCTGTGCACATACAAGATCTGGTTCTCCATTTGTGAGGCTGTGACTTCTTCTTATTTTTTTATTAGTTTTTCTTAACTACCAATGTGATGATGCCATTGTCGTTCGGAATATTGGATTAGTACTACCAATTTGTTGATTTTATACCTCATGTTACGACATTTTATTCTTTAATCAAACTTTTAACAAATAATATAAAATAGGTGATTTTTTTTGGATAAAAATAAAATAGGTTATTGGAATTTTGTAACTAGTGTAAATATCAAATGCGTCTAAACAAATACTTTGTGTACTATACTGCGTTTAAGGAGAATATTTGTACAAGCATGTTACCAAAATCTAGTGATGATGCACAAAATATTTCTCCATGAGGACCACCAATTATTTATTTTTATTTTATTTTATATTCAATTTGGAAACTCAAATTTTGTATATTTTATGTTGATTAAATCTATATTATTTTTTTTTTTGGCGCTAAAACTCTCAATTATTAGCATATTAATAAACAAACACACATTAATATCTTACCAATCATGGCTCTTGTTTTTTTCTTTTAGCAAAATAAAAAAAGATGCAAAAACAATTTTATATATATATATATATTTAAGGATTAAAAAGGGGAAAATAGTGATTTAACACTTCTATTTTCTCCCACTCTCGTTTTCTTTTTAGTTAATTTTCACCTATATTTAGCAAATGAATGATGGTAGGCTTGAATAGAAAAATTAAATACCATCCACGTGATGTTTCACAAAAACCACAGCTCTTCTTTCATTTCTTTTTTTATAGTATTCTCTCTCCTTTCTTTTTACCAAACAATAACATTACCAGAATTTCTAGTCAATCCAGAAACAGACGAATTTGCATTGAGGAAGTCCACAATATGGATTTGCCATCATTGAAAATAAGAAGAAATTGAGTGAAAGAAAATGTGCTTTTCCTTTGCTTATTTTTTCCATGCAGTGGGGTCTAGCTAAGTAGACTATTGGCAAGAACTGGAGATGGTGATTGGTGAACACACGATAAATGAAATGGAGGGCTATAACCGATGATTTTTTCATAGTGGAGGGTCCCTTGAATGAACCTCTAGGGTTGACCCTACTTTCTCACACAGGAGAACGCACTTCAAACCTGCATGTGCTTCCAATCAGATTGTTATAGAGCTTTCTCTTTCTCTGTGCATGTATCTACAAAATTAAGCTTGATGGTATAAATTGAAGTCCCCAATATTAGACCCATCTTTAATTTTCTAGATTCGAGGACACTTTATTTGAGGTGTTGTACTAATGTCATAACAGTATCTAATTACTGTATTATGTTATAATTTTTCAAAAATTGCTTATGTCATTATATCAGATCGTACTCGTACCTGTACTTGTGTCCATGCATCCTAGTTGATCTTAGTCTTTACACTTGGAAGAGGTATATAATTTGGTTGCCCATAATATGGATCCCCTGTTCAAAAGTCTCCCAAACAAGATGAGATAGAACTAGACTATGGAGGAGAGAGATTTACATCAAACACTTTTGGACACATCGATAGCACAATCTTTAAGCCATGGGATGAGATGAGAAAGGCATGAGTTTTGTGTTGTTTCCATGTATAAATATTTAAGGTCTGTTTGGTACATGTATTTAAAAACTAAAAATTATTGTTTAAAAATATGTATAAAAATACGTATGGGTGAAAAAGTGTGTGGAAATACGTGTAATGTTATTTAAAAACTGAAAATTGTTGTTTGAAAACACAAACCAAACACCCCCTTACGGGTCAATAGGAAATGAGAGTATGGGACTCACTAGGGCCCAAAAAGCCAAAAGAGAAATAAGGTTATGGGAAACATATCATTATCTCAAAGAAGAACGACAAATAGAAAGTCAGAGACCCACATTTTTATTTTTATTTTTTACTCAAAAGTCGAAACACTATAGTTCCAGTTTTTTTCCTTGTTTTTTTGATATTGGATTGGAATATAAGGCCACAATGATTTTGATGAGTTTTTATTTAATATTTTGCTATTAAATGACAATTTTTTTTGGGTAAGAAAACAACTATTTTCAAAACAAGGAAAAGAGAAAATGGGCTGTAATTTTTTTCTTTTTTCTTCTTCTCTATTCTATACATTCTAAACTTTTTTAATTATGTGAATATTTATTTCAAATATAAATATAAATTACACTTGTCCATCATGTGCATCCAGCAAGTAAATGACCATAAAGAATGCAAGTTTAAAACACATATAGAAACTTACAGCATGTGGATAAATTACCACAAAAAAAAAAAAAAAAAAAACTAACTTTTAAGTTTTAACATATAATCCATTTTTTTTTTGCTGAATAAAAAATGGGTAGGAGGGGGCGACTAACGTGGCAATCCTATCTGGGCGTGACTATAGTAGCACCCTACCCGTCAGGGTCCGGATCCCTGCTGGGATGCAGGAGGCTAGGACCGGTGAGCCATAATTTCTCCAGCCCCACGAGGAGCACCAATGGCCTAAGCTGCCAAGGAAGGTGACCCCCACGCAAGTCCATATTCGGACTCAAACATGGGACCTCATCTTGGCGAAACTCTTTGTTCATCATCTAGAACCATTGGACCACACCACCTCGGTGGTTTAACATATAATTCATTTGGTTTTTGATGATTCTGACAGTTTGATTCTTTGTCTGCCATAGGTCTCATTTGCAAATTGATGTTAGAAAATATAAATAACTTAAAAGGGGATGCCATTCAGGTTGTTAAATCCCATATCATTTATTGAACGACACAAAGTTTTATCACCACCTAATAACCATTTAATTAACAGTATTTTTTTTCTTTTTTTAAGGGAGGGGGTGGGGGTGTTAATTTAACTATCACACGATGGACCGAACGATTATAAAAGAGCAAGTGAGTATTAATTATGGGCCAAGGGGTAATTAATAATTATATTTGCAAATGAGAATGTAGTATAAAAGAGCAAGTGAGTATTAGTTATGTTTCAAGGGGTAATTAATAATTATATTGGCAAATGAGAATCTAATATGTCATGTGACAAGCTAAGTATGGACTAGAGTGCAAAAAAAATTTTCTTTATCTTTATCTTCTTTTTATTTTTTGGGGGGGTGAAAACTAACTTTTCTTTTGGATGGGCCACGATGGACTAAACGATTATAAAAGCACGTGAGTATTAATTTATAATTCTATAGAGATCAAGGAGTATTCTTTTTTTTTTGAGAGAGGTAGAAACTATTTAAAAAAAAAAAAAAGATCAAGGAGTAATTATATTTCATAAAAAAGAGAGCAATTATATTGGCAAATGAAGATCTAGTACGCATTCAGCAAAAAAAAAAAAAAAATGAAGATCTAGCATGCAATGTCACAAGTTGTTACCATGGAATTAATGCACGGCTAATTTTACAGTTTAAACTTCACTTTGTTGAATCCAAGCACTTTATGCGTAAAGAAAAGTCATTGCTCATTTGAACTATAAAGCTTATGATGTGTATGTTTATGCTTTTCCAAGCCTAGAAAAGAAAACGGAATTCTAGTATTCTAGCTTTGGGGCAAATACTTTTAAATATGCCTCATTTGGTTGATCTATACCATAAGCTATTATTGTAAGATGATACACACTAATTAATAGTCCACCCGTTGCTACATCATATTCGTAGGTACATTGAGAACATAAATGACAGCAATGAAATACCAATTCCCATGCTTTATTTGTAAAGTCTCTATTCCTTGGTAGTCGAAGTCCAAAAATCTATAAACTAACCCATGTTTATAACCATATACCTATAAAATGACAGCAATGAAATGCCAATTCCCAAGCTTTATTTGTAAACTCTCTATTCCTTGGTAGTCGAAGTCCAAAAATCTATAAACTAACCCATATTTGGTTAGCCAAGCAGACAAACGACCTTACATCGTTTTTTTATCTCTCCCACATTTTATGTATAAGATGGAAACTGCTATATGAATGTGATGGGCCGACTATGACACAAGGCACGTGAGTAAATTAAGGGTATTTTGATTCCTTGGTAAAATGGTCAAACAGTAATTGTATATGATGAGAAATTATAGATGAGGGTCCCTCTCATATTAGTGCTTGACGAATCTAAAGGCCAGCTACATATATGCTTACGGAAACATCAAATAATGACTTCGTCACCCATGAGAAAGTATCACTGTCTTAGAAACAAAAATCAAACCACATAATTTCCCCTAAATCACTTTGTGTGAAAATTCTTCCAATTAATGATAATATTGATTTATAAGGAAATTTTGTTTGCAAAAAAAAAAAAAAAAAAAATTGTGCTCTCTTTAATCAACTCGTTCACATAGGAGTATCATACTAATATTTTCTCCACAACTTATTTGAGATTCTAAGAGAGAGGTAATTAACTAGTATGGGTTTAGAGTGATTGTGTACCTAATAAAATAAGAATAAGAGAGAGAGAGAGAGAGAGAGAGAGGACAAATTTTTGTCCATGTGGGAACTCATGATTCAATCAAAACTTTGATGGTTGACACTTCACACTTCACACACAAGCTGGCACAAGCCAAAGAGTAGTAGGGACAAGGAGTTATAAAGTCCTGAAAGATGTAGGACATCACATCTACTTGTATCAGACAAAGGGAAAGTGGGTCGATCTCTTTTCCATTTGCTTGGTGAGGAGTAACATTACATAGAGCACATAATTTGAAACCCTTTATATTATATGTTCATTTCCCTTTAGTTCAGCTTCAATTATTAACAACTTGCCAGAAAACATGCGCAACACACTGAAGTTGTGATAAAAAATGAGGAGTTTTAGGTGGTGGTGGAGGTTGGGTTAAGTTTGGGAGAGGTGTAAAATGTTATGATCACAAATAAAAGCATAGAACAACATTTTATGCCCAATCTGTCTCTATTTTATGGTCAATCAGAAATTATTTTCAGGTTGACTAGCAATTTCAGTCATTCCAAATACCTGTAAATGTGAAAAGTATTTTTTGAAAATCAATTTTCATTGAAACAAATGTAACTTAAGACATAAGTAATGGAAAACTTTTTGATGGGAGGCAAAACCGTAATTAGAGTACATCTTTTGAAATGGATTCTAAGATATATGCTGATAAGTTTCATCCACTTATCTTTTCCTTCCCCATATAATAAACAAAAATGAGATTTTTTTATTGTTTATTATTATTATTATTATTATTTTATTTTGGAAATGGTTAGAAATGTTTTATACTACTATGCAGCCCCTGTTGCTCTACTTAGCCCAGTCCTTTGACCCCACCCCACACCATGCGCTAGGAAGGTAACACATTTTATTTTGTTTTGTTATTTATTTATTTTGGAGAATCGGGAGGTAATTCTTGAATTAACAAGTTTTGTCTAAAGAATTATTTGATGAATGGTAAAGCTCACTTCTATTTATATCAAATAAAAAATTATTATTTTTAAATTATTACAATATGCTGCTAACTTTATAGTTCGAATCCTTTCTCTCTAGATCTCAAGAATTTTGTGCATAAGAAGATGCTAATTAAGCTATAAGACCCTTGACAAACAAAAAATAAAATATCCATAAAAAAAAGTCTTGTCGTCTATCAGCAAAACCTAGTGTCTTTTATTAAGAAAACCAAAATTTTAAATTCCCATTCTTCAATATATAATGACTATAATCAATTATCCAAAATTGACTAGAGTAAAGAGAAGAATAAATATCTATCCCAAGCAAGTTTCACATGGATACTTTTATCATACAAGCATACACTAATTAACATGCTTGTAGACTGTAGAGACTGTGCCACTATAACATACTTTCTGCTTGCATTTTCCATCAAAGAAAATAATTACTCCTCCATCCTACCACAGATGAAACTTATCAAAAAATAACAATCTTCTTGAAATGACTAAGATGGATGTAAGTATAAGATAACTGATATCATACATAGCTCGCCTAAGAATATTTTTATAATAATCTTTTTTTTTTTTTTTAGTTACATTAAAAATACATGTCATTTTGCAAACTTCATTTAACAATACATAATCAGTAAGCAATAAGTTGGCCGAGTCCATTGTAAGATAGATGAAGTGCTGTATTTTTATTGGCCTTTGATGAAGGAAATCATTTCTGATTCATGAATAGTTTAAAGTTTAATTAAACTAATAAAATACTTTTTGCAATAATGTTTGGTGTTGCAAATAAAATCTTTCCATATGCTCCTGCTAGGTATGACCTACCATTTGAGCAAAAAAATCGGGTAAAAGGTTTCCCATGGCAATTAAACTCGTATGTAGGCAAAGAACCATGAGGGTTCTTCATCAGGTAACAAGCTAAAGCCCAAATCGACGGTCTAAAACAAACCACCTATCCATGCTTAAAAGCCCAGTGAAGATTAAAGTTATGTTTAGACCTATATAATACACCCCATTCCAATAATTTTTGCTATTATTTTTTGGTGGTGGGGGGTGAGAAAAATTATTGAGTTTTTGATAGTTAGGTAGGCCCATACAAAAAAAAAAAATCAAAGCCATTTCCAAATTGAAGCACATTTTTATTTTTGGTCGGTAGGTATGGGAATCTATCATGGATCAAAGATGGGATTTGGGTCTTGTCTATGATTTTAATGAGTATTCTCTCATTATATGAGGAAATGCTTATGCTCGGCCGCAATTAGAATTTTGTAGTTCTCACTAAATGAAATAAGCATGGCAACATTAGAAAGTGGGGGTGTTGACCTTGCAAATGGAAAAAGAAGTGTCAATTCTGCCTTTTGAAAACATTTGAATAAGATTGAATCCACTATTAGAAACACCAAAACAAAAATGGGAAATTACATCAATACAGAAGTTCTTTTTATAAATATACCCTTTAAATTTTGATATGATTATCAATTTGATTGACAAGTAGCAGTACCACACCTTATGTAATTATTTTCTATTAAAATTAACAAATTTAATCACATAATGAGTACATGATACTAATGTCATTTCAAAATTATTGATGATATGGAAAAAAAATTATGTGTTTATCATGTGATTATATAAAAGGTTTAAATTGTTATAAAACTAAGTTCAGGGGTTATTTGTTCAAATAGAAAGTCTAAGGACCAACTAACATTACATTAAAGTTCTAAGTGTCATATTTGTTTAGAAAAAAAAAAATGGAAATCAAAATTTGAGCCATTATTCAGCCAATCACATTGTGGAAAGCCTTAAAAAAAAAAAAAAAAAAAGACTCTTAATTAACTTTGCATCATAGCTAAATGATAGATTTATGCAGTATGATAGGTAATTTGATATTTGAGATATTCCATGTCGTACCTATCACTTTGCATAGTTAATTAAGTTGTCTATGCCCCCACTAAATGGTGGGAAAAGCGACTTCAAAGGGGTATGTGTATCATTATGCTGAAGATGAACTAAAGGCCCAAATTGGAACCGCCCAAATCAACCCCATTGTCAATACTGTTCATTACTGACTAGCGAGTAGTGACGGAACACCAGTTAATGATGATACATCATAGGTTTGACTTTTTTGGGCCATTTTGGAAGGCCATTTCATTGCTTTATGCTTTGTGATGGCTACATCTCATTTCCAAATGAAAAAGAAGAAGAAGAAAAGGGGCAAATCTGTAAGAAGGTATATGGATGGATTGAAATTATGTTTTGTACGAGTGGCATGGAAAGCCGATAGCAATGTTTTTATCTACACCAAGCCAGCACTTTCAAGAAAAAAGGGAAAATAAAAATGAGTGGCATGGGAAAACTCTTTTAAGATAAATCAAGCCTACATTTAGTTCACTTTTCACATGTAATGTTCAAAGTTTGTAAAGGCAGCTCACACAAGAAAAATATCTTTTTCTTTCTTTCAATATAATTTGTCAAGATAAAGGTATCGAGCTAATTTTCTGGATCACTGGATGTTTGTATTCCTTCCATCCTACAAACATCTGAGTAAAGACAAAAACAAATTGCTTGGTAGTGATCCTAGAGTGTTGATTCAGGGACTTGAACCCGAAATCTCATAGATCAGGTAAAGGTCGAGAAACCACTAAATTAATACATTGGATTGCACAAGAAAAAGAAAAAGAAAAACTTTAGCTCCAAAGAGTGCACTCTTTTGTTTTACACTAATCTGATCAGTCATAGATGTGAACCCCTTATTGAAAGCAGGATGGAAGGCCTAATTAATCCAAATTTGAATGTGATTGTTGGGCCTTATCGTTACTTGAAGGTTCGGAATCTTGTAAGGGTCCCCTATAGAAAGGCAATCCACCTAGTCACGACACAAAGTGAGAGAGAACCATAACTATAACATTCAGCATAAAAAGTATACTATTCTTTACTTTTCACTTAGAGCCGTGGTACCACCCCACCACCCCACTTTCGACGAATGGACCAAACCAGTCTGCTTCATCTTTTTTCTGCTTAGCCTAAACTTAAGCTATCATTCTCATTCAGCTTTATTGTTTGATCCACTAATGGCCATGTGGTCCAACACAGCCAGCTTACAATTGACCCGTATGTCTTAAACATGCAATTGAATACCTTTACCTTTGCAGGCCACACGCCATTTGTCTTCTTCAACTCTGTGAATGCCATAATGTCCACAAGATGCAGTGCTAAAAATACTTCATATTGGGAGTTTTTAAGTCACCATGTAATTTTCCACATGCATTTCAGTTTCAAAGGAGTCCTAAAAGGAAGCCCAAACCACTAGCAAATGCATGTTAAGGGCAAAAGTCAGTGTTGTACATTGGATTCCTAAATTGATAAATTCAAATGCATGGCTGCATTGATCAATGCATTGTAAACAGTAAAACATTTTTCAAGGACCATGAGATTCAACAATTTACTATTATGGTGTCTACCTAGCTGGAGCTGAATTCTGTAGGCTCCAGTGTTTATTGGTTCCGAACAGCCCCAGAAGACACAAAGGGGGCATCACTCATGCAAAGAGATGATAGCATCATTTTCTATTAGACGTTTCATTATTTTTGGAATTGGAGTGGCAGAGGAATCTCATGGCCGTGCATCATTTTATTGATCTTTGCCCGTCACTTGACGTCGACAACAGTTATATGGACAATAGGCATCTTGGATGAGTGGTTCAAATGAAATGGTGTGACCTCCATAGAGGTACAAGAAGTGTCCCATTCTTTAAAATGGTAAGGGGACTTCTTCCATTCCATGAGCCATTGTCCACTCCTTTTAAATCTTCAAATTTGTCAATATTTTGTTTGAGTACCTGTACTTTTTTGTTTTTCTTTTTTTTACTCGATGAGTACCTGCGCTATAAGCACCATTAGTAAAAATGCAAGTTGTTCCCTCCAACCAAAATTGGGCTCTTTTTTCTTCTAGTCCATATTGGCTGCGCCATCTCAAAATCCAGATAAATTCTACCATACCAAAACCATGATCCTTTATGCTTACTATGCACTGAACCAAGCAGAAAATACTGCAAAGCTGATAAAGAACAGGTCCAGTGTTGTGAGAGGTTTCTGAGGGATGGGTTTTATTTGCTCATGCCCAAGAATATCAAATATCCAAGAGTGCTTTGAAAAAATAATGGACAAGTTAGTCAAATAGTGCTTTTATTTGGGCAAGTCGATCAATGTGCCAGTTCATAAGAATAAGATATTTTTCTGCTCAAGTCATGCTCACGCAATGATAGGAACCACTAGATAAAGTGTCCAAACCCAGTTATGCATGTATGTGCATATCAATATGATGTCAGATCAGTTGTACCTCAAAATAATAATATGTGGACATCAAGTACTCTTTGGTAGCTTCTCATCCATAGTATCTAGCTGAGCTATTGGACGATAAATTTCAATGCTTTCCAGATTACCAAAAAAAAAAAAAAAAATTCAATACGCATATTACGCAAAAACCTTATATTATTTTTAGGCATCGTTTCAAATTAAACTCTGTAATTGGATTAATTGTTACAAATTGGATGCTATAGTTCCTTAGTTTTAAATCAAACCCTAAACTTTTATATCTTATTTGATAAGTATTGATATATCGATCGTCTTGCTACTCTTGTCCGCAAAGTGATCAACACACCCTCTTCATAAGATGGTGGACGATCCGTGATCCCCAGCTACGTCCCAAGAGTAAGGCCATGCAATTTATAGAGCAAGAATGCGAAAGTTAAGTCTCCACGAACCCAGATAATTTGGAATGAGTGCATAGGAATAGATTTTTAGGATGATGGTTAGATCATAATTAAAAAGTATATAAAGAACTAGCATTAAGGCTGCCCTTCCACTAGGCTAATTAGGCCATTGCCTAAGGCCCTCAAGTGGAAGGAGCCCCAAAATTTTGAAAAAGAAGGGGTAGTAAAAAAAATAATAAAAAATTTAGTTTAAGATAAAACTCTAAAAAATCTTATACATCCTTGTGACAAAAAAACAAAAAAAATTGAAATATCCTTGTAAACATTGGTACCCCAAATAATTCTTTGGACTAAACAAAATTAATTATCCCAAAAAAATCATCATTTACCTCTAGACAAATAAAAAATAAACTAGATAAAATGAAAATCCGGTCTAAAAAGTTACCCACAAAACAATCTCAAATCAAAAGAGATTAAATATCTCAAATCCTTAAAATTTACTCATACCTTTTCTCTCTCTCAACTCTTGCTCTCTGCCTCTCTCTTTCTCAGCTAGATGATGATAGTTTGTAAAAATACTATCTTAAACTTGAATATTTTCTCAAACATGATATTTATTATGATATTGATAGTTTAGATTTATTTTCAGAGTTAAAAGTTTTAAAAGAAATTTTACAAATAAAAAAATATACTTCAATTGACATATTGAATTATATGAAAATGTTATATTCATTTCCAAATACATGCATTGCTTATAGAATTTTAATAATTCTTGTTACATTGAAAGAGGTTTTTCAAAATTAAAATTGATAAAATCATATCTAAAATCGACAATGTCTCAAGAAAGATTAATTGGATTAACTATACTATCAATTGAAAATGAGATGTTAAAGAACTTGAATACAAAAATTTAATTAGTCAATTTGCATCTCAAAAGGCAATAAAAATAGATTTTAAAATATTAAATAAGTACTAATTTAATTAATACATAAATATAAAAAAATGACACATTTTAGTTCTCGCCTAAGGCCCCAAATGTCTAAGGCCGACCCTGACTAGCATCCATGCTCACAAAAGTATAAGAGAAAACCCTAGAATTTTCATTGCTGACTACTTTTGGGTGATTGTGAGTTCTGATTAAGCATCAGAGGAGCTTAGGCCGACACAACATCGGTGTTCTCTAAATAAGTGATTTTTGTGTACAGGTCTTCCAAACCTCCGATTTTGGACGAGTGGTCCATTGATTTTTTGTACATCATCAGTATCAATTTAAGCTCCCAATCAAACTTAATCAAATCCAAAAATATTCAAGATTTAAATTGATACGATTTTTAAAACTCCAATTGAACCCGTAGAGAAACTATAAGATTTAATTTATGATAGTCTTAAACTTTATTGTTTAATTTGAAACCTTTAAAAATATAAGATTCAATTTGAAACCATTCTTAAAATATTAGAGAAATTACACTATACCAAATTAAACTACCCTACATTATATTTTGCATCCTAAACTTTTCGCACATTTTGCACCCTAAACCATGGCCCTTGATACACTTTGTAGTTTGTACCCTAATGTTAAGTTTTTAGTTAACTTGGATGGACATTCAAAATTTAGGGTGCAAAATGTAATCAGGAATATAGTTTAGAATAGTAAAATGTAATTTATCTTTTGTTTTTAAAGTATTGAGAAGAGAGGTAATTAAATCTTTTCATGTGATACCATATTTTTCCATCCAAGTTAATAGAAAACTTAATGTCAGAGTGCAAAGTGTAACAATGGTTATAGTTTATAATGCAAAATGTGCATTAAAAAATTTTAGGATGTAAAGTGTAATCAAGAGTATAGTTTAGGGTAGTAAAGTGTAATTTTTCATAAAATATTTATATTAGAAGTACTATTTAAGAGGCTTCCCAAGTTTAGGTTTCCTATTTTTGGATGCCTAAAATACCATCAAATTCACTTAGGAAGCTAAGTAATAGGATTAGACATGTCAAATTACTAATTTAAAAACTCCAAAATTTTAGATAAGTTGAAAAAAAAAAAAACAGTTTTTTTTTTTTTTGCCATCTACATTTCTTTGTCAATTCAAATTTCAAAATAAAACAAAAATTTTTCTTAAAGAAAATAAAACGACTCTTTTTATTTATTTATTTTTTATCTATATTAATATTTAATTAATAAGGAGCTTCCCTTCTTTGGATTTATATTTTTTTATGCCTAAAATATCCTCAAAATATAGAAAATTATGACATTAAACTCACCCAAAAAAAAAAAAAAAAATCATCACACGCACTTCATATGATTTACAATTTAATTTGTTTTTTGTGTGGTTTTTTTTTTTTTTTTTACATGAAAGAATTGAATGAGTTAAACAGTTTCAGAGTTCACATAAAATTTAATTGCAAATACGTGAAGTGAATTAAGCCCAACATGTCCCTATAATCTACAGTTTAGCAAAAAGACGGACAATTGTCATAACATGTTTCTGCTGTTGAGCTCTCCATTACATGCCAAGGAATCAAAACACTAACACGTTGGTTTCTTGATAAATATTTCCGGCCATGGTTGTGCCACAAGGGATCTGCAATCCAAAAAACTTTACTAATTAAAACAGAGACCATATCAAACTTTAACCAATTAAACGGCTAGTAAATGCTAAAGGCCATAGCATATGGCCCAAAGCTTAATTTGCTTAGATTGAGAACTCCAAAGTGATCCCAAGATAATAAGAGCTATGGCTAGACTATGGGCCTATGGCTTAGCTTGAGAGAGCAATAGGGTTAGACTTTAGAGGCAGAGAGAGCTAGGTTTGAGAGAAAAAGAGAGCGGGGTTACGGTCTAGAAAGGAGAATTGTTAGGAATTGTGATCTTGTGGTGGCAAATACACTGGGTACTGAATGATTGTACAATTTTATTTTATTTTATGTTAATTTATTTGTAGAATAGAGTTGATTGTATGCGATAGTCTCTAAACTATTATTTGGAAAAATCTAATGTGGCAAATTACTATTGTAGTAAAGATTTGGATTGAATTTATTCTCAACTTATTGTTCGGACTATAAAATAGTTAGGTTATTTTTTGTAACAGTATTTGTTTTCTATTTTTAAAAACTTGTTTTTAAGAATATAAAGAAAAAATAATTTTTTTTTTAAATCAATAACATGTTTGGTTAGTTAAAATTAAAAAGATAGTTTTTTGAAGAAAAAAAAAATTAAAATATGTTGTTACTAAAATTTGAACTCTGATGTTAACTCATTAATGAGATAAATCTATTAAATTAAATGTGTATTTTCACTGACTTTTAAAAATTAGAAACTGAAAATAACATTTTGCATATTTTTAGTTTCCTTTATAAATTGAATTTTGAAAATAGTTATTGTTTTTTGTCCATTTTGAGTTGCTAAACAAGTTTTTAAGTCTCAACAATAGAAATTTATTTTTAGAAACAGAAATTAAGAGGGAAAAATAGTTACCAAACACACCCAATTCTCAAGTTCTTCCATAAATTTCATTGTCTAAAATAGTATCAGCGAAATAAACACAACTATCTATGCCAAATTCTCAGATACAAAAACCTAGGCCAACATTGCTCAGTACAGCCAGTTTTTAGAGATGTCCATAGTCCATAGGTACATACTTCAAACCTCAAGACCCATAATATTTATATGGGGTGCCGAGGTCGGCACAGCCCCCTTGATTTCTGTTCTTGCCAATGACTTATTAACATATCTAAGTACATATTAGAAAATTGCATAGGGCAGACTAAACTACATCAAAGGTACATACAATAGCAGCATTAGTCACATAACAGAGCAAGCATTAGGATTCTCGTCACTGAAAATCTGAGGAGGATATGCATACGCATACTCCAAGTACTTGGATGGCCAATATTCAATTTTCTTGATATCACTCTTCTTGTCATCGTCCCCCTTGCCTTCTTCACCATCTTTCTTTTCTTCTTCTTTCTCTTCCTTCTTCTCTTCTTCTTTCTTCTCTTCTTCCTTCTTTTCTTCGTCTTTCACTATTGAAGCCTGCTTCTTGGTTCTCTTGTACACATAATCAACCAGCATTGTTGGTTCCACCACACCCTTTACTATTACCTGATCATTAGCTAGGTCTGTTGACACTGATTCAACGCCTGCAGTACAATCCAACTTCTCAGAGTGCATCCAATAGTGACTTCAATAAAGTTGCTACCGTATACAGTGTGTGTTCACTTTAATAACATAATAAATATATTAATTACTTTTTTTATTATATATAATTGATGACATGAAAGTTGATACATTAGTTTGTAAGTTTTACATAATGAAATTTGTAATGTCCTTGATTACTTTTTCTTGTTGTGCTTAAAATTTTCACATACAGCTGTAAAATTTGTATGATTTTGTATAATCCATTTCATGTATAAAAACCGATATATACACGCACCTGGGTGGAGTTTGGATTGGGTTGGTATAGATGGATACAAGAAGATAACCGAAAGGAATCGAACAAATTTTATCCAAATTAAAGTAAAAAAAGTGATTGACAATTGACATGCAATATGAATAGATTTGATTGCATGCATTACTATTAAAGAAAAGAATCTTCTTCGGGGGAGAATTATCTTTTGATAAGAGAGAGCAATTAGTAAGTGACGCGGTGCGTTTCACTCGAACAACATCATTGTATAAGCAACTTCTTTTTTTTTTCATATTCATTATTATTTAGTCCACTAAAGAAACAAAACTAGCCAGATTAATCCTTATATGATGTTAGTCTTGAAACTGATAGATAATAATCATCATCAAGGAATTTGAGGATTTAGAGTATTCGCCTCGACTTTTCAAAAAAAAAAAATTCTATATTTTGAAGTAAAAATTTACTTTTATCTATTTTAGCTAATTGCATTCGAAAACACTACTCACAACTGATTCTCTATTCTATTTTCTATTTTATTAATTTAAATATGATTTTTTTCTCACTTTTCAAAATGCAAAATGCTTCTTTTTTTTAATATATCTATTATTGAGACACTAAATTTAAAAAAAAAAAAAAAAAACGTGTTTAAAGAAGCAAAATAGTAGAATGTTATTTTAGAGGATATAAAGGGAAGCCAATGTGAAAGTTTTTTTTTGGGATTCACCCCCTAAATTAATCTCTTAATGTGGCGTTTGATACGGGGGAATCCACATTACTCCTGGCATTCAGATTCCTAGGAATCACATTTCTAAGAATCACATTCTTAAGAATGTAACTATTTCTATGTTTGGTTTGATTGAGAGATTCCTAAGAATGTGAGATGATAATATTTGGTGTATTTTTAGGAATTTTAAATGAATTATTTATTTTTCCCATTCTATCCTTAGATTTGAATGTAAACTACCAAGTCCTTTAAAAAAAAAAATCTTCCTATAAATAAATAATGGAAAAAATATAATGGAGAGTCTCCTTCAAACTTTTTTTTCCATACGTAAAATCTAAATAGAACTTTGTTAAAAAATATATTAACGGAGTTGTTTATCCTATTTATGTTATTTTGGCGGAAAAAGATAAAGACAAGAGAGAAGATATTGATAATTTGTTTTATAAATTATCTTCATTGCTTAAATGATAAGGAAAAAATGGTTAAAATTGTCAATTTATAAAAAATAAAATTTCTTTTAAGCTTGGGAATCTAGATTCCCACTTGTTTTAAAGGGAATCACATTCCCACTGAGAAGGGCTTAAGGGGGGAATTCAGATTCCCTCGACATCTGATTCCCAAGCGTAATTTGCAACCAAACATAGGAATCTTTAAACATTTTTAGGAATCTTAAAACATTCTCTCGTACCAAACGCCACATTATTGTATTTAGGGAGATTAATGCAAATGCTCTTAAATACTTTTGAAACAGAGAAAGGGGGTGAGCCCCTAGCTTTTTAAATCCTCCTCCACCCTTGCGTACATAAAAAAAAAAAAAAAAAAAATTTATGTAAATTTTATCTAATGGCCCACGGTTATTGTAATTTTTTTTAATAGCATATTTTCTTTTTTCTCATGTAAATGATTAGTTGATTACATCATTTTCTTGCGGTGGTTACTTTTATAAGATAGGTACCTTGCTCTTTTTTAATTCATCCAAGTTTGAGGTTTACATGTTTACCTACCAAAAAATCATATGTTCATCTGTGGATTTTTTATTTTTTGAAGTTGACACTTCTATCTATATTGGTGTTCTAAATATGTAATATTAGTAAAAAATATGAGTGAGATATTTGAAACTCTTGGTCTAAAATGGTTTTTCAACAAAATCACAGATTAAGCATGAAACTAATAAAAAAAATTAAGAAGTCATAAAAGTATCCAAAAGAATGACCTACCAAAACTCATTAGGAACCAAGGGGCATCCAATTTTCCTTTTTGTTGTTGTGTGCTAGCGTTCTTAAAAAATTGTATAAATTAAAAGGAGAGGAGAGTATGTAAATATTGGTGTAGTTCTAAATTGCTGGGAACTGTTTGTTAGTGGATAACTTTTTTTTACTTGTTTAATAAATAAGTTTTCGTTGAATATAACCGCTTGATAGTGGGTTTGGATGAGGATTCTTATTCGAATTGAAATTGAAACATGGGATGTTAAGATTTTTGGATGAGGGATTTTTTAAATTAGTAATTTTATTTATCTAATCTGATAATTTAAACTTTTCAAATAAGTAAATTTGGGAGTATTTTGGAACATGAAGAACTTAGTCCACGATTTGGAAGCTAGATTAAAAAATAGAAATCACTTAAATAATAATATAGATAAAGATGTAGTTACAGGTACATGACTGAATCGTTATTATTTTTCTCTTATTACTGTTAGATAATTACACCAAAACATATTCAAGACATATATTCTTAATAATAGATAGTAAATCTCTTTAATTGAAACTTTACTTTTCAAAAAGCAAACTTTTTTTCATTTGAAGAATTAGAGGAATGGACACTGTTTTTATTTTTATATTTTAGAAGAAATGAAAATTAAGAATATGCGGTCCAAAGTTAGAGATTCTTATTACATTTGTTATCTATGAAAAACAAGGTCTTCAATTTATTTATATATATTTTTTCCTTATATTGCATGTATAGGTTTAGTTACACATGTAAAATGAAATTTTTATTTAAATTATTTAACATTGATTATTACTCTAGAAACTCCAAATCTCAGTTTTCAAATATTTACTTCTGCCATGGCCTCCTATCATTATAAATTGAAGGCCCACAAATTAACTTGGCCACCTAAACTACAAAATGGAACTAAAAACTGCAAATGGCCTTAGGCCCAATGGATCAATCACCCTTTTTTTTATAAACCAGTCCCATTAAAAAAAAAAAAAAAAAAACGTGTAAATAATCACTTCACAAGTATAAATGCTTGTAGAGTGTGGGTAGTAAGGGCCGGAATTTTAATTTTCAAGAGAGAACTTCACATACATATATATTTAGATTAGATTAGAGTAGAATTTATATTTTGTAATATATATATATATATAGGGTTGGGTTCAAGTTACACCTGGTGTAACTCTAAGCAATGTTACACCACTCAATATTTTTTAATTAGATGCAAATATTGACTGTTAGATTACATTATATTTGTATATTCTTTATGCTTACAAAATTTCAAGGTGATCAAAAATTAATATCCATGTTATCAATTAATTGTTAAAATTTAAATTTTTGTAGTTTAAAATAATGCATAAAATATGAGTTTATGGATCAAATGGTAAATAGTATCCGATTGACATAAAAATTAGCATACATGTTAAGAACATATAGAACATGTAATTCAAAGATTGGATTTTCAAAATATTAATTCAATAACAAGTTATTGGGTGATGTAACATTACTTAAAGTTATACCAGGTGTAACTTGAACCCTACTTATGTTTATATATATATATATATATATATATATATATATATATAAATCTAAGATACATTTCTACTCTAACCTAATTTAAGTGTATGCTTGTGAAATTTTTTTTTGAAAACTTGAACTTAGATCTTTACCATATACATCACATAAGAACTTATACTTGTAAAGTAATTATTGCGCGTCATCACACCAATGGTTCAAAGTATTAGATCAGTCCCGTTTTAAAGGTAAGGGATATTGTTCTTCACATTGTTACCATTAAGAACCCGTTTGGTACATGTGGTTAAAAATTGAAAATTGTTATTTAAAAACATTCGTAGAACTATTCAAAAAAAAAATTTATAGAAATACATGTGAGTAAAAAAATATATAAAAATATGTGTAATATGGTTTAAACACTGATAATAATTATTTGAAAACATAAACCAAATTTCCCCTTAATCTGTTCACTTAATTTTGTATTTGAGAAACCAGACAAGAAAGAGTGGTGGCTTTCCCTTTTTAAAGGAATCAAAAGGCAATTTTTGTGAGCTTTCATACTCTGATTTGGAAATAATCTTTATATTTCCTAATTGATTTAAGTTCAGACAATTAGACGGCTACATCACATCATGATTCAGTAACTTTTAGTAAATAGATTTTATTGCTTTAAGAACATCAATAATATACTATTTAAAAAAAAAATTTGCTGGGTCATATATTAACCGGACTTTTAGATAAATAAGGAGCGATAATGATTAATGACAAATGTACCGTACCTTTTATCTTTCTGATTCGCTTCTGTAAAACTTGAGCGCATGCTTCGCAATGCATTGGAACTTTTAGTACAACTGTTATTACAGCAGGAGGCTGACAAAGGAGATCCAATCATTTGGTCAAATACAATTCATTCTAATCTATTAGCCTAATTATTATTATTTTTTCTATAAATCTTTTCGCATAGTAGTGAGAGTAAAAAACTTACGGAAAAGTGATGTTAACTTAATTACTGCTTGTCATTTTAATAATTACAAAATATAATATTAGTATATTACTAAGAGTCTAAGATTATTTAAGGGTTCTGTTAAGAGAGTCCCTTTAAAGGATTTATTAACAAATTTTTTTTAAGAAAGTTTGAATACTACTTTTATGATAAATATAAAAATCAACAAAATAAAGTTAGTTATTTTTTTTATTAAAAAATTCCTAAAAATAGTTCTTAATTCAATGTTATTAGGAGTTAAAGCATTTGTTAATTTTTCCCATTACTTAATTAAAAAACCCTAATAAGTACATTAATAAAAAAATTATGGCCAGTAAATGTTCAATGTCTTAACAATGATAAGGGGTATCACCGTACACCCTTGGTGCAGTAGTCACTTTACTTCACAAGTATAAATGTTTGTGGGGTGTTGGGGATAAGGACCGGAGTTCAAGTCTCTAGGAGAGAATTTTACACACATATACACTTAGATTAGACTAGAGTAAAAATTCTATCTTGTATAAAAAAAAGACAATGATAAGAGGTTTGTCTAATGATTTATAAGTCTCATTTAATTCCTCATATTTATGGGTATGATCAAGATAGATAACTTTTGATTATCTGAAGATCCGTCTTGTATTTGAACAATCAACAATGTATGAGAGGAGTAAATTTTTTCTTTAAAAATATTAAAAAATATCAACTAATTAAGTTATAAAAATCTTAACTAATTAAATTATTTTACGAATGGTAGATAAACTTGTCATGCAAGTATACAGTACTTTATTTCTTTGATTTTTGGGGAAGCATTTTAATGAACAATTAATGTTTGGTCCAATCCAGCAAAAAAATTAATGTTTGGCCCAACGACTCTTGTTTGAATTACGTTTCGTACTGTGGGGATGGGCACTGGGCGGCAAGTAAACCAAAGATCCCAAAATAGGGCTAGCAGGTAACTTTCAAAGGACAAGAGTACGACAATTATAAGCTTTGCCTACAGGACATGCTCGACCGGTCTATTCAGAGAACTCATATTTTTCTTATTTTAAATACATTTAAGAGCAAAGTACGATAATTATAAGCTTTGCCTTCAGGACATGCTCGACCGGCCTATTCAGAGAACTCATATTTTTCTTATTTTAAATACATTTAAGAGCAACGGTTTGTTTAAATTTTTTGTCTATTTTTCAAGAAAAAATCTACTTTTTTTATTTATTTTATATATCCACTTCTATAAAATACCCACATCAGTTTATTTATTCTACACATTTATTCAATAAAATATTCATTCTTTTTACATTTTTTATTATTTCTTTCCCTCTCCTCTCTGCATCTTCTTTGTTGAGCCACACCTATACCTAGCCAGCCACCCTTCAACAAAATCCTTCAACAAAATCTGTCAAGCCAAAGCCACAATCACACCCACACCCACACCCACACCCACACCCACACCCACACCCAAACCCATTCATCATCCACCCAATCGGCGGCAAAATCATCAAAACCCACCAATGAACCAGAAAAAACAAGTTGATCAAGATCAAAATCCATTGACCCACACCCACAATCAACCAAAAAATCGGAAAAAAGAAAAAAAAGCAACGGTGAGATCAAACTGAGGTGAGATCAAAGCTTTGGTGATTGGAGCTTTTGAAGGGATTTGATGTGATCGGAGCTTTTATAATTGAAGCTTATGTGATCGGATTGAGGTGAGATTGAAGCTTTTGTGATCGGACTGAGGTGAGATCGGTGAGACTGAGGGATAGATAAGACGAGAGAGAGAGAGAGGTGAGAGTGAGAAGCTGAGAGAGTGAGGTGAAGGAGAGAGAAGCAAATATTAAAATATGAGATAAACGAGTTACAGTGACCGTGTAAATATACGCGGTTACTTTAGCTCGTGAATGAATTTGTACAACTTTACATGTTTTTACACCTACTGATGTAGGTGTTTTTTTGTTCAAATTGTATAAATTTTGTCATTTTTTGCATTTTAGAAGCACTGGTGTGGATGCTCTAACACCGGCAAAAAGGACTAATCTATTAACACAAAAGCCAAAAAGTTTAGTTAATGCATGCTTTAAAGACATACATTGACTATCCATAACAGAAAGCTTTTTATGAAAAATTGAAAAAATTATCAAATTAATTAATTATTTTTTATTTTTCTATAAAAAATTTATTAAAATAGTTTATTAACATATACCCTTAAAGTATACATTAATAAAGTCCTATCACAAATATAAACCTTAAAGATTTCATTGTCAATGTCTTATATGTTGATTTTCTTTATGGGTAAATAAAAGGGAAAACTAGGATTTCATTGTGGGTAAATAAAAGGAAAAATTAAAAAAACAACTTCTTAAATACTTTCAAAGCACAAAAAAAAATAACACTGTCTTCTCTTGTATCCTTTCACGATACCACTAAATACCAAGGAATAGGAAAGAACATGTACTCCAAAAGAGTACATAAAAATTACTCGTAAATTAGGCACGAGTGGAAGGGGGGGTGAAAAACCCGTGATGGTTGCAGTCCAGTACATTCAGCTTTTGGTATTTGAGGTTTTCTCAACAAAAAAAATAAAAATAAAAGGGCTTTTGGTATTTGAGGGATGTGGTTTTAGCCTAGCTAGCCCGTGACAGTCTCATTGGCTCTCTCATTGTAAAATGTGCCTAGCCACTTGAGTGGGGTCAATGTTTTGGGGGAGAGCAAAAAAGTAGTAGTGGGGTTAAACTTTGCTGCCCATTTTGTTCTGTTACTTTAATGTGTCAGCATGAAAACAGTGGCTACAACCATGCAAGTGGGGTTGTGGGGTGGAGTCGTAAGTGGATAAGTAACTTTAAATGCCTTCATTTCATCATCACCTCAATTTTTGAGACTGTTAGACTGGACTGATGAGTACATGGAAATGAAGATGGCAAGGTCAAGTAGTGTAGAGGAGAGAAATTTGAAATCCATGGAAACAAGGGCGTGGGAAGGAGTGATGATGCCAATGCGATCCTTTTGGATCATTTGAAAATGCGAGAGGAGAGGGAATGAGATTTTACCGCGTTGTAAACTCTATTAAAAAATTATGATAACTTTTTAAATAGAATGTGACAAATTATATTGCACAAAACACGGTTTCATTCTCATGAGCAACATGAAACAATTTCTTTCTTTTTAACAAACACACAAAGATGAAAGAGAAAAAGAAAAAAGATTTCGTTTAAAGTTTAAATAGATTTGTGAAACTTATTTTGGTATTCACATTAAAAATCATTTAGTTAGGACCATAATAATAAAATTAGATCCTTGTACCATCCTTTCTTTCTCTTTTTACTTTTTACCACCCTTTCTCCTTTTCCCTCTATCATTTGCATTTTTTTATTTCTACCAACAAACAGTCTTATATGATAATCTATAAATTTACAATACCTTGTTTACGTTTGGGTTAAAATGAAAAATAAAAACTATTTTACTATTTAGTTTATTTTTCCTACTATTCATAGGCTGTATTGTACTTTTTGGCACTATCATAAGTTTCACTGTATTATTTTAACTAACTTTTACTTTTATCTACAACATTTTTAATAATAATTTTTCAATTTCAACAAAATAAACAATATCTAAACACACTCCTTACTTGATGATTCTTTCCTATCAAAATATTATTAATTTTGTAAGGTGATGTTAAATTGAAGGGTCTTATCAAAGTCCATGAATGATTATTCATTGATTGAGCTGTCGAATCCAAAAAACTGGATGCCATCATATTATTATTATTATTATTATTATAGTAGGCTCACAAGTTTTTTTTTTTATCTATTTTATTTTAAGTTAGAGTTCAATCTTCTATTCATTGACAATAATAGACTTTATCACCATGCATGTACTCTATACCTAGTACTATATATGGTACACACTTATTTTTATTTTATATATATATATATATATATATATATAGACACACACGTATGTGCACGCCCGTAAAGTTGTAAACACTTATTTTTTATTATGTACCCTATCTAACTTCTTTTTTTGGCTGAGAATGTACCCTATCTAACTAATCTTAAATTCTTCTCAAAAAAAAAAAAAAAAAAAACTAATCTTAACTATTGGCATGATTGAAAAAAATAAAATAAAATAAATAGCGTTAATTTATTGAAACAGCAAATTACTTGTGTGAACTGTGAGTCCATCTAAGAATTTACCTCTTCTTTCTTCTCTTCCTTCTGTTCCTTGTTTTCTTCTTTGTTCTCCTCGGGGGGTTTTGGCAAAGGTGAAATTATCTCCACCTTCCTTCCACTTTTCTTTTGTAGCCTTTCGCATACCTTTATTGGGTCTGCTGCTTTACCTTTCACCACCACTTTGCTGGTCTTGCTATCTGTGGTTACCTCCTCCACTCCTGTAACAAAAGTTACATAAACAATAACATTGTTAACTTTTGCGGTACTCTTTTTCCATGGTAGGTAAAAATAGGAAGAAAAAAAAGAAAAGGTGCGCATAAATTATGCTCTCTCTAATTAAAAAACGTGTTAAACATATCTAAAATTATGATATATTTTCCAATCTCAGTTAAATACCAATTCTTGTTGGCCAATGAACAATGTTATATATGCCCTCTAAAAGGTTTTATGAAGTAATGATTAAGAGGTTGGAAGCAAAAACAAAAGTGTAATAATGATTAAGAATATGCTTAATGGATCTCATGTTACACTTACTGTTATTTACCTAAAAAACCAAAAAAGATAATAGCAATGGCTAGCTAAAAACAAGGTCTCTCCCTAATCCCAGCATGCATTTCCAAATTAGATAGGTGAAAATTTCAAAATGGCTTTAGAGTAAAACGAGTATAAGGAAGTGACCTTCAAATCCTTTCAAGGCTCTTGCCACTTTCCTAGCGCAGGCTTCACAATGCATATCAACCTTGAGTACAATCTCTGGTGGTTCTTCTTCTTTCTTTTCTTCCTTCTTCTCTTCTTCCTTCTTTTCTTCTTTGCTTTCCTCTTTCTTTTCCTCTTCCTTGTTCTCCTTTGGTACCATAAAGAAAATATCATGAATATACACAAATATCAGAAACTTGAGCTTTGAAATATCTCTCCCATAACATATATAAAATTATAAAAACAAAATACATGGAACCAAGCTACAAATTTAAATCATTTCGACAGTGAAGAAGATCAAACAATGATAAAAAGAAAGAAAAAAAAATGTACACACAAAAACATATAAAAACAATTTCTGTGTGATAATAAAATTAATAACTTACTTCACCCATGTCTGTGAGGCTTTTCAAACTACGAAAGTTTTCTTCTTTGAGATAGTCTAATGAGAAAGGTAGTGTGTTAATGGTAGATTGGTAGCACTAGCAATGGAGGCTTTTCAAGCTTCTCTTTCTCTCGCTGTCTCGGTGTCCCTCTCTCTCTTTCTATGTGTGGTGGTGTGGGTATGGAGGAGAAAGAACATTTAAGTAACATGGGGATTCCGCAAACCTGAGGTGGAAGTCTTTAATGCAGCCTAGACATTACGTCCTAAGCTGACTCAGCTTCTCATAAAATTGCCCTTCATTTTCTTTCAAATGACTTTGCATGTCGTACTAGCACCAGTATCTTTTTTTTTTTTTTTTTTTTTTTTTTTTTTTTTTTGAGAAGCACTAGCGCCAGTATTTGTTTACATTAAAAGACTAGGACAACTTGGTCAAATAGTTACTATATACAATGTGGAGTATAGTGTAGTCCAATATTTTTTGTCATGTTATTTTTCCCTTTTTTTTTCTTTTTCTTTTTTGATGAATTCGTAATCTTTTTTTTTTTTTGATAGGAATTCGTCATCTTCTTGATCTGATGTATATCTCATCTAGTATATAATATAGATAAATGTTAAGGAGATAACTTTCAAGGATTCTTTATGTAATTAGTTGGTTTTGTGTTAGATTCAAAAGAATAGTCAAGGACATTCTAGTTAACATAAAAAATATATATATGCAAAAGACAACTTTTTCCATGATTCATTGAAATGATAAATTTTTATTTTTAAAAAAAAAATATTACTTTTATATAAATATCACTCCATAATTATTAAAACCTAAATAGGCAGTAACTTGATCTACAAGTCAGGTTACTAAGTCATTGGTTCATCCCTTGCTGGTTGAGCCACATTGTTAAATAAAAAATATATAGATATTTAAATAAATTTGAAAGAAAAAAAAAAACATACCTAAATTATTAATTAAAATTAAGTAAACTTGCCACCTAAATAATCTAGTATCAAGATTTTACTAATAACAACACTAGAAACATGAAATAAATTGATGTCATAGAATTGCATCCAATTATTTATTAAATAAAACCATATTACATGTCTTCAATATTTTTTGAAAAAAAAAAAAAAATCTGAAACTCCGAATCACATTTTATGCACATTGCACATCTCAGTAGTTGGTCCAATCTCATTGATTATGATATGAGCTAAAAAAAAAAAATTGAAGTTCTATTTTCATTCAAAAACTCCAATGCATGAACCTCATTATAAGATCTTTTATTTTCAATACTCCCATTCATAAATTCATATTATTTACCAGTATCTCCAATATAATCATTGTCATAATCTTCAACCAACTCTTGAAAGTTTAAGTTACCATCTCATACAATTTTTTTTGAACAATTATATATGTACATACATTGAGCTTCTTGTATAAGGCCACAAATGAAATAAAAAGAAAAGTACATGTACTAGCACAAGTAAATTTTGCAATTAATATAACAAACAAAAGATTATCATTTTGGTTTTCTTGATTCATACAAGCTGCTAATTCATGTTGGAGTGTCTCCAAAATTCCTCTACTGCCAAACTTGGTGGCTCATCCTCTAATACCCAATTAGTATTCTCACTTTTTTAATTAAAAAAAAATCAAAGTTAATAGGATCGGAATTAATACTTAATAGAGTGGATTTCACTCTATACTCCATAAATAATAACTTGTCGCATATCATTTTTTTTTTCCTTAAAAAATAATCAAAATTTAAAATGAAAACATATAACACCATGACATTCTCCGGTTTGTAAAATAAAAAGTGAAATACTATTATGGAATAGGACTTTTATTCCTTTTATATTGATTTATTATTACCATCACTTTTATTGTGTACAAATCTAGCAGCTCAGCCCAACTTGGATGAGATTGAGCTAGGATGGAAGCCTAATACAACTAATTTGTAAAGGCGGATGGTCAAGGTCAACCTTTTAAGCTCTTGTAGCCACGATTTGGTAATTAGAGAAAGAAAATTGGCAAGGATGACAGTTTTAGTAATGAATTAGATCAAGACTCAGGTACAATACTTAGATGCTATTCCTTAGGTTTCCATTTTAAGATTCTGCAATGTGTATTTTTTCCCATGAGAAGGAAGTGTATTTTTTAGTTAAATAGCCACATAACAGAATTTTAAGAAGGGAACCTAAGGAATAGTACCTAAAGTACTGTACTTAAGTTTTGTTCAAAAATATTATAGCAAGGAAAGAGAAATTCTTATTTAAGTTCTTCCATAGGCTAGTCAAGGAGCATAGTTCTTTAGGAATACAATTCTCAGTTTTACAATAGTCACTTTCTCTCTCTATTCTCTATTTCTTTTCTCTTAACATTTTCCAAATTCCCCCATAAGGAGGACTTCCTTCCTATACATAGTTGTTGGGCATGCACCCCAGCCTTCCACTTGAATGGTCGTCGATTTTCCTTCAAATATTTGTCCCATCACTGCCTTTCTAGTGGCAATAAAGTAGGCTATACAGGCTGTAGGGATACTATTCAGAGGTTATTTTGTCATTAATGCGGTAGGTTGAGTTGGTAAAGTATATTGAATGTGTAGGTGATGGATGCTTTATTTAGAAACTTCCTCCTGCCCTTATTTGCATGTCAATATAATCCTCATTGGCCTCCAAGCTTATGGCCTTGGTGGTTGATCTTTAGTCTCCCAAGAAGTATCTGTTCCTCGGATGGGTGGTCCTCCTCGGTTTCCTTGACCTGATTATCCTGATTGGGCTAGGCTTGACTTGGTGAATAGTTCAACCCAATTGCATCGAATGTATCCCACTTGATGATTCCTTCTCCTCAGGCTCCCTCCTCTCACAAGACTTATTATGAATATGAATCTTTTGTATCACTTTTTTTTTTATTTATTTCCACTTTATGTTTCACTAATTATGGTATATCATGCGGTTAATTATTATTATTATTTTTACATTGGTGTAAATGCACTGTTAGTCCCTACATTTTGGCTTTTTTTTTTTTTTTTTTTTTTTTTTAGTCCCTACATTTTCATTTTACCACTTTTAATACCTAAACCAATTAACGCATGACATTTAAGTCCTTACTGACACTCAACTAACAGAAAATGCTGACGTAGCTGACGGCACAGTAAAATAATAATTAAAAAAAATCTATTTTGGCATTAAAAAATTGTCACGTCAGTATCTAAATTAAAAAAAAAATTAATTTATTAATTTTAACTAAATGAAAAAATTAAAAACAAAATAAAAACAAAAAAACACTAAAAATTAAGATCTAAAAGGTATCTTGACTCTCTCTAGGAAGAGGTCACAAACTGTGTTCAAATTATTTTCTCTTCCTTCTCACTTTATTAAATTAGTTTTTCTTCTTTCTCTCTCTCAACCGTGTCTCTCACTTTCTATCAACGTTTCTCATTCTCTTCTCCCTCTCTCTCTCTCTCTCTCTCGTGTTTCTCACTCTTATGGTAATTGGTGGTGTAGTGGCTCGTGGTGGGTGGTGGCTGGGGTGGATGGGTTGAGATTGGGGTGGGGTGGGGTGGTTGAGATTTGTTTAGGATGGGTAGGTTGAGACTGACTAGGGTGGCTTGAGTCGGGGTGGCTGGGGTTGAGTTCGGGGTGGCTGGGTTTTTGGTTGGGTTGGGTGGGTGGGTTGTGAGCCGGCTGCGTTAGGTAGAGGTTAGGTTGGGTTTAGGTCAGGCTGGGGTGGGTGGGTTGAGCCGGCTGGGGTGGGTAGAGATCGGGGTGGCTGGGGTTGAGACCGAGTTGGGTTTGGTTATGGTGGTTGGGATGATGGGTTGTGGCAGCTGTGATGGTGGGTAATGGTTGTTTGATTGATGAAGGTGGTGGCTGGATTTTTCTATGTTTGGGTAGAAAGAAAATTTCTAAGTTTGGGTTTAGGTGGAAAGAAAATTTTTGGATATTTGTGTTTAAGTTTGTTGTTGGGTTTGTGTTTATGTTTGTTGGCTGGGTTTGATCGGTGGAGGTGGTGGCTGGATTTTTCTATGCTTGGGTAGAGAGAAAATTTCTAGGTTTGAGTTTGGCTAAAAAGAAAATTCTGTGTTTAGGTTTGTGTTCTTGAGTTCTTTTGATCTGGGTTGGAGTTCTTGTTTTCTTCATGTTCTTCCCGAATTTTAAAATTTTTTTTTATTTTAATATTCGTTTTTAATTTAATTAATTAATGTGTGATTATATTTTTTTTTTATTCTTCTGTCAGTCACATCAGCATTTTAGTTGGGTGACGGTAAGGACTTAAATGTCATGCGTTAATTGGTTTAGGGATTAAAAATGGTAAAATAAAAATGTAGGGACCAAAATGAAAAAAGCCAAAATGTAAAGACTAAAAGTGCATTTACGCCTTTTACATTTTAAACTTTTGTTATTTTATAAGAAAAATTAAACAAACTCATGAGAAGTTATAATTAGTGGAATGTAAAAAATGGTACACAGGATTAGCATTCACTTATTATATATTATATCCTCTTTTTGATATTATCCAATCATAAAAATAGTTTAACTTTAAGCTAATTTGGAGGAGGATTCTTTTAATGGCAATTATTCATTTATTTTTTTAGAAACCACAACATGACAATTTTTTTTTTTTTACAAGATAGAATTCTACTCTAACCTAATCTAAGTGTATATGTGTGTGAAGCTTCCTCCTGGATACTTGAACCCTGCCCTTACTCCTCACACTCCACAAGTACTTATATTTGTGGAATGATTATCGCACCAAAGATGTGCAGTGATCCACAACATGACAATTGATAAAACTATCAAGGTACCTAAATAATAAATGCGGCTGATTATGGATTCTTCAATCGATTAACAAGAAAATTTTGTCATACAATGCCATGTAATGGGTGGGTGATCCTAACTTTGGATGTCCTTTTGTTTTTTCCTTATGAAATCCTAACATTTTGGATGTCATCATCATCACCTACCATAAAGTCCAAATTATAGCAAAAATTGTGCTACATACAAATAGTAGTTCATCCTATACGTCGTGATCAAATTAAAAGCATATTATGAGTCTATTTAGATACCGCTTATTTGTTAAAAACTGAAAACTAAATACATTCTAGTAAAATAATTTTTAAAGGTATGAATAGTGACGTGGAACCCAGAAATGCATTAATATGCGAGTTTTTACATTTTTAACTGGATCATGATCAATGCCATAAGACCCAACTAAAAACGCAAACCCTAAATAATCTGGGCTGAATTACAATCCAAACGCATACTATATTAATTAAATGTATTGCCTGGTTGTTGAATCATACGGCTTAGCCGCATATATTACGAGGTGATTCAGGTAGTCACCCCAAAAAGGGCTGACAGAAAGTCCAAAAAGATTTTGATAAGGTTAGCTTTTACATGATTTTGATAAGGTTAACTTTTAAATGATTAGTCTTTTTTTTTTGGAATGCACATGATTAGTCTTATTGAGACAAGGTGATCTCATCCTGGTTTGGTCGAAATCAAATTGTTCTGTCTAAATGATAACGTGTACTTCTTAAATGTATACATAAAAGTTTATCTTAAACAATTATTTTTCTTTCTGCCAATGATATTAAAAAAAATATAAAAATAATAATAAGGAGTGAGATATAAGTATATATATAACGTTTGCTCAAAAGAAAAAAAAAGTATATAACCAATATGGAATTATGGAAATATGTACCAATTCAAAATAATGGTCACCTGAAAATTTAACATCAACATTTGTAATATTTTATTTTTCATTCCAATTGAATTTTTTTATTTAGAAATGTTGTATTTACAATATTTTCAAAACAGTTTTACAACAAATTATATATAATAAGTTATTATCGATTATAATTCGAATTCACAACTTAAATTATTTTATTACTTACCCATAACAACTAATAATAGCCTATTACTTAAAATTTGGTGTAAAAATGTTGTCAGCATATTATATACACTAAGTATTGAACTTTTGATTATGAGTTATGACTAATGTTTTAAAGCATAGTGTAAAATGCAGCCAAATGCTTTTTCATATGTAGACAAAAAAAATTGTTCATGGCTGAAGATTAATACCATTTTTTTTTATGTATGTATGGAATATAACCGTTATTAAAGGTGTGGGGGAAAAAAAAGAAAAAAAAAAAAAGCCTTTTTCAGTGGTTGTTATTTGAAATTCAATTATTATATGGGATGGAGCCCACGGTCTTGGATTCCAAGCCCACAAGAAAACCCAACGTATGGTCGGCCTGGGAAGGCCAATCTCTTAGTATTTTAAAAAGGAAAAGGTGGAATCGGAGTGGGACCCTATCCAGTAAGGACCATTGACTGGATGACACGTGTGAAGATAAGCATTATCGTCATCTGACACTAGTCTCCAATGAAATGAAAATGGTATGAGAAAAAAAGTGAGGATAAAAAAAGGTGATTGGTTTCATGTCTTTAATCTTTACGTAAACAAGTTGATGGACCATCTCCAAGAATCCCATAAAGTCAAAGAAATTGGCCTCTAGTTATAAATTTTTTTTTTTTCTTATGATAATAAAGAAAAGCAAATGTTAACATTTAGGAGCTATTTTTAAACGTATTTTATTAAAAAAATGATAAAACAATAAATATTATTGATAATTTTTTATATTTTTTATAAAAATATTGTCAAAACTTTTCTATTGTGATTTATTAACAATTACCCTTAGGATATTCGTTAACAAGACCTATAAAGAAAAAAAAAAAGTCCTTCTATCCTTTATTTGATCATTCTCACACTAAGGTGTTCACCAAACTGCATGACTGCACCCAAACCGATCAAAATTGCTCTCAAAATGGAGTAACCACACCATACCCACATGTATATTATATTAAGTACATATTAATAATTTAATATTATACAACATAAGTGGTCAATTCAACATTATTGCATTCCAAGGTCACGTTAAATATGACTTTTTTTTTGGTTAAATATAAAATCAAAAGTTTAAAACCTCATTCATTTCTCCATTTCACACCCTCACCCTTCTCTACCAATACCTTTTCACTTTTAGTTGGCATGACTAGCATGTATATTGTACACTATTTTAGAGTTTATGGTCATTTCTTATTAAGCATTTTTGTGTTACAAGTTATATTTGTTTAACTGTTATAATTGTGTGGTTTACTGTCATGGATTATTCTTTTGTTTTGTATATATTTGTGGGATTTTTAGTTTACTGTCAATCTGTTATGAATTTTTTTTTTTTCTTGTGTGTGTGTGTATGTATATATATAAAATAAGGAAGTATATATTTTGCTTAAGAGAACAAATTACATTTTTTTTAATAGGAAGATGAGAAATAAAATAACAAAAAAAAAAGTTGTTTTAAAGGAAGAGTAAGGGGAATTAAAAGAAGAATAAGGGGAAATTTCATTAAAAAAAAAAAAAAAAAAAGAGAACAAGTGGAATTTGGCATAGAGTAATGTTGAATGTAAATACTACATTGTCTACATATAATTACAAAAAGGAAAGAGGACGAACGCAAGCATCCCGCCAACTTTACCAAAAGATCAAAAGCTGATTCTGAAATTGTGAAAGCAAAAGCCATGACAGATTGACAAATTCCACAAGACAACATACTATCTCAATTATGGTCCCCGAATGGTGGGATTGGGATTGTCCAACAAGGAAAAATGAAAATGAAAGTTTGATATATGACTTTTCGTATTGTGAATTAACTCCCTCTCTAGCTACCATCCCATAGACTTTTAGATGGGAGGCTCATCTAGGCCTACCAGCCATACCAATCTGGAAAATTTTACGTACAGATTTTTGAGTGCTTGCTTTAAGGATTGAGTTGAGTTTGTAAGGGTCTAGGTTGTAATCTATTCTCTTGAGTCGATCTTAGAAATTGAATGGTTTGAATATTAGCTCTGGTTTCATTTTAAATATGCTAGAATAGATGTGGAAACTTAAGTTAAAGGAGGAAACTTTAAAGAGCTACATCTTTATTATATAAAAGTATAGTACAAATATTCTTGTATTATAATGAACCTAACTTGGGTATATATACAGTAAACTAAACTCTATTATTAATAAATATTAGTATAAGTATAAGACTTGACTTGTACACAAAGTTAGATTGGGTTTGAACCTACACTATTGAGCTAATATATATTTAACACTTTAGAAGCAATCCAAATTATAACCATTTTGTCTAAAAATGTTACCATCATAATTCAAGAAGATTAAAAGAAAAAACGAGTTAGAAATGGTGACATAACATATATAATAAACTAACAGTGGATCAAACACACCGCGGGTGCATGTCTATGGCACATATAACATTGTCTGTACAGGAACAAGTTCATCAATAAAAAAATCTAGATTAATAAGAGACTTAAGGCAGAAAAGAAAAGATCAATTGAAAACTTCAATTATCTACACCTTAAATGCTCGTTCCATGCCTATGCAAAGATCTTTTAATTTTCAAAGATCTTTTAATTTTCTAATTGGGTCATGTTTGTCAAAGGGGTAACACATGATTCTTTGGACCTAACACCAAGTTTTTAATGGGGAGTCTAGCCTAGAACTGTTACCAAATGGACTTCGACTACTAATGAGGCGGCCCACGCTCATTCATTCACATAGCCACATAAACAGACCACAAGCATAGTAAAGGCTGAAAACTGTATCACAGAAGTTGGACCAGAAGGTGAAGCACAAAAACAGAGTTAACAGCTAGTTCTCCAATGACTAGTTTTTAAAAGGTTTGAGGAGTGCCCAAAACGAATGAGTTTAGTTAAACGAGATGCGATGTCGTTTTGGGTCTTATTTACGTGTGCTTCAATACCTGCGCTAAGTGATATCGTTTTGGAGAAGTCTTCTTCATCCACGATATCTGGACTCACTCTGCTCCACAGCTTCTCTCTGTGTAGATATTTAGCTTAGATATTTATACAACTGTCAATTTTAGTTAGGTGGTTAGAGTTTGTTAGAGTGGAATCTTCTAGAGTAGTTACCAATTTTGTATTGTATATATAGAGCGTGTGTAGATGTATTTCAGTTATGCAAGCTTGAATAGAAAATTCCTTTTTTGATTCTCTCTCTCATTCTCTCTGTATTCATAATCCACCATTGTTAAAACCTTCAAACTTGTTTTCTTTTATGGTGTAGACGACTAAATTTCTCGGTTTGAAATAAATCAAACAAGTAAAATAGTTTTATAAATGTAAATTTGTATTGATGAATGTGTAGTACAATTCTCTGTAATTACAAAAGAGTGATCATCTGATTCGATCTCCTTGAAAGATTTGTTGATTGGAATTGTGGTGATGTGATTTTGATTCGAACACAAGATATCCTTCAATTTGGCTGAAGGATGGATCGAAGACCTTTGAAATGGAATTACAATGAATCTCTGGCTATGAGCTTATTACAAATTCTTTGTTTTTCATGTTCTTCGTGTGTTCTTCGTCTTCGTGTGTTCTTCGTCTTCGTGTGTTTGTAGTGGAAGTTCTTTGGGGCTTTAGAGGCTTGAATCCGTAGAGTTTTATTGATTTGTGGTTTATGAGGTTTCTGGAGGCTTTTGAGCTTGATTCCAATGAACTTTGAGATCTAGGAATATGATTTGGATGATTCATCTTCGAATGTTCTTCATATTTGAAGGTTTGTGATGGAAGTTCCTCGGAGCTTTGGAGGCTTGAATCCGTAGAGTTTCGCTGATTTGTGGTTTGTTAAGGTTTCTGGAGGCTTTTAAGCTTGATTCCAGTGACCTTTAAGATCTACAAGTAGTTGGATGATTCTGCTTCAAATGTTCTTCGTATTCGAGGTTGAAATTCTTGAAGTTCCTGGAGGCTTCAAGGCTTGAATCTAGCAGAGTTTCAATACTTCTGAATCTTCTTTGATGCTGCTTGTGCTCTAGATAGCTTGGTGTCTAAGTTTCTGGAGGCTTTTGAGCTTGATTCCAGTGACCTTAAGATCTAGGAAGATGATTTGGATGATTTCTCTTCGAATGTTCTTTGTATTCGAAGTTAAAGTTCTTGAAGTTCCTAAAGGCTTCAGGGCTTGATTCCAGTAGAGCTTTTAGATTTCTGAACTCAAGATCTCTTCCTGGTTCTTCCCCAGATGTCTTGGTGTGTTTAAATGCCTTAGGAAGGATTTTATTTATAGGAGTTTGGGGGTAGGTGAGCGATACATGGCAGAATCTGATTGGTGACACATGTCACAGCCTGATTGGACTGCTTGGGTCATCGCTTACACGTGCCGGATTGCTTTGGTCATCGCTTACGCGCGCCGACTTGCTTTCATCATCGCCTACGTGTTATTAGCATTTTGCATACTTTTCATCTTTTTACCTTTATGGAATTTGGCAAATTTCTAGTAGCAGTACATGATGCTTTGTAATTAGCCATACTTTGTGGATTTGGTGGCATGATGTGTCAGCTTGTGATAGGCCAGAAATTTTCCCTCTCTACATATGGTATCAGAGCTACAATCCATGGCTTCCTCTAGCACTGCTCCTACTTCATCATCACCACAGTCAATTCCTCAGACACCTTCACCGTTACTACTACTTTCTAACATGTCAAACTTGATGCCAATCAAGCTTGATTATACAAACTACATTCCATGGAGGCACCAGTCGATGACAATACTGGAGGCTTACTCTCTAATTGAACACATTGATGGTTCAACTTCACAACCTGGTCAGTTTCTTCTTGATGCTCAAGGACGTGTGACCACAAATGTGAATCCAGAATTCCAATTTTGGAAAATCAAAGACAAAGCACTTCTCTCTTTGATCAATTCCACTCTCACACCACAAGTTCTCTCTCGTGGTTGGAATTACCAATTCTAGAGAGATGTGGAATATTCTGGAACAGAGGGTCACCTTAACCTCAAGGGCTAACATTCTCAATTTGAAAGTGGAACTTCAAAGTCTCAAGAAAGGATCAGATTTAGTGAATGCCTTCTTGCAAAAGATTAAGATGGCCCGTGATAAACTCCTTGTTGTTGGAGTAGTTGTTGACAATGAAGAACTCATCTGTATTGTTCTTCGAGGTTTACCCAAATATTTTGCTCATTTTTGCTTAGCAATTCGTACTAGGAGTGAACCAATTACCTATGAACTGCTCTCAATCATGCTGCAGAGTGAAGAACAGGCCATGGCTGGAATTTTGATTGTCCCTCACATTCTCTGGCTATGTTTGGCTCTGGAAATAAGAATTCCAGTAGTCTTCAACCTCAGTCACACAATCATGGTGGCTCCAATAGAGGAAGGGGAAAGAACAATGGAAATAGAGGCAGAGGTGGAGCAAGGTTCAACACCAATGGTGGTGGTAGACAACACCAATTCTTCACTCCTCAACCTCAACAGAATTACAATTCTTCTCAGAGTGCTCAATTTGGCTTTGGAGGTCAACACTTCAAGAATGTTCGGCCTAGCTGTCAGATATGTGGAAAAGTAGGTTACCAGGCACTTGACTGTTATCACAGGATGGATTTTGCCTACCAAGGCAAGAATCCATCAACTAAACTAGCTACAATGACTTCAGCTTCAAATACAGCCCTGACCAATTGTCAAGATCCATAGCTGGCTAATTTTGGCACTTCAGACCATCTCCCTGCTAATATGAACGACCTTTCTGTTCAATCACAGTACAAGGGTTCAGAACAGGTCATAGTTGGCAATGGACAATCCCTTCCAATTAATCACATTGGTAATGCTTCCCTTCCTACCAAATATCATAACTTCCTACTTAAAGATGTTCTTCATGTTCCTAGAATAGCAACGAACCTTTTATCTGTCCAAAAGTTTTGCATACATAATAATTGCTCTTGCCACTTTGATGTTAGCACACTTACCATTCAAGATGTTCCTACGGGGAGAATCCTTTACAAGGGCTTGAGTGAAAAGGGGGTTTACCCAATCTATCCAAAATTGTTCAACAGATCACTTCCACCTTCTGTTGCCCCTTCCTCACCACAGTACAGTACTACTTCTTCACAGCTGCACAATTCTTCTTCTGTTTCATATCATGTACAACACTTACATAAGTGGCTACTTTGGCACCACATACTTGGTCACCCTAGTGATAATGTACTTAGGACTGCTTTATCTTCTGCACATATTCTTGCTGTTTGTAATAATACTGTTTCAGCTTCTGCTGTTCATTGTAAGCATTGCCTTAGTGGTAAAATGCATCAGTTATCATTCAATAAATTTGAGTTTGTAGCTTCTAAACCTCTTGAACTTGTCCACAGTGATGTTTGGGGACCAGCTCCTGTCACTTACATAAATGATTATAGATATTATCTTATTTTCATTGATGACTTCTCTAAGTTTACTTGGCTATATCTTCTTAAAAATAAGTCTGATGTGTTTGAGATTTTCAAGTATTTCAAAGCATATGTTGAGAATCAGTTTAACACTTCTCTCAAAATTTTAAGAACTGATAGAGGGGGTGAATTTACCTCTTCTGCCTTTCATCAGTTTTGTTCTAGTCATGATATTATACATCAAACTACATGCCCACATACTCCACAGCAAAATGGCACAGCTGAAAGGAAACATAGACATCTTGTGGAATGTTCCCTTACCATGTTATCTCACTCCAATCTTCCCTTCTCTTACTGGTCCTATGCAGTGTCCACAGCCACACACATAATTAATATACTTCCCACACCTCTACTTCATCACAGATCTCCATGGGAAGTCTTGTTCCTTTCCAAACCAGATCTGCTACATCTTAAAACTTTTGGTTGCACTTGTTTCCCACTTCTGAGACCTTATAACAAACACAAACTTTAGCCTCGTTCCAAACCTTGCATTTTCCTTGGTTATCCCTCTCATTCCAAAGGATATATCTGTCTAGACCCTAGCTCTCACAGAATTTACATATCAAGACATGTCCTATTCAATGAGACTGAATTTCTATCTTTATCTTCTTCCAATTCTACATCTATTCCTTGCACTTCACTAGCTTCATCTTCCAACACCTTCTCTATAGCTCAATGGTTACCTTTTCTCACTCACTTGCCATCTACATCTCCTGCCCAACCTACAGATTCATCTTTTGTTTCTCATCCTACTCTTCTTCCTTCAACTCCTTCCTCTTCCTGACCTACATCTCCATCTATACAGTCTATCTCACCCTCTACACTACCATCATCACCTACCTCTCATCCTGTACAACTTGACCAATCTATCTCTCTTCCCACTGGTTCTGTTCCAGCTGTTATTGAATCCTTGCCTATTGCTGTGCCTGCTCAAAATGTTTATCCTATGACAACTCGATCCAAGGCAGGCATTTTCAAGCGTAAGGCTACTTAGATTGACTATACAATTATTGAGCCTCCCTTCTATAAAGTTTCTGCTCAACACAGCAATGGTGCACTACTATGGATGAAAAGTTTGATGCCTTGATTAGGCAAGGAACTTGGGTTTTAATGCCCCCTTCCCCAACTCAAAATGTTGTGGGGTGTAAATGGGTCTTCAAATTGAAACACAATAGTGATGGCAGCATTAATAGGTACAAGGCCAGACTTGTGCCCAAAGGTTTTCATCAATAGTTTGACATTGATTTTCATGAAACCTTTAGCCCTGTGATAAAGCCTCCCACTGTCAGAATTATTCTCTCTCTTGCTGTTCAATTCAATTGGCCCCTCAGGCAGTTAGATGTTCGAAATACTTTTCTTCATGGTGTATTGAGAGAAGAGCTTTATATAGTTCAACCTTAAGGTTATGTGGATCCCAAATTTCCCAATCATGTCTGTCGTTTGAAGAAATCTCTTTATGGCCTTAAACAGGCACCACGGGCTTGGTTTGAGAGATTTTCTTCTCATTTTCTCCATTTGGGATTTCAGGCTTCTTTGGCTAACTCTTCTCTTTTCATCTTGAGGCATGGCAAGTTCTTAGTCTACCTTCTAGTCTATGTGGACGACATTGTCCTCACTAGCAACTGTCCTACCTTCTTGCAGTCTCTCATTCTTCAATTAAGTACTGAATTTGAGCTTAAGGATCTTGGGAACTTACATTATTTTCTTGGATTGCACATTACAAGATTTCCTAAGGGTCTTTTTCTTAATCAGTCCAAGTATGCCCTTGATTTGCTTCTAAAGCACAATATGCTCTCTATTAAGCCTGCTAAAACTCCATGTGCTCCTAATCTCAGATTAGTTCCTGCTACTGGGTCTTTGCTTACTAATCCTCATGAATATCATAGAATTGTTGGTTCACTTCACTATTTGACATTCACCAGACCTGACCTTAATTTTGCTATGCATCAGGTCTGTCAGTTCATGTTTGCCCCTTGTAAGGCTCATTTGGTTGCTGCCAAACGTATTTTGAGATATGTCAATGGCACCCTTAATTTGGGGATCTTCTTCCACCCAGGTCCCTTATCCCTTTCTGCCTTCTTAGATTCTAATTGGGCTGGTGACCCTTTTGATCGTCACTCCATCACAGGTTTTCTAGTTTATCTTGGCTGTAATCCAATTACTTAGAGTGCTAAGAAGCAAGACACGGTTTCTCCTTCCTCCACAGAATCTAAGTATTTGGCTCTTGCCACCACCGCCGCGAAGTTGTGTTGGATTTGACAAGTTCTGAAGGATCTGGGCATCTTCCTCTCCTTTGCTCACAAACTCTGGTGTGACAATGTCTCTAACCTTTCCATTGCTTCTAATCCTATTTTCCACGCTTGCACCAAACATGTGGAAGTTGATTACCACTTTGTGTGTGAGAAAGTACTTCGCAAGGACCTTCAGATTCATTCTGTGGCTACTGGTGATCAGCTTGCTGACATTTTTACGAAGAGTCTCTCCTCCTCTCGTTTTCTTTTCTTGCATTCCAAAACCATGGTGTCTCTGGACCCCTTGTTTTTGAGGGGGGATGAAAACTGTATCACAGAATTTGAACCAGAAGGTGAAGCACAGGAACAGAGTTAACGGCTAGTTCTCCAACATCTAGTTTTTAAAAGGTTTAAGGAGTGCCCAAAATGACTGAGTTTAGTTAAATGAGATGCGATGTCGTTTTGGGTCTTATTTACGTGTGCTTCAACACCTGCGCTAAGTGATGTCGTTTTGGAGAAGTCTTCTTCATCCATGATATCTGGATTCACTCTGCTCCTCAGCTCCTCTCTGTGTAGATATTTAGCTTAGATATTTATACAGTTGTCAATTTCAGTTAGGTGGTTAGAGTTTGTTAGAGTGGAATCTTCTAGAGCAGTTACCAATTTTGTATTGTATATATAGAGCGTGTATAGATGTATTTCAGTTATGCAAGCTTGAATAGAAAATTCCTTTTTTGATTCTCTCTCTCATTCTCTCTGTATTCATAATCCACCATTGTTAAAACCTTCAAGCTTGTTTTCTTTTACATGGTTGGTTCTAGCAAGGCCTAGATTGATTCATTTAGTAGCTTGTGCCATACTATAGGTTGGGATGTGATTACAAAGGCTAAAGAACTGGGTGGTTTAAACATTAAAAAAAAAAACGAAAAAAGAAAAAAGAAACGAGAGCCATGGATACTGTATGCATATAAATCAAGCTTGAGACTTTGGATGAATCCAGATTCATTATGGTGAAAAGTTTTGAAAAGCAAATATTTTCCACACACCTCCCTCAAGGATAGTCATAACCCAGCCAGCTTCTCATATTTGGCGAGCTATTCATTTTGGTAGTTGCGATTTGTTTAAAAATATGTATTGGATTTTGGGAGATGGAACAAATGTAAACATCTAGCATGATATTTGGATTCCCGAGGGCCCTTTAAGAAAATTATTAGAAGGCCCTTTGCAATTTGGGGAAGAAAACAATAAAGTTGCCACTCTTAGGCAAAGCACAAACTAGAATTTTGATAGTTTATCATTGCCTATACACAAATTAAGTCTATTATTCAAGGTATACTGGTTCCACTTTTTCAATATACTCAGGATAAATTAGTTTAGTTAGAAAATAATGGTTTTTGCTCTGTCAAATAGTCTTTTTCAAGCCACTTATTATCCAAAATCAGAATCTAATCAAGCCAATCAATGGAAATGGATTTGGTAGATTCCATGTCCAAAAAAAATTCAATTTTTCATTTGGAAAGCCCATCATTACCGTCTTCCTACTCACAAATTTCTATCTCGACATCAACATGGGATTAGCCACGGCCTTTTGCCCTAGATGTAATCAAGTTGTGTCCACAATTCACTTACTGCGAGACTGCTTTTGGGCTATTCAATATTGGAATTCATTTCTTGGGGTTAGACCCTCAAAATATTTCCAAGAACCCTTGCAAATTTGGCATAAGAAAAATTCTATACTTCACATTCCTGGTTATGAAAATCAGCCCCCTTGGAAACTCTTGTTTGTTTGATCTGTTTGGCAATTATGGTTGTTGAGAAATAAGAGGGTTCTTAAAGCTTCTTTTAGCTTTGTTCCACATCTAATTCACAAAACCACTCATTTAGCTATTGAATTCTTTTACTCTGCATATCCTTTAAAACATTAAAAAAAAAAAAAATTATATTGCAAAAAATATCTTTTGGCAACCCTCCTTAGAGCCTTTTATCACTTTAAACATAGATGCGAGTTCTTTTAGTAATCCAGGTAGAGTTGGTGGAGGGTGATTTTAATGGGTTTTGTTAAAAGGTTTTTCTATTCATCTAACTACTATGAATAACATAGCGGAATTAGAAGTTGTTCATTTTGATTTAAATCTGGCTTGAAATCTGGGGTCTAAACATTTTAATTTACAAATAGATTCTACCATGGTTATGCAGTGGCTAACACATGATGGTGCTTATGCACCACAACTTTAAGTTTTAATTAGTGATTGCAGGTCCCTTATCACTCACAAGTAGATCATCCTTGTTGCTCACATATACCTAGAGGCTAATGGAGTAGCTGATGAACTAGCTAAAAGGGAAATTTGCAAATAGATAGAATTTTTGTATATGAGTCTTGCTCGAGTTTTGTGTATGAAAAGTATCTCAGTGATGTTTGTCAAATGGACACTCTTAGAAAGTGCTATATAACAAACTATTTACTCTCCTAAAGTGTCTGCTTGAATAAATAAAAACTTCCCGTTTGTACACAAAAAAAAAGGTTACCAAAATTGAAACTCGCAAGTAATACACCTATATATTTAGTGAAAAAAAGAAGAAAGTAACACACATATTGATATATATTGATGAGGACACTAAAAAAACTGTAGTTGAATCTACTAAAGAGGCAAGTTTGTTCAAATTAGAAATTTATGTGGTGAAATAGCAGCAAAACAACAGTAAAATTTGAACAAGGATGTTTAACAGATCACATCTATGCTGATCCATGTTGATAACATTTTAGAAAAATAAGAATGGGAAAAAAAGAAAAGCATGCAATTGAAATGCAAGCCCTGGCTGAATTGTGTTCAAACCAGTCAATGAAGCAAAGCAGAGATTAAAGCCAAAACTTACATATTAAAATATGAAAAAAAAAAAAAAAAAAAAAAAAACCAAGCCTAAGGCCCGGTCTGTGACAAGTCGTTTAAGCTGAACAATAAAAAAAAAAAAAAAAAAAAAAAAAAAACTTGCAGCTAAACGACACGCAGTTTTGGAAAGTATTTTGTAGTTTTTTGTTTTTTTTGTTTTTAAGTATTTTGTAGTTGATCTGACTATAGTCTTGATCAGTAATCCTTGGTTTAAGTTAGATGGTTTATTAATTTCGTATGTGTCCATTGTGTTGGATATGTAGCCACTAATGGGTTAATCAAACATTTTTGTAAAAGCTGAACCTGTTGGATAATATATATCGTGCTTGCACTATATATGTAGCTGTATGACATAATCTTGACATGTGCCTTATAGAAAAAGTTTGGAGAGAAGCTCTTTAAACTCCACCGATATTTTTTTATTGGATGTGGATTTTAAAAATTTAACTGTTAGTTTGTCTGTTCTTTTTATATATTCTCCATGTTTGTAAAATTCAATAAAATTAAAGAGTAATAGTTATGTCATTAATCAAATGTTTAAATTTTAAATTTTTATGATCTAAAATTATGTATAAAAGATAAGTTTATTCAATGAATAGTAAGTAATATTCTATTTGAAAGAAATTTGACATGCGTGTGTAAGAATATAAAGTTTATATAATCTAACGGTTAAATTTTTAAAATTTATTTATAATAGAAAGATATACTAGGATTTTGAAGAGTTTTTTTTTTTTTTTAAACTATTGTGGAGAAAAACTTTGTTCATCCCTTATTATAAGTACATTATTATTTATTTTAGAATATTTTAAAATATATAATAATATTTAATTAAAAAAGAACTTGGACTTACACGATATGCATTTCTCATACAATTACTTAAAATAATTTTTGTAGTTTTAGTATTTTACTATTAAATTTTAATTATATTATTGAACTATTTAATTTGATTATTTATTAAGATGGCATAATATTAATAGAAGGAATAATTTATGACAAACGACAATAATGGTAACAGTCCAAACTCTAAATATTTATATTCTAGAATCTAGACTCCTAGTCTCCAACTTTCCAACTAGAACATATCAACACATGCATATGTGATTCTTTATATTAAGTTGACCAAATAAAAATAAATAAAATCAAAGATGCAAATGAGGAATCCTTAAGTTCCACTACAAAGAGGAGCAGTTTCTAATAAATTTTTTTAAGAAAAGTGCAAAGAGGAGCACTAGCATCAAGTGTACTAAATGCTAAAGTTTTAGTATTTAGCACTAGTATTTAACACATCAAACATTAAAAAAAAAAAAAAAAAAAAGCCACATGGTCCGCACAATTCTTCTAGTGGAACAATACAAACCCAAATTGTAAAAATAAAAAGCTTATTTTATTCACCACCTCTCTCTCTCTCTCTCTCTCTCTCTCTCTCATCAAACCAATCTTCAACCTCTTGCACTACCGCTTGCCATCTTGCTTAGACTTCTCTTCTCTCCCTCTTTCAAGCAGTAGCTTCATGGGTTTATTTTGTGGGTTGGTTGGGTTGGAGCCTGACTTGGCTTGGCTTGGCTTGGCTTAGCTTGATGTGGATAGTAATAGGCAAGTTTGGTTTTTTTGATTTGGTTTTGGCTGTTGGGATCTGGTTGGTCTTTTGAACTAGGTCTTGCAGTGGTAGTGGGTAGGAGTTGCGATAGTGGTGATTTTGGGCAAGTATAGTTGTTGGTTTTGGGGTGGTGGTGTTGTGGCTAGGTTTGGAATGATTTTTGGCGACGGTTTTTGGTTTCAGGGTTTTACGGTGTTGATGTGGTGGGCTTGGTTTTGGGTGTCATATATGTGGTGGTCTTTGTGTCTATGGTGGTGGTGGAGGGTTGTGAGGATGATGGATGGTGGTGTTGGGTTTTGTTTTTAGTTTTGTTAATTTTTTTAATAGAACTGAGATGTTTTTTAGAATATTTTTATATATTGTAATATTAAAATAGAAGATATCACGTAGAGTGTATTAAAAATGTTATCCTAAAATTGATAAAGTAAATTTTTAGTGTATTAAAAAAATATGGATCTTAGCTGATGTTAAAGCTCTAAGGGTGCATGAACATAATAATTGCACTTGACAATACTATGAACAGTGTCTTATAGGTTATTATTAATTTCCTTGATAAGGTAGGAAAATTGGAGGGTGAGGTAGGTCATGGCAGCACATGCAATGACAGATCGGAGAATTACGAATCACAAATAAAATAACGACAAGTTCTTTAATCCTTATGATAGACCATGAAATTCAATTAAAAACTCCACGTGTGTACATTCCATTGGGCTAGACGTACAACATATGACATTTTACTTACGTCTTATTAGGGTGTGGTTTGGCATAATAAATACTTACCCTTGTGTTCACTAACTCTCTTGGCCCCTCTAGATCTTCATACTTGAACTTGACAATCAAGCAGTGCTAGCCCCTTCAGTTCTTTTGGTTGAGTTTGAGATCGAATTCAAAGCTATAGAGCCATGGTGGAGGAAAAGGTTTGTCAATTTTATAATTGTTAACTGAAATAAATAAATTTATTGTCTTCTAGTAACTTAAGCTTTTAGCAGAAACGTTTAATATAACATGGTATTAGAACAAAAAATGTTAAATTCAATCATTTATGACCACCTTACCTCTCATTTATTCATACATGAAAGTCAAATGTTAAATTAAATTAATAAATTCATTATTTCATAATTTTTTTTTTTATGGGGAATTCATTATTTCATAATAGTTTAAGCTTTTGTACGTATATTTTGATATACATTACTTTTTGATTAATACCCATTTCCACTTTTTTGGCATTTCATTCTTTTTCACTTCCCATTCATTTTTCATGTCTTAAAATCTCCAAGATTCTTCTGTCGGCAAAATCTCCAAGTTTCTCTTTTTTGCTCATAATTGTTTTTTTGTTTTTGTTTTTTTTTTTGGCTTAAATATGGATAAACATATATACAAAATTTCTTTACTTTTTATAGAGGACAACATTGATGGTGATCGAGGTCGACCTTGAATGTAGTCGCTGCTACAAGAAGATCAAGAAAGTGCTTTGTAAAATCCCTCGTGAGTCTCTCTTTCTTTAGTTCAATTTGAGTGTATATATGAATGTACAGGTTTTTGTTTTTATGTGGCCAAAGAAAAAAAAAACAAAAACAAAAACTGAGTAATATATTATGTGTCGGTAATTTTTGTGAACAAAAGAAATACAAGACCAGGTATACAACGAGAAGGAAAACTTGGTGGTAATCAAAGTGGTATGTTGCTCTGCTGAAAAGATAAAGCAAAAGATAATTTACAAGGGTGGTGATACCATTAAGAACATTGAGATCAGAGAGATTGAGAAGTCCAAGCCAACTAAGGAGAATGAATTTGAAAACCCTAAACTGGATTCAAAGCCTCTTCTTGGACCGGTTGGATTTGGGACCTGTTGGTGTACGGAATGTGTTCAAGGTCGTAGTGAGGGGCCATGCCATTGTGACCAATGTAGGCCACCCGGATGTGACTGTGGCTGCCATGGAAGGCCAGTTTGTGAAAGTTCTTGTCGTGGGTGTAAAAGGAGTTGTAATGTGAATCAAAATCAATTTGATCACTTCAGTATTGAACCTTCCCCTTTATGCACCATCATGTAATTGGAATTTGCATGCATTGTGATTAATGATCATCATCATGTTCTAGTTTGCCTACTTGCAAGAAAAAAAATAAAAATATGTTCTAGTTGCCTATGTCACATGGTCCTGCTATGAGTTTGTATTTTCTTTTGTTGGTTTCTAGGATTTAACAAAAAAAGAAAAAAAAAAGATTAATAAGGATGTGTGTATGGGTTTGATTAATGAATGTCGTTGGGGACAAAATGGTTGTTCATTTCAATGTTACTTGAGTTGTAATGATTTTTAAAATAATAAAAATGCTCCTACTTTTGATTCCTCGTTTTAACTAATGTTAATGAGTTCTCCAATGTTAAGAGTAGTTACAGTGAAGGTGCTAAAAAAATTAGATTTTAGTTACTCAACGGTTCTATTTTATCATCACACAGTTACGGCTCAATGGTATAAACAATTAATGCAGCCGTCTAAGGCCTCATGTGAAAAAAAAGGTTTCTAAACTTTAACCAATAGTATTAATTAAGCTGAAATATTAATAAATAAATAAAATAATATTTTCTTATCAAATGAAACACAAATAAAAAATAGAAAGAAATGTTATGTTTACAACATTTTTCATAACATTTTTACAAAAAAAAATTCTAAATAGCAGATTGTTAAGAGCTGTTATAGACAGCAAAAATAATAATTTTAGTAGTAGGTTCAAATAGAAAACAAGAAGTAACTTAACACCTAAGATTTATTATGAAAAACATTATGAATGTAGCACTTCTAAAAGAAAAAAGAAAAGAAAAAAAGCAATCTACAAAAAAATTCACAACTTTTTTCACAACAATCAAATTAGCAAATTTTTACTAGTTTTCAACTATAACTACCACCACCACCAGCAACAAAATGACTCATCACAGCCACCATCATTGCCAAAAGATAAAAGACTGAATAGAAGGTGTAAGAGTGCTTAGAGAGGCGAGAGTGAAGACCAAGAGGTTAGACCAGAGAAAAAAGAGAGAAGTATGAAGAGAGAGAGAGAGAGAGAGAGAGAGAGAGAGACAGAGAGAGAGAATGTATAATAATGAAAGAACAGAGAGAAACTGAATAATTTTCTTTTCATTTTATATAACTTTGTTGCTACAGTAAGCTTTTAGAGATGACTGTTTACTGTAACAAGTTGCTAAACTTTTTTATCTTGACAACCATAGATAATGCATGTATTTTGGTTGTTGAGTGGTTAAAAAAAAAACGCTTTTTGGAGGTTTTACCTTGTACACTATGAATGCTCTAAGGGTCATAGATGGCTGTAGGGGTGGCCCTAGGCAGTAGGCCACTTAGGCCGCCTAGGGCCCCTTAGTAATGGAAGGGACCAAATGTGTGGGTGAAAAATGATTTCTAAGAAGACCCAAAAATTTGAGAAGAATCACCTTTTTTTTTTTTTTTTTTTGAGATATGAAAAAGAATTATTACTTTCACATTTTCCTCCACTTTTAAGAAGACCCCAAAAATTGAACAATAGTAAAAATAGTACAAATTTAAATACATAGCTCTTACAAGTAAATGTGTCACTAATCATAAGAAGTAATTCAAATAGGAAAATGCTTAAAATATTATAAATTTTATTACATAACAGCTATAGCTACATGGTTATTCAAATAGACTTGTGAAATGGCTTCTCATAAAATCCTGCCAAATGGATTTTGTAATAAATAAATTTCTTTAGCAATATCACTTTACAAATTAATGTGACAGTACTGAATATTATTGATGGACTAGAACAACCTAATAAATGCATGTTTGAATCACTTTTTATGATTGATGATATATTTTTGTAAGTCTTATATTGTAAAATTTATAGTATTATTCTCTAGCATTGTTGATTCAAATACTTGTCTATTATTTTCTTGAAATGTTATCAGTCACATTCATTATTACGTCATCTTGTAAGTTTTTTATAGTAAAATTTGTTATACCTTTAGTATTTTTCCAAAACCAATAATAATAATAATAATAATAATAATAATAATAGTCATTTTAAAAAGTAAGCTTATGGGTTTTTTTTTAATAAAAACTTATGAATATATTATTTTAAGTGACAAAAAAAAAAAAAAAAACCCATTTAAAGCTATCGCCTTAAGCATCCAAATTTATTGAGCTGACACCAAAGTATGATAGATGGTGCACATTCTTTGGCCAAAAGATATTAGCCAACACACGTAATAAATTTTAAATATACCTCACACAATTAGTTGGATGTCAATCAATTTCATTGCTCATCTATATATCTATATATATATATATATATATATATATATATATATAAATATAAATATAATAGGTGAAGTAGAGAGAATCTTCAATTGGAATTCTAAATTAGAATTTTAATCTATTATTGTGCCACGTATCACTGTAAATATGAAATTGGAGTCTAATTTGTAATTCTGATGTGCTTCTTTTTTTCTTTTCTTTTTTTCCACACTTGTGTTTTTTTAGGTCTACCTTCCTTTTCCACACCCATGTATTTTCAAGTTCATCTCCCTTTCTTTCAGGTTCACCTCCCTTTTTCACACCCACGTATTTTCAGGTTCACCTCCCTTTTCCACATGAAATTTCAAAAGAATATCTTAGTATCAATGGTGCATGTATTTGAGTATTTTTGTATCTTATATAAGAAGAGGTTCTTTAAATATTCCAATTGTACTTGTCTTTACAATTTTCATGGTCTACATTTGACGAACTGATAAAAAAAAAATATATATATATATATATTAGTGCTACAAAAAAAAGAAATGGATTATGCTCTGTAAAACGAATTCTAACCATTCCTAAGATTTGATTACTGCTTTCTTTCATTTACTTATACTGTCGTTCCTTTTTGTGCAAATTTTTTATTGTTTAATTATATAATTTTGTGATTTTCCTATGATTGATGTTATATGTTTATTGTCTTTCATCTACCTATACTTTCTTTCCTTTTTGTCAATAATTTTAATTGTTTAATTATAAAATTGTTTTATTTTCCTATCATTGATGTTACATATTTCTTTTCTTTTTCATAACACGTTATTAGCATGAGTCTCTATCCAATTTTGAAAGAAAGTTGTAATCCCATTATTCTTCAAATATCAAAGATTATTTATGTAGTTTTCTCAACTCACTGTAAGTTTTCTTTTAAGGAATTATTATTTATCATATTTTTTTGTCTTTACGATTTATACTCATAATTTTAGTGATTTTTAATTGATAAAATTTTTTTAATGAGATTCATGTTATTCTATTGTTATATATTGTTATGAGATGCACGTTATGAGATTTACATTTAATTGATTAAAATATTTTGTTAAAAATGGTTTGTGATAAAGCAATTTAATCATAGTTATATGTACCATGAATGAATCAACCTTAAGAATATATGTCTATGTAGCATTCTTTCATTAAAATTTTGTATGATAAAAATATTTGTTAAAAAATTAAATTACTAAGTTTTATTAAATATGAATAAAACTAAGTCTTTTAAATAAATAAATATGACTAAACTCATGATTAATAAATAAATAAATAAAAAACAAAACCAACAATATCACTTAAATAATAAAATGTAAAATATTTATTAGTTTATTAAATTATATCCATTCCCGTGCACATACTAGTTTGTTGTAAATGACAGGTCTTTACTAATACATACATACATACATACATACAAATATGTCAAATTGGCATTTTTGTTGGTCTAATATTTAAATTTACTAATGTTAATATGACACACACATGAACAAAAAATTACTATACACATTTGCAACCGATTAAGAGAGAGAAAAAGAGAAATTAAGGAGAGAGAGGATCTCTTAATTGAATTGTTGTGTCACTGAACTCCGTGATCTTGGCATTTATCTCACAATTTGACTACAACCACAATAACAACTATGACTTTGTGCTGGTTGTGTGAGAGGGTGAAAGGATTGGGGAGGATGAGTTCAATAGATTGACGACGCGAGAGTTTAGTTGTTTGGCTCGTGTCATCGCCAATGTTGCTATCAGTAGCTCTATTGGTGATGTCATTGGTGATTTTCTGCCCAAAACCTTAACCTTTTTTATATAGCTAATTTCGTAAAACCCCAATTTTTTGCTGTTCATTATTCATTTATATTGCTTTGAATATTGTCATAGTTTTGAAACTTGAATTATTCAAAGAATTAGAAAATTGAGAGGTTCAAGGTTTTTTAGGTTAGAGATTCAACTGAGGTCGAACCATGACAAAATAAAAATTTTAAATTCTCTTTGACATAAAATAAATATAATATCAGTGTATTCAGGACACAACAAGCTAACCTGCCTAAATAGTTCGCCTGTCAAATATAATTTCGTGCGTGTGACTCGGTTTGAGTCCTTACAAATGCATTTTATCAATTTTTTTTTCTTTCTCTTTCAAAAACCCATACTCTGCTTGGTTCTAGAATATGAGATTGTGTGTTTATTGGTTATGCTTGCAATAGTACATGCTATAGATTTCTTATCATTAAAAGTGATATCTTAGAATCATATACTATTATTGAATATGAAAATGCCTATTCTTTGAGCATGTGTTTCCTTTGAAAATAAGGAAAAAGTGTTGCATGATTTTATAAAAACTTTTGATGACTTTGTTAATAATGTGCAAGAAATAAGGAACAAGTGAGCTAAAAAGGAAACGAATTATAGTAATGATTTCCTTGCCTATGTTTGTTGAAGATCAACATGTAAATTATTACATTGCAATTAAATCCATAGATGCACATTTTTTGCTAGCTATTAATAATGAATTGTAATTAATTATGTTTAATCACATTTGAGAGTTGGTTGAGCTTTCACCCAAGGTTAAACCTATTGGTTGCAAATGAGTGTTTAAAAGAAAATTGAAACCTGATGGTACAATAGATAAGTTTAAAGCACGCTTGGTAGCTAAGGGCTATAAGCAAAAACATAATGTGGATTACTCTGATATTTATTTTCTGATTACTAGAATTGCATCTATTATAATCTTATTTGTCATTGCATCTATTTATAAACTTGTTGTACATCAAATGGATATTAATACTACTTTTTTAAATGGTGATTTAGAAGAAAAAATATATATGGAACAACCAGAGGATTATGTTGTTCTTGGACAAGAACACAAGTTTGAAAATTAGTTAAATCTTTATTTGGTTTATAACAAGCACCTAAATAATGGCATGAGAAATTTGATAATGGTATGCTTACACATGGGTATGTGATTAATGGTGTGGACAAATGTATATATAGCAAGTTTAATAATAAGGAAGGTGTCATTATATGTTTATATACTTGCTTATATTTGGTACTAGCCTTAACATTGTGCATGATGCTAAATGTTTTCTTACCTTTAACTTTGATATGAAAGATTTGGGTAAGGCAAATGTAATTTTAAGCATTAAGATCTTTAGAGATAATGATTGCATTACACTGTCACAATCTTACTATGTAGAGAAAATTCTTAAAAAGATTGAACTCTTTAATGTGTTACCTATGTTTACTCCGTTTGATTCAAAGGTGCACTTGATTAAAAATTATGGTGATAGTTTTAAACAAGATAAATATGTACAAATTATTAGTAGTTTAAATGTTTTTGACAAATTGAACTTGCCCTGATGTTGCATATGATGTTGGTAGATTGACTAAGTATATCTGATATAGATGGGTAAAGCCCACTAGTGGATATGTATTCACACTAACAGGAGGGGTTGTCTCTTGGAAGTTATCCAAGTAGACTTGTATAGTGAGATCTACCATTGAATCAAAGTTAGTAGCCTTGGAGAAGGTTGGGTCCAAAGCCGAGTGGCTTAGAAGTTTATTACTTGATATCCATTATATACTTGTAAAGACACAATTTGTACCTAAGCCCAAAAATAGGGAGGGAAAAGGCCCAAAGAGCCTAATACAATGAATTTGTAGATAGTGGATTTAAAATCTAGGTTCTAATGAGTTTGTATACTAATTATAATGGGTTAAGATCACAATAGAAATAAGTTTCTATAAGGTAAATCGTCCTCAGGCTCAATCTAAGGAGGCTAGCTCTTCTTTATATGTCTCCCTCACTTAATAACATATTACAAATATTGTTCCTTAGTCTACAGTGTTTTTCTTTCCTACTTCCTGATCTCCCTATCTTGGGTGTCTTTTCTCCTTTTTATACCATCCTTCCTCCTTTTCCTAGCTTCCACATATGGATCAAATTGTTGGTTTGGATACTTGTCCCATCAGGAAGTGATGCCTTAATGAGTTAGCTGCGATGCATTCAATGCGGTGGTAGCAACTTTCTCTTAGATATTTCATAGTCTTTTATTGTCCTGTGTTCTCCTGAGGTATACCCTTATCTACAAGATCTCCTAGAATGTTGCTTTTGGGTAGTAAACCGCACCTTCCGACCTCAGCTTTGCTCAGTTGAGGAAGTATTCCTCTTCGAATGATCTTGATCAAGCTTTTACCTCTTTACTTACCAACACAGATTCTCAAAAAGATATTTTCTCATCCTTGGACTATTTAACATCCTCGGATTGGACCTCTAACCCAATAGATACATAGATATGTACTCCTAGGCCTATCACCCCCACAATACTAATTATCTATTGCCTCTGTATGCATATACTGTGATTGCTAGGTTGCATTAGCATGTGCTAAGAGCAAAATCTATAATAGAAAAAAGTGAATATATCCAATTGAGACACAATATTGTGAGGCAGCTTATTGATAATAGTGTAACGTCCTAGATTAGCCAATATGATTGCTCATTCTCTAGCAAAATGGTCTCTGTCATTTAATTGTTTATTCGTTCTTTTGATCTTGGCTGCTGTCCCCAGATTTTGCCCCTGTTGTGTGGGACAAAGCTGGCAGGTAGTTGTAATTTTGGCTCTTCATCTTTGCTAATAAAGAGTTTCATTCATCCCCCAAAAAAAAAAAAAAAAAAAAAATACATAAGTTTCAGTACAAAGATAACTACGAAATGCATTTTGGGTTGACTTTGGGCTTGGGCAGGTCCGCATTCCACCCAAGCCAGCTCCATCTCTTAGGCGATTTTTGAAGCCCGGCCTTCAAACTTGATGGCAATATTGGGCCCTAGGCCCAGTCCAACCACTTTTTTAAAAAATGTTTTTGTGCATTAACTTCCTCGTACATTTCATATTTCCATTTTTTCCGCAGAGACATTTTAGCTTTTTGACTGAAAAGGTAGAATTATATTGATCAAAAGAAAAAACGAAACAAAAGAAAACAAAAAACAAAGAAGCCCGGCCCAGGAACTTTACAAACGCAGGACGGCCCAGAGGAAAACAATGGACCTATAGCTCCAGGACCTCCAAGGCTCTTTTGATCTTGGCTGCTGTCCCCAGATTTTAGGGCCTGTACGGCCACCAATGGTCAAACCCGAGCATAGCACTTTCAATTTGTTTTTTGATAATTACGTTTTTTTATTTAAAAAAAAAAAGTTAAAAATTGGCGACTTACATTTTAAACGGTATGTTTTGAGGACTGTTTGAAATTAGATCCTATAGTTTTAAATTAAGCATTGAAATGTAAGATGGTTACAAATTACATATTATAATTGTGATAAATCATATAAATTCAAACATTGGACAATTAAAATTTTGATTTTTACTAGTGGGTTCAAATTGATATAATTTTAAAAGTTTATGATTCAATTTTAATTTAATGAAAGTGTAGTGTTTACTTTGAAATCTACCTTAAAGTTTAGGGTTGAAAAATAAAAAATGTAATATACCTTTTTTCAAAATGCCTTCCATTCTCATTCGTGTCTTTTTTTTTTTCTTTCTTTTTTCAAATAGGATAGAATTTTTTTTAGCGAAAATATGATAGAATTTAAATGCATGACATCACTCTATGGTGATTTTTTTTATTATCATATAAATATAAAGATTTTAATTTTTTGTTTACAGTAGCAAGATTTGAGTTCAATTCTCTTATTTAGAAACAAATAACTTTATTAGTTCATGAATTAGCTGAAATTCATTATTCTCATTCATGTGGTGATGATCAATCTACTAAAACCTAGGTTTATTGTATATTTGGAGAATTGCACATAGATATCTAATTAGAGAAGTTACTAAAATCTTAGATAAATGATGTGTGGTCTTCAACTTTTATTACCTTTCCAATAAATAAATAATGAGATAACAAGACAAAAAATGCAATAAGATGTACAATACAACCTATTTCAATATCACTAACGTCATATTTAGATGGATTTCAAGTTGCAAAGGTCTGCAATCATATTTATTTTTCACAGAAGAAAAACAATTTTGGACGATTCTGACTGCTTGCACAATTGCTCAACATAAAATCCAGAGAGTGAGTCGGTGAAGCTGGCGACTGTACAACAAAAAAAGATCCGGTGATTCATGATTGTACAATCTGAATCGGAGCCTAGCTACCAGCTCTTGTGATTATCAAAAAAAAAAAAAAAAAACTACCAGCTCGTGTAATGAAGACTTGAGAGCCACCCAAATTTAGAGCATTTGCATGAGTTTGTGCAAAAATTATTATAGCATAAAAACAATGGTTTTAAAAATCTGTACGGTGAAAGAACCGAAAAAAAGAGCTAATTACTAGTTTTATGGTCAGACTGGAGTCTGACTGATGGTCAAATCGTGATGTCATAAATAATTTAATTATTATTTAATTAAATTATATAAATAATTAATAATTTTTTAATATACTAAAACTAACAAACCAATAGTAATAAATATGTTTCCTTTAAAAAAAATACAAGTAAATAAGTATATAATATCTTTTTAAAGAATTTAACATTACATTACAAAACAATCATCCTTAATATAATAAAATTTCAACAATTTCAGACTGGCCGGGAATTGAACCCCAAATATTTTATTCAACTATTAGAGACTTTATCAGTTGAATTAATTGAAATCTACAAAATCTTTATTTCTTAGTTCATTTAAATAATTATTTTTTTTCCCTTGTCTCTCCTCTCAACATACACAGCCACCACCACACCATAGCCAGCCACCATCCACCACAGCCGCAGGAGACCACCACCACCACCATTTACAACCCAAATTTAAATAAATTAATAATTATGTATTACACTTTAAATATATTCAAAATACAAATAAATTGAGAGAATAAATTAAAATGATAAGGAGGTGCTACGTGGAGAAACGTGGGCTACAAATTAGACAAATCATAAATGCCTCCAGCTCCATGATCCAAGTTCCAACACCTTTAGTTGCTTTCTCTTCAATTTTTGTACCTCCACATGAGAAATAAGGAAGTTTCCCCCCTCTCTCTGCTTTCTCTTCAATCTTTACTTTTTGACTTCTCCACTTCTCTTTTTTGTTTTTTCCTATCTTTCTTTTCATCATTTCGTTTCCCCCCTCTCTCTGCTTTGTCTTCCTCGTGAGAAATAAGGAAGTTTCCACCAAAACTTCAGCATTTTCTGAGCAATATTCATGAGTTTTTTTTTTTTGGACAATTTTTGGCCTCCATTCATTTGGTTTTTTAGGCGTTCTTGTACAGGTTTGTGCATGCATTTCCTTTATATTAGTAGTATTTTAGGTGAACTTGTACTGGTTTTTCTTTGAGAGAGTGAGAAATATATTCCGGCCAGTATTGACCGAAACTATAACTTGAGAGAGAGAGGACAGACCACCACAGCAAAACTGGTTCAACCACGCCGATTTTCGGTTCTCAAGTTGAACCGGCCAGTTTGCACTATTTACTGGTTTTTAAGATATTTTTGGTTTTTTGCCAAAACCAGACCATGTTGAAGGCCGGTTCCTAGTTGAACCGGTCGAACCAGCCTGTTCGGTCCAGTTTTTAAAACCATGATAAAAACTCACTTTTTAAAAAAAATTTTAGATTAACTATTTAAATTACATTTCATTAAAATATCAATTTTTTTTATTATTTATCATTCTATACACATAACAACCACCATTTACTCTTTTCCTTCATCATCAAAATACGTAAAAAAAGAATAAAATATTAAATGCAAATAAATAATACTAGTGTAAATTTACATAGTTTATAAAACTTTGTATAACTTGATGTGAATGAATATTGAGTTTGGTTGGAAAAATGTGGTACATTTTCTTTTATACAAGTATTATGTGAGTGCTCTTAAGCAACACTCTTATGAAGATTGGGGACACGTGTAGGGTTCCCATTAAAGCACTAGCATCTAGCTAAATGCTAATTTTTTAGCATTTAGCACACAAAAAACACCAAGTAAGAGCATCACCATCAGGTGTGCCAAATGTCAAATATTTGGCATGTGGCATACTAAACACAAAAAAACTCTCTTATGAGGTGTTCTAAATGCTAAAATTTTTGGCATGGATGAACAATAAACTTCTAAATACACATTGTACGGATCAAAATATTGAAACTTTTTAATATTCGTTTATTCTACTTTTCTCTCTCTTCTTTTTTCTCTCTTTTCTTTCACCCGTGACCCATATTAGTCCTTCTCTCAGCCTCTCTTCCTCTTCACCGATCCTCCCAATCGGACATGTCAGCCTCTCTTCCTCTTCGCCAATCTTGCTCATTCACTCTCTTAGCTTCTCAACCCAGATCATTCACCTGTGACTTATTCTTGCTCGTCCCTCTACCAACGTCCTCCCTGCGCGTCCCCTAAAGTCCTCCTTGCGCTGCCACCGACATCCGATCTCGCCTCCAATCTCACTGCCGATCTCTCATCTGAACTCGCCGCCAATTACTCCTCTGGTCTCACCAATGCCACTGCCGATCTTAGTCTCAACATCGCCGCTAGCCGCCACCAATTAGCTTAACCTCCTCTCTCCTTAAGATCTCGGTCGTGGTGGTTGTTGTGGTTTTTCTTTTTTTTTTTGGTAGCAATGTCTGATATTGGTGGTCAGTGGTTGATCTTGTGGGGTGGTTGTTGGTTGTGGGCTGTGGTGGGGTGATCTATGGGTGGTGGGTTTTAATGGGTAGGAGTTATTTTAGATTATTTTAATGTGTTGAAGGGAAGAATAGAATATCTGATGACTGGTATATTGTAAAATGGTGTGTTAAAATAGAAAAAATAGGTTTTTACATGTGAAAATGGCATTTAGGATACAATACTTGATGAGAATGCTCTAACAAGCTACATGAGATGTCTCAAATGCTAAAACTTTTTTGTATTTGTGATTGTGCATCTGTGCCATTCTACTAGTAGAACAATACGAACCCAAATTGTAAAATTAAAAAGCTTAGGGCCCATTTGTTATTGTTATTTAAACAACAGTTTTCAGTATTTAAATAACATTATACGTATTTTTACAAACTTTTTCATCCACACGTATTTCCAAAAAATATAACTAACATTACTAAAAATCTCTTACCAAATATTCCCTTACTCTCTCTCTCTCTCTCTCTCTCAAACCAACCTTCAACCTCTCACTATCTTTGCTCATCATTGTCTCACCCGCCCTCTCACTGTCTCACTCATACCCCTCTCTTCATTCTCTCTTGATTTGTGGTTTGGTTAAGTTGGAGTCTAGCTTGACCTAGATGGTAATGGCCACGAAGGAGGGAGGGTTGGCTTTTCATATTTGATTTTGACTAATAAGATTGAACAACTTTTTTTTGTTTGGGTCTTGCGTTGGTAGGGGGTAGGAGTTGCAGTGTTGGTGATTTTGGGCAGTGGTTGTTAGTTGTGGCAATGGTGATGTTGTGCCTAGGTTAGGTATGATTTGGGGTGATGGTTTTTGATTTTATGATGTTAATGTGGTGGTTTTGGTTTTACGTGTTATGTGGTAGTCTCGGTGTCCCTGGTGGTGGTGGTGGTGGTGGAGGGTTATGGGGGGTAATGGACGGTGCTGTTGCATTTTATTTTGTTTTGTTTTTGGTTTTCTTAATTTTTTAATATACTTGAGGTGTTTTTTAGATTATTTTAATGTGTTGTAATCTAAAAATAAAATATGTGATGTAGTGTGTATTTTAAATAATTTATCAAGTACATTTTTGGTCTATTAAAGTGTGTGTGAGTGTGTTTTAGAATAGCTGATGCTTTTTTTTTTATATGCTAAGAGCATCAGCACCCGCTTTTTACAAAATATCCTATTTTACCATCTCAAGTGCTACTTTATCTATTATACCATACTATTTTACAACACATCCAACATCCCAACTTTTATATTCTTATAGAACACATTATAATAATATATCTATACAATAAAATATATAACTCAAACCATCTCTCTCCTCTCTCTAATTTCTGTCTCTCTGCCTCTACCTCTCCCTCTCCCTCTCCCTCTCTCAACCTCTCTCTCACCACAGTGAACAAACCCAAAACCCAAGGCAACCACCCTTCAAACCCAACCACCCCATCGTCTGCCAATCATCAACACCACCACCTGCCACCTCCATCATCAACAATACAACCACCACCTAAACCCACCACCCCACTACTGCTGCATCACCCAAATCAACTCGTAAAATCTATACCAAAATCACCCAAATCAACTTAGGAAATTACCTACATAACCCATGATAATAACTTAATTTTGCATATTTATATCATTATTAGAAAGCATTATCATACTTATTTTGAGTTAATTCATATACTTTATAGTTGGTTTTGGAATAATGCTAAATATTCAATTTTGTGGTTAATTTAATTTTAATGAGTGAATTTATCTTTTGTAGGATAATGAAATTAAATAAATGGATTTGTACAAAGAAGAAAGCTAATGGATCTTATTTTTACAAGAGCCATGATAAAGTCAAAGAAGGTCATCCCAATTAAATTCAAGTCTAATTGGAGTAAGAAATCAAAGGAAATTTGCACCTAATCCAAGTCTAATTCGGATTAGGATTCCAACTTGTGCACTAATTAGTATTCGGAGCATAAATTTCGGCTCAGATGTCCAATCGAGATGAGTCAGGTTGGGCTGGAAAGCTAACTTAAAGGACTACAACTTTGTAGTTTACCAAAAGTCTGAATTCTAAAGTTAAGTGAGCCAAAAACGTCGGTTAAGTGAAGCCTAAAAACCTGGGATTTTCTCCAAATGAGAATTCAACTTGTAATAGGATTCCTTGACCTATATAAAGGCTCTTTAGGGCAAAATTCAGGGAGAGCTGCCGTAGAACGTAATTTAGATTTTCTTAAAGTTTATTTATGGTTTTTAGAGTTTTATTTGTATTATGGCTTGCTAGAAGCTTTGCTAAGGCAGCAGGTGAAACTCAACCGTTTATTGGTATGTTCTGACCAATTATTTATTGATTTTAATGCTTATATTTTTATGTTCTTTATTGTTTTACTCATCTAGAAAAGTGTTTAGTTCTGTATAATTCTTTGATTTATCGTAGACTCTAGGCACATTAAATGCTTAGTATTCCTTGCGAACTAATTCACTAGTTTTGTTTTGCTTAAAATCAATCAATTTCATGAAACTACCTTAGACAATTAATTCTTGAGTTTTTATTGTTAAATCATCCGATTAAGATCATCCTTTGTATGAATTTTAGTTGAGTTATAAAATAAATATTGTTTAGACTACCAATAGATATGTTGTGTGTGGATCCCTAAACCTTAGTGCCTTAATATATTGTTATTTTCTCTCAATTTAAATTACTCTTACTAAACCATCAAAAATCTCTTCAATTAAACTTTATTATTTTAGTTTTATTGTCTTGTGGTTTGCTAATCAATTCCCTTTTCCCTATGGATTCGACCTCGGACAGACTGAGTTATTACTTCTCAACAATCTTGCACTTGGGAGCATTATTTAAGTCACAGCAACCCACTACCACTACCACCACCAATCCAAGCACAACACAACCCACTACCACCAAGCCAAACACCTACCACAACGGGACCAAAACCCACCACCACGTGCAAGATCACAACTCCTACCACATGGAACCAAAACCCACCCAAGAGTCAAATCCATAGAAAAAAAAATTACAACAGATCAAACCCACTGCAATCTCCACCACCAATCTCCGACTTCCACCACAATCTCCACAGTAAACCCACTGCCACCAAGCCAAACACCTACCACATGGGACCAAAACCCATCCAAGAATCAAACCCATAGGAAAATAATAATGCAACCGATTAAACCATTGCTAATCCACTACGAAGCCACACAATCTTCACCCACAAACACAACAAATACCCAAAATCGGTGGCGTTGGTAAGGAAGCAAAGAACCAATCTGGATTTGAGAATGACGCAATCATTGAGGAATGGTGAGTGACTTCGGCTTGGCTTGGTGATGGTGGGTCCAGCCATGGTGGCTTTGAAGAGAGGAGAGAGAGTTTTGGGGTTGGAGAGAACTACCAATCCATCACCGTGAGCGGTGGTCATGAGAGAGAGAGAGAGCAATGATCCGGCTTGCTTAGTGATGGTGGTCTGGCTATGGTGGCTTTGAAGAGAGTAGAGAACAGAATAAGAGAAAAGGACGAGAGACAAAGAGAATGAAAGAGAAAGGAGATAAGACTGAGGAGAGAGGAAAAAAAGGCAAATATTTTGAGAATATAATATAATATAATCGTTTACAATGTTCTTACAGTATTATAAATTTATGATGGTACTATAGCACAATTGTAAATTTTTTTACAATAAGAAAATCAGGTGACGGAAGGTTTTGGTACTCTGATGCTAAAATATATTAGCATATACCATTTGAGAGACTGTATGCTTATGTTCTAACACGTGCATGAGCCAAATTGATCCCGACCAAATAAACCATGAACAATGACCAAACTAATAATGTTTCCCTAATAATGTAGGAAGGTTGGAGTAACGTGAGGTGGGTCAATAAAGGTGAGCACATGTAAATGATAATTGTAGAGTCAGCAATCATAAATAGAGGTAAAAAAATTAGGCTAGTGACAATTTTTTGCATAATTTTATGTCATAACTCGTCACATAGTGAGTTATGATTGGTAAGAGCATATTAGTTAGCTATATAAAGACTCATTTTTATTAATCACAACTCATTATGTAGTGAATTGTAGCACAAAAATTGTACTTAAAATTGTGTTAACTCAAGGTAAAACAGAGAAATTATTGTGTACTCTTAAAATACTATAAATACGTATTCTCTCCTCTCACATGAATGATGGGTCATATTAATTAAATTTATGATAAGACCTATAATTCATATAAGAAAAAAAAATACACATTTATTATATTCTAAGAGTACCTAATAATTTTTTAAAAAAACAACTATAATGCGTCCAGATTCTAGACTTTACGGTGGACCATAATATTCAATTAAAATGCACCACATGCCTACATCCCATTGGGCTAGACATAGACATATGACGATTACCATTGGGTCAAGACGTACGACATATGACGTTTTAAATCTTATTTTATTGTTTTAAGTAAAAAAAAAAAAAAAGGGTGTGGTTTAGCATAATAAATACGTACTCGTTGTGTTCACTAACTCTCGTGGCCTCCTTATTCTCGAAGTCATGTACTAGATTTCTCAATGTGAGATCTGAATTCAAAGCCATCGAGCCATGACGGAGGAAAAGGTTTGTCAATTTTGTAACGTTAGATTAAATGAATATATTTATCATTCTTTAAAATTTTAAATCTTTTTAAAAAGCGTTAATATAAGACTGTACCTAAATAAAAGGTCATGGATTCAATTACCTGTGTCCACCTTACATCTTATTTAAAATTTTCACTTGTTAGACTGGGATCTCACTCAATTGCAGCTGAAGAGAGTATCAGATTAAATTAATAAATTCACATTCCATGATTCACACGCACAATCATTAATTTTTCATGCCAGAACTTGATACTGTTTGTTCTGATTCTTCTGTCTGCAAAATCTCCAAGTTTCTATTTTGGCTCATAATTGCTCTTTGGCTTTTTTTTCTTTTTTCTGTTTTTGCTTAAATATGGATAACATGCTCACAATTTCCCTACTATTACAGAACACAACATATATGCGGATCGAGGTCGACCTTCAATGCCTTCGCTGCCGCAAGAAGATCAAGAAAGTGCTCTGTAAATTCCCTCGTGAGTCCCTCTTTCTTAAGTAGACGATAGTTATCTATACATATGCTGTTATATGGCTAAAAAAGAAAACTGAGTTGTTATACATATATGTGTTGTGGACAATAGAAATACGAGACCAGGTATACGACGAGAAGGAAAACTTTGTGGTAATAAAAGTGGTATGTTGCAGTCCTGAAAAGGTAAAGCAAAAGATAATTTGCAAGGGTGGCGTTACCATTAAGTGCATTGAGATCATAGAGATTGAGAAGAAGGAGCAAACTGTGGAGAAGAAGAAGGAGGAGGAGAAGAAGGAGGAGAAGAAGAAGGAGCAGAAAGACCCTGAGAAGGAGAAGAAGAAGGAGCAGAAAGACCCAGAACCGGTTTCAAAGCCTCCTCCTGGACCGGTTTGTGTGCCTGTACGGCCGAGGACTTGTTGTACGGAATGCTCTCAGGGTCGTGGTGGGGGGCCATGCTTTTATGGTCATTGTACTGGACTGGTTCCAGTGCCGGTTCCTGTACCTGTGCCGGCTTACCCGGTTCCGTTTGGCACGTGTTGTACGGAATGCTCCGAGGGTCGTGATGGGGGGCCATGCCGTTATGGTCATGGTAGGCCAACACCATGTTATGATGGCTGCTACTATGGAAGGCCCATTTATGATAGTTATGTGGGTCGATGTGAAGAAACTCTCTCTGGATGCACCATCTTGTAGTTTTTAGAGTTTGTATGCATGCAAGATGATAATGGCCGGTGATCATGTTCTAGTTGCCCACTTGCGAAAATAAAAAATGTTCCAGTTGCCTCTGTTATCACATGGTCCGGCTGTTTTTTTTTTTATTTTTTTTAAATGGTCCATCTGGGTTATAAGAAGATGATTAATCAGGATGTGTACATGGGTTGTTTAATAAATGTGGTTGGGGACAAATGGTTGTTCTTTTTAGTGTTATTTTATTTGTTATAATGATTTTTTTACACACTTTTTCATTCACACATATTTTAAAAGAATATAAATAACATTACTAAAAGAGAGATGTTACGTCCACAATATTTTCACAATATTTTTACAACAAATCATATGTGACAAGTTATTACTGGTTGTTATTGTTAGGGTAAAAAAGTAATCTTAATGTTAGGTTCAAATTTAAACCAATAACAACTAACCACTTATGATTTATTGTGAAAATATTATAAAAATATTGTGAACGTAGTATTTCTCTTACAAAAATAACGTTATCAAAACGACATCATCAAACGGCCCTAAAAAACTTCTATCAATCATTCCATCTCCAATGTGGAATGCCTACTTTTGATTTTCCGTGTTAATTAATTTTAATGAGCTCTTCCTGTTAAGGGTCATAGATGATTGCTGCTATTCAGCCAAAAAAGAAAAAAACAGATGATTGCTGCTGGGTCCTAGGCATTTGGCCGCCTAGGCACACTTCTACCGTTCTACGACAAAAAATGTTAAGGGTAGGAGATAAGGCTCTTCCTGTTAAAAGGTCATAGATGATTGCTGCTGGGTCCTAGGCGTTAGGCCGCCTAGGCACACTTCTACGACAAAAAATGGTAAAGTGTAGGAGATAAGGCTCTTCCTGTTAACGGTCATAGATGATTGCTGCTGGCTCCTAGGCATTAGGCCGCCTAGGCACCTCTACAAGAAAAAATGTTAAAACTAAGAGATAAGTTTCGGATACAAGTCTCCATTAGAGATTTTTGTATATATATATTTAAATATGTTTTAAGTAAAATTTTTATCTTATATATAAAAAAAAATTAGAAATACTATAAATTTTATTATATAACATTTACAAATTAATGTGACAATTAATGAATATAATTGGTCAGTGATGGAGCCATGTTGGGGTGGAGGGGCGTTCCCCCCCCCCCCAACCACCAAATTTTTGAAAAAAATGAGTAGATATATTAATATATGAGTTATTTCGACCAATTTAACAATTTTCAAGGACTAAGTATGTGTTTTGATTGCTTTTTCTTTGTTGCAGTTGCATTTTCCTTTTTTTTTTAAGAACAATGTCTTCATGTGGGATGTTGTTTGTCAGTGGGTCCCATGTATTGTGCACGAGACCCACTACCTCTTTGACCGTCTAAATTTTTCACTGGAATGTGACTGTTTAGTCAATGGCGACTCTAGGAATTTTTCCCAGGGTATTCCTTGGATATGTGGTTTTCTTATCAAATATTTATCCATAATTTTAGCAAAAGAATAGACAATATATAGACTATAAGTTCATTTGAAATATTAATAAAATTATTAATTATTGTTGTTTAGTTGTTTCATTAATTTGTTTGTTTTTTATAAACTATAATTTGTTATATTGTTGTTTTATTAATTATAAAATTATTAATTGTTGTTTAGCCTAATATAATTTAATTTGTTTGTCTTTTATAATGTAATAGTTAATTAAATTATTAATTATTATTTATTAGTTGCTTCCCCCAATTAATTATTGGTTAATTAAATTATTGTTTATTAGTTGTACTAGCATACACCCCATGTGCATTTACTTCCCCCAATTCAAATATCCCACCCCGGCCTCATGCCCCCATCCACCCCCCTCCATAGTATTAAAACCGGTACGGTGAAAGATTTGGAAAATGGACTAGTTACCGGTTTTTTAGTTGGACCTCGGTCAAACCAGTGACGTTATAAATAATTTAATTAATAAATAAATAATTATAAAAAATAATAAAATTAAGTAAATAATAATATAGCTACTGATATTTACTAAAAAAAAAAGATATAAATTTAACTCAAATTAAAAGAAAAATAAACTATCATTTTTTTAGAGGAAGAAAAAGAAGTTAACCTAAAGAAACTACCAAAAAAAAAGGTTATGGTTTTAAAGTTTTATAATCATATATAATTTTCAGTATTTTTAACAAAACCATTATTTAATTTAAAAATATTTATCTATGTTAATATAATTTCACATCTAAATATTTCTTCTAAAAAAATTGTATTTATTATAAAAATATTTTATGCTTTTCTTGAATATTGCAATAGAGTGGTTCTAGGATCACAAATTATTCCACAACTCTTTTGCCATAACTCTAACATGATAGATTGTGAGTGATTAACTCTCACTTACACATGAACCCACTATTTTTTCTTTACTAATTACACACTATCCTGTTACAATTGTAATAAAAAATTATGTGATCCTAAATTTTTTTTATTGCAATAACCTTGCCGGTGTACAAAATGCCAATAATTCAGATTCTATGCCTTTGATTGACCACTCAAACCCACGTAAGCCATATCACAAATGTATTACTCATTAAAAAAAAAAAAAAAGTAAAGTGGTCTGCCTGACTACCTCTCCTACCCAACTGTCAACGTGGCCAAAAGGAATCCACCCACATTTATACCAAACTTTTTTAAAATGATTGTCCTCTCTTCTTCTTATCTAAAAATTCTAAACAAATTGCTCAAATCTCTTTCTCTCACTCTGAAGAAGAAGCAGTGGCAGATCAGATGCAGTTTCCTCTCTTTCTCTGTTTCCTCCAAAGCCTAGATCGGCTGCTCGCCCAAATTAAGAGATATTTCTTATTTCATAATTATTTTCTCACATATTCTTTGTTACAATTTTTTTTTTTTTTTTTCAGATTCTCTATTACAAACTTTTTCTTTTTCTTTTAGATTTTAATTCAAAATTTGTTTGGCATAAAAAGGTTTGAGGGTGTTCTTAAACTTTTTTGAGGGTATTCCTAATTTTTTTTAAGGGTAGATAAATAAAAAAATTTAAATTATTATATATAAATTTTTTTTTTCAGATCAAGGTGTTCTTGGGAACACCCTGAACCAAACGTGGCGTCGCCACTGTGTTCAGTAGATTCTGTGCACTGTTTACGAGACCTAAAAATCTATTTTTTTACCAAAATTTTCATTAAAAATGGGTCCTAGACACTATTCACACATTTAAAAGTTATTTTACTATAACATTTTCAGTTTTCAACAAAATAAGCGACATCTAAACACGCTTTAGATATGTTTTTGCCCCTCAAATCATGAATAAATATTTGAAAAATGCTATTTACGCACCTTTTTTACAATACTTTTACAATAAACCTTCGTTGTCACAACAAATTCTAAAAGCATTCTCATCATGTGTGCCAAATGCTAAATATTTGGCATTTGGCACACCAAAAACCAACCATCATTAAGTATTCCAAATCTTAAAAAATTTGACACACAACTGCAGTACCAGCTTTTCTTTCTGTTGTCCAAGCTGACATTACAAATTTTTTTTTTTTAATGAAATGAATTATGTTTTCCTTCAAAAAAAAAAAAAAAAACACACACGCGCGCACATTTGTGTGGTTTACACATTCTTCTTGTCGTTTTACTTCGTTCTTTTCAATTTCTTCTTGGCAGTGCTGTCTTTCTTCTTTTCTCGATCACTTTGATAGTTTCCTTAATAACGTAGGAAAATCGAAAGGTGCGGTGGGTCAATATATCAGGGCCAGCACATGCAAATGATAGATTGGAGAGTTAGCAATCACAAAAATGAAAGTAAAACCACACTTTGCGAGTAAAAGAACAACAATGGGTATAGACTTTAAGAAAGACCATGAAATTCAATTTAAAAACCCCACGTGTCTACATCCCATTGGTCTAGACGTACGACATATGACGTTTCCCATTGGGTCTAGACGTAAAACATATGACGCTTTAAGTCTTTGAGGTCTGCTTAATTTGCCATAATATATGTACTCTGTGTTCACTAACTCTCGTGGCCTCTTAATACTTGAACTTGATTTCTCAATCAAGCAGTTCTAGCCCCTTTGGTTGAGTTTGAAAAATCAATTCAAAGCAACAGAGCCATGGCGGAAGAAAAGGTTTGTCAATTTTGTAATTGTTATATTAAATGAACAAATTCACAATTTGTTATTAATTTAAACTTTTGAAAAAATTATTAATTTAATATAGAATTAAAGTAATAAATTCTGAATTTAATACTGTGCTTTCTTCTTACATCCTATTTAAAATTTTCCGTGTTGGACTGGGCTCTCATTCAATTCCATTAAATTAAATGAAAAAAATTCGCACTTCACTCACACACACACACAAATCATTAATTTTTCATGTCAGATCCTGATACTGTTTTTTCTGATTCTTCTGTGGACAAAATTGTTCTTTGCTCATAATTGTTCTTTGCCTTTTTTTTTTGCTTAAATGTGGATAACATACTAACAATTTCTCTACTATTATAGAAAACAGCATTTATGTGGATCAAGGTCGACCTTCAATGCCCTCGCTGCCGCAAGAAGATCAAGAAATTGCTTTGTAAAATCCCTCGTGAGTCTCTCTTTCTTAAGTTCAATTTTAGTGTATTTATATGAATCTGCAAGTTCGTATTTTTATGTGGCTAAATTAAAAATAAATAAACAAACAAAAACTGAGTTACTACCTCTTAGTAATTTTTGTGAACAAAAGAAATACAAGACCAAGAATACAAGAAGGAAAACCTTGGTGGTAATAAAAGTGGTATGTTGCAGTCCTGAAAAGATAATTTGCAAGGGTGACCAAGCCACCTGATGAGAAGGAGAAGCCACCAGAAAAAGCCGCTGAGAAGGAGCAGAAGCCACCAAAAGAAGATACTGATCCGATTTCAAAGCCTCCTATTGAACCGGTTTGTGTGCCTGTACGGCAGGTTGGATTTGGGAACTGTTGTACGGAATGTTCTGAGGGTCGTGGTGGGGGCCATGCCTTTTATGGTCTTGGGATTAGGCCACCACTAACACCAAATACTGGTTCCTGTACCTATACCGGCTTGCCCGGTTGGGTTTGGGATGTGTTGTACGAAATGCTATGAGGGTCGTGATGGGGGGCCACGTGATGGGGGGCCATGCCATTATGGTCATGGTAGGCCACCCTCATGTTATGATGGCTACTATGGAAGGCCGATTTATGATAGTTACGGTGGGCGGTGGTATAAAGCAAGGACGAAACCAAGAATTAGAGTTAAAAGGGTGGTTTTGCTATTAGTTATGTGCGATAGTTCTAGCCACCAACTCTGCTTTCTAATTAGCTGCTAAGTGATTTTCTCTTTTATAATTTTTTTTTTTTTTTGTGCTTTTAATGTGTGTGTTATTGGTGAGTAAGGACAAAATTGTTTTATTTAAAATTTTTTAAAGAGTTGGGTTGTTTATTTAGATAAAATTAGTTAATTGAACTTAATTTTTTTTAGCTTTACTATTGGTAATTTTTGTTGTTGGGCTATTTTTTTTTGAGCTTGTGTTTGTAAATATTTTTATGGCCTTTAGAAAGAGGGAAATGCTAGAGTTACAATTTTTTTTTTCTTTTTACAAATTGTTGATGTAGTGAGTGATTATTGATAAGTAAAAAAGTGAAGTGATAGGTCTAGATATAAATCAATAAGACTTTCCTACTTCAACAGTTTGTAAAAATGTTGTAAAAAAGTTTGTGACTACAGCATTACTTTTAAAAGAATCAATGATATTATTAAGAGAGACAAAGTGTAATTTTATAGAATGAAATTGCTAAAATTAATAACTCTATATATATATATATATATATATTAATATTTTATATAAAAAAAATTAGGGGGGCCCATTGCCCCCCAAATGCCCAAGTCTACCTCCATCCATGTATAAAAGGAGTTGTGATCAGGGCCAGCTCAACAATTTTTAGGGCCTTAGGCTAAAATTTTAAATGGGGTCTTTTTATAATTAAATATTAATCAAATAATATATATATATTGCATTTTTTTATTTAAAATCTATTTTTTCTGCTTTTTGAGATACAAAATTACTAATTAAGTTTTTGTATTTAAATTCCTCTAACATTTCTTTTTCAATTGATAATATAGCTAATCCGCTTAATTTTTCTTGTGACATAGTAGACCTTAAATAAAATTTTATTAATTTTAATTTTGAAAAACTTTTTTTTGCAGATGCAACCGTGACAGGTATTGTTAGTAATATTCTATAGGGAAATGCTAACGAATGCTCTTAGGGCATTGGTTAACAATCTATTTAAAGAAAGTTTTTATGGAAAAATGAAATAAAGCAATTAATGTTTTGATAGCTTTTTTCATTTCCAATAAAAATGTTGTTAAAACTTTCCTAAGATAGATTGTTAACAAATGCCCTAAGGGCGTTCGTTAGCATGACCCTATTCTATAAACAATTTATGTATATGGAAAAGAATCTAGTCTTTTTAAATAATTAAGTACATTAATTGGAGTATTTTCATCTATTTGCACAACTTCTTTTAAAACTATTAGTTCTGAATATAAATCAAAGCTATCAATATCATAATAAATATCATGTTTAAGAAAAATTTCAAGATTAAGTATCTATTTGGATTGCGCTGAACACATCCACACAGCGTCTGCATGCATTTTAGCTTTAGGGGACAAGTCACTGTGCAAGCACTGTTCATACACTGTACATGCACTTTTCAGTAACTTTTTTTTATTAAAAATGGGTCTCACGGTATTATTTACACATTTAAAAATTATTTTGCTACAGTGTTTTCAGTTTTCAGCAATAAATTCTATCCAAACGGATCCTAAGACAATATTTTTTTCAAACTATTATCATCTAGTGCTTTTAGTTTTTCAAAATTAAATAAAAAACCAAAAATATGCTCATATATTTGAAATTGTTCCCACCTACTTTCAATGGATGAAATAGCTTGATCTACTGTATATAAAAAATAATTAATTCTAAATGTGAGTCGATGTGATTGTGACTCCTTTGGTGAAGAACCTTCCTCCGGATGCAGCAGCACGTGATTGGGAATTTGCCTCCTTGCTAGTAAAAATATATGTTCTAGACTCTAGTTGTCTATGGCTATATATGTCACATGGTCCGACTGGGTTTGAATTTTCTTTTGTTGGTTTGTAGGATGTATACAGGGCCGAAGCTAGAAAATTTTTGTTTAGGGAGGCAAGTTGCGACACTAATATATTTATCAAGACAACTCTACATACACACACACTTATATACACATTTTTTTATTTGATAAGTTATATATATACACACACTCAACAAAAAAAGTATAGCATTTTCAATCAAAATTATGTTTGATGGCAGGGACGAAACCATGTACAAGCTGAGGGGGGCTGTGGCCCCCTTCAATTTTTTTAAAAATATTAAATAGCAGGTATATATTTAAGATTTTAGAAAATAAGTCCAAGGAAAATTATATTTGCCCTCCTCAAGAAAATTATATTTGCCCCTTTCGACTTTGAATCTTAGTTTTGTCCCGGTTTGATGGTGATTTTAAAAAAAATAAAATTCATTTTTACCATTTTTATTGTGAAATTCTTAAAAATTTTCATTTTTAGTACAAATTATCAAATTTTAAACTAAAGTAAGTAAAAAAAAAAAAAAAAATCTTTCAATTGAAGTAATGAATTTTTTAAAAACTAACTCAAAACTTGGAGGAATAAATTAAGCTTCGAACATATTTGAAATTATCTTACTCTCATCCATTATATGGTAAATAAAGAGACATTTTATGTGTTGTTTTAGTAATAAATTTTTTTTTTTAAAATAAGTCAGTTGCTTGTTAATCGCCACATAACGAGTTGAAAAAGATAGATTCAAACATGTTTGATGACAAACTTTATCAAATGTTTAACAGATATAAGAGCATATTTTATAATAAAAAATAAAAAATTGGGAAAAATAAAATTATATCTCTATAATTATTAGACCAATTTTTTTGTTAAGATCTAGATTAATTCAAATATTTGGGAGGGGAACTTTTATTTTTGTAGACTAAATTTTGAAAACATTAAAATAATTATATATATTAAAAAAGATTTCAAAATTCTATGGAGGCCATGCCCCCCCCCCCCCCCCCCCACCCCCCACCCACCCTATTACATAGCTCCACCGTTGGATATATATGATATGGGTTTGGTTAATGAGTGTGCAAGGTTGGGGACAAATGGCTACTCATTTTAGAGTTACTTTACTTGAGTTGTAATAATTTTTTTAAATATTAAAAACCTTCTATTAATCATTCCCTCTCAAATGTGTACAATCTACTGTTTTGATTTCCCGTTTTAACTAATTTTAATGACTTCTATCTTGCATTAGGCCACTTAGGGTCCACTAGTAGTGAAAGGCCCCAAATGTAGGAAAAACATACCTTGCATTGGATACATGTTTCTTATCTCTCACAGCTTAATGAGTTAGGTTGGCTCGAGATTGTGAGGGTCACTTTTTGGACGATGTCCCGGCCCAAGCTTAAGCAAGGTCCCCGGGCCCTCTTGTTGTAGTTTGACGAGACTGAGTTTGGTTCACCACAGCTAAATGAGCTGTTTACAAACCAAGTGGTGCACAGGGCAAGACTCCTACAATATGTATACACTGGAAAGTAGAAAATAGGTATTGAACAACAAGAAAACAGTAAAGGGAGACCAAGTAATAAAGAAACACAAAATAACTGTTTAGTATCCTCAATTTAACAAGAAGTGCTTTGTTAGTTTTTCTTAATTAATGATCACAATGTACTCACTAAGACATGATACAAGGTCCAAATAAGCTAAAAAATTACAGACTTTGATGGCTATCTAAGCCTTTAAGACTTGCAAAGTTTGAATATTTTTTGAATCCAAGTATGTGCTATAATGGCTGTTTTTGGAATATAGAGGATATTTTTTTGTTTTCTTAAAATTTTTGGCAGAATTTTATGATTCTATCCTAATTTCACTATTGCTAAAATTGTTCTCTTCATTGTTGTTGCTTCTTTCTTTTATAGTGTCGCCTCAAGGCTCCGGGGTATCGCTGGTTTCCTTTCTTTGCCTTCATCGATAACAAAGTCCGTAGGGTGCCAACAACTTTGGTGGCTAACCCATTCCTTATTCCTCATAGTTCTCTTCTTTTGGTGCTTTTTCTCCGAAAGCCCTCTGCTGACCTTCCATTCTAAGGTGTCTTCAAGGGAGCTGACCTACAACTTCTCTTCTTCCAAGTTTTCTCTATCTTCCTTTTTCCACACTTAGCCTTTTGGCTACCCCTCCTTTTTTGTCATTTTTCTCCAACGAGCCAAGTTCTTTTCTGCCACGTCGAAGGTTTTTCCAGCTACTTCCCCTTATGGTTCTACTTTTTGAGTTCCCCGAGGTACCAACTTTTTGCTCATGAGTTGTTACTTTCCCCACCCTCTAGTTCTGTACCGTGTTACTGAGTGCCTGAGAAGGACATATTAGTCCTTCATTCCTTGTGCCTTTTGGTTCCCTTTTTGAGTTGTTTTAATCGTACTTTGGCTGTGCTGCATGTCCCAAGGATCTCAGGCCCTTGGTAGTCTCTGGGATCTTGGCCTAGCTCTTTCTATTGGACTCTTTTTGGTCCTCTAATCTTGGCAGGCGGAGTCCTTTTCTTTCTTCCCTTTGTTTTATGGATTCTAAGACTTGCTCCCCTTCATGGATCTTGGGCCTCAAATATATGGAGTTTACCTTCCTTCTCATTTTTTGTGAACCTAACCCCCTTTTTCTCAATTTTACTTTCCATGGGCTGGTCGAGCCTTGTATCATGATTTTTTAGACCTCAACAGAGATCATTCATGGTTAACTTCTAGGAGATTAAAGTGGATTTTTTGTATGACGTACTTTTAGGGACACCCTGATTGGACGCAGCAGGTGCAATTTTGTTTATACCCTCCACCAGAAACTTAAGTTCATTTCCAAGAATAGTTGGTGACCATCTTGGTAGGGACCTATGACTATTTATTAGGAGTTGTCCATACCTTACATTGATGCTGATGCTTTTTTAGGATGCATTTTTCCACAGTTTCGAACTAGTTTCTCTGATCCACAATGCATCTGAAGCTAATCAAGGATGGCTTGCAGCAATTTTGATGGCCGCTAAGGAGATGCTCAAATTTGAGTACAAGTTAGGCCCAGGTCTTGGAGCATATACCCAATGCAAGGTACAAAATATTCTCCCAAACATATATGAGGGAAAAAATTATTTTCTTTTATTTATAAATATATATATATATACACACACATGGAGATATAAAAAAAATATATTACTTTCACATTTTTCCTATAATTTTAAAAAGACCCAAAAAATTGAATAATATTAGAGATAATACAAATCAAAGTGCTATGTTGCTGTCTTGAAAAGATTAAGCAAAAGATAATTTGCAAGGGTGGTTTATTATTATCCTCAATAGCTACTCTAAGAGCATTCTTATCAAACATTGTAAAAAATTTAGCATTTACTCTCTCAAAACCTATATTTATAACATATACAATACCACTTTCCAATCTAACCTATATCAAAACTTCTATTTTTTTTACAATTTCACTTAAATATTGTTTCTTTATTATTTTTCATTAATTTTTTTTTATTTTTTCTCTCTCTCCTTTGTGGGCCTCATTGAATAAAAAATAATTTAAAGTTTTGCAATTGATGAATAGTGCCATTTCAAAAATGAGATGGCACTATTCATTAATTGCAAAAATTTTACAATATGAAATGTTTGATAGAGGGGTTTAAACCTTTCAAATGCTAAAAAAAAAATAAGACTTTTAGCATTTGAAAGGTTTGATAAGAATGCTCTAATTTGATATCCATCATCCCTCTTTCGACTCTTTGATTTGAGGTGATCCAAGTCCTTTCATCTCAGCGCCGCCCCCCCCCTCCCCCCAAAAAAAGGTTCTCCTAGTCCAACTTTAAGAATCCAAAAACACTAGTTTATTATTATCCTTAGATAACTACGAAATGTCTCTGCGATTAAAATAGAAGTATATATTATGTACAACAGTACAAGGAATGTACAAAAAGATTTTATGCAAAGTGGCTGGACTGGGCCTAGGCCTTAGAAAAAAATTTAAAAATACCATGCTCGAGTTTGACCATTAGTGGCCCGAGCATGTTATTATTAAAATTTAGCATTATATATATATATATATATATATATATATTTAACATGCTATAAATATTTAGCATTTGTGATTATACGTCTGTGCCATTCTACTAGTAGAATGATACAGGCTCAAATTGTAGAAATAAAAAGCTCATTCTCTCTCTTTCTCTCTCTCTCTTAAACCAACCTTCAACCTCTCACCATCTTGCTCATCACTGCCTCACCCGTCCGCTTGCCGTCTCACTCACACCCCTCTCTTCTTTCTCTCTCAAGCAGCGGCTTTGTGAGTTGATTGAGTTGGAGCTTAGCTTGGCATGGATAGTGATGGCCACGAAGGAGGGAGGGATGGCTTTTCTAATTTGATTTTGGCTATTAAAATTGAATAGGCTTTTTTATTTGAGTCTTGCGTTGGTAGGGGGTAGGAGTTGCAATGTTGGTGATTTTGGGTGGTGGTTGTTAGTTGAGGCAGTGGTGGTGTTGTAGCTTGGTTAGATATGATTTTGGGTGTTGGTTTTTGATTTCAGGATGGGTTTTGTGGTGGGTTTGGTTCTAGGTGTTATGTGGTGGTCTTGGTATCCCTAGTGGTGGTGGAGGGTTGTAGGGGGTAAATGACGGTGGTGCTATTTTTTATTTTGGTTTTGGTTTTGGTTTTGTTAATTTTTTAATAAACTTGAGGTGTTTTTTAGATTATTTTAATATGTTGTAATCTAAAAAGAGAATACGTGATGTAGTGTGTATTTTAAATAATTCATCAAGTAAATTTTTGGTGTATGAAAGTGTGTGTGTGCGCGCGCAGCGTATATATATATATATATATATATATATATATATATAGCTAATGCTTCTTTTGATGCTAAATTGCACCTGACCAAATTAACTATGAACAATGACCAAACTAATAATTTTCCTTAGAGTAATTACATCAGTTTGGCCAAATTTTTTCATCTATTTTACATTAAGAACCTACTTTTTCTATTTTACACTACTATTTTTCCAAAACACCCACATCAGTTCATCTATTTTACAATATATTTTATTTAAATAATATTGTATTATTATTTTATTAATATCTATCTTTTTTATTAATACATATCTTTTTTATCTTAACCTCATCTCAACCGCGTCTCTCCCTTTCTCTCTCAATTCTTATTTGCCTCTAGGGCTTCCTTAACTCTTTTCCTCTCTCATGTCTTAAAACAACATGTCTGGCACTTTCTGAATTCTCTTCCTCTCTCATATATGAAACCCAAAACTCACACATGGTAGAAGATCCAGTAGAAGAAGCAAGCAAATCCGGGCAGCAACAAGGCAGATCCGCCAGTGGCAGAAGTACGTAGATAGGGGAAGTAGCAAGGTAGATCTAGAGCTAGTAGTGGTAGATCCGATTAATTTCTGTTGGATTTTTTATGTTGTTTTTTGTTGGATTTTTCATAAAAGTTTTGTTAGATTTGGTTTTTATTGATTTGGTTTGGGTTTGGGATGAGTTTTTCGAAGGGTTTAGGTTGATTATGAGTTAGGTTTTCCAGTAGGTTTGGCTTGATTTTGAGTAGGATTCTCTGATGATTTTGGGTTAATTTTGTGGTAAATTATCAACTGTTGAAATGTGTTGCAGTGGTGGTGGTTGGGTGGTTCTTGGTTGGTAGTTGGGTGGTTCTTGGTTGGTAGTTGAGTGCTCCTCTTCTTTTATTATTTTGCTAGATTGTTTTGTCCATTGGAATGTTGTGTTTCTTTTGCTGGGCTGTTGTGTCCATTGAGAAAAGAGAGAAAAGAATATTGTTATACACAGCTTCAATAATCTTGTATATTTACACAATTACTGGTAATTGTGTAAATATACACATTTTTCACTCACTAATGTGAGTAATTTTAGAAAAAAAATTGTGTAAATTTTATCACTTTTTTGTATCATACACATTTTTACTTCCACTTGTGTTGATGCTTTTAACAATGTTGGAAAGTTGGAGGAATGTGAGGTAAGCCAATCAGGGCAGCACATGCAAATGATTACTGTAGAGTCAGCAATCACTAATAAAAGTAAAACCACACTTTGCAAATAAAATAACTATAATGGCTTCATAAAAAATAACAATAATGGGTCCATAGTCCTCTAGACTTCATGATAGACCATAAAATTCAATCAAAAACTCCCACGTGTCTCATCCCCTTGGGATAGACGTATGAGATATGACGTTTCCCATTGGATCAAGGCGTGCGACATATGACGTGTTAAGTAAAATAAAAATAAAAAAAGACTTCTTAATGTGTGGTTTGGCTTGATAAATATGTACTCTCTGTTCACTAACTCTTGTGGTCTCTTCATACGAGAAGTCTTGAACTTGATTTCTTAGTCAAGCATTGCTAACCCCTTCAGTAATTTTGGTTGGGTTTGAGATCTCAATTCACAGCTATAAAGCCATGGTGGAGGAAAAGGTTTGTAAAATTGTTAGATTAAGCGAATAAATTCACTATTTTTTAATATTCTAAAATTTTTAAAAAATTATCAATATAGTACGATATCAATGCAAGAAGTCCTGATTCAATCACCTATGTGACTTTGTACACGATACAATTCATTTAAAATTTTCACGTGTTCGCAATTCATTCACGCATAATCATTAATTTTTCATGTCAGAACCGGATACTGTTTGTTCTGATTCTTCTGTCGACAAAATCCCCAAGTTTCTCTTTTTGCTTATAATTGTTCTTTGACTTTTCTATTCTGTCTTTGCTTCAATATGGATAGCATGCTTACAATTTCTCTACTATTATAGAAAACGACATTTATGTGGATCGAGGTCGACCTTCAATGCCATCGCTGCTGCAAGAAGATAAAGAAAGTGCTCTGTAAATTCCCCCGTGAGTCCCTCTTTCTTAAGTAAACGATAGTTATCTATACATACATATATATGTGTGTTGTTATGTGGCTAAAAAGGAAAACTGAGTTATTGTACATATATGCGTTGTGAACAAGAGAAATACGAGACCAGGTATACAACGAGAAGGAAAACTATGTGGTAATAAAAGTGGTATGTTGCTGTCCTGAAAAGGTAAAACAAAAGATAATTTGCAAGGGGGGTGATACCATTAAGAGCATTGAGATCAGAGAGATTGAGAAGAAGCCCAAGCCACCTGGGAAGGAGAAGCCACCTGAGAACGGGAAGAAACGCCCGGAGAAGCCACCTGAGAAGGAGGAGGAGGAGAAGGAGAAACATGTGATATTCGTTGACCAGAAGAAGCCACGAGAGAAGGAGAAGAAAGACCTTGAAACGGTTTCAAAGCTTCCTCATGGACCGGTTTGTGTGCCTGTACGGCCGGGTGAATTTGGGACTTGTTGTTCGGAATGCTATAAGGGTCGTGGTGGGGGGCCATGCCTTTATGGTCATGGTACTAGGCCATGGCCACCATTGACACCAAGGCCTCGTGCTGGACCGGTTCCACTGCCGGTTCCGGTACCTGTGCCGGCTTACCCGGTTGGGTTTAGGACGTGTTGTACGGAATGCTATGAAGGTCGTGGTGGGGGGCCATGCCATTATGGCCATGGTAGGCCCATTTATGATAGTTATGGTGGCGGGTATGGGAGTCGATGTGAAGAAACTTCCCCTGGATGCACCATCATGTAATTATTGGAATTCGCATGCATTCATGCATGAAAATGGTGATCATGTTCTAATTGCCTACTTGCAAGGAAAAAAAAAAAAAAAATGAAAGGCTCTAGTTGCCTTTGTCATCACATGGTCCGGCTGGGTTAAAATAAGAAGATTAATCAGGATGTATATATGGGTAGTTCAATAAATGCGGTTGGGGACAACTGGACAAGTGATTGTTCATTTTAGTGTTGCTTTACTTGAGTTGTAATGAATTTTTTAAATCATTAAAAAACTTCTATCAATCATCCCCTCTCCAATATGTAATGCCTACTTTTGATTTCCTGTGTTAATTAATTTTAATGGGCCTGTTAAGGGACATAGATGATTACGGTAGGGCCCTAGGCATTAGGCCACCTAGGCCCCTTTCCTTAAAAAAAAAAAAAGAAGAAAAAAAAAAGAAAAAAAGAAAAAAGAAAAAGAAAGAAAGATATCATTTTAGCCAGTTTAGTCTTTGAACTTCCCAAATGTGTCAAAATTGGCACTTCTATTAGTCTATCGTTTAAATTGGCTAGTGTCAACATCACACACACACACACACACACACGAACAAAAATTACCAAACACAATTGCAACGAATTGAGATAGAGGATTTCTCGATTGAATTATTGCATCACTAAACTAAGTGGGCCTACCATTGATCTCACCATTCGACTATAGCAACAACTACAATTGTTCTAGCTGTGCACCACTAAGATATGATATATTTTTAGAATAGTTTATGCTAATATTTTAAGGGCATTCTCATTAAGGATGCTAAAAGTAGTATATGCTAAATTTTATCATCAAAACACAAAAAAGGTCGCTCTATCAAAAATTTCATATGGTAAAATTTTTGACATAGTGCTACAGTGTAGTTGGATTGTAAAATTTTATTTTTCTTTCCCTCTTTCTCTCTCTCTCATGTTTAAGTCCATCAATCTCCTCCTTCAAACTCTGTCTTTCTGATTTAGACAAAGGAGAAGCACAACCCAATCATCAACCAACTCAGTACCCACAAAAATTCACTCAACTCAAATCAAATCAAATCCCCAATCAATCTCCTTGCATATATGTTCAAAACCAAAACCCCAATTGCAAAAAATTCCTCTATGCTCTTCATCTCCCTCTTTCTCACAGTGACGATTTGCCTCACCGAAGCCACCACAAGCCTTGCACTCCTCAAGATCGCCTTGCCGGAGCCATTATAAGCCTTGAGTCGTGGGTATGAGTGGGTGGGTTTTGTAAAATCGGATCTAGGTTGTGGGTGGGTTTCGGTAGCCTTGAGTGGTTTTATGGTCGTGGGTATGAGTTGATTGGGTGGCTTTGGCTTACGGGTGTGGGTTGATTGATTTGGTGGTTGGTTGTTGTGGGTTGTGCCATGAGTAGAGGCAGTGTGGTGGGTGGTTTTTTTATTTTTATTTTTTTTATGCTGTTGAGTACCGTGGTTGGAGGTGAAAAGCTCAGGCCATGAAGGTGGGAGAAGCTTCTAGACTGGGTTGAGAAAGATGGAACTATAGTGGGAGAGAGAGACAGAGGAGAGTGAGAAATAATAATAAAAATGAATAAAAATATTAAAAAAAAGAATATTTAAATGAAGTAAAAAAAAGAATATTTGATATTTGGTATATTGTAAAATGAGGTGTTAAAATTATAAAAGTAGTGTTTTGAGATGGTAAATACTAAATTTTTTAAGAAGTTTAATGGAAATGCTCTAAGGATGCATGGGCCTAATTGCACCTTACGAAACTATCTGCAATGTCTTATAGATTATTATTAGTTTCTATCAAATTTTAGAGAGAGAATTGAGAGATTATCTCAAATGTATCAATGATCTTATTGATTCTAGACTGTTTCTATACATTCATATTATAAAGAAATATATATGAAGCAGAGTAAAGAAACTAAAAGCATTACCATCAATGGTGTTAAAAATTTTTTATTTTAGCACCAAGAAAAAGCAACTTTATCTAATTTAACTCACTATTTTACAATTCAACCCACATCAATGCTCTTATTTTTCACAACACAGCTAAATACAATTTATTTATTTATTTATTACTCTCTTCATCCTAATTTGTTTGTCCTGTTTGAAAAATCAAACATTTAAAAAAAATATCATTTATTATCTTGTCTACCTTATAAAAATATAGAAGTTTACAAAAATTACCTTTAAATAAATTTATTAACTTTTTTTTAAAGAGTTATTCTTAATAAGACAACTAGAAAGTTGCCCCAATTAGAATGATTTTTTAAATATTTTTTAGTGTTTTTTTTTTTTTCAAATAGAAACATTACTAAATTAATTACTTTTACTTTTAAAAAAGATAATATTTTGAGACATCCGGAACAGGAGCAATCAAACTGGTATCTCTTTTTTAGTCTCTCTTTAAGCCACACTCTCTTCTTCTGTCTCTCTATCTTCTTCTTCTCCCCCTCTTCAATCCATAACTACCACTGCACCACCATCACAACCACCAAACCCATATCCATATTAAGCACAAACCATATGAATATACACAGCCAAAATCTAATCAATCACAATCCACAACCAAAACCTAAATTCCGATCCAATCAAACACAACCAAAACCCAAGATTTGATCAAATTGAACACAACCCACAACTTGATTTCAACCCAAAATCCAACCCACAGCCAAAGCCAAAATTAACCACCACCACCACTGCCAAAATCCAAGAAACCTACAACCAAAATGGAAAAATCAATCATCGCCACCAAACTCACAAAACTCAACCAAACCTAAATCAATCACCGCCACCACCATAGCCAAAATCCACAAAACCCCACTCGAGAGAGAGAGTGTAAAAGAAATTTTTCTAGAAGCTATAGAGAAGAAGAATTCTCTAATTGATAAAATGAAAAGAAGTGTTTAATTTACATAATCACTCTGCCTTATATAAACGAAGCAGAGGAAAGTAAAAGAATAAAGAAAAGGTAACTAACTCTAACTAACTAACTAATCTACAGCTATACACAGTTAATCAATCACACGTGCAAACTATCACACGAGCTAACCACTTAATGGAACGACATCGTTTTCTTTCAATTTCCCTTTCTTCTTTCCTTTCATCCTAACTATGTCGTTTTGTTATGTTCTTTCTTTATTGCAACTCTGATCTTGTTTCTGCTTGACCGAAGTGTCTTGCTTCTTAATTTCTTCCTTCTTGATTGAATTCTCAATAGAGAGAGAAAGAGAGAAGAGTGGAAAGGTAAAGAAAGAAAAAAGAAAAGAGGAAAAGAAAGGAGAAACATCAGAGAAGAAAGACAAAAGAGGTGAAGAAAGAAAAAAGAAAAGAGAGAAAGAGAGGAGCTCAGGAGACATACCAGTACTAGAAAAAGAAAGAAAAAAGAAAGAGTGAAAAGTACGAGAGAATAGATCTTAATTCTTGTTCATTAAGATCTAAACTAGGTAGCAAGATTGCTATCATCATATCACAAATTAAAGCATTTGCACCTAGAAAGCTTAATAATTAGGACCAAAAAGGCAAGCAATCAGGCCTAAGTAATAAGGTTTACTGGATTTCTCCTTACAAAATGAGGTCAAATAAAGAATATTTGGTTTCATCTAAGGGCATTTTGGAAGTGAATTTCTTGATGTAAAGTTTGATGTGTGAAAGGGTGAAGATATACTTAATGTCAATAAGTCATGGTAGACTAGTACATCTCAATTATTTTTTAACAAGAAAAATAACCGTTACAAATCTTCTCAAAAAATAAAAATTAACTATTACAATTACAAATACTTCTATCATTATGCGTCAGTGTTAATAAGATGTGGTTCATTGTCTATCATTACACACCATCTGGGTTGTATTGGTTATTTAATGATTATACATTCTTGTGCTCTCAAAGCTTAATAATGAATGTTTTCTCTTGCAAATAATTGGCAAAAATAATTTGGATCAAATTATTGTAACAATATTTTCATTGTAATAGATAATTACATCAAACTTGTTATATCAATAGATTGTAAAATAATTCATGTTAGATCATTGCATTGATATTTTCATTGCAATTTCATGTTTGTCATTATAATATATTGTAAAATAATTCATTGTAATAAGTTATCAATTCAAAATTTTCATTGCAATAGATTGAAAAAATAATTTGTATCAATTTATTGTAATGATTTCTTCATTTTAAGCTATTGCAAAAAGATTTTCTAATTATTATTGTTGCAGCTAATAATTGTTAATTCAATAACTTAATATTTTTAAGTTACAATTGTAACAACTTTCAACTTGTAGATATGGGTGGTCCCTTTAACAACTGTAATAATTATTAAGATTCTCTAAATCAAAATGAAAGTTTCCTAAAACAAATAAAGTAAAAATCCCAACATGGATATGGTGTTGCACTCTATGTCTACGCAGATACTATTGCAATGTCTTCCTTTCTTATCTCATGGACGTACTATGCATGGTTGCGTAGGAAATTACTACTTTATACCACTGACATCATTTTTTTCAATGAAAATGATAAAGTCATTAATTATTTTACAAAATTTTTTTATAAAATGTTGATGTAATAAATGATTATTAATAAGTAAAAAATAGTGTTACTAGTGGACCCATATGAAAACCAAGAAGAATTTTTCAGCTTGACAGTTTGTGAAAATGTTGAAGAAAAAATTTAAAGTCGTAAATTATTTTACAATATTTTTACAAATTACTGATGTAGTAGGTAGTTATTGGTTAGTAAAAATATTGTGTTACTGGTAGACCCAAAAGAGAACCAATAAGAATTATTCAAAATGACAATTTGTAAAATAATTTTGGTAACTACCGGCCAAAATTCAAGATTTAGCCGGCATGAAGTTTATGCTTAAAAAAAATTGTTCTTAAAACCGAAACAAATTTGCATTCAGTAAACAAAAAAACCTCAAAAGGAAAAAAATTAAAAGAAAGGAAATGAACAAAGGTACTTGTACAGCTAAAAAAAATTGTATTGAGAAATTTGAGACTCAAAACTTAAAAAAAGACACTGCCACACTAGTATTAGTAGAAGACACAGAAGTTACAAATAAAGAAGAAGGCAAAACGTGGATGTAAAAGTGTAGACGAATATGTGATAAAATTTAAAAGTATGAAGTGTAAAAATTGAGGAGACAGAAGACATGTGTAGGTAAGAATAAATAAGAAAAAATAATTAAAAATGAGAAGTAAATAATAAATGTCTGGTGAGGAAAACTAATACTGTAATAAAAAATAATAAAAAGGTTGAAAATTGTGTTGTATTAGGCAGTGTGCTTAGTTGAAGAAATCAAGTCACCGCCCAGCTTGTAATAGTTTTATTATAATTTTTTTTTTCAAATTTTAGTTCAATTTTTTTTTTGAGTTTTGTCCTTTTACTTCAAAGACCCCAATATATTATTAAGTTGCTCAAATTATAGACCAAAATTTAATTTTATTGGCATAAAAAAAATTTAGGGTGCTCCCAACATTTTTTTTAAAGGTCAATAAATATAAAATTTTAAATTATTATATATAAATATTTTTTTTCAAGTCAAGGTGATCCTGGACTACCCTGGCCATAAGGTGGCGCTGCCATTGATAAGTTTACTCATAATTTAGCTTGACATGATTTATGTATTTAGGATTTTGTTATGCCAATGGAGGATGTTCTATCTCCTTTTCTTTCAGTTGTCGAAATTGACATTGCCGGCTTTTCTTAATGAAATGAATTAAGTTTTCCCTAAAAAAATAGTACACATTTATGTCGTTTACACATTGTTTTTGTCGTTTTACTTCTTTCTTTCGAATTTCTTCTTGGCGGTGCTGTCTTCCTTCTTTTCTCGATCACTTTGAGAGTTTCCTTAATAACGTAGGAAAATCGAAAGGTGAGGTGGGTCATTATATCAGGGCCAGCACATGCAAAGGATAGATTGGAGAGTCAGCAATCACAAAAATAAAAGTAAAAGTGAAACCACACTTTGCAAGTAAAAGAACAACAATGGGAATAGACTTTATGATAGACCATGAAATTCAATTTTAAAAACCCTACGTGTCTACATCCCATTGGGCTAGACGTACGGCATATGACGTTTCTTATTGGGTACAACATATGACATTTTAAGTATTTTTAAGGTCTGCTTAATTTGCCATAATATATGTACTCTTTGTGTTCACTAACTCTGGCAGCCTCTTCATACTTGAACTTGATTTCTCAATCAAGCAGTGCTAGCCCCCTTCAGTACTTTTGGTTGAGTTTGAGATATCAATTCAAAGCTATAGAGCCATGGGGGAGGAAAAGGTTTGTTAATTTTGTAATTGTTATATCAAATGAACATATTCACCATTTTTTTTTTTTATAATTTGAAAAAATGATTAATTTAATATGATATCTGAGTTTAATTCTTTATATCCATATTATCTTATTTAAAATTTTCACATGTGGGGCTGGGCTATGAATAAATTCGCACACACAATCATTAATTTTTCATGTCAGAAACTGATACTGTTTCTCTTTTTGCTCATAATTGTTCTTTGGCTTTTCTATTCTCTTTTGCTTAAATGTGGATAACATACTTGCAATTTCTCTGCTATTATATAGAAAACAACGTTTATGTGGATCAAGGTCGACCTTCAATGCCCTCGCTGCCGCAAGAAGATCAAGAAATTGCTTTGTAAAATCCCTCGTGAGTCTCTCTTTCTTAAGTTCAATTTTAGTGTATTTATATGAGTCTGCAAGTTTGTGTTTTTATGTGGCTAAATAAAAAATAAATAGAAAAGCAAAAACTGAGTTATTACGTGTTGGTAATTTTTGTGAACAAAAGAAGTACAAGACCAACAATACAAGGAGAAGGAAAACTTGGTGGTAATAAAAGTGGTATGTTGCAGTCCTGAAAAGATAAAGCAAAAGATAATTTGCAAGGGTGGTGATACCATTAAGAGCATTGAGATCAAAGAGACTGAGAAGAAGCCCCAGCCACCACCTAAGGAGGAGAACCCACCAGAAAAAACTGCTGAGCCTAAGGAGAACCCACCACCAAAAGAAGATACTGAACCAGTTTCAAAGCCTCCTGTTGAACCGGTTTGTGTGCCTGTTGGATTTGGGACTTGTTGTACGGAATGTTCTGAGGGTCGTGGTGGGGGGCCATGCCTTTATGGTCTTGGTACTAGGCCACCACTATCACCAAATCCGGCTCCAAAGCCTCATGCCGAACCGGTTCCACTGCCGGTTGGATTTGGGACGTGTTGTAAGGAATGTTCTGAGGGTCGTGGCGGGGGGCCATGCCTTTATGGTCTTGGTAGGCCACCAATAACACCAGTGCCGGTTCCTGTACCTGTACCTGTACCGGCTTACCCAGTTGGGTTTGGGACTTGTTGTATGGAATGCTATGAGGGTCGTGATGGGGGGCCATGCCATTATGGTCATGGTAGGCCACCCCAATGTTATGATGGCTTCTATTATGGAAGGCCCATTTATGATAGTTATGGTGGCGGGTATAGGAGTTGTTATACTTATGTGAGTCTATGTGAAGAAACTTCCCCTGGATGCACCATCATGTAATTATTGGAATTTGCACACATGCATGATGATGATAATGGTGATCATGTTCTAGTTGGCTACTTGCAAGTAAAAAAATATGTTCTAGACTTTAGTTGCCCATGGCTATATATGTCACGCGGTTCGCGTGGGTTTGAATTTTCTTCTGCTGGTTTGTAGGATGTATATGATATGAATTTGGTTAATGAGTGTGCATGGTTGGGGACAAATGATTGTTCATTTTAGTGTTATTTTACTTGAGTTGTAATGATTTTTTAAATATTAAAAACCTTCTATTAATCATTTCCTCTCCAATGTGTACAATCTACTGTTTTGATTTCTCATTTTAACTAATTTTAATGACTTCTTTCTTGCATTAGGCCGCTTAAGACCCATTAGTAATGGAATTTCCCAAATGTGGGAAAAATATACCTTGCATCGCATGCATGTCTCCTCCTTCTCACAGCATAATGATTGAGGTTAGCTCGAGATTTTTCATAGTTAACTCTCAGATGATTAAAGTGGATTTTCCGTACAACATGCTTTTGGGAAGACTCTAGTTGCACAGAGTAGGTGCAGTTTCGTTTAACCTCCATTGGAAACTCAAGTTGTTATCTGAGAATTCATTGGTGACGACCAAAAACTCAAGTTTATATCTGAAAATCAGTTGGAGCATATACCCGATGCAAGGTATGCATTCTCTCAAATATGAGGGCAAAAAATGATTTTATTTTGTATATAAATATTTATTTTTAGAGATATAAAAATGTATATTACTTTCACATATTTCCTCTAATTTTAAGAAAATTCAAAATAATTGAGTAATACTAGAAATAAGACAAATTTAAAGAAAATATAAGATAAAGTACATAAAAGGAAAACTTGGTGGTAACCAAAAGATTAAGCGAAAGGTAATTTGCAAGGGTGGTTTACGCTTTGTTTGTTTTAGCAATGATGTTTTCTAGAAAATGAGTTATTTTCTAAGAAGTATTTTCTATAAAGCTAACTCATTTTTTAATGTTTGGTAGCAACTTTAAACGAGTTGAAAAATAACCTCTTAACTTCCCTTATTCAGCTTACTATGAGATATAATTGTTTTCCAAAAAAATTTAATGGAAAATAATCTCTTAAAGTAAGTCATACTTTTTATATTGACCAAAAATAATTTTCTTTTGACTCTTTTTCTTTATGCTACCAAACATTGAAAAATATGAAAAACTATCTTTACATAAGATTTTCCATTAAAACAAACGGAGAGTTAGTATTATCCTCAGATAGCTACTCTAATCTGAGATCCCTCATCCCTCTTTCAACTCTTTGATTTGAGGTACGCCAAATCCAACTTTGGGAGTCCAAAAACACTAGTTTATTATAATTTTTTATTTTTTTAATAAAGAGTTTCAACCTATTACATTTACTCTTGAAAATAATTTTTTATCATCAAACTAAGACACTAATAAGTTCTAATGTAGATGGGGATTGAATCCCAGAACTCTTTTTCAATTATCAGAAATTTTATTAATTGAGCTAATTGAAATCTATCAATTCATTATTGTCCTTAGATAACTATGAAATGTCTCTACAGGAAAAATAGAAATATATATTATGGACAACAGTACTAGGAAGTTAATGTACAAAAACATTTTATGCAAAGAGGCTGGGCTAGGCGTAGGCCCATATATTGTAATTTACCAGGAAATTTTTTTAAGAATCTGGGGTTTGACCATTAGTGGCCCTACCTGCCCTCGATCCAGGTTTTTACATATATTGTAATTTACACTCCACTATCCATGTTCCTTCTTCCTTTTTTTCTCCCCTTTCTTTCTTGCCTTCTTCATCCCCATTTATACTCTTGGCTTTTGTCATCTCAACCATTCCTCTTTCACCTAACCATTTTCTTTTGTTGACACTTGTCCGGTTGTTTGCAGTAGGCAGTGGGAAAAATCTTCTTAGCTGTAGTTTGCACTTTCAGGTCACCTACACATCAATGTAACTGATAAAGCTAGTGTTCATCATTTAATGCAACCAAGTAACTAGATGCAGAGCATTAAATGTGAAGTTCACAGCTACCAACTCTCAAACCCGTCATTTCCACTTTCTTTGCTATATTTCACTAATTTTCCCTCTGTACCTCTTCCTTCCATCACGCCTCCACGTCCTCGGGTCCTCGGGTCTTCAGTTCTCATCCTAATTGAATTGTTCTTTAATTTTTATCCACGGTCCTCGGGCCCCCACATTTATCTTTATTATTATTTGAAGACTTTAATTGTTTGTTTGTTGTAGCGAAATTTATACTCAATTCTCTTATTTAATTTCCAAAAAAATTTATTAGTTTTTTTATAGGAAAAATTTTTTAGTTGAGTTTATGGCACATAGATATCTAATTAGAGAACTTAATAAAATTTAAAATTTTTTTTTTTGGTATACTAAAGTTTTAGAATAAATAGTGTGTGGTCTTCAACTTTTATTACTTTCCCAATAATAATTAAATAATGAGATAACAAAACAAAAATGCAATGCATAAGATGTACAAAACAAAACTTATCACAATATCACTTATACAAATATAATAAAATAAAAATACTACCAAAGCCATATTTAGATTGGACCAGTCTAGAAGATGAGCTCACAACTCTGGCTAGAATAGGCGGAGTTTGTTAGGAGTTATGATTGCTTATATGCTTTCAAGTTGCAAAAGCCTGCAACCAGTTTTTTTTTTTTTTTCAGAAGAGATAAATAGAAGAGGCTGTGGTTAGGCTTAGCCAAACAATTTTGGACAATTCTGACTGCATGCACAAACATAAAATCAAGAGGTTGGGTGAAACTGGTGATTGTACACATTACAATAAAAGTGGGCTATTGTGACGAAATAAGCAATACTCTAAGAAGCTTGAGGGTTGGGGACACGTGTAGGGTTCCCATTAAGGGTGCATGGCCCATAATTGCACCGACCAAACTATGTACAGTGTCCTAGATTATTATTATTATTATTATTATTATTATTATTATTATTATTATTTTCCTTGATAATGTAGGAAAAATTGGAAGGTGAGGTGAGTCAATCAGATCCAGGCATCCAGCACATGCAAAATGATAGATTGGAGAGTCAGCAATCACATAATGAAACTGTAGAATCACACCCTGCAAATAAAATAACGACAAGTTCTTTAATCTTGATTGAGCATGAAATTCAATGTAAACCCCACGTGTCAGCATCCCATTGGGTTTAGACGTACGACATATGACGTTTTCACTTTTCACGTCTTCTCCTTCTCAAGATGTGGTTTGGCATAATATATGTACTACTCTTTGTTAGCTCTCGTGGCGCCTCTTCATTATACTAGTACTTCGATTTCTCAATCGAGCGGTGTTAGCCCCTTCAATACTTTTGGGGTCTGAGTTTTGAGATCTGAATTCAAAGCTGTACAGCCATGGGGGCGGATAAGGTTTGTCAATTCTGTAATCATTTTTCTTTTTGATTAATACGCATTTGATGATATATGATGACCTTTCCAATCTCTTCTAACTTTTTGTGTGGTGGGGATTTTGTGTCAAAAGTTACTCTTATTGTTGATGATATATGATAAATTCTTTGTTTATGTCAGAACCTGATACTGTTTTTTTTTTTTTTTTTTTTTTTTTTCTGATTCTTCTGTCGGCAACACATCTCGAAGTTTCTCTTTTTTGCTCATAATTGTTCTTTGGCTTTTGTATTTTTTGGCTTAAATATGGATGATATATTTATACCAAAATTTCTTTGCTTTTTATAGAAGACAACATTGATGGTGATCAAGGTTGACCTTCAGTGCTGTCGCTGCTACAAGAAGATCAAGAAAGTGCTTTGTGGAATCCCTCGTGAGTCTCTCTTTTCTTAAGTTCAATTTTATTTTTATTTTTAGTGTATATATGATCGAATGAACAAGTTTGTGTTTTTTTATTTATGTGACTAAAAAAGAAAACTGAGTTATTATGTGTTGGTAATTTTTGTGAACAAGAGAAATACAAGACCAGGTGTACAATGAGAAGGAAAACTTTGTGATAATCAAAGTGGTATGTTGCTCTCCTGAAAAGATTAAACAAAAGATAATTTGTAAGGGTGGTTGTGCCGTTAAGAGCATTGAGATCAAGGAGGTTGACAAGCCTAAAAAAAAGCCTGAAGAACCTGAGAAGCCAAAGGAAAAGCCAAAAAAACCTGAGGAAAAAAAAGAAGAGCCACCGACAAAGGGGAAACCAAAAGATGGGAAGCCCGAGGAGACTGATATGCCGAAACCACCTGGGAAGCCGAAAGAGCCTCTGAAGGCCAAGGAACCTGAAAAACCAAAAGAAAAACCACCAGCACAATGTCCACCGCCATGTCCACAACAACTGGCTTACCCGGTTCCATTTGGGACTTGCTGCACTGTATGCTATGAGGGTCGTGGTGGGGGCCCATGCTATTCTGGTCATGGTAGGCCACCCCCATGTTATGATGGTTACTATGGAAGGCCCATTTATGATAGTTACGGAGGTGGTGGGTATAGAAGTAGTTACGGGAGTCGATGTGATTACCTCAGTGAAGAAAATCCCTATGGATGCTCCATAATGTAAAAAAAAAAAAAAAAGGAATCTTCATACCATGATGATGATGATAATGGTGATATGAATAAATGGGTTAGTGGGAAAGTAATTTTATTTTATAGGCAATGTTTTAGTGGGAGTTAAAAATATAATTTTACTTTGTTGTTCTTTAGTTCTGTTTTTACTTAAACTTAGGGATATAGGAGTATTTTGGATCGAAAAAATCCAGTTTAAACAGGAGCAGCCCCTTAAATAATAGTATAGACTAGCTTTGTCACACGCGCTACCCGTGTGCAATAAGATTGTTTTTTTTTGTTAGTGGTCTTATTTTGTAGATTTTTTTTTTTAATTTTATATACATGTATAATTTTTATTTTGAAAATCTAATTTATAAGTTGATAAAGAAATTTAAAATTAACAGGAAAGTGATCTTATTTTTTAAGCAATGTTTCAGTGGGAGTTAAAACTTCATTTTTACCAAATTGTCCTTTAGTTTTGTCTCTACTTAAACATAAGATTGTAAGAGCATTTTTGAACTAAAAAAAATGAGGAATTCAAATAGGAAAAACTCCTTAAATAATAGTATAGATAATAATAATAATAATAATAACTAGTCACTGAGCATGCGCTTGCCTTTGAGCACGCGCTCATGTGCATGCTCAGAGGCTCTTCTATTTTTTGGGTAAAAGTTAATTTAGAGTATTTATTATAATTTAAAATTACTACATTTTATTCACCAAAAAAAATCTAAGGGTGTGATGAGTATTATGTGTGCTGAAATAATTTTTCGTCACGCCTCTAGGTTTTTTTTTTTTTTTTTTTTTTTTTTTTTTTGTGGTTAAAAAATGTAGTAATCCCAAATTATAATAAATACTCTAAATTAAAACCTTACCCAAAAAATAGAAGAGCCTGTGAGCACTCACTTGAGCGCGTGCTCAGAGACTAGTGTTATTAATTTATTTTTCTTAATAATTTTTTAATGGGAGTTATATATGAAGTTATAATAATCTTCAAAGATAGTCACTTAGGGAAAAAAATCCATGAAAATAACTAAAAAAAAAAGGGTAAGATGGGTATTTGAATTTAGATTAACACCAAAAATTTACACTGTTGTTTTGGTTTTGGATTTTGACAATTGATCCAAAGCATTTCAAATAGTCATCCCTCGATTTTCTCAATCATTGCAAAAGTATAAAATCATGGAAAAAATTACTTCTAAATAATTTATACTATTATTTAAGGGACTTTCTCTATTTGGACCGGATTTTTTTTTTTCTAAAATATCCCTACAACTTACATTTGAGTAAGGACAAAACTTGGTAAAAATGCATCTCAACTCTCACTAAAATACTGCTTACAAAATAGGACCACTCTCTTGATGGTTTTCAAATTACTTTATTCATTTATAAAAAAATATTGGCAAAGGAGAGACAGATGATGAAGCAAAAAAGCTATAGAAGGAGTGAAATTGGATAAGGAGAGATGCAAGGGCATGATAGATAGGATAGAGAGATTGGGCGTGAGCCTCTCCTTAGACTTGCCCATTCTAACCTTAATTCCCTCTCATGTTCATCCATTTCCATTTCCATACTCCTTAGGTAAAAAAAAACTTCAACTTTTTTTATAACTTACATACATGATGTTTGATTCAATCTGGGTGTGGGTGTAGGTGTGGGTGTGTTGACAGTTCGTATATTGGGCACCTTAAGGCTATTGTTCATATTCTCCACTAGCCTTTTATAACTGCAATTTCTCAAGTTTGCAAACCAATTCCTCACCTGTACATCATCATCATCATCTTGATATTGTTTGTACTCTCAATAGGAACCCTGTTTGGATTATTATATCTGATTGAAACTCCACCTACATTTCTTGGGATTCATCCCCCTTGGGCTTCAAATTTTGACTTCAACAACCCCTTACTTTAAGGGGGGGCATGTGTGTTTGAAATTAAGGTTCATGATGATATTACTATTTTAAGTGCTGAATTTGATGTCAAAGGCTCAACAACAAAAATAACTGTTGCTTCAATTTTGCCAAAGCTTTTGGAACTTGCTGGTGATGCAGAAAATAAGGCATTATTGCCTTGGTGGAATGCTTCAGGAGATGAATATACGTACTTTTTTTTTTTTTTTTCAATCACGCACGTTTTAGAACTATACTTTTGCTTTATCACACAATTTCAATGTATAACAAATCTCAAATTAAATAAAAAATAGATAATCAAAATGTATTTTGAAATTTGCATCCACCCCAACTCACTAAGCAGTGACAAAGATGATGATAGTTCATCGTGTTTTGTGGCCTATTCCAACTGTTTTCCAAGTAAGACTTGTCATCTATGCTACTATTTAAGAGGTTTTCCCTGTTTGAACCGGATTTTCTCTGTTCTAAAATACCCCTACATCCCTATGTTTAAGTAGAGACAAAACTAAAGGACAATCTGATAAAAATACAACCCTAACTTCCACTAAAATATTGCTTAAAAAATAGGGTCACTCCCCCTTTAATTTTCAAATTTCTTTATCCATTTATAAATTAGATTCTCAAAATAAAAATTATATATATAAAATAAAAAAAACACAGATTTTTTTTTTTTTTGGCTACGACCACTAAAAAAAAAAAAAAGCCTCATTGCGCTCGCGAATCTATACTACTATTTAACGGGTTTCCCCTGTTTGGACCGGATTTTCTTTGTTTTAAAATACCCCTACATCCCTATGTTTTAGTAGAGATAAAACTAAATGACAATCCGGTAAAAATACAACCCTAACTCCCACTAAAATATTGCCTAAAAAATAAGGTTACTCTCCTGTTGATTTTCAAGTTTCTTTATCCACTTCTAAATTAGATTCTCAAAATAAAAATTATATATATAACATAAAAAAAAAACAATTTTTTTTTTGGGCTACGACCACTAAAAAAAAAAAAAAAAAAAAAGCAAGACTTCAGTCCAATAGTCTAATAGTCCTAATTTTGGTATTTTTATTTGAAGCTTTTACATATGAAAACCTTGATGGGCATGGCGTATATGGGTTTTGTTTAATGAGAGTAGAATTCGATCGATAAATTTTGCTAATTGGAAATGAATAAACTTGTGGCAATTTATCAAAAAATATTCCATAAAAAAAAAAAAAAAACTTCTTCCAAAAATTTTAGAGTATTAGTTTTCTATTTTGACCAAAGAGGTGGGTTAAAACTTTAAAACGTCGCTTAATCTTAAGGCAGTGGCCGGGGTTATGTTTTAGAAATTAGAGGAAGAGTTTTTTCAAAAAAGTAGGTAACTGTGTAATTGCATGGTGAGTGGGAGATTATTTTTTTAACTTTTTTTTTTTTTTTACTAAAGTTAATAATTTGTATTCACTATAATTTATGATTGCTACATTTTCTAATTATAAACTACCTAGGGATGTGATGAGTGTTATTCGTTTGTGGATGAAGTTGAGTTTTTTGAAGCAGTAATTGATGTTGTAGAGTGGTCCTATTTTCTAAGTTTTCTATTAAAATTAGCCTCTGAGCACGCGCTCAAGCGCGTGCTCAGAGGCTCTTCTATATTTTTGGAAAAAAGTAATAATTTGCATCAATTATAATTTGAGATTACTATATTTTTCAATTACAAAAAATTCTTAGGGTGTGATGAGTATTATGCATTTGCGCGTGCTCAGAGGTTCTTCTATATTTTTGGGAAAAATTAATAATTTGCATAAATTATAATTTGAGATTACTATATTTTTCAATTATAAAAAAACCTTGGGGTGTGATGAGTATTATGCATTTGTAGGTGAAATAATTTTTCATCACACCCCTAGGTTTTTCTGTGATTAGAAAATGTAGTAATTTTAAATTATAATGAATGAAAATTATTAACTTTTTCCCAAAAATATAAAAGAGCTTCTGAATACGCGCGTGAGCGCGTACTTAGAGGCTAGTATCTAAATAATAGGTTTTAACTAGGAATGGCAACGGGTCGGGTTCGGGTCAGGTTTTTACATACCCGGACCCGACCCGCGGGGGAAAACTCGAGACCCGGACCTGGCCCGATTATTAATCGGGTTTTTTTTTTTTTTTCCGGGGCCCTAACCCACCCCGCCGGGCCCCGTTTATCTCTTGGGCCCATATCTAGCCCAACAAAAAAAAAAAAAAAATTTTGAAGCCCATTACAAATTTTTTTCTAAATTCAAACCCATTCAGTCAAGTCCACAAGGTTACTAATACGATATATATATATATATATATATATATATATATATATATATATATATATATATAAGGGGGGGTTTAGTCATTTAATATAACTGGGTTTTTATCCGGGCCGGGTTTCGGATTTTTTTAAAAAACCCGAACCCGACCCGAATCCGCTTCGGGTTTTTTTAAAAAAACCCATATCCAACCCTATTCTTTATCGGACTGGGTAAAATTCGGCCCATTAAGGTCGGGCCGGGCCGGGTATCCGCGGGTCGGATCTAAATTGCCATCCGTAGTTTTAACCCCTAAAAGTTAGTCTATTATTTAGAAGCAATTTTCACCACAACTTTTAAAATTTTATTTTTAAAGATAAGTTCTCCAGTATCATTCTTGCTTTAGTATCTAAATAATAGGCAAAATTTTAGGAATAAAATACTTAAAACTTTTTAAAAAAAAAATTTAAATGTAAAACAGTGCTAGCATATTATTAAAATACCTAAAACATCTGGATTTTTTTTTTTTTTTTTTGCTTGAAGTTGTAAAAATATAGGAAATCAATGATGAAGGACTCACCACCCTTAAAAAAAAAAAAACCATTCATGCAAATTTATTAACTAAGGACATGTAACACTTGATGCAAATTCAAAAGGCATGGTTTGTTTGGAGTTTTTTTGTCTTTTGGTAAGTTATTTTGGATCAAATAAAATTTTACCAATTTTTAAAATTTTAAAATTCAAAATGAAGTAACATTTTATACTATCAAATATAAGATATATTTAAGGGTGTAGGTTTTTACCCCTAAAAGTTAGTCTATTATTTAGAAGCAATTTTCACCAAAATTTATCGAATGAATTGTGGATTTCATCAATCACAATAGCATGCAATAATCTAAAGAAACAATAGCAGCGTGAAAGTGAAAAGCAAGGAAGGGTCGAAGCACTGCGATGGAGTTTCGGGAGCCTGTTCGTACCGAAATCCTTGCAATTCCGATCTGGGTTTGGGATTGGTTCACTTGCCAGATGAGGAGAGCATGGAAGAGTGCGTTATCGTGGACCGAAGCAAGTTCGATGGAGGGCGAAACCTCACTGGTGAACATAGTGTGGAAGGGAGTGAGCTTGCTGTTGTGGGTATGTCGATAGGAGGTGCGGATGCTAATATCAACTTCGATGGAAGAGCAGAAGATACTGGGATGGACTTTGAGGGCAGTGGTAAAGCACCTACCTCCTGCTGATAAGTGTCCCTCCTTACTCTCTTTATCATTATGAATATCATTGCCTGGAACTGTAGAGGCGCGCGTAAGCCCGCCTTTAAAAGCCATGTTAGAGATTTGGTCCACAATCATGACCCAGCTATTCTTATAGTGATGGAGACTCGGGTAGGGGGAGATAGGGCGAGGGAGATTGTAAATGAGCTGCCTTTTGATGGAGCTATTTATACTGATACAATTGGTTATGTTGGGGGGTTATGGTTGCTTTGGAATGAAGATAGAGTGGAGATTTCCCAGCTAGCTCACACGGAACAAGAAATTCACGTGACTGTTAAGGTACGATCTTTTAACCTTAACTGGTTGTTATCCGCAATTTATGCTAGCCCCAGGTGTGCTGAGAGGCACGTGCTATGGAGTAATCTTAAGAGGATGGCTAAAATTCATGATATGCCGTGGGTAATGGCGGGTGATTTTAATGAGCCGTTAACGGAGGGAGATAAATTTGGAGGAAGGGGGTTGAGTATTAATAGAGTGCTTCTGTTTAAGGAGTGCTTGGATGCTTGTAGTATGATTGACATGGGTTTTTCGGGCCCTCGGTTTACTTGGACTAATAAGAGAGAGATTCAGGCTCTTATCCAGGAGAGGATAGATAGATTTTTTGTTAACTCTCATTTGTGTTTGATGTATCCTGAGGCTCGAGTGGTCCACCTTACGAGGTGCCACTCCGATCATTCCCCTATTTTGATGGAACTGCAGCCTAGAACGCATGAGAATAGGAGTAAATTATTTAAGTTTCAATCTTGCTGGCTGTCTAATTGTTCCTTCCCTACTATTGTTTCCCAAGCTTGGAGACAGAGCACAGGGTTGGCGCAGGCTATTGATTCCTTTTCTAAAGAGGCAATCAGGTGGAATAAGGAGCATTTTGGAAACGTTTTTGTCAGGAAGAAGACCATCATGGCTAGGTTAAATGGCATTCAGAGAGCTATGGCTGTGAACCCTTCAGTTTTTTCTCCTCAACCTGGAAAATGAGCTCCTTAAGGAACTTGATATTGTGCTGAATCAAGAGGAGGAAATCTGGGCGTTAAAGTCCAGAGTTAATTGGATGATTCAAGGGGATAAGAATACAGCTTTTTATCATGTTTTTACCTTGGTGAGAAGGAAGGGGAATAAGATTCTGGCTATTAAAGATTCTGTGGGTGAGTGGATTTATCAGGAGGAGGATGTCAAAGTTTTTGTAAAGAATGGTACAGCGATATTTATACCACATCCTTCTCTAGTGTTCTGCTTCGTCCTCCTGGGATTTCTTCCTGGCAGGCTAGGTTATCAGAGGAGGAAAAATGTAGTATCAGTGGAGAGGTGTCGGAGGAGGAAATAAAGGCTGCTTTATGGTCTTTAAAAGCTTTTAAGGCTCCCGGGCTGGATGGGCTGCAGGCGGGGTTCTTTCAAAGGTTCTGGCTTACTGTGGGCACCTCTGTTATCTCTGAAGTTAAAAAAGTCTTTGCTGAGAGGAGAGTTCCGGAGTACCTTAACTCTACTCATATTGCTCTCATTCCTAAGATTCAAGGTCCGGAGACTCTTAGTAACTATAGACCCATTAGCCTGTGTAATTCGGTGTACAAAATTGTGTCAAAGGTTATCGTTGCTAGGTTGAGACCATACTTGGACAAGCTCATTTCCCCGTGCCAGTCAGCTTTTATCCCGGGTAGGAAGGGCATTGATAATGCCATAATAGCGCAAGAAGTTATTCATTCCCTCAGCAAAAAAAAGGGGAAAGTTGGTTATATGGCTTTGAAGATTGATCTTGAGAAGGCGTATGATAAATTGGAGTGGAGTTTCATTCAAGATATGCTTATTCAATATGCCTACCGACTTGATTGATACTATTATGAGCTGTGTGACGACGGTCTCTACGTCGATCGTTTTCAATGGGGAAGCGCTGGATCCGATTTTCCCATCCAGAGGGTTAAGGCAAGGGGACCCTTTGTCTCCCTATCTTTTTATTCTTTGCATGGACTTTCTTGGGCAGCTTATTGAGGAAAAATGTAGTGCTAAGCTCTAGTGCCCAATCAAAGTCTCTCAAAGAGGCCCCTCAGTCTCCCATTTGATGTTTGCGGATGATTTGGTCTTCTTTGCCAAAGCCGATAGTGTTAATTGCTGTGCCATTAGAGATGTGCTAGATGAGTTTTGCAAGATGTCAGGGCAAACAGTCAGTGAGGCTAAGTCGAGGGTTTCTTTCTCTCCCAATGTGGACATGGATGACAGGGAGGCTTTCTGTGACATCCTTGGTTTTTCTTCCACGCCTTATCTAGGGAAGTATTTGGGTATCCCTATTAGGCAGCCAGGTATGTCTTCCCGCAAGTATAATTTTATTCTAGACAGAGTTAAACAAAAATTAGCGGGATGGAAAGCAAATTTACTCTCCTTGGCGGGGCGTGCGGTTCTCATCCAAGCTTTCTTAGCGGCTATTCCTTCGTATGTAATGCAGTGTACTGTTATTCCGGGTAGAGTTTTGGATGGTCTAGACCGGGTGAACTGCAATTTTTTGTGGGGCACTACGGAGAATCAAAGAAGGATGCATTGGGTTGGGTGGCAAAAAGTTACTAAGGCTAAGGAGGAAGGAGGCCTTGGTCTTCAATAGGCAACAGGGAGGAATACCGCCCTTCTTGCAAAGTTGAATTGGAGATTGCACACAGAGCAAGGTACGCTTTGGGCTAAGGTGTTAAAGCAGAAATATTGCTCCGGTAGGAGAGCTTCGGCCATAAATGCAAATTGCCTCCTCTGCTCTCAGGTCTGGTCAGCTATGAAGAAGGGCAGGGATGTGTTCAATAAGGGTAGTATGTGGCTGGTCGGTAGAGATAGTAATCAGAGCTTCTGGCTGGGCAATTGGATTAAAGAGGGTCCCATTCGTCAAAGAATCCTTGGCCTGTTGATTCGGGAAGCTGAATTACTTGAGATTAAGGATGTATTAACTGATTCGAGTTGGGATTGGGATCGTATTCCTTTTGTGTTGCCTGTGGATATCAAGAACTTGATTCTAGCTACTCTGCTGTCAATCACAAGCAGAGGGACTGATAAGCTAGTTTGGTCAGGTAGTGTCAGAGGTGGGTTTGATATGAAAAGTGCTTATATTTTGGCTGATCATTCAAATTGTATGCCTGCTGCTTCTATGGGGTGGATCTGGAAAATGAACACTTTACCTAGAATCAAAACTTTTATTTGGAGATGTATGCATGACAGTATTGGTGTGAAAGGTTGCCTTGCGAAAAGGGGCATTGGGACTGATGATTTATGTCCTATTTGTCACGAAGTAAAGGAGTCGGTGTTGCATGCTCTTCGAGACTGTGCTCGTGCTAAGGCTGTTTGGTTGTAGTTGGGAGTTAGGTATTCGGATCAAACTTTTTGGAGTAGCGATCTTCATGTATGGCTGACAATGAATGGGAGTAGGGGGAGCAGGATAGTGTATGGGAAGACGTATTGGAGTTTGTTTTCTCCTTTGCAACTTGGATGATCTGGAAAAGTATGAATCAGACAGTCTTCTCTAGTAAACCACAAAATCCGAATTTGCTGTCTGAAATTGAAAATCTGTACACCGAGTACATGTATTGTGCCAGCTCTTCTAGGTGTCCTGTGCCAAGGGTGGTAGTTGCGTGCCGTTGGGAGAAGCCTCCTAAGGGATGGATCAAGTTAAATACGGATGGGTGTGCTGCAGGTAGTATGGGATTGGCTAGCAGTGGAGGAGTTGTGCATGATAGCCATGGAGAGTGGATTTCTGGGTTTTCAAGGCACATAGGGATCACAAACAGTTTTGTGGCTGAGCTGTAGGGTTTAAGGGATGGGCTAATGCTGTGTAGTAACTTGAATTCTTCCTTTCTTATGGTTGAATTGGATGCCAAATCCGTTGTGGAGATATTTTGCAAGGTGGGCTATGTCAATGACGTGATTTCTCCCATTTTGGACGACTGCAGGATGCTTATCTCCAAGTTTCAGCAAGTGCAATTTAAGCACTGCTATCGCCAGTCGAATCAATGTGCTGATGCTCTTGCAAGGCTAGGCGCTGTTCAAGACTTAGACTTTAGAATTTTTGAAAGTCCTCCTGTGGACGTTTTCCTTTTCTTTGAACAAGACAATAGTGGTTTGTGCTTTGACAGGCTGTGTCCTGTGTCTGCTAGTTTTTCTTAGTTTTTTATGTTTATCTCATTCACCAAAAAAAAAAAAAAAAAAAATTATAGAAATTCACAAAATGTACCTATCGAAATTCATCCCTATAACAAATTGGAAAAAAAAAAAAAAAAAAAAAATACCCCTACCATACTAAAAAGGAGAGACACTTCTCTGCAAACTGCTTTTGCTCATCTCCACAACCGGTGATTTGCTACTCCAAAACAAAGACTCGTGAGATACTTTAAAGGCTGCATTGAAATAAATGATTGAATTCTCTTGCAAGGTTTTCATTCTTGGGTCAAAGGATTGAAACACGTCCATACCACTACCTCTGTCAGCACGAATCAGTAATTCTAGCCACCCACATGTCACTTCATCACTATCATCATTAAAGCCTATAGTAAAAGTGTAAAACAACAAATAGCCAAAACACAATAAAACCCAAAAATTTACATAACCGAACTGTAAAAGGAAAAGAAAGAAAGAAAAAGAAAAATTTTAATTCAAAAAATGACCTTTTGTGTTCCGTTTTGATTCTTCGCCTCCCTTGGTACATTCTCGCTCTCAATAAAATCCAAAAACATTTTTTCCTTGCAGTCACGTTACGGCCTTATTGCAGATAGTTTTCAGTTGCATAAGTAGCGGATAGAAATTTGGAGGCATATTGTAATTGGGCAATGAAGGATCTAATTGTTGAATTTTGGGATAAGTTATTTCAGCTAATTTTGAGTTTAAAATCGTGAGAGTGGTCCTATTTTTTAGATGGTGTTTTACGTGGAAGTTAAAAAAGTATTTTTACCAAGTTTTGCCTCTATTTAAATATAGGGTATAAGAATATTTTGGAACAGGAAAAAAAATCCAGTGTAAATAGGTGCAGCCTCATAAGTAATAACTAGCCTCATCCCACGCGCTTTGCGCGTGTGATGAGGCTTTGTTTTTTTAGTGGTAGTAGCAAAAAAAATCTATGTTTTTTATTATACATATAATTTTTATTTTGAGAATATAATTTATGAGTGGATAAATAAATTTAAAAATCAATAGGAAAGTGACTCTATTTTTTAGGTAATATTTTAGTACAAGTTATGGTTTTATTTTTACTGGATTATCCTTTAGTTTTGTCTCTACTTAAACTTAGGAATGTAAATGTATTTTAGAACAAAAACAATTTGGATTGTCCTTTAGTTTTTATATATATATATATATAGATTTGTTTTTGGATAAACGTTAAGTGTTTTACTTATTCTTCTATTTAAAAAATAAATAAATAAACATATAGTTATTTTGAAGAAGTGGGTTAGTGGAAAAGTGTTCCTATTGTGTAGGCAATATTTTAGTACAAGTTAGATATGTATTTTTACGAAAATATCTTTTAGTTTTGTCTCTACTTAAACCTAGGGGTGTAGAGGTATATATTTTGGTACAAAAAAAAAATCTGGTCCAAACAAGTACAGCCGCTTAAATATAGTATAGATAATAATAATAATAATAATAATAATAATAATAATAATAATAATAATAATAATAATAATAATAATAATAATCCTTACATTGTGTTTGATAAACCTCAAAATTCCTTCAAAAAATCCATAAAAAAGTTTTTAGGTCCTTCTCATCCTTCTACTGCCAAAGAATATGTCCAGGTCTCTAAGTTTGATCAGTACAATATTTCAGTCAGTGAGAATGAAAATTTTATCACCCTTGCCCTTCCTAGAGAGTTTGTAATCCCATGGTAAAAACAAGGGTCTTCCATGGAAGAAATGGACTCCCTGTAGCCTCTAGAATTTCACTCCTTGATTCTAAGTTCTTGGAATATCATAATGCAGTCATTGGAATTGTTTAGACTACCTTAAATGCGGGAACAGTTTTTGTTACACTCTTCCCCAACTTCAATATGTCTCTCAAGGATCCTTACCTTTGTGATGCTCTTAAGGTGTAAGTTCAGATCACAGGAGCTTCCCAGGTGCAAGATACTTTTGCTGCCACGCTTCATTATCAACTAGCCTATAGACTTCAAAATATTGCTTTTGACATGGCAGTTCCAGAGATGGCCTAATCCAATAATGCTCTATTAATCCAAGTTGATCTAGGCATGACGCCTATGTGCACATTTGTTCCAAGATACTTAAACAGAGAACATGTGACTTCTCTCTTTCCAGAATCATAGATTACGAAATATGAAATGCTCCATCAGGTGGTTAAGCCAATACAGTCTAATAATCATTTCTTTGTCAAAACAGCAAATGGTAACGTTGAGATTAGATTCTTAACAACCCCACCAGAAAAGGAGGTCATAGTCTTTCGGACTTTCTGGTAGTATGGGATCAATGAAGGTTTCTGGTTTTGGCTATGATTTTATTTAGATGGAGAAAAAGAGGGAAGATTTTGTTTCTTGGTTCGGGGATAAATGACATAATAGTCAAACTTTCCAGAAGGTTCTCCAAGGAGATCAACTTCTGGATCTCCTACCTCATATCTTTCTTTAAGAATCTGCTGGGAGGACTTTTTCCTTCTTCGTGAATGATTTTTTTCAAAAACTTCTTCTTCTTGGCAATCAGCACAGTCACAAACATCTCACCATATATGACCAGAAGATGATTTTCCTTCATAACAAGGCTGATTTATAATAGGAAAATCAGTAATAGGAATCTTATTATCTTCAGGTACGTGGAAGATTTCATACAAATAGTCTATCCTATTTGCAATGAATTTACGAAGAGATAGGTCACAAGTAAGTGTAGTTATTATTATTATTATTATTATTATTATTATTATTATTATGGGTCTGTTACTACCGGTGGGGACAATTTTTTTTTCATTTTAGTGTTACTTTGAGTTGTAATGATTTTTTTCAAATAATAAAAAGCTTCTATTAATCATGCTCTTCTTCCAATGTGTAGTTGTGTACTGCCGACTTTTAATTCCCCTGTTTTAATTAAATCATTAATGGCTGTATTCGCAAATGTCAAAGTATGCTAGTTGGTGCACATTCTTTGGCCAAATAATATTAGCCACCGAACTTCATAAATTTTATATTACATTACCTTACGCAATTGGTTGGACCTCAATCAATTTCTTTGCTCATTTGTGGTATGAAAGGACATAACTTTTTCTGTTTTATGCATATGCCAATAGCCAGTTTACTATTTGAACTTCCCAAATATGTCAAATTGATACTTGTGTTAGTCTACCTTTGAAATTGACTAACGTTAACATGACATATACATGAACAAAGTATTTCAAACACAATCACAACAGAGAGAGAGAGAGAGAGAGAGAGAGAGAGTGGATTTCTTAATTGAATTGTTGCGTCATTGAACTTTGTGGTCTCTTCACTTGTCATTGATCTTGCCATTCAAGTACAACAACATTTACGATTACGTGGTAGCCGGCTGTGAGAGAGGGTGGACGGACTGGGGAAGATGGGTTTGGTAGATTGTCAATAAGAGAGCTTTGCTATTTTGCTCATGTCATCACCAAAGTTGCTGCCGGCAACACTATTGGTGGTGCCATTGCGATTCTCTTCCCAAAACCTTAACCTTTTATATATAGCTAATTATGTAAAATCCCTATTGTTTATTGTTCATTGTTTGGTTTGGATATTGTCATGGTTTGAAACCCAAACCATTCAAAGAACTAGAAAAATAAGAGATTCAAGATTTTTGAGGTTAAATCGAGATTGAACCATAATTAAAAAAAAAATGGTCAATTCACTTATACATAAAATAAATATAAGAGTAGTGTCTTTAGAACACAACATAGGAACTTGCTTATATGGTTATCATGTCAAATAGAATTTGTTGCATGTGTGATTGTTTTTGAGTCCCCATATATGCATTTTATCAAGGTTTTTCCACAAAATAAAAAATAAATAAAAAAAAAACTCCTGAACTGGTTGGTTTATAGTTCTAAAAATTCGGCTTGACCTCTAGTCTCGGTTAACCCGTTCAAATTGGCCGGTCCAGTTATAAAAAACTATGGATATTGCTACTTCTTTTTATTCTAATTGCATTTTTTTTTCCCAATTTTGTGTTGCTTATTATTTTCTTTTCTTTCTTAAAGCACTAGTTAATGGAACTTCATGTACCAAAAATTTGGGTTGCTGTAGTCGAACTACTGCCAATACCAGAAATTGACAAATTTGTTGTGGGAACACAAAGTCTGGTGATGCTATGGTTCAATTGAGAGGTCCTCTCTCTCTCTCTCTCTCTCTTGCAATTGCGTTTAAAATTTTTTGTCCATGTTCCTCTCCTGATGATAGTTCTTTATCATCAGACCAAGACAATAATCAGTTTTTGGTGTAGGCGTAGATTGAACCCAAGATCTCTTATACAACCATCAGAAACTTTATCAATTGAATTAACTGGAACCTACAAATTATATACCAAGTTACATAAGGATAGAGCTTACTATAAACTGCGCACTATATATTTAGATCAATATCATTATGGCACTCAAAAGCATAAATTCTTTCTTATCACATTCATATAGTTGTTGCCATTTGTGTGTGTCATTTTTTTAATAATTTTTTTATAGAGTTCTTAAATTTTTTTATACCAAAGTACAATTGAAGTGTTTCTACCCTCTAATAAGAACATTTAAGTTGGTTCTTTGGCAAATTTGTCCTTTACATAAATCAATTTTTATTTTATGTCATTGAGATATATCACACCCACTCCCATGTGAAAGTGGTATGATATCTCAGTGATATTACCAAATTCCTTCTCCTGCATTTAAAATTGAATGATATTTGATGTTTAGAAATAGGTTGGAAGAATGACTCCAAAAAATATTGGCCTAGTAGTACTTCTGGCTCTTCCTTAAAAGAGTGAGCTCGAGTTTGGACCACTTATTTACTCTCTATTCGATGAGCTTGACTCTATTCTAACCCCCCCCCCCCCTTCCCCAACTCCCCCCCTAAAAAAAAAAAAAAAAAATTGACTCAGCCAAAACCTAAATCAATCGCACCACCACCACCACCATAGCCAAAATCCACAAAACCCCACTCAAAATCAACCACTACCACCAAACCCACAAAAGAGAGAGAGAGAGAGAGAGAGAGAGAGAGAGAGAGAGAGAGAGAAGAGTGGAAAGGTGAAGAAAGAAAAAAGAAAAGAGGAAAGGAGAAACATTAGAGAAGAAAGACAAAAGAGGTGAAGAAAGAAAAAAGAAAAGAGAGAAAGAGAGAAAGAGAGGAGTTCAAGAGACATACCAGTACCAGAAAAGAAAGAAAAAAGAAAAAGTGTAAAAAGTAAGAGAGATTGAATAGGTCTTAATATTGGACATTCTTAGACATGGACAGCCTAGTTTAGCAAAATGCAATTCTTGTTCAATATCTAAACTAGGTGGCAAGATTGGACATTCTTAGAAATGGACATTCTTATTTGAGAGAGTAGTTTGAGTTATGTTATTTGAGTATTTGAGAGAGTAGTTTGAGTTATGTTATTTGAGTGTTTTTGATATACGTGTAGGCAAAAAAATGTGTGAAAATGTATGTAATATTGTTTAAAATGTGTTGAAATGTGTTAAAACTATGCTGCCAAATGGACCCTAAAGCATTTGCACCTAGAAAGCTTAATAATTAGGACCAAAAAGGCAAGCAATCAGGCCTAAGTAATAAGGTTTACTGGATTTCTCCTTACAAAATGAGGTCAAATAAAGAATATTTGGTTTCATCTAAGGGCATTTTGGAAGTGAATTTCTTGATGTAAAGTTTGATGTGTGAAAGGATGAAGATATACTTAAATGTCAATAAGTCATGGTAGATTGGTACATCTCAATTATTTTTTAACAAGAAAAATAACCGTTACAAATCTTCTCAAAAAATAAATAATAACTGTTAAAATTACAAATACTTCTCTCATTACAGGTCAGTGTTAATAAGCTGTGTTTCATTGTCTATCATTATACATCAGTTGAGCAACCACATTAGTCCATTTATAGTCTTCTAAAATAGAAAAAAGTTCAAATTTTACACATTTTGAGCAAAAAACATCCACATCAGTGGGTATAAAAATGTGTAAAGATGTATAAATATTTTCATGAGCTACAATAACTGTGTATATTTACATGGTTACTGTAGCTCGTCTATCTATTAATTTATTATTTGTTTCTCTCTCCTCACCTCACTCTTTCCTTTTCAGCTTCTACTCTGACCTCTCTCTCCGGTCCCTCAGTCCCTCAATCCAGCCTCCTCCATTCCTTGAGAGCGAAGCCTTCCTCAGGCTCCATCTCCATCGGAGGTGTCGATCTCTATCAAGCTTCACAGTGCTTCAATGTTCACCTAGCTTCGCCGCCAACTCCACTGTCAATCCATCACAGTGCTTCATCGTTCGCCTAACTTTGCCGCTAGCTTCACCGTTGATCCATCACATTGCTTCATCGTTCGCCCAGCTTTGCCGCCAACTTCACCATCGATCTCATTGTTTGGTCAATGGGTTCGATCTCTCTGTCAAGCTTCACAATGCTTTGTCATTCACCGAGCTTCACTGCCAGCATCGCTGTCGATCTCGTTGATTGATTTGTGGGTTTGATCTCGTTGTTTGATGATGGCTGTGTGGGATGTCTTGGTTCTGTGAGAGAGATGACAATGGGAAAAAATGAATATTTTATAGAATAAATGTGTAGAAAAGATAAACTGATGTGGGCGTTTTGTAAAAATGGGTGTGTAAAATAAAAAAAGTAGGATGTAGATGTGTAAATTTACAAAAATTTTGCATGAATTGATGCAAATGCTCATTGGGTTGCATTGGTTATTTAATGATGATACATTCTTGTGCTCTCAAAGCTTAATAATGAATGCTTTTTCTTACAAATAATTGGCACAAATAATTTGGATCAAATTATTGTAACAATATTTTCATTGTAATAGATAATTACATCAAACTTGTTATATCAATAGATTGTAAAATAATTCATATCAGATCATTGCATTGATATTTTTGTTGCAATTTTATGTTTGTCATTGTAATAGATTATAAAATAATTCATTGCAATAATCTATCAGTTCAAAATTTCATTGCAATAGATTGAAAAAATAATTGGTATCAATTTATTGTAATGATTTCTTCATTTTAAGTTATTGCAAAAAAATTTCCTAATTATTATTGTTGCAGCTAATTATTGTTAATTCAATAACTTAAGATTTTTAAGTTACTATTGTAACAACTTTCAACTTGTAGATGTGGGTGGTCCCTTTAACAACTGTAATGGTTATTAAGATTCTCTAAATCAAAATGAAAGTTTCCTAAAACAAATAAAATAAAATCCCAACATGCATATGGTGTTGCATTTTATGTCTACGCAGATACTATTACAATGTCTTCCTTTCTTATCTCATGGACTATGCGTGGTTGTGTAGGAAATTACTGAGTCTTTCCCTCTTGGTAAGCATTTCTCTTCTGCTTTTCACCATTGACATCATTTTTTTTTCAATGAAAATGATAAAGTCATTAACTATTTTACAAAAAAAATTTACAAAATGTTGATATGGTAAGTGATTATTGATAAGTAAAAGATAGTGTTATTAATGGACCCATATGAAAACCAAGAAGAATTTTTCAGGTTAACAATTTGTGAAAATGTTGAAGGAAAAATTTAAAGTCGTAAACTATTTTATAATATTTTTACAAATTACTGATGTGGTAGATGGTTATTGGTTAGTAAAAATATTGTGTTACTGGTAGACCCAGATAAGAACCAATAAGAATTTTTCAAAGTGACAATTTGTAAAATAATTTCAGTAAATACAGGCCGAAATTCAAGATTCGGCCGGCATGAAGTTTGTGCTTAAAAAAATTGTTCTTAAAACCAAAACAAATTTGCTTTCTGTAAACCAAAAAACCTCAAAAGGAAAAAAAAATGAAAAGAAAAGAAATGAACAAAGGTACTTCTACAGCTAAAAGAATCGTATTGAGAAATTTGAGACTCAAAACTTAAGAAGAGGCATTGCCACACTAGTACTGGTAGAAAACACAGAAGTTATGAAGAAGGAGGAAGGCAAAACATAGATGCAAAATTGTAGATGAAGATGTGATAAAATTTAAAAGTATGAAGTGTAAAAATCAATAAGACAAAAGACGTGTGGTTAAGAATAAACAAGAAAAAATAATTAAAAATGAGAAATAAGTAATATATGTTTGGTGAGGAAAAATAACACTGTAATAAAAAATAATAAAATGTTGAAAATTGTGTTGTATTGGGTAGTGTTCTTAGTCGAAGAAATCAAGCAACTGCTCAGCCTGTAGTAGTTTTATTATATATACATATATTTTTTTTTTTAGATTTTAGTTCAATTTTTTTTTTGAGTTTTTTCTTTTTGCTTGAAGGATCCCAATATATTATTAAGTTGTTCAAATTATGGATTAAAATTTCATTTTATTGGTATAAAAAAAATTAGGGTGGTCCCAAAAATTTTTTTAAAGGTAAATAAATATAAAATTTTAAATTATTATATATACATATATATTTTTTCAAGTCAAGGTGGTCTTGGGACCATCCTAGCCATAAGGTGGCGTTGCCACTGATAAGTTTATTTATAATTTAGCTTGACATGCTTTATGTATTTCGGATTTTGTTGTGCAAATGGAGGATGTTCTATCTCCTTTTCTTTCTATTGTCGAAATTGACATTGCCGGTTTTTCTTAATGAAATGAATTATGTTTTCCCTAAAAAAATAGTACACATTTATGTCGTTTACGCATTCTTCTTGTCGTTTTACTTCTTTCTTTTGAATTTCTTCTTGGCGGTGCTGTCTTTCTTCTTTTCTCGATCACACTGATAGCTTCCTTAGTAACGTAGGAAAATCGAAAGGTGAGGTGGGTCAATATATTAGGGCCAACGCATGCAAATGATGGATTGGAGAGTCAGCAATCACAAAAATAAAAGTAAAACCACACTTTGCAAGTAAAAGAACAACAATGGGTATAGACTTTATGATAGACCATGAAATTCAATTTTAAAAACCCCACGTGTCTACATCCCACCGGGCTAGATGTACGACATATGATGTTTCTTATTGGGTGCAACATATGAAGTTTCAAGTCTTTTTAAGGTCTGCTTAATTTGCCATAATATATGTACTCTTTGTGTTCACTAACTCTCGTCGCCTCTTCATACTTGAACTTGATTTCTCAATCAAGCAGATCTAGCCCCCTTCAGTACTTTTGGTTGAGTTTGAGATATCAGTTCAAAGCTATAGAGCCATGGGGGAGGAAAAGGTTTGTTAATTTTGTAATTGTCATATCAAATGAACATATTCACCATTTTTTTATAATTTGAAAAAATGATTAATTTAATATGATATCTGAGTTCTTTTCTTTATATCCATCTTATCTTATTTAAAATTTTCACATGTGGGGCTGGGCTATGAATGAAGTCGCACACACAATCATTAATTTTTCATGTCAGAACTTCTTACTGTTTTTTCTGATTTTTCTGTCGACAAAATCACCAAGTTTCTCTTTTTGCTCATAATTGTTCTTTGGCTTTTCTATTCTCTTTTGCTTAAATGTGGATAACATACTTACAATTTCTATGCTATTATATAGAAAACAACGTTTATGTGGATCAAGGTCGACCTTCAATGCCCTCGCTGCCGCAAGAAGATCAAGAAATTGCTTTGTAAAATCCCTCGTGAGTCTCTCTTTCTTAAGTTCAATTTTAGTGTATTTATATGAGTCTGCAAGTTTGTGTTTTTATGTGGCTAAATAAAAAATAAATAGAAAAAAAAAACTGAGTTATTACGTGTTGGTAATTTTTGTGAACAAAAGAAGTACAAGACCAACAATACAAGGAGAAGGAAAACTTGGTGATAATAAAAGTGGTATGTTGCAGTCCTGAAAAGATAAAGCAAAAGATAATTTGCAAGGGTGGTGATACCATTAAGAGCATTGAGATCAAAGAGACTGAGAAGAAGCCCCAGCCACCACCTAAGGAGGAGAACCCACCAGAAAAAACTACTGAGAAGGAGGAGAAGCCAAAACAAACTGCTGAGCCTAAGGAGAACCCACCACCAAAAGAAGATCCTGAACCGGTCTCAAAGCCTCCTATTGAACCGGTTTGTGTGCCTGTTGGATTTGGGACTTGTTGTACGGAATGTTCTGATGGTCGTGGTGGGGGCCCATGCCTTTATGGTCTTGGTACTAGGCCACCTCTATCACCAAAACCGGCTCCAAAGCCTCATGCTGAACCAGTTCCTCTGCCGATTGGATTTAGGACTTGTTGTACGGAATGTTCTGAGGGTCGTGGCGGGGGGCCATGCCTTTATGGTCTTGGTAGGCCACCAATAACACCAGTGCCGGTTCCTGTACCTGTACCTGTACCGGGTTACCCAGTTGGGTTTGGGACTTGTTGTATGGAATGCTATGAGGGTCGTGATGGGGGGCCATGCCATTATGGTCATGGTAGGCCACCCCCATGTTATGATGGCTACTATTATGGAAGGCCCATTTATGATAGTTATGGTGGCGGGTATAGGAGTTGTTATACTTACGTGAGTCGATGTGAAGAAACTTCCTGCACCATCATGTAATTGGGAATTTGCACACATGCATGATGATGATAATGGTGATCACGTTCTAGTTGGCTACTTGCAAGTAAAAAAGTATGTTCTAGACTCTAGTTGCCTATGCCTATATATGTCACATGGTTTGCGTGGGTTTGAATTTTCTTTTGTTGGTTTGTAGGATATATATGATATGAGTTTGGTTAACGAGTGTGCATGGTTGGGGACAAATGATTGTTCATTTTAGTGTTATTTTACTTGAGTTGTAATGATTTTTTAAATATTAAAAACCTTCTATTAATCATTCCCTCTCCAACGTGTACAGTACTGTTTTGATTTCCCATTTTAACTAATTTTAATGACTTCTTTCTTGCATTAGGCCACCTAGGCCGCTTAAGGCCCATCAGTGGTGGAATTTCCCAAATGTGGGAAAAATATACCTTGCATCGCCTGCATGTCTCCTCCTTCTCACAGCATATTGATTGAGGTTAGCTTGAGATTTGTCATGGTTAACTTTCAGGTGATTAAAGTGAATTTTCCGTACAACATGCTTTTGGGGAGACTCTAGTTGCATGCAACGAGTGCACTTTCGTTTATCCTCCATTGGTAACTCAAGTTCTTATCTGAGAATTCATTGGTGACAACCAAAAACTCAAGTTTATATTTGAGAATCTGTTGGAGCATATACCTGATGCAAGGTATACATTCTGTCAAATATGAGGGCAAAAAATGATTTTATTTTATATATAAATATTTATTTTTAGAGATATAAAAAAATATGTTACTTTCACATATTTTCTCTAATTTTAAGAAGATTCAAAATAATTAAGTAATACTAGAAATAAGTGAAATTTAAAGAAAATATAAGATAAAGTACATAAAAGGAAAACTTGGTGGTAATCAAAGTGGTATAACTGGTATGTTACTGTCCTCAAAAGATTAAGCGAAAGATCATTTGCAAGAGGGGTTTAGTATTATCCTCATATAGCTACTCTAATTTGAGATCCCTCATCCCTCTTTCTACTCTTTGATTTGAGGTACTTCAAATCCAACTTTGAGAGTCCGAAAACACTAGTTTATTATTATCTTTTATTTTTTTAATAAAGAGTTTCAATCTATGACATTCACTCTTGATGATAACTTTTTATCTTTAAACTATGACACTAATCAGTTTTTTATGTAAATTGGGATTGAATCCCAGAACTCTTATTCAACTATCAGAAACTTCATTAATTGAGCTAACTGAAATCCACCCATTTATTATTATCCTTAGATAACTATAAAATGTCTCTACAGGAAAAATAGAAATATGTATTATGGACAACAATACAAGGAAGTTAATGTACAAAAACATTTTATGCAAAGAGGCTGGGCTGGGCCTAGGCCCATATATTGTAATTTACCAAGAAATTTTTTTAAGAATACCATGCTTGGGTTTGACCATTAGTGGCCCTACCTGCCCTCAATCCAGGTTTTTACAGATATATATATATTATTCAATAAATAATTTAGGGACCTGGATTTTCATAAATAAACTTTCAAGTTTTAACCATATGTTTTAAGGATTGTTTGAAATTATATCGTATGTTTTAAAATCAACTTTGAAATTTAAGGCTGTTACAAATTAAATATTATAATTGTACTAAATCATATAAATTCAAACTTTGGACATTTCAAATTTGAATTTTACTCTTTTAGGGGTTTAAGTTGATAAAGTTTAAAAGTATATGGTTCGATGTTAAATTAGCAAAATTATAATTTTTAATTTGAATCTACCTTGGTTGAAAATGTAACATACCTTTTTTAAAGTGTTCTCATTCATGTCTTTTTTTAAAAACATATAAATAAGATAGGTTTTTTTTAAGAGTAGATAAGATATAATTTAAATGTATGGCATTCACTTTATAATCACTATAGTGATTGTTCTTTATCTTTATTATTATTTGAAGACTTTAATTGTTTGTTTATTGTAGCGAAATTTAAACTCAATTCTCTTATTTAATTACCTGAAAACTTATTAGTTTTTTTATAGGAAAACTTTATTAGCTGAGGTTATCGCACATAGATATCTAATTAGAGAACTTACTAAAATTTTAAGTTTTTTTTTGGTATACTTAAATTTTAGAATAAATAGTGTGTGGTCTTCAACTTTTATTACTTTCCCAATAATAATTAAATAATGAGATAGCAAAACAAAAATGCAATGCATAAGGTCAGGGGCGGAGCCGGAAATTTTTGTTTGGGGTGGCCAATTTGGTTTGCTAATTTATTAGTCTATACAAACTTTCATACACATACACAAACACATGCATTTATACACATACACAAAAATTAGTATCTTTCATAATGAATCCTTAAAATTAAATGTTTCATAGAATTAAATTAATCTTTTACCATCTTCCATAGTGAAATCCTTACAATAATCATTTTCAATATAATTTACCAAATTGTCTACAATTGTGAGTAAAAAAATTTCAATTAAATTAATGAAGTGTTCAAAGACATGAAAGATCCAAAACTTTAAGAAAGATAAGAACACATTTTACCATATAAAATGAATTTGACAAATTATAAGTTTTCTATAACTATTAGACAAATTGGACAATTTTTTTAAAAACATTGTTAGACTAACTGAAATAATTGGAGAGGCCAAGTCCTATTTTTGAGGGCTAATTATTAAAATATTATATATTTCTATACAGTAAAAAGATAATTTAAAAAAATCATGTCCCGCACCCTAACATGTTGCTCCGCCCCTGCATAAGATGTACAAAACAAAACCTATCGCAATATCACTTATACAAATATAATAAAATAAAAATATTAATAAAGTCATATTTAGATTGGAGCAGTCTAGAAGATGAGTCCACAACTCTGACTAGAATGGGCGGAGTTTGTTAAACATAAAATCAAGAGTTTGGGTGAAACTGGTGATTGTACAATCTGAACCAGTATCTTGTGATGATGACAGATCTGGCCCAAACTTAAGCAATACTCTAAGAAGCTTGGAGGTTGGGGACACGTGTAGGGTTCCCATTAAGGGTGCTAGCCCAAAATTGCACCGACCAAACTATGTACAGTGCCCTAGATGATGATGATGATGATTATTATTATAATTATTATTTTCCTTGATCATGTAGGAAAAATTGGAAGGAGAGGTGGGTGAATCAGATCCAGGCATCCAGCACATGCAAAATGAATTAAATGATAGATTGGAGAGCCAGCAATCACAAATTGAAGTGTAAAACCACACCTTGCAAATAAAATAACGACAAGTTCTTTAGTCTTGATGGGGCATGAAATTCAATGGAAACCCCACGTGTCAGCATTCCATTGGGTTTAGACGTACGACTTATGACGTTTTCACCTTTCACGTCTTCTCCTTCTTAAGATGTGGTTTGGCATAATAAATGCACTACTCTTTGTTAGCTCTCGTGGCCTCTTCATTATACTTGTACTTAAATTTCTCAATCGAGCAGTGTTAGCCCCTTCAATACTTTTGGGGTCTGAGTTTTGAGATCTGAATTCAAAGCTGTACAGCCATGGGGGTGGATAAGGTTTGCCAATTCTGTAATCATTTTTCTTTTAGATTAATACCCATTTGATATATGATAAGTGATAACCTTCCCAACCTCTTTTTTTTTTTTTTTTTTTTTTTTGTGCGGTGGGGATTTGTCTCAAAAGTTACTCTTTTGTTTTTGGCTTATACCACTTATTCTTTCGCAGAAATTCTTTGTTTATGTCAGAACCTGATACTGTTTTTTTCTGATTCTTCTGTCGGCAATACATCTCCAAGTTTCTCTTTTTTGCTCATAATTGTTCTTTGGCTTTTGTATTTTTTGGCTTAAATATGGATGAGATATATACCAAAATTTCTTTGCTTTTTATAGAAGACAACATTGATGGTGATCGGGGTCGACCTTCAGTGCAGTCGCTGCTACAAGAAGATCAAGAGAGTGCTTTGTAGAATCCCTCGTGAGTCTCTCTTTTCTTAAGTTCAGTTTTTTTTTTTTTTTTAGTGTATATATGATCGAATGAACAAGTTTGTGTTTTATTTTTTTATGTGACTAAAAAAGAAAATTGAGTTATTATGTGTTGGTAATTTTTGTGAACAAGAGAAATACAAGACCAGGTGTACAATGAGAAGGAAAACTTTGTGATAATCAAAGTGGTATGTTGCTCTCCTGAAAAGATTAAGCAAAAGATAATTTGCAAGGGTGGTTGTGCCGTTAAGAGCATTGAGATCAAGGAGGTTGACAAGCCTAAAGAACCTGAGAAACCAAAGGAAAAGCCAAAAGAACCTGAGAAGCCTAAGGAGAAACCAAAAGAGCCTGAGAAGCCCAAGGAGCCTGAAAAGCCGAAAGAACCTGAGAAGCCGAAAGAGCCTGAAAAGCCGAAAGAACCTGAGAAGCCGAAAGAGCCTGAGAAGCCGAAAGAGCCTGAGAAGCCCAAGGAACCTGAGAAGCCGAAAGAGCCTGAAAAGCCTAAAGAAAATCCGAAAGAAAAACCACCACCACAACCACAACCACAATGTCCACCACAACTGGCTTACCCGATTCCATTTGGGACTTGTTGCACTGAATGCTATGAGGGTCGTGGTGGGGGCCCATGCTATTCTGGTCATGGTAGGCCACCTCCATGTTATGATGGCTACTATGGAAGGCCCATTTATGATAGTTACGGTGGCGGTGGGGGGTATGGAAGTAGTTACGCGAGTCGATGCGATTACTTCAGTGAAGAAAATTCCTCTGGATGCTCCATCATGTGAAAAAAAAGATGGAATCTTCACAGCATGATGATGATGATGATCATGTTCTGATTGCCTATATCTCACATGGTTCCGGTTGGCTGGGTTTGAATTACAGGATTAAAAACAAATGTTATATATTATTAATAATAATATGGATATTATTTGCATATATTAAGAAGATTTAGAAAATTAGTTATTGTTTTTTTTTTTTTCTGTCAAAAATATCTCTAAATTAATTAACCAACAACTTAAAAATGGGGTTAAAATAGTAAATTGGTAAAAGAAAGTTAGTTATTGTTTTTTTTTTTTTACTGTTAAAAATACCCTAACCTAAAACTTAAAAATGGGGTTAAAATAGTAAATTGACAAAAAAATAAATTCTTACTTATACGTTGAATTGCTTTTTTATTTCTAATAAACTCCTACTTTTACGTTGATTTAAATTTCTACATCTACTCACTAACTCACTACAAAATAAGATCACTTTTTTGTTAGTTTTAAAACTTCTCCAATCTACAAAATTCACCCCACGTATTCATTACACTCTTAGATTTTTTTTTTTTTTTTTTTTTTTTGTAATTAGAAAAAGTAAAAATCTCAAATTATGACAAATGCAAATTATTAATTTTTACTCAAAAAATAAAAGAGCTTTACGCGCGTGCTCAAAGGCTAGTTATTATTGTATGGGTTCGTTTACTATCAGTGGGGAGAATTTGTTGTTCATTTTTGTGTTACTTTGAGTTGTAACGATTTTTTCAAATAATGCTTCTATTAATCATTTTCATCTTCCAATGTGTACTGCCGACTTTTGATTCCCCTGTTTTAACGGAACCCTAATGAGTTCTTCATGTTAGGGTCATTAATGGCTGCGTACGCAAATGTCAAAGTATGCTAGTTGGTGCACAATCTTTGGCCAAATAATATTAGCCACTGAACTTAATTAATTCTATATTACATTACCTTACGCAATTGGTTGGACCTCAATCAATTTCTTTGCTCGTTTGTGGTATGAAAGGACATGCCTTTTTTTTTTTTTTGTTTTATGTATATGCCAATAGCCAGTTTACCATTTGAACTTCCCAAATATGTCAAATTGATACTTAAGTTAGTCTTCCTTTTAAATTGACTAACGTTAACATGACACATACATGAACAAAATATTTCAAACATAATCACAACACAGAGAGAGGATTTCTTAATGAGTTGTGCTAGGACCACATAAATGGCTACAACATTGTGCCACAACTCGCCACATGGCGAGTTGTGATTGACAAAGGTGTGTCAGTGGATCATGTGGGGACACACCTTTGCCAATCACAACTCGTCATGTGGCGAGTTGTGGCACAATGTTGTAGCCATTTATGTAGTCCTAGCATAATTCTTTCTTAATTGAATTGTTGCATCATTAAACTTTGTGGTCTCTTCACTTGTTGTTGATCTTGCCATTCAAGTACAACAACATTTATGATTACATCGTGGTCGGCTGTGAGAGAGAGTGGAAGACTTAGGGAAGATGGGTTTAGTAGATTGTCGACAAGAGAGTTTTGCTATTTCGCTCATGTCATCACCAAAGTTGCTGTTGGCAACACTATTGGTGGTGCCATTGGCGATTCTCTTCTCAAAACCTTAGAGCATCTCCAGCAGATTCTTCAAATTTTCGTACTATTTGAAGAATGAACAGTGACTTTTACTTTTTAGCTATCCACTTTTTCAAATACACTTTCTAACAGATTCTGTATCTCATTCTCTATTTCATTTAAATATTATTTCTTCATTCATTCTTTATTCTTTTTTTTTTATCATTATTTATTATTCCTATATTCATTGTGGTAGCATTTCTCAATTAAGTTTTTTTATTTTTTATATTATTTTTCCTTTCATTCAATTCATTCTCCTCCATACATTTTCATTTCTTTTTTTCTTTTTCTTTTTTCTGGTTTTTCTCCTCCACACACATGTCCAGCCTATCTCTACCCACCCCATCCCTTCTTTTATTTTCTTTTTCTCCCTCACATTCAAGAACAATCCAGGCTTCCAACAACTCATTCTCTCTCTTTTTTCTCCAGCACTCTCTTTTTCTTTTTCTTTTTTGAGAAGCAACGGAGAGAATGAGAGAAAAAAAGAAGCAACGGAGATGAGAGAAAAAAAGAAAAGAAGCAAAGGAGATTGAGAGAAAAAAAAGAAGCAACAGAGAATGAGAGAGTATAATTTTTTAACCAAAAAAATTCAATGGCTAATGTATAGTAGCCCATCAGATTTGATGAGCTACTGTACACGAGCCAAAAAAATTCAAGGTTTAGAAAATCTATTGGAGACCATTTTTTTGGTCTCATTCTCTATTATAGCTACTATTTTGCTTTTAGTTACACCATTGAAGATGCTCTTAGCCTTTTATATATAGCTAATTATGTAAAATCCCTATTGTTTGTTGTTCATTGTTTGTTTTGCATATTGTCATGGTTTGAAACCCAACCCATTCAAAGTACTAGAAAAACAAGAAATTCAAGATTTTTGAGGTTAAACCAAGATCAAACCATAATTAAAAAAAATATATGGTTAATTCACTTATACATAAAATAAATATAGGAGTTAGTGTTTCTAGAACACAACATAGGAACTGGCTTATATGGTCAGCGTGTCAAATAGAATTTGTTGCATGTGTGGCTCTGTTTGAGTCTCCACATATGCATTTTATCAAGGTTTTCCCAAAAAAAAAAAAACCGTTTTCCCCTGAACTGGTTGGTTTATAGCTCTAAAAATTCGGCTTAACCTCTAGTCTTGGTTAACCCGTTCAAATTGACCAGCCCATTTTTAAAAACTATGGAAATTGTTGCTTCTTTTTATTCTAATTTCATTTTTTTCCCTATTTTGTGTTGCTTATTATTTTCTTTTCTTTCTTAAAGCACTAGTTAGTGAAATTTCATGTACCAAAAATTTGGGTTGCTGTAGTCGAACTACTGCCAATACCACAAATTGACAAATTTGCAGTGGGAACACAAAGTGTAGTGATGCAATGGTTCAATTAAGCTCTAAAAAATCAACTTGACCTCTAGTCTCGGTTAACCCATTCAAATTGGCTGGTCCAGTTATGAACTAGAAAGCACGGATGTAGGTCTAGGGCCGCCGCACCCGCACCCAATACTCGGCAACGCACCAATTCGCACTTGATGCGCCAAAACCGGACAAAATTTGCTAAAATCGGCCGAAACTGGCTAATATACATGTTAAAACAAAAAACTTGAGTTGGTTTCTTATTTAGTTATTAACTTATTATATATTTGTCAAATTATTTGAAGGTTAAACAACTTAAATTGAAATTACTGAATTATTTGTAGTTATTATTGGTCTTTTTTTTTTTTGAGAGAGAGATTTTTAATCTATGGCATCCGTTATGGGTGATAGTTCTTTATCATCAGACCAAGATACCAATTAATTTTTGGTATAGGTGAAGATTAAATTTCAGATCTCTTATTTAACCATCAGAGATTTTACCAGTTGAACTAGTTAAAAACCACAATTATTATTGCCGTTAAATTGGTATATGTTTACCATTATATGAAAATATATTTAATAATTAGTAAATAAAAATATATTTCATAATTTAGTAGTAAACTTATACCAACACACTCGTAACCTATTTTTTCAAAAATTGCCGAATCTTGCACCTACACCCGAATCCAAATATGCACTCTTGCTTCATAGGTTATAAAAACTATGGATATTGTTGCTTCATTTTATTCTAACTAGTATGTAACACATGCTACCGCACAGGAATAGATATAATTTAATAAAAGAATGGAAATAAATATATTGCATTCTATTATTCAAGTGATACTATTGTTTTTTTTTATTTATTTATTAATCATGAGTTTAGATATGTTTAAAAGACTTAGTTTATTCATGTTTAATAAAACTTAGTATTATGTAATTTTTTAACAAATATTTTTATCATACAAAATTCTAATGAAAGAATACTACATAGACATATATATTCAAGGTTAATTCATATACGGTACATATAGCTATGATTAAGTTGTTTTATCACAGACCACTTTTAGCAAAATATTTTAATCAATTAAATGTGAATCTCATAACGTGCATTTCATAACAATAGGATAATGTGAATCTCATGAAAAAAAATTTAATCAATTTAAAATCACTAAAATTATGAGCATAAAATGTAAAGATAAACAAATAGGATAAGTACTAATTCCTTAAAAGAAAACTTACAGTGAGTTGAGAAAACTACACAAATAATATTTGATGTTTGAAAAATAATAGGATTACAACTTCCTTTCGAAATTGGGTAAAGACTCGTGCTGATAACCTGTTATAAAAAGGAAAAGAAAAGAAACATGCAACATCAATGATAGGAAAACAAAATAATTTTATAATTAATCAATAAAAATTATTGACAAAAAGGAAAGAAAGTATAGGCAGATTAAAGAAAATAAACATGCAACATCAATGATAGGAAAACCATAAAATTACATAATTAAACAATAAAAAATTTACACAAAAAGGAACGACAGTATAGGCAGATGAAAGAAAGCAGTAATTAAACCTTGGGAATGGTTGAAATTTGTTTTGCAAAGCATAAACTAGGACCATGAAAATTGTAAAGACAAGTATAATCGGAATATCTGGAGAACCTCTTTTTATATAAGATATAGAAATACTCAAATACATGCATCATTAATACCGATAGATTCTTTTGAAATTCCATAGCATTAATTGAAGAATAGGGGAGTTGTATATTAAGGTGCCTGAATTGGTGTGGAAAAGGGAGGTGGACCTGAAAATACATGATTGTGAAAAAGGGAGGTGAACCTGAAAATACATGGGTGTGGAAAAAAAGAAAAAAAAAAGAAGCACATCAGAATTACAACAGATGGAGGGAAATTAGACTCCAATTTCATATTTACGTTGACACGTGACACAATATAGATCAGAATTCTAATTTAGAATTGCAATTAGAGTTTCTCACTGCTTTACCTATTATATATATATATATATATATATATATATATATATATATATAGATTGCATATTTGTTTTCCAATTTCGTGTTGCTTATTATTTTCTTCTCTTTCTTAAAGCACTAGTTAGTGGAATTTCATATACCAAAAATTTGGGTTGCTATAGTCGAACTACCGCCAATACCACAAATGGATAGATTTGTAGTGGGAACACAAAGTCTGTGATGCAATGGTTCGATTAAGAGTTCCTCTCTCTCTCTCTCTCTCTCTCTCTCTCTCTCTGTGTGTTGCAATTGTGTTCAGAAATTTTTGTCCATGTTTCGCTCTTGGTGATAACTCTTTATTATCAAATCAAGACATCAATCAGTTTTTTGTGTAAACATGAATTGAACCAATTGTAGACCAAGTTACAGAAGGATAAGGCTTACCATAAACTGCACACTCTATATTTAGATCAATATCATTATGGCACTCAAAAGCATAAGTTCTTTCTTATCACATACGTATTGTTGTTGCTATTTGTGTGTGTGTCACTTTTTTTTTAATAATTTTTTTATAAAGTTTTTAAATTGTTTATACCAAAGTACAATTGAAGTTTTTCCACCCCCTAATAAGAACATTTAAAGTTGTTCTTTGGCAAATTTGTCCTTTACATAAATGAAATTTTATTTTATGTCATTAAGATATATCACACCCACTCTAATGTGAGAGGGGTATCACGCCCAATCCCATGTGAAAGTGGTATTATATATCTCAGTGATATTACCAAATTCCTTCTCCTACATAAAAAATGAATGATATTTGATGTTCAGAAATAGGTTGGAAGATTGACTCCAAAAAATGTTGGCCTACTAGTAGTTCCGGCTCTTCCTTAAAAGAGTGAGCTCGAGTTTGGACCACTTATTTACTCTCTATTGGATGAGCTTGACTTTATTCTAACCCCCCCCCCCCCCCCCCCCCACCCCCCCAAAAATAAAAAAATAAAAAAAAATTGACTCCATGAATCACACTCACAAGTCACAATCTAACTCTTAATCTTTATCTTTACACAAAATTACCTTTAGATATATATGCGAATTATAAAATTCACTTTCTTTGCAATGAAGGATGTGGATAAGAAAGAGATTATTGAAAGGTGAACTGTAAGCAACCATGTAAGATAGATCACAAAGTTGAAATAATTGTAACGAAGTCTTTAGATCTCTTTTGAAAAGCCAAAAGAGAAAAGACGAAAAAGAAACTAATAAATCTATGTAATCAAAAAGTGAAAGGGACTGGGCAAAGTGGACTCTGGTGTTGCTTCACCTAATAAAAAGCTTTTCTTTTATAAACTTTTTTTTTTTTTTTTATAAAGATAGTTGATGTTGCTCTTGTTAATTGCTCTTTATTATCAAATTAAAAATACTGATTAATTTTTTGTGTAATTAAGGATCAAACCTCAAATATCTTATTCAAAGACAAAAATATTTGCCACTAACTAAAACTCACACCTAACGAAAACTATCTATTTTGCTGTAAATAATTGGGCATTGTTGGTCAAGAATGTAATTGAACCAGAAAAAATATTTTCTATATATGAGCCCCTAGTAACATTGTCCCTTTGTCCAACTTTTACATGACTTTAAACTTTAAAATGATTCATGAATCTTTTCTATAAAGCCACCAGAAAGCAAAGCACCGTTTAGCACTATATATTTGTGCTATTTTCTTCCTTTAATGAAAAAGGACTACAAGTTTTCTTTTGCATCACTTGTCATAGGAAACAAGAGGAGGGATGAATAAAAACAGTGGGATTTGGAAGAAAGCAAAATCACTTTGGCTCTCTCTGAATGGACACAGTATCTCCTATGCCCACTCTATGGAGTAGGCTTATAAGAAATTTACAGCTTTTTGAATGATCAAATAGTTTCCTATTTACCAAGTTATACCTTTTTATTTCAACCCCTTTATAAACTTTTTTTTAATTAGATTTAAATGATAATAGAGCATTTCAAAAATTTGAAAAAGGTCCTTCTGGCTTCATTTCTAGCCAAACCGGGTTGTGACAGGACGAAAAAGAGAAAATAATAATAATAGAGCATTTGGACAATAGGACTGAAGGTTACATAACAAGGTAGTCTTTTTTTTGTTGACAAGGCAGTCTTGGCTCCACTATAATCAATGACAAAAAATATATCACATCAGGAGGGCAATAATTTAAAATAAAGCAAATTGTGCGAGGAAAGATGCTAAAAATATGGCATATTGCACCTTCTTGTCCTCTTCCATTAAGTTTCTGAGTTTGGCTGTTCATGTGCACCCATTTCTTTTTATTAGATACCATATAATTTGGAATTGTAATGTGAATTTCATGATAATTCTCTTTACTATAACATGTATAGACACCAATAGTTTTTTTTTTTTTTTAGTATAGTATAGGCAAAATTTGATTACAAATTCCTTATTCAACAACAACAAATTTGATCAATGAAAACTCACTGCACCTATTTTAAATTAAATACAAATTCGAAAGTATTTTTCATATGAAGAAATTTTATACCATTTTGATTATAAAAATCAATTTAATTATCAGATACATTTCCCATCTAAAGGTGTATCACTCTAATAAGTCTCACCCAGTTCATTTCATCATGTGGCCTATGAAAATACAATGAACAAGTAATTCAAGCAATGAGAATTATACTGATTGAGGTGACCAAGTCAGTGTCAGACCAACCCTCGGGCTTTTGGTTCATGAATTCATTGAATTGTCAATTTTTTGTTTAGGCTACGAATGAATTGACACTACAAGATAATATAACGATTATTGTGGAGAGAGCCATGAATAAATTAGCAGGGTGGAAAGTGAAGTTTTTGTCCTTTGCAGGTCGGGCAGTGTTGATTGAGTCTGTCATGTTTGCCATCCCCAATCATGTGATGCAGGGTGCTGCCCTCCCAACCCATATTTGCGAAAAATTGGATAAAATTAATAGAGATTTTTTATGGGGCTCCACGAGTGACAGAAAGAGGATGCACCTAGTGGGCTGGAGCAAGATTGTCAAATCTAAGGAAGAGGGGGGGCTTGGGATTCAAGCTGCAAGAGCAAAGAATATTGCTTTGCTTGCAAAATTAAATTGGAGACTATACCATGAACAAGATGCGAACTGGGCTCAAATAATTCTGAAGAAATATTGCTCTGGTCTGAGGGTTAAGTCTAGGAATCCTAATAATCTTCCTTCTTCACCTAATTGGAGGGCCATTAAGTTGGGGCTCCCTGTATTTCTAAAGGGTTTCTGTTGGGGTTTAGGAGATGAGGCGAGGGCCAGATTTTGGTCAGATAGCTGGATAAGAAGTGAGTCATTGAGGGAATTGATTGAAGGACCCCTTAACCTGGGTGACATTGATCTTACTGTTGTTGATTTCAGGACTGAGGGTAGGTGGAATTGGGAGTATGCTTCCTTTGTTCTCCCTAATGATATTTAGGAGAAAATTAGAGCCATCCCAGTTCGGAGTAGTGGAGTGAGGAGTGATTTCATCATGTAGAAATATTCCAAGGATGGGGATTTCACTGTCAAGTCAGCCTATCAATTGGCTAGACAGGAGGGGCTTCTTGAGGATGCCTTCCAAGGCTCTTAAATTTGGTAGCTAGACATTCCTCCAAAAATTATTCATTTCTTGTGGCTTAACTTCCATGACAGAATCCCTGTGTATAGTGTTCTTGCTGCTCGAGGTATAAATTGTGATACGCTTTGTCCCTTGTGCAAACGCAGTGAGGAATCTATTCCATATCTCTTACGTGACTGTGTTTTAGCTCGTGATTTTTGGAAGAAGCTGGAACCTCCGCCATCCCTTATTAGCTCCTTCTAGGATAGTTTTGAGGCCTGGTTGAAGACTAACAGCACAAGCAAAATTGTGCATAGAACCTAGGGATGGCAATTTAGATCCGACCCGCGAATACCCGGCCCGGCCTGACCCTAATGGGCCGGATTTTACCCAGTCCGATAAAGAATAGGGTCGGATATGGGTTTTTAAAAAAAAAAACCCGAAGCGGATCCGAGTCGGGTCCGGGTTTTTTAAAAAATCCAAAACCCGACCCGAAACCCGGCCCGTATAAAAACCCAGTTATATTAAATTACCAAACCCCCTCTTATATATATATATATATATATATATATATATATATATATATATATATCATATTGGTATATATCATATTAGTAACCTTGTGGACTTGACTGAATGGGTTTGAATCTATAAAAAAAATTATAATGGGCTTCAATTTTTTTTTTGGTTGGGCTAGATTTGGGCCCAAGAGATAAATGGGGCCCACGGGGCCCGTGGGGCGGGTTTGGGCCCCGGAAAAAAAAACCCGATTAATAATCGGGCCGGGTCCGGGTCTCGGGTTTTGCCCCGCGGGTCGGGTCTGGGTATGTAAAAACCCCGCCCGAACCCGACCCGTTGCCATTCCTAATAGAACCTTGGTCTAGTGGGGTACATTATTTCTCTTTGCTCTTTGGTGCTTATGGAAGAATAGGAATAAGGCTGTGTTTGAGAATACTCCTCCTAATCCCAATCTTCATAAGCTCTGTGTTCACCAGGCTAGGAAATATCATTTCTGTGTGAGCAAAATCACTCTGCCAGTTGAGAAAATTGTCATTCAGGTGAGGTGGAATAAGCCAGCTGCTGGGTGGTTTAAACTTAATACCGATGGGGCTTTGTTTGGAAATCTTGGTAAGGCAGGGGGAGGAGGTATTATTAGAAATAGTCATGGCTGTTGGGTTAAAGGGTTCTCTAGATCTATCGGGTATACTACGAGTATTATAGCTGAATGGTGGGCTTTAAGGGATGGTCTCACCTGGCAATTCAATTGGGCTGTCAGCACTTGGAAATTGAGCTTGACACCAAGGTAATTGTGGATTTCATAAACTCTAACAGCAGTCCTAACAGAGTTTACACTCCTCTTTTGCATGAATGTAGGGTATTATTAAGCCAATTGCAGCAAGTCCGAGTAACGCATGTTTTTAGGGAAGTTAATCAATGTGCAAACTTTTTGGCTAAGAGGGGCTGCTGCCTGCAAGCAGAATTTGTTGTCTATGATCATCCCCCATCTGTTGATTTGCTTCCTTTATTGTATTCAGATATAAATGGTGTATCCTTTTGTAGGCTAACTAGCCCAACATTGGTGACTGTATCCAATTAGTTTATAAATAATATTCCCTTTTCACCAAAAAAAAAAAAAAAAAGATAATATACAAATAAGTCTAGTCACTAAAATAGCACAATTTGATAAATTTTCGTTAATTCAAGTTAGCTTAATTGGTAATATGGTATAATGATGAAAGACAATTATCATAGAACTGACGTCATACATTAAAATTCTATCTTATCTATAAAAAAATAAAATTCATCACCTTTTTCTTTTGACAACTATAGAGATGATGAAATATAATTGACTTACAATAATGGCAAAACTACAATATTAGTCACTCAAGTTTATCCTATGTGCGTAATTAGTCTCTTAAGTTTAAAGCGAGCACAATTGGTCCCTCAAGTTTTAAAATTGAGTTGTATTAATTCTTTTACTAACTATCATTAGTTGTATTATTTACGTGGCTAACGAAATAATAACTTGACATTTTTTTTAATAATATGACATTTTTTATATTAAAATACACAAAATAAATTTCTCTAAACGCATGTGAAAATATAAGATATACTCGGCAAAAAAAAAAAGGGTGGTAGGAGATAGTGGAAACGCTTCTCAACATTTTCTGTTTAGCAAAAACCCAAAAGAATCCACTTCTCTCTGCCTAAACGCCTGCTTCTCTTCTCATAGATTTGTCCTCTTTCACATCTCTCTCTCTTTAAAAATATAAAGGTTTTTTTTTTTAAAATTTTTTTTAGGGACTTAAAAATATAAAGGTTGAATTGGACATATAACAAGTCAACAAAAGTCATCTCATAATAAACAAAGTCATTCAATTCCATTGGTATTCAGAGATAGAGGAGGTGAGCACAGTGGCAAGGAGTCATTCCATCTCATAATAAACCAAGTCGACATCAACAATAACAGCAACAACACCGTCCTTCTTGTTGCTCCCTTGGAATCTCCCTCTCTTGTCGGCCATTCTCGCCGATGCTCTCTCCTAGTTCTTCAAGCTCTTCACCACTTGTTTGTTTGAACAATCTCTCTCTCTCTATAGTTTGATGGATTTTCTTATAATTTGCAATTAGTGCCGGGTTGTGAATCAAATTGCATAAATTTATTTTGTAATTTTTTAATAAAAATGTCACATCAATAAAAAAAAAAAAAGTCAAGTCATTATTCCGTTACTCACATAAGTAATACCATTAACGACAGTTAGTAAAAGAACTAATACAACTCAGTTTTAAAACTTGAGAGACCAATTGTGCTCGTTTCAAATTTAAGGGACCAATTGCTTGAGGGACTAACGTTATAGTTTCGCCTACAATAATTACAATAAAACTAGCGTAAATTCATGTAAAAATAATGTTGCACAAATTACTACTTACCATTTCAATAAATTATGAAGATAATTGTATAATTTTTTTTATATGGGTCTAACATTGTTTAAGGATAAATGGATAATATTATCTGTCCTTGAACAAGTGGTTGATCCAATTAGCAAATCAGCAAAGATTGGGCAAAGATTTGTGTAGAAAGTGAGACTTATCAGTGAAGGCTTTCTCCTTCTCCTGGGCTTACAGAGAGGCAAATCTAACTCGTTGGGCCGTGACTTTTGATTTTGTTGGACCCTCTATCCTTCATTCATGCCTGTGAGTCTGTGACTGTGAGGATAGTCTTCTGTTGTGCCCTTTGTCGTTGTTTCAATAAAGTTTATCATTCATTAACAAAATAAATAAATAAGTTTATCATTCAAGCACAAAAAATAATTTTAAAAAGAAATGATAATATTATCTGTGTCTCCAAAAGAATAAGTGTACGGCCCATTAGCAAAAAAGCGTATTTGTGTACTATGCCCAGGAAAAAGTGTCGGAAAATCTGAAAAAAAAAAAAAAAAAAGAACAGAAAAAAGGAGTAGAGAATGGCCAAGTAGATTTGGAGACTTTTTATTCATAAGAAGTTATTGGAAAATTTAATCCCCTATAAGAATAACTTTATTGTGTAAAAAAAAAGATCATCATTCCGTAAATATTGGAGCTTATGTTAAAACTAAGGTTATCAAAATTGGAATCCTACGTAAGATCGTGGGAGGTGGGTAAAATCGTGAATAGTAAGATCGGATCAGAAATCATAAGACCCTACATTATTTGAGAAAAAAAATAAAAAATACACATTAGCATGTTAAATAATTACATAAATTATATATTTTTAATATAATTACTATACAGCACTATATCCATTTGTAAGCATCATTTAAAGATGCAAAAAACTCAAAATGTGACATTCTATTAGAATATTTTTTATTTGGGTCCAATTGACACTCTTTTTACATTTGAGTGGAAAAACTTGGTTTATTGAGATTTTATTTTTCATTTAGCTCCAACTAAGCATTCTATCAAGTTAAAGAAGATTGCAAAAAATAAAGGTTGTTTGGGATCATCAAAATCGTGCAATCCTATCGATCCTGAATGATCACAAAGATCCTTGAAAGATCCGAATCGTTTTGGGCAGGTGAGATCGTAAAATTGTAAAATCGTAGGATCTAGATCGAGATTTTGACAATCATAATTAAAACAATCCCTTCAACTATTAGTTTGCCGCTTACCCCAATTTCTAATGAACTAGTCATGCTTATGACTCATATGTCATATCTACTAGGAATGGTAATGAGACAAGGAAAGATCAGATTATGGATGTTTTATCTTTGCCTCCATCTTGTAAGGTCATTATTCTATCGGATGACAAACTACGAACTTTCTTAGTGTCACTTTGGTAGATTTCCCCAATCACGCATAACCATTGTATAAGATTAAATAGAATTTTAATCATCTCTATCCTTCTACGTATTATATTCTATCACAGTGATATTTTTATCGAACTCATAAATTGAATTCAAATCTTCATAACTATAACTTTACGATCCAGTATGAAACTATAGTTTGTGGTTGTATAAGGCTTGGGAAGATCATCTCCATAAAAATTGTCAAACCTTCTAAAATTTCCAATAGACTACTCTAAAATTAGCTAGGTAAAGGTATCATAATTTTTTTGTTTTTACTCTAAAATTAGCTAGGTAAAGGGCCAAAACTCATAGCACTATACAATTTTATAATCCTTAACCATCTATAAACATTGAACCATTGGTACTGCAGTTTCTCAAAAAAAAAAAAACCATTGGTACTGCAACCGTAATCATAGCCATAACTTCAAAACACAATTGGCTTTCGAAATAAAATCTGTTGCCACTTACACTCATAATCAACTCAAGGATCAAGATCCTGGCTGCCAAAATATGGGCCATTAGTTTAATTTGAATATAATTCAAACCATGGCATTTTACACAATTTATAACATTACAATTCATCTTCTACAGAAAATTTTAAGCCATTGACTTCAAATCACCCCACCAATATTTTCGAGTGGCCTAATTGGTAAGATACTTGGCCAACAAGTTTCAGGACTTGGGTTCGAGCCTTAAACAACTAGCTATGTCATGTGTGTTAGTGGTCTTTATATCCCATTTCCATTTGAAATGGTTGACCTAAAAAATAATGAGTTTCCCACACAGATCGGGAGTATGGGGTCTCTCTTGAGAGCGGGTAAAGTGCTTCTATTATCACGTCTAGGTAGAGAAACCACATTGATCGCCTCCCTCTACCATTTTTTTTTTTTTTTTACCAAAAAAAAAAAAAACATTTCAAATCACCCCCAAAAAAGAATCACATATATAATTCAAAACCTTAAACCCTAGAATGTTAAACATTTTTTAGTCCAAAAAAAGAAAAGAACAAGAACAAGAACAAGAACTTCTGAATCACAAAACATATCCCAAAACTTCTTTAATAATTAAACCTACGATAATCCCTTTAGATCAAACCTAGAGCCATTTTATTGTCATGCTCCAATCCCAATGTATGAGCTAGATACATGACAATGGCCACACCCATAAAAATTCATCATAAGAGTGTAAGACCACATTAAAATTCAATATTTATTTTCATAAAAGCAATTCAAGTGGCAAATAAAATTCCAGTGACATTTCTTTCTATATTATTATTATTTTTTTTTTTTTTTATAAATTAAAAAAACAGTCCCTGTAGTCGACAGTGTATCAACAACCAGTTTCCAATAGTTCAACAGCTAAAAGAAAATTCCTAGAAAATTGCAAAAAGTTAACAAATTTCAAATATTCCAACATTAATTCACACTATGAGACAAAGTCCATTACTTTTTTTAAGGGGAAAATTGCAATGACCTCCTATGCGATTTTTTGTTATTACACTTACCTACCCTTTAATTTAAAATAAGACTCACCATTCTTGAAATGCAAACTATTTACAATAACATCCCTTAGATTATTAAAAAAAAAAAAAAGGCTTTAAAAAATATAAAATTTCATATTTTATCCTCCACTTAAACTATTGTCCAATTCACTTAAATATATAATTCCATATTTTTTCATACATTTAAGAGAGGCCATTTTTCCTTTGTTTTTTTTTAAGTGTAATTTTGTGAAACATTAATTGCATTTGATATATTTACCATTTTTTTTAAGAAAAAGATAGTAAAAAATCTTGTAGGTTGTAGCTCTATTGACACCTCTATGTGTTTCCAAATAAAAACATCTACAATTTAAATTCCTATCCTCCAACTAGACAAACAAAAACCTGCCTCACTTTTTTTTGTTGATAAATTTGATAGAGTTGACATTCATTCCTGATGATTGCTCTTTAGTATAAGCAGAGATCGAACCCATATCTCTTTTTCAACTACAACAAATTTTACCAATTGAATTAAGTTAGGCAATTAACAGGAACCCCCACAACTCTGCTGCCTGCTTGCTCAAATGTTTGAATTAAGTTTGGCAAATGAGCAAGATTTGTGTAGAAAGTGACCCCATCACTGCCTCACTGGAGGCTTTTTCCAGTTTCTCTTTCTCCTTGGGTTTTAGAAAGGCAAAGCCTAATCCCCTTGCCCATGATCTAGATCGATGGGCCTTGACTTTTCATTTTGTTGGCCCGTTTGATGTTAATTTGGACCCTCTATAGCCCATCCGTCATTCGTGCCATGGTCCTTCGCTGTGCCCGTTGTCGTTGTTTCAATAAAGTTTTTTTTTTTTTTTTTTTTTTTTTTTTTTTGAGAATAATGTTTCAATAAAGTTTTATTATTCATTGACAAAATAAATAAATAAATTTATCATTCAAGCAAAAGATTGAAAAAAAAATATTCACATTTATAACTCTTCTAAGAAAAAAAGGTTGTGAATTATAAATGTGAATTCATCATCAAAGTGTGCAAGGCCATATTAAATTCAATATTTATTTTCATAAAAGCAATTCAAGTGAAAAATAAAATTCCAGTGACATCTCTTTTTATTTTTTATTTATGTATATAGAAAAAAAAAAAAAAAAAAAGTTCCTACTGTGTACAGTTTATCAACAATCAATTTCCAATGGTTGAACAGCTAAAAGAAAATTCCTAGAAAATTGCAACTAACAGCAAAGTTAACAAATTTCAAAAAAAAATAATATATTCACAATATTTTTATAATATTTTTACAACAAATCTTAAGTGGTAAGTTGTTATTGTTGGGGCAAAAAAGTAATCTTAGTGTTAGGTTTAAATTTGAACCAATAACAACTAATCACCTGTGATTTTTTGTGAAAATATTGTAAAAATATTGTAGACGTTGTATCTCTCAATTTTAAATGTTCCAACATTCACACTAAGAGACAGAGGCCATTCCTTTTATTTAAAGAGGGAAAATTGCACTAACCTCCAATGCGGTTTTTTCATTATTACACTTATCTCTTATCTAGAAATAAGATACTCTCCTCTCATGAAATGCAAATTATTTACACTAACGTCCCTTAGATAATTGAAAAAAAGGCTTTAAAAAATGTAGAATTTCCTATTATTGCGTCCATCTAAACTGTTGTCCACTGCATGTCTAATTGGAAATTAAGTTTTTTAAATTTTATTTTATTTTATTCATTCATTCGAGCATAGATATTAAGGCCTGAACGTTGACCCGATCTATGAATCGGATCATTGAGTCATTGGTTCAACCATTGGGTTACTGGGTGAACCACTGGGTTAAATTAAAAAAATAAATATATATAAAAATAAGTTTGAGAAATCATAATATAAATATATAAATTAAAAAAATAGGCATATGCTTAAATTAAATTTGCAATTATAATTCAAAATCAAGAAAAGAAGTGCATTTTTTATTTTAATTCTTTAAGTTTTCTCATATTTATATTACCATATTATAACACATTAAATAATTAAAAAGTCAATAAAGTGGAAATGTAGATGTAATTTTATAAATTTTACAAATCCAACTGGATTATATAAACCCATCAGGTTACTTGGGTCTTCACAAACCAACTAATTTTGACTAGATCATATGAATAAATGGTCCATTTAAATACTAAGACCGATTTAGGTGCTAGGTCACTTGTAGGTCAATTGATACCTCCAAGTGTTTCCAAACAAAGACATCCACGATTTAAGTCCCCTAAATCCATCAACTACTGAATTATAAAAAATAAAAAAATAAAAAGCCCAAATCCCATGCTAAATGGAGAACTCTGACTAGCTTTTTTTTGGTTAATAAATATGATATAATTGGTATTCGTTTTTTATAATTGCTCTTCAATATAGCCACAAATCGAATCTCTTATATTTAATTTGACAAAAATGAAAAAGTTTACCAGTAATTAAGTCAATTAACTGCAACCCCAACTCTACCTCACTCAAAAATGTTTGAAGCTGTTTCTCACCCAAAAAAGGGGGGGGGGGGGGGTGGGGAATTGAAGCTACACATGAGATTTTTTTGCCCAAAATAACACACATTTGCAAACAATTTCGTTAGTTAGCATCGTTTTTAAATTATTTAGGAAACTAACATCTTGATAGTATTAGACTCGAGTTCATCGAAGGAACTCGAGTATCAAAGACTCAATTTCTATGAAAATCAATGTGGAAATTGAGTCTCTAAGACTCAAGTTACACAAATTCACCGAAGAAGGTTGATCACAAAGAAGAAAAAAACAACAAACCCAAATCAATAAAAAACGAACCCACTCCTTCGCTTTCTGAACTTCCGTGGTCGAGCTCCTTTGCTCTTCCTTCGACTAACATCGCCACCATCGGCGGTGGTCCCATCTCCAGCTCATCTCTCTCAACGCGAACCAAAACCATTGTGATTTGTGGATTTGTTCCTAAAGTGGGTGTGGTTTTTGCCATGGGTGGGTGTTTGTGGGTTTGTTTTTGGGTCTGATTCTAGGTTTTTAAGGTTGTTCTTGATTCGGTCTTTGTGGGTTTGTTCTTGATTTGGTCTGGAGAAAGGTCTAGCCTTAGGAGAATGAAGAACGGAGGAAAGAGCAAGGAGCTGAAGTTTCTAAATCTCGATTTCCATCAAACTCGATACTTTTCACTCGATTTGCTACAGTGAATTTGACTCTTACAAATTCAGGATGTTAATTTTCTAAATAGTTTGCCAACGATGCTAACTAAAAAAATTGTTAAAAAAATGATGTTATTTTGAAAAAAAATCCCTACACATGAAATGATGAAACTAAGGCCAATATTTTAACCCAAGAAAAAAAATAAATAAATAAATAAAAAAAGGCCAATACCAATACTGTGAAAAACAAATTACTCATAAACGGCTCACTTGATAAGGCCTCCTCCGGCCCTCTAAAAACCCCCCAAAATAAACACACAGAGAGAGCAAAGAGAGAGCGAAATGGCTTACCATCTCTACTCTACACCTTCCTCTCTCTTTCACGACCGTCAACCTCTCTGCAATTCTCTTTCCTTGCCACCAAAACTTGGTTCCAAAACCTCCACTTTCACCTACTCTTTCAAGCCCACTCTTCTCCCATCTCAACCAAAAACCTTACTTCAAATAACCCACGTTTCTATACAAGACCCAATCCCACAAGAAACCCAGAACTTAAACCCCTCAAAGGGCAATGATTCTCAGTACCCAGATGGGAAATCTGGGTCCTCCTCCAAAAACTATATCTGGATCAATCCCAAAAGCTCCAGAGCTTCACAGCTTCGCAAGAATTCCTATGATGCAAGGTATGCTTCTCTTGTGAAAATGGCTGAGTCTTTGAATTCATGTAGTTCAAATGAGGAAGATGTTGTTGAAGTTCTTAGGGGTTTAGGTGATAGAATTTTAGAGCAAGATGCTGTGACTGTTATTAATAATATGGTGAATCCAGAAACTGCATACCTTGCACTTAGGTACTTTCAACAAAGGTTGAAACTAAGTAGGGAGGTGATACTTTATAATGTGACTTTGAAAGTGTTTAGAAAGTGTAGGGATTTTGAAAGAGCTGAGAAGCTGTTTGATGAAATGCTTGAGAGAGGAGTTAAGCCTGTTAACACTACGTTTTCAACTATGATTACTTGTGCTAGGCTATGTTCTTTTCCACATAAGGCTGTCGAGTGGTTTGAGAAGATGCCCAGTTTTGGGTGTGTTCCTGATGGTGTTACGTATTCGGCTATGATAGATGCCTATGGACGGGCTGGTAATGTTAATATGGCTTTGAGCTTGTATGACAGAGCTAGAACTCAAAAGTGGCGTATTGATCCAGTGACATTCTCAACATTGATTAAAATTTATGGAACATCGGGAAATTTTGATGGGTGCTTGAATGTTTATGAAGAGATGAAAGCTCTTGGTGTGAAGCCTAACTTGGTTATATATAACACTTTGATTGATTCAATGGGAAGAGCTAGGAGGCCTTGGCAAGCTAAGATCATTTACAGAGAGATGAAAAAAAATGGATTTTTGCCGAATTTCGGGACATATGCATCTCTTTTACGGGCTTATGGTAGAGCTCGATATGGTGAAGATGCTCTTAGTGTGTATAAGGAGATGAAGGAGAAGGGGGTGGAGTTGACTGTAGTTCTCTACAACACACTTTTGGCAATGTGTGCTGATCTTGGCTATGTTGATGAGGCTGTTGAGATTGTTGAAGATATGAAAAAGTCCGGGACCTGCAAGCCTGACAGTTGGTCTTTTTCATCCTTGATTACCGTATATTCCTGCAGTGGTAAAGTCTCAGAGGCTGAGGTGACATTGAATGAAATGTTTGAAGCAGGTTATGAGCCAAACATCTTTGTTCTGACATCACTCATACAATGTTATGGGAAAGCTCAGCGTACTGATGATGTTGTGAGGACATTCCATCGACTCTTGGAGTTGGGAATTACTCCAGATGAACTCTTCTGCTGTTGTCTTCTGAATGTCATGACCCAAACCCCAAAGGAAGAACTTAGTAAGCTTACTGATTGTGTTGAGAAGGCTGATTCCAAGCTTGGTCATGTGGTACAACTATTGGTGGGGGAGCAAGATAATGATGAAGAATTTAAAAGGGGATTGTCGGAACTCTTTGATTCCATTGGTTCTGATGTAAGGAAGGCATATTGCAATTGCTTAATTGATATCTGTGTCAAACTAGATCTGTTGCAGAGAGCATGTGAGCTACTAGACTTGGGGATTACACTTGAGATATACACAGATATTCAGTCTAGGTCTTCAACCCAATGGTCTCTATATCTAAAGGGTCTCTCTCTTGGCGCAGCCTTGACTGCATTGCATGTATGGATAAATGATTTGACCAAGGCATTGGAATCTGGGGAGGAGCTTCCTCCATTGCTTGGAATCAATACTGGACATGGGAAGCACAAGTACTCAGATAAGGGGTTAGCGGCTGTTTTTGAGTCACATTTGAAGGAACTCAATGCTCCATTCCATGAGGCTCCAGATAAGGTTGGCTGGTTTTTGACTACAAAGGTCGCGGCCCAATCGTGGTTAGAGTCTAGAAGTTCACTTGGATTAGTTGCTGCTTAGGTGTTTCATGAACTGCTCTTCTCATTGTTATGTAATGCTTAGAAGTGGTATGTGCTGCTTCTCAAATGCTTCTTTTATTTGTTTTTGATCTTATCTCTCATAGGAGACGATATTAGACGATGAAATCTATTTATACTTTAATCTCTTGTAGAGTTAATGAAGTTTTAAGAATTGTTGGATAAAATTGCCTTAGTTGTACTCTGATCGCTTAATACATTATACATCAGATCTTATAGGACCATGATTGAATAAATTCAGGAACAGCTACATGGGAATTGGGAAAGTATTGTTTTGTATTTTACTATTTTTCAAGCAAAAAGGAAAATAGAAAAAAAAAGGAAGAAGCTGTTGCTGTGACAATGGAAGATAAAGACGGAGAGGTAATAAGTGATTTTGAGACTTGAAGCAACTGGTGCCTTGCCGGTGTTGTTTCCATGGACATCTGAAAAGATGTGATTTTGAATTCTGTTCTGTTGATGCTGGATGTGTCAAATATCCTTTGACCTATATCATTGTGGACTTTATGAAAGAATATATTGAATAATGTGAAGGAAGTAGTTTACAAGCACAAGGTTATGATCTAGTAGGTAAAGCTATTGGCAAGTAGATAAACAAATTAACAAAACATTGTTGAAGAACTTAAATGATTTAATCAGCTTAGATATTCAATTTGGCACATTTCTTATGATTAGATTTACATCTCTTGGGGTATGTGATTCTATCTTTTCTCAGGAAAATCTTGATAAAAAAATTCAGATCTTTTATAAGAATTATTACACCCTTGAATAACTTGGCAAATGACATTTTTTTGCGTGACCATGAGATTCATGCTCCCTTGTCTTGCACAATGTATTGGGCTGTTCCCTTCCTAAATCCAAAGACGGGTGTGCATGGGTTAGGTTGGTTTTGGAATAGTTTCAATCCCAACACGGCCTTATTAGGTTAAGAAATTTCTAACCCAATTCGATTCATGGTTACTCTAAAAACAAACCCAATCCAATCTATAGGTATTGAGTTGGGTTGGGTTAAGACTATTTAGCTTGATCGAATAAAAAAAAAAGGTTTTTAATCCATCTATTTAAGCTTATTCAAGAAATAAGTACGAATTATACAGTTAAGCCTAATATTTCAATTTCATCGTAATAAAGTCTCAAAATAGTGAAAATACCAAATAAATTAAACCAACCAATAGGGGTGTCCAGGCAAACCGGCGACCCGCCCAACCAGTCCGACTCGCCGCCACTCGATCCGACGACTCCAGCTGTCGGACACGGTTTCTGACTTTGCTAACCCGACACCCAGCAGGTCTGTTATCGGTTTTTTAGTTCAAAATCCGTGAAACTTGACCCGAACCGAAGTCATTCAAAATCCGGCCATTTTTCCAAATTCCAGTCATTTTTTTTTTCTAGATTTTGGCCACTTTTCACTTAAATCAGTCGATTTCTAGCACAATAAACATCAGATCTGTCAATTTCTCCTCAGGATTTGGCAGAAATCTCGCCGGATTCGACGGGATCTCACCGAATCTTGGATAGATTTGGCAAGTTCTCACCAGATCTGGCTAGATCTTGCCTCGTTTTGAAGGATTACGGTGAAATCAGGTTCACCCAAAACCGACCACCACCCGTCGACAACCCAAATCGACAAATCTGTTACTGTTATAGGTCGATTGCAGGTTGGGCAAAAACCCGACCTGCCCGACCCATGGACAACCCTACAAACCAAGCTAAACTTCCCAAAATCTAAACAACTCAGTTAAAATTTTTAAATAATTATATTTTTTGAACTATTAATAGGGTGGATTGGGTCCGGTTACTTGCGTTGAAAATTTGTCAACTTAAATTTGATCCTACCTAATCTTCAAAACAAAATTTTAACCCAACTGAACCCATTAACCCACAAAAAACCTAGTTGTGCTGTTGGGTTGGGTTTGATCTTGTTTGTCGGGTTGGTGGATTGAATGCACACCCTTGCTCATAACATGGAGATAAGATAATAAATTTGTACAAAAACTGAGTAGGAGGAAACAAATCTCTTAATGCAAAGTCACGGATTCACAATGATTTTATTGCCAAAACTCTAAAGTATAAAGTCCAAAGTCAGTTGGATGATTTTATATTGTAGATAATTGTAACACCACAGGAGAGGATACTGGCCTTGATGCTTGAACCTAAGCTAAGCACCTTTTCTGATTGTGACTTAACCAGGGCAATCTCCATTGTGGCCCTAAATTCGTTGACTTCTATTCTACTAAACGCTTAAAAATAATTGACTCTAAATTCTGCTTAAAATATAAGTTGGCCTTGGACATCTGAATAAATACTATGTTCTTTGAGAAAGGACTGCAATAAAAAACGCACACACCTGTGACTTTGTTGACATCAATATTATCAAAATGAAAATAATGGGATCTCTTCATGTGGGCGGGGGGGCTTACTTGAAAATCCTTACCCTTGACTTGGGCAACTAAGAAAGGTTATATTAATAAAGTTGAACTGATAATGAGGTAGTGATGATATTGGTTTGCCTGTTGAACTGCCTCCAACTTGAGATTTGGCCATGCCAAATTATAAATTGATGATCCTAATTTGTTTAATTTCAAGCACAATGGGAAACTGCATGAATGTACTGTCCTGTTCACAAAAGAAGAAGATCAAAGTTCTCATCTTTAATGGAGGACAGAAGTTACTTGCTGCAATTTGTTAATCTTAACTGTTTTTGTGCCTTCATGCATAGTTTGGAGAATATTCCATGCAGTATGAGCAACCTCAACATTAGAGATTTTCTTGAATTCCTCCATAGAAACAACATTAAAAATAGCATTTATGGCTTTGCTATTAAAAGCGGTTGCTTTTTTCTAAGAAGTTTGCCACTCACTAACTGGAGTAGTGGGCTTCTCCCATCTGTATTTAACGAAATTCCAGACTCTCTCATCAATGGATTTCAGGAATGCTTTCATCCTTACTTTCTAGTAGGCATAGTTGTTTCCATCAAAGTGAGGTGGGATCGCAAGTTAGTGATCATGTTCCATGACAACAGAGGTCAATGATCAACTTTTAGATCAACGGATCTAAATACTAGAGCTAACTCGTTCTAATACCACTTGTACGTTTTTAGACTCCTTAAATACAAGTTGTTTAATCTAGTTATTTAGCCAAGTGATTAATTTAGGTAAATTATTCAAATCTAGGTTAATATAAACAAATCATATCATGTAAAATAAAAGAGAAAAGAGTAAATAACACACAATATGATAACCTAGGAAAACCAAACCAGTAAAAAACAGATCCACTATGAAAGAATTGAAGTTTTATAATAGTGACCTAAACTACTAACATCCTATTGTTAACTCGAGTAGAAAACTTACTACCATGACCACATGATAATTCTGAATCCACGGACTACTTCTTTTTCAAATCCACAGCATCCACAAGTATACCACATGTATTTCTTTAAGCTCTTTATGCAGCAACTGAAACGATCACCAATCTCTCGACATCAATCTTGATCTTGATAACCCTAAGTGTGTATGAAGGCAAACACCTCTATATCTCACTAGAAATTCACATACATAGCATGAACAACAACCTAAAAACGTGGTTATGGCTTTCCTTTTATACTTAAAGCAAAACATAAAACCCTACACGTCATATAGACTTGGAATGAGTTGGAAAATTTTGCAGAAAAACAATCTGCATGAGCTTTGATCGATCGAGTCTAATTTTCGATCGATCGAGCCTTACTGAAAGTGAATAGTAATTTTCTGCAATTATTCGATTCCAACTTTACATTAAACATACTTTGAGCAACCTAAATCTAGACTCTAAGTTTTGATCATAGTTTGTCAACATTACACATTGAAGTTCTAATACATTTAGATCCTAAATCCTTAGAACCTAACAGTAACTTATTAACTAAGATTTGTTGTGAAAATATTGTAGAAGTAGAACTTCTCAAATTATAAAGATCTAAACATAGGCATATGAAAAGAAATTTCCGGACTTTAAATAAAACTTTGCATCTAATGAGTCAAAAATCTTATAGATAATCAAATTGACTATTTGACAGACATGATTTAAGAAAAATGATAACAAAAACTATCTACATGTTTAAGATGACGTTTATCCTAAAATACATGTTGAAGACGACAAGCTTAATCCTAATAAAAGCACAAGACCATCCTTAGTTTGCAGTATTTTATTTGTACCACAAATTTAATAACAAAGTATTTTACTTGTACAAAAAATTTATTAACCATATATTATGTATGGTTAGTTTAGTATTTAGGATCCTATAAATATCTCATATTTTGAGTTCATTATAAAATTGTAAACAGTATGGTAAAGATGTAACTATTAAGGGCTTTTTTATGTGAAAGTAGGCCGAACCACGAAATCCACGCCTTCCCTCTATAAACAATCTTATGATCTTCTTAAGATGATCAAGATCAAGTGACTACAAACTTTCATACATACCAGCTTTTAACCCGCGCAATGCGCGGGAATATTTTATTTTATTTATTTGTTATGTTCTATCTTTAAATGTATTCCTTACAAAGCAACTAATATTCTTTAACTGTTTTTCTAAGAAAGAAACTTAACTGGAGAGAAGGAAGAAATAATAAGAAAAGAATAGAAAAGGAGAGAATTATAAATTTGATTAATCAAATGTATTATACAATGTGTAGAAAGAAAAAAGAAAAAGAAAAAAATAGGAATCATTTTATATCTTTTGTAAATTTCAATTACTGATTAATTATTACAGTACATCAATGAGTATTTTATCACTAAATACAACTTTAATACTTAATTGATGCAGCCTTAACGCAATGGTAACTCTTGAATAATGTAGCAATCCAATATGATAGACATGTACACCAGTAGTAGGAACATAGCAGTGGTGCAACTTAAACTCCATGGGGAAAGCATGCATTGTGTCACTAAGCAAATGCCATTTCAAAAGTAATACAATGCAGTACATCAATGGCTTCATCTTTTTCTGTAGTTTAGGATATGCAAACCATGACTAGAACTCATTGTGAAGGTCATAAATAAATGCCTAAAAATATATTAAAACCTATTAGACATTTGAGTGGTAATTTGAACTCTAGTAGAATAACCTACTAATAATTTAATGAATTGCTTCCTAGAAGACATTTTGGTTTTACTACAAAAGAGACCAAAATATTAATTATAAAGCAATAAAATTTGATCAATGTTTGCTAAGGACTTAAAGGAGGTAGCAAGTTAGAGTACTAACCTGTTTTAGTTGTCACAGTCACTAAAATAAAAAGAGTAGCTAAAAAGTATCAAATTATTGTAGCAATATTACTTGGTGAACTGCTATGTTGCTAACTTGATGTACTGTGTTGGGGACATATTTTGTATTTGGCATATCCTTTGACAAAACGCACTTTACTTGTATTTGGGTAAATCTAAGTAGGTTCAAGATGATCATTACAAGTGGTTAAATTAAAGACATGAAGATTACTCAAGAACTGCTCAAGAAAAGTGCAAACTGCAGGTCTCGATACCTCCTCGACAGAATCTCGATCTGTCGAGATTCATTAAAGCTCGACAGATGTCCCGATCGATCGAGCTTACGGGTTTCAGATTATAGCCAGCAACGTTTTTATTCTAAAAGGCTAATTGTTTATGGGTTTGTATAATTCTTATTGGGCTAGGAAAACCCAAGGTTTGTGTAAACCTATTTGGAATAGGAGAGCCCATTAAGCTCCTATTTAAAGGAGGTGGAAAAAGAAAAACCTAACCCTAGTGAGCTTCATAAGGTTTTCTTTTTGAAACCCTAGCCTCCTCCTACAGAAGAAAGAGTTCTTGCTGCGTTTCTTGTACGCCTTAGGGTTTTGTAACCAAGCAAAGTCTCTTGCACCAACATTGAAGATCTTATTGGTGTTTCTATGTGAAGCTGCTGCAAATCAATTACAACAATCAAAGGGTTGCTGTGGAGTTAGTCACGTATTGGGATTCGTGCAAAGGAGTAAGCCGCGTACTGGGATCCGCGCATTTGGTTAGTCACGTACTTGGGAGCCGTGCATTGAAAGAAGAAATTGTCACTACAGAACAAGTCCAATTGGGTATTGGGGTAAGAGTTCAACTGTAGGTTGGTGAGGTACTGGGATTCCTTACTTGTAACTGCTTGTTGTGATAATAGTGGAGTTTCGGGAGTGGTGACCTTAAATCACCCGGTGGGATTTTTGCCGTAAGGGTTTTCCTCATTCGTAAACAAATCACCGTGTCATTTATTTTCCGCTGCTTTACTTAGTTTGGTGATTTGTTTGTGCTACCACGTGATATTGCATGTTAATTTGATTAATTAAGAACTGTGCTAATTAATTAATCTAAGTTATCACAAGGGGTCAACGCATTTGTGGCCTGTCAAGTGGTATCAGAGCAGGCACACTCTGATTAGGTTTTAATCTTTGATGTGTGATCCATTGACCCCTGTTGTCATGGAAACTCTTGATTGTTTTGATTTGCATGATCTTATGTTGAATGATGATGATGATATTCATGATGCCTATTGCAAGCTTTATAATTTTTGTATGAAATCTCTTGAATGTTCTACAAAATTAAAAGCTAAATTTAAAAAGGTCAAGCTTGAAAAAGATGATTTGATTGCAAAATTGGATGAAGCCAATAATTTGAATGAGAATTTAAAAAATCAAATTTCATCTCAGGTGGACAAAATTAAGAGTTTGGAAGAGCAACTAGTTGAATTTAAAACTGAAGTTGAAAAATTAACTAGTGCCAAACTTGTTGTTGAGCCTAACTCAAAAGAAAAGGATTTTTATATTCCCCCATTTAAAAGGAATAATGAAGAGTTGAAGGCTAATATTGCTAATGAAGAGTTGAAGGCTAATATTGCTAGGATAGACAAAGGTAAACAATCTGATATTAACGCTGAAGTTTCTAAACCTATGTCTAAAACTCCTCCTAGATTGAATGATAAATCTGTTTTTGTCCCCACTTGTCATCATTGTCACATTGTTGGTCATATTAGGCCAAATTGTCCTAAGTTGAGGTCTCTGTCAACCTCTAAGGTTAGAGCTCCTTCTACGAAGCCGAGTAGCTCTAAAACTGTTCATATTTGTCACCATTGTGGTGTTTCTGGACACACTCGTCCTAATTACTTTAAGTTGCATCCTCATAAGCAATTGTCCAAACGGTCACAGGTTTCTTCTCAAGGACCTATACCTTTGTTTGGAGAGTTATTAAAAGTCTTGAGCTTTTTAACTCAATTTCAGAAGAATTTTAATTCTTCTCTGTCCTTCAGTAGTCATACTAGGACACGTGCCTTTTCATCTTCACGGCCAAAGACTCGTGCTGTGTGGGTGAGAAAGGAGTCTAAGACTTAATTGTCTTTTCTATTTATCCTCTGCTTTAATTCTTTCTATCTAAAGTAGGACTCTCTTTGCTTGATTTCTTTTCTGCTGTTGAAATCATGCTTTCATGCATCTGCACATTTCTATCATACCTTCATGCATATGCATCTTTCTTTCATGCATTCATGTTGTTATTCTGTTTTTGTTTGGTTATTTTGTTTTTATTTTTTTCAAAATAAAAAAAAAAATTGAAAAATTGAAAAATACAAAAATAGTGTGTGTTTGTGTGCATTGGTTCATGTGAACTTTTAAAATGGTCATTGAAACAGAGTTTTCTAAACTTTGTATCACCTGTAGCTTAGATGAGCACTCTTCTGCACAACTAAGCAAGTGAGCTTTGTAGCTCTTTGTTTGTGATGAGTAAGGTTAAGTGATCTCTTTTTCTTAACACTCGTATCACTCTTTTTGACGGGTTGAACTAGAAAATCCTAAGAGAAAGGCATAAATAACCATCTTACCACTGTTACTCGCCAATCATAAAATGACATCTGTATGCTTCGGCATAGCAAAAGTGCAATGTCAATGACACCTGTATGCTTCGGCATAGCAAAAGTGTAGTGTCAAAAGCTTAACATAATTGGGTAATTCTTTTCTTTCTCTTGTATGCCCATGCATGATATGCTTGTTAAAAAGAAAATATGCAAAGAAATAAAAAGCAAAAAGATCAAAAATGCTTTAAAATATGGTTGCAAATGTGTTTTCTAGGAGATGTGGGAGTTATAGGATGTACCTCGAAGGTGATAGTCCCCATCAAACAGTTATGATTGTGTGTGAGTTAAAGTGATTTTCTCATATCTCAAATCGTCATAACATTGAGACACTTATGCAATCTTGCGATGTTTTCACACACAACACGCAATATTCTTTGCTATTCTTGATACATGTGTAGGTACAATGTGATTTGGCCATCACAAATCTTACATGCGTTAATGTATGCTCACTAAACTGTCATAACTTGTTTTTGAAATATAAAATTGGTTAGACTTGTTTAGTGTGTGTGTGCGTGTTTTGAGATTCATGTGCATCAATATTTCTTGTTGAGAGATGATTTTGAGACTAAATGTGTTGATTGTATCTTTGGTTGAGTTGCATGCATGATTGCATTCATGTCTGTGTTTTTCTTCTTTTGAAAAACTGCTTTTAAAGGCATCTCGACACCTTCTCGATACCTCTCGACACATAGCTGTCTGTCGAGCTTCATAAACTCTTTCTTATCGCAGTCTCGACAGATACCTCGACACCTTCTGGATTGATCGAGAAACTTTCTGTCTGCTCGATAGATCCTCGATACCTTCTCGATCCATCGAGGTATGCTCGATAGATTCTCGACACCTCTTGATCCATCGAGATACCCCTGCATGCATTTCATCCTTCTTTGTTTTGCATGTTTTTCCCTTTGTGTCCATAGCATCTTGTTGTTCTTTCTCTTATAGGTCTATGGTTTCTTGTTCTCCTCGTTCCCTCTTTATCTGTCTTCTGTCTTTCTTCGGTCAAGTCTTTTGACTTTTTATACCCTTTGACAATCGTGTCAAAAAGGGGGAGAAATTTGAGAATTGAATGTCATTCCTCAGGGGGAGTAATAGACTTAGGGGGAGAACTTCATGTTAAAGGGAAGAAAGTTTTTGTTGTAACTAACTTAGGGAGAGTTAGTTTGATACACATTGATATTGATTGATATATTTTTGTGATTGTGTATCTTTTGGTTTTGTAACCATTTTTTTTACATACATGATACTTATCAAGTGGTATATGTGATGATGTATGTGTTTTGCTCTTTATCTCACATGTGTTGTTTCTTTTCTCTATTTATACACATGTTTCTTGTTTATTCAACTTGTCATTGTTTTCCACATGGTACCTTGATGTATTTTGTTTAGTGCCTTTCAGGAAAGACAAGTTAAAGCCAAGTCAAGATTCCGAACCTTCTTCTTGCAGCAACTTCCAAGGTTCAAATCTTTTAGACTAGGCTTATTTATTCTTGAGTAGAATTTATTCTAGGACATTCAATGTACTCTTGTGGTTTTGTCACGGATTGCCAAAGGGGGAGATTGTTGGGGACATATTTTGTATTTGGCATATCCTTTGACAAAACGCACTTTACTTGTATTTGGGTAAATCTAAATAGGTTCAAGATGATCATTACAAGTGGTTAAATTAAAGACATGAAGATTACTCAAGAACTGCTCAAGAAAAGTGCAAACTGCAGGTCTCGATACCTCCTCGACAGAATCTCGATCTGTCGAGATTCATTAAAGCTCGACAGATGTCCCGATCGATCGAGCTTACGGGTTTTAGATTATAGCCAGCAACGTTTTTATTCTAAAAGGCTAATTGTTTATGGGTTTGTATAATTCTTATTGGACTAGGAAAACCCAAGGTTTGTGTAAACCTATTTGAAATAGGAGAGCCCATTAAGCTCCTATTTAAAAGAGGTGGAAAAAGAAAAACCTAACTCTAGTGAGCTTCATAAGATTTTCTTTTTGAAACCCTAGCCTCCTCCTACAGAAGAAAGAGTTTTTTGTACGCCTTAGGGTTTTGTAACCAAGCAAAGTCTCTTGCACCAACATTGAAGATCTTATTGGTGTTTCTATGTGAAGCTGCTGCAAATCAATTACAACAATCAAAGGGTTGCTGTGGAGTTAGTCACGTATTGGGATTCGTGCAAAGGAGTAAGCCGCGTATTGGGATCCGCGCATTTGGTTAGTTACGTACTTGGGAGCCGTGCATTGAAAGGAGAAATTGTCACTACAGAACAAGTCCAATTGGGTATTGGGGTAAGAGTTCAACTGTAGGTTGGTGAGGTACTGGGATTCCTTACTTGTAACTGCTTGTTGTGATAATAGTGGAGTTTCGGGAGTGGTGACCTTAAATCACCCGGTGGGGTTTTTGCCGTAAGGGTTTTCTCCATTCGTAAACAAATCACCGTGTCATTTATTTTCCGCTGCTTTACTTAGTTTGGTGATTTGTTTGTGCTACCACGTGATATTGCATGTTAATTTGATTAATTAAGAACTGGGCTAATTAATTAATCTAAGTTATCACAAGGGGTCAACGCATTTGTGGCCTATCATACTGAAAGTTTTAAGATCATTTACATATTGGAGTTGTGACAAACCACAACAAACCACATCTTTATAGACACTACGCCAAAGGAATGAAAGAATTACCTTCTCTAAAGGGCATTTGAAGCACTCATAAGATTCACTATCTTTTTTTTTTATTTTTTTTATAAGTAATATCAACACCCAACCTTGAGGCATAAATGTGAATAAATTAATATGAAAAATATATGAGAAGGTTAAGTAGAATGTTAAACTTATTTGAAAGTAATAACGTGAAATAATCCTTTTTATCCATTCAAAAGTATAATTATAGATAAATTTTCAATTAGAATTGCCCCCTTTTTTGGGATAAGTAAATTAGAATTGTTTAATCTACCAATGACATTCACAATTAGTTACATGTTGCATCAATACAATTTTTCATAAACATTACATTTATCTTTGACTCTAGAAATTGTAGATGACTTAAATAAAGAAAGAAAGAAGCATCAACTCACTTGAAGTTATATAAGGGCAGCACTAATTTTCATTCACCAAAAAAATTGTAGTTACATGCTGCATCAATATAATTTTCTATTAACATAACATTTGTCCTTGGCTCCCAGAATTGTAAATGACTTTAATAAAACAAAAAAGGAAGGGCCAATTCAATTGAAGTTAGATAAAGACAGCACTAACTATCATTAAGAAAAACAAAAGAAAAAAAGTGTTGGACTTAGGAAGCACTAACTGCATCTACTACTTGCTGTTCTCTTTCAATGTTTTAGAGCATTTAAGCTTCACCACAGGAGATGTAACTACATAGAAACAAAAGAAGATGAACCATATGAGGACTAAAAAATAAATACCTATCGTAAGCCTTTTATCAAACACCTGGCAAATATAGTCATTTGTTCTTACTAACATAACCCTTATGGAAAATAAACAAAACAAACAGTTTTATAGAGCCTAAATATTATCAACCAAATAAGTTCATAGCAAAATGATCAGACGTATGGGAAAGAATGGAGACAGAAATACCAAATGTCAACAGGTTAGAAGAGATTTTGTAATAGTTTAGGCATGCTAAAAGATATGTTGAGGAGAGAGGTAAACTAATGTGGCACTTAATTCAAAAGTCTTACTGGCTGGAACAATATGGAGTCTCTTTCAATTCTATGTGCCATTTGACAAACTTGGTTTTTAAATAAAAAAATCTAAGACATTGAATTGCCATAGATAGAGAATGACCAAAAGCCGAAAGCTCTTTGGCTTACTTCTTGAATTAATATATGATCTTCTTGCAACAACCCTTGCATACAATCTAAACTGCATAAAGAGGCATAAAGTATTATAGATTCATTAGTACCTTTTTAAACGTAAAGGAAGAGCAAGTCAAACAAAGGAGCTTGACTATCCTAGACAGATTGCACTTGTAAAGCAATACCAAACCAAAAGACTTGATAAAGAGTTTTTATAGCCACTATGCCTGAAAAAGAAATCATTAATAACAAAAATTAGTGGAACTAAATAATAATTATTGAAATATATTGTCTTCTTCTTCTTCTTCAAAGTAAAAACTTAAAAATTTGCTTCCATTGGTCTCCATGTCAAAAGTCTTCATTATGTAGGACATATATAATATGTGTAGATTGTGGTAATTCTTTTAAAAACTTGCTTTCAAATTATCCTCAACCCTCAATGGTTAAAGAAAAATTATTCACCTTTAAAATATAATCACTTTCTTATCCATAAGTAAGTTAATTTGTTTCCACTTATGTCAATTAGAAGCTAATTCATTGTAAAACCAACATTGGTATGAAGAACAACAAAGAAAACCCAATGAACGTAAGCTATGTATCTACAACTGTAGTGCTTTCAATAAACTTTTCCCAAATTTAATTATTTCTATTCCCAAACAAAATACAGAACAAATGAAAATAAAGTATAAAGTCATCAAGATAGAAATATAATTAATCAATTTTCTTTCAAGCATTTTATCAAACATTATGGATTCAAAATAAAATATATTCCTACTCTTGGGCTCTTTGCAATGCGAATCCACTACAAAAGTTTCGCTTACACTGGCATTTTGATTGTGACTCATTCCACATCAATACATGGGTTTGCGTTGTTGATTGCTGGTGACGTTGAAGAGCTCAATCTTTTCATTAAGCTTCTCCTTCACAGATCTTTCTAAATGCCCAGCAAAAGCAGATTATTTAATCAACTAAGGCTTAACCTTAAGATCAAAATAGTATCAAATTTGATAATTTTTCTTAATCACATCAGTATACGGCATATTCAAACCACTCACCTAAAGACCAAGTTATAAATTGTAGAAACTGTGTCGACCAGTAAATATCTCAACCAATAAAGATATCAAACCAAAACAAACAAACCACTTCAATTAGCAAATAACAGTAAAAAATGAACATATAGAGTTATTATTTTGTACCTCTTTGATGAAGGTTTTGATATTCATTGGCTGGTGGTTGTTCCTCTTTTGGGTTAGTAACCTGTAAAGTTGAAGCTTTGATTTTCTCTAGCCTGTGTTCCCTTAAACATTGCCAACCACAAACTCGGTACTTGAAAAAAAAAATGAACTGAAAGAAACAAAGAGAGAGGCAGCAATCAATAAAAGGAGAAAAACACAAAAGTGTGTGTTAAATTGAAGGGTACTGAAGAGTTTAAAAGAGAGAAAGAGGTAGCAGCCAAGAGAGAGAGAGAGAGAGAGAGAGAGAGAGAGAGAGGTGAATTGGTTAAATAATAACCCAGAACATATGTCACGATTTTTGTATGTAGAAAGACAAATATAAAGGAAGGTAGAATTAGACATTTGATTGAGTTCTGGGGTGCCCCGTTCTTGTCCCCTGGAGACAAATGGAAAAACAAAAGAATACAATTGTACATTCCAAACAACAATCAAAATAGAAAAAGGCAATACAAATCAAACAGTTGGCATACAACACTTAACCCAATTTGGAATATTCATCAACCTAGAAAGTTAACATTGAAACCCAAACCAGTAGACACAAAATTTTGAAGAAAAAAATTGATACCAACATCAAAAGGAATTAAAAAAAATGATAAATAAATAAAAACCAAATACAATTCAAAGAATGAAATTGAAAAAGAAGAAAAGAAAAACATCACATAGGATGACAACCAAACACGTTTAAGCAAAAGAAAATTCCTTGTTTCTCGACAATACGTTTAATGGTTGTCAACCCTAAGCTAAATGGATTTCAAATGTCTTTGATCGTGGCAAGGGGATGGATTGAAGGTGGGTGATGGTCTGACATGGTGGTGGTCCTCACTCACCCGAACGTTAAACCCACTCATTCAAGACCAAAGAAAACACCTTCCCTCCATCCCTTCTTTGCAAAATTACTTTATAAAATCTGAAAGTTTAAAGTGTAAAGAAATTTATAATGTTCTCTAAGTGAAATTATGGTTTTCCGCATTGCTATCTGTTATGATTCTAGTTTCATAACACAATTGAAAGCATTAACATACCATACACAAATGATAAATGTTTGTTTTTTATAACGACGTCCACAAAGAACACAACTGAAGGATGATTCTTTCATGGACCAATCTAATTACGATTCTAATATCATAACATGACTGAGAGCACTAATAGAACATACACCAAACAAAACAACTTAAAACCAATTTAAGCCAAGTCTGATACCCTAAACAAAACAACTTCTAACCAAAATCCCTCAAACCCAAATCTAACCCATCTGTTTAAACTAATTAAACAAAACTACTCCTAATCGAAAAACCAAGATCATAAAAGCATCCCTTAAAGAGATCCACGTTAACGCTTCTAAAATTCCTAGATAAGGAAAATGCCCCAATTGGCATTTTTTATTCCTACCCTGTTCGTGTGGCTAATATTTGTTTCTAGAATAATCTATTGCTCTATTTTTAAACGGACACCATAAATGGATACCCACACAACTCAAACACCTTAATCAGAAATATAACCCAGAAATTTAAATAAAAAAAAGAATCCAGCCAAATTATAAAAACTTGATCATAATTAATGCACAAAATGAAAAGCAAAGAGAAAACTAACCAGTAGGGAAATTGAAAGACGTTCTTTGATTGCAAACTATGGATACATGGGCAATGGATCCTTTTAATCAGGTTGATTGAGATTGAGGCTTTCCTTCCAACCAGTTGATGTTTTAAGTGGGGTTTTCCTCGACGGTATATGGGTGGAGGTTGGGCTGATGGAAAGAGATCTCAATGGTTTGGGTTTTTGCTTTTAAGAAAGACAAAGAGAATGACAAAATTTTTCAAAGGAGAAGGAGAATCGGAAAGGAAGAGACTGTGTGTCTGCAGTCCTGGTGGTCGAAGTATGGCGAGGGGACCGGTGGAGGCACGAACTCTGTGGCTTACGATTACAAACTCTGTTCTCTTCTTCTTATATCCTGCCTTTATTTTCATTGTGTTTTGGCCGGTTAGATTTCCTTTTACATTAAGTGGTATGAAACAGTGTTTTTTTTTTTTTTTGGGGAAACCGGTATGAAACAGTGTTTAGTGTACCCAAACAACATAATTGATCGCTTTTTAACTTATACGTGTCTGATTTGTAGATAGGCTTTTTTCCTAACGTGGTAGTACCTCTTTAAAGGCTTCTGCTTTTATATATAGTATTAGATTAGATTAGATTAGGGGTGTGTCTATTTGGAGAGAAAATAGGGAGGATAGAAAACTAAGGGAGGAAAACAGACATTTTCCATTGTTCGTTTGGAGAGAAAACTAGGAAGGATGGAAAACCGGGAGGAAAATTTTCCTCCCGGGCCCACCAAAACTTTTCCTCCCAAATTGGGAGGAAAAGTCTGGAGAGAAAATGAGGGGATGGGGGCATTTACTAAAATGCCCCCATCCCACTTATCAGTAACCCTTTTTTTTTTTTTTTTCAAACGTTACTGGAGTGTAACGTTTTTTTTTTTTTTTAATTTTTTTTTATTCTTCTTCAAACGTTACTGATCTGTAACGTTTGAAGAAGAATCAAACGTTACTGTCAGTAACGTTTGAACTTCTTCTTCTTCTTTTTTTTTTTTTTTTTCTCAATGTTAACGTTGAATTCTTTTTTTTTTTTTTTTCATTTCAACGTTAACATTGAACCTTTTTTTTTTTTTTTTATTTATTTATTTCAATGTTACTGTTAACAAGAGTATAATAGTCAATTTATACCCTCCTACTTTTCCACCCTCTCACTTTTCCATCATTCCAACCGGACACACAAGAAGGAAAACTAAATATTTTCCATTCTTCCACTTTTCCATCCTCCCATAATTTTCCATCCTCCCACTTTTCCACTCCTCCAACCGAACACACCCTAGATATCCATTTTCAACCCATATTACAAGAGAAATAAAGCTAGTCTCAACAAGTGGAGAATAGATGGTTGAAGTATGAATTACTAAATGGAGGTCATCAAGTTTATTTTGATTAACAATCTTATTAATGTACATAACATTGCATCACAATCTTTTTTCTCAATCTCTTTTTAACTTATTTTCATATTGAGGTGAAAATCATCTTTCACTCATCAATTTGTCATCATTTCATTAAGTTCTAACGGGTAGGCACAAATGTCTGTGCAAAAATGTAAACCTTATAGCTAAAATGCATACATGCCAATGTACCAATATAGTTTTCAGACTTGGACCGTTCAATGAACTGTAAAAAAAAGAGGTTTAAGGTTTTTGAGCTCAGACCAAAGTCAAACTGAGGTTGAATCATGATAACGTCATAGTTAATTTAATAATTATTTTTATTTATAATTATATTAAATTAATATAAATATACAAATTAACTAAAATAATTACATTAAATATAGAAATCTACCTTTCAAATATATATTTTTATATCATAATTTTCACAAGACAAATAAGAAATATCAAATACTAAGCAAAGGTAGAATAGTATTCTTTATTTATTTGAATAGTATTCTTTATTTATTTATATGTTGATCAGTTAAACTTGTGATAGCATTAATAATATAGTAATTAGAAGGACACTTATATTATATTAAATAAAATAAAATATTTAAATTATTTAATAGTTTTAAATTAAAATAATTATATACCCAATTGTATCTATTGCCTTTAAAAGAAGGGAATTTTAGAATCACACAATTTTTTTTTTTTGGCACAATTGTGAATTTGAATATTTATCACTTACATATAAACCCATTATTTTTTATCTACTACTCACTCTCTGTTGAATTCCAATTACAACAAGAAAGCTGTAAGACAAATTGTGGTATTAGATTTTTTCTTTTAAAAAAATTGTAAATATTAATTAAAAGTACTTAAGAATTAAGATAGTTGTCACATCACATTGGGCAAAGTGAAAACAATGAATTACTAAAACTCTTCCACCTTTCCAATGTAATTACCTGAAGGGGCTTTAAGAGTACAAAAACTAAAAGAGAGAAAGTGAAGATGGACAAAAGAAAGTGGAGGAGAAAAAGAAGAAAGAAGAAGGAGAAACAGCAGCAGAGAATGAAGGCGTGACTGGCGACTTATGTGGGTAGCCTGCTGCTTCAAGTACTTGGTGCAAGCCCTGCATAGTCATCTTCTTCTTCCCTGTTTATTTATTTTTCTTACCAATCCTTTGGTTTCAGATTTGAAAAAGTCCAAAGTTATCCGATATTGGCTGAAAAAGGACAGTGAGAGCTGTTCATGGTTTTAAGAACCGTGTGGTTCGACCACAGTTCACGCAGTCTATGCTTCTTCTTTTTTTTTTTTTTTTTTTTTTTTTTTCATATTGAGGTTTTTAAGGTTAAAAGAACCGGAATGGAAAGAGGTTCACAGTTAACTCAGTCTATATGGTCTGGTCTGGGTTTCAAAACCATGACACACAATGATAGAAAATTGAATTAGTAAAATTACTCTAATAACATTTGTTAATGGACCATTTTATGTATGTTTTGATATCAATTTTATAGAAAATAAAAAAAAAATTTAAAAATCAATTACTATATTTCTTTTCCTATAATTTTTTTTTTTAAAAAGTGTTTCATAAATCAAAGTCCTAAAGGCATCTATTAATTTTTCTATTTCTTTAATATTAGTTTTTTTATTTTTTTTTTTTTTTTTATTGATACAACAAAGATGAGGGGAATTTGGAATCCTAGTTCTTTTTATAAATGATAATAGTCAATCTCAATGCCATTAAATTATGGTACTTGACTTTAACATCACTCTGAAGATAACACTAAAATAAACATAAAAAATAGAGGAATGGAGGTGATAGTTGCAACTTGCAACACATACATTGATACATATCAAGAAAAAAGGTTTTTTTAGTGCATTTGAGAAAGCTGGATTGGTAAGACTATAACTAGGAATGGCAACGGGTCGGGTTCGGGCAGGATTTTTACATACCCGGACCCGACCCGCGAGGCAAAACCCGAGACCCGGACCCGGCCCGATTATTAATCGGGTTTTTTTTTTTCTGGGGCCCTAACCCGCCCCACGGGCCCCGCGGGCCCTGTTTATCTCTTGGGCCCAAATCTAGCCCAACCAAAAAAAAAAAAAAAAATTGAAGCCCATTACAATTTTTTTTTCTAGATTCAAACCCATTCAGTCAAGTCCACAAGGTTACTAATATGATATATATATATATATATATATATATATATATATAAGGGGGGGTTTTAGTCATTTAATATAACCGGGTTTCTATCCGGGCCGGTTTCGGGTCGAGTTTCGGATTTTTTTAAAAAACCCGGACCCGACCCGGATCCACTTCGGGTTTTTTTTTTTTTTTAAAACCCATATCCGACCCTATTCTTTATCGGACCGGGTAAAATCCGGCCCATTAGGGTAGAGCCAGGCCGGGTATCCGCGAGTCGGATCTAAATTGCCATCCCTAACTATAACCTCCATCAACAACCAAGTTCATCCCACTCATATACTTAACGCTCCGTTTGTTTCGAAGTAAAATGTTTTACATGTAAAATATTATACTGTAAAATATTTTTATTTTCAAGTATTTGGCAAGTCTTTGATGTAACCTAAACATTTGAAAATGCAAACATAAACCAACCACCACTAATTATTGCAAAGCTAGATTGCACAAACCCAACCACCACATACATCGCCACCACTAATGATTGCAAAGCCAGCCACCACGAACCCAACCAACGCAATTACCATCATCCACCAACCATTGCAAAGCCAGTAGCCGCCAACCGCCCTAAATCTAGCCACCACACTCACCATCATCCACCTACCCACCAATCGGCCACCATCATCCACCTATCCACTGTTATCCCATCCAATCGGCCACCGTCATCAACAACCCAAACACCCAAGACCGACGAAACAAACCCAAACATCGTCATCAGATCTCTATTTCGGGAAAAAAAAAAAAAAATTAAGAACCAACCCGCAAAGACCTAGATCTCCACCGCAACACCTCCTTTGATCGCCGCTACCAGATCAAGCCGAAATGCTACCTTGACCACCACTAGTATCACACCTCTCAAGAAGCCTATTTGTGACTTTCTTTGTCTGTTCTAGATGGGTAAGAGAGAAGGCAAGAGCCCCCCGACGAACTTGAGAGTGATGAGCTCCTTGGTGGCTTGGTGGCTCTGGTTTGTGGGAAGACAGAACTTGAGAGTGAAAGGGAGAGTTATTGCCGGCGATAGGCAGTGCCAGCAGAAGCTGGAGTTGGCCGATGGTGCTATAGACCTGGAGCCTGGGATTGATGGGAGAGGGGACTGAAGGTGGCTGGGTTTTTTTGGAGAGAAATTTGATTTGGGAGTGTTTGAGTGTAAAGTGACTATGGGAGTAAATGGAGTGATGAGTATCGGGGTCAAGGGAGTAAGCAAATGTAAAATGTTTTACTAAAATTTTAAATGTAACATATTTTACATAAATTTGCCTAAGTTGATTTGGTTGACTGAAAATATTTTACTTTTGACCAAATATTTTACTGCAAAACAAACGCCATAAAATTAGAAAATATTTTCCTGAAAATATTTTACATCGAAACAAATGGAGCATTAGACTCATCACTCCCCAAATACGGCGCTGCGTCAGCAATATCTTCAGGCTCCAATACCACTCCCTTCAAGTTTGCACATGATGAAATCACGTCCTCTACCTTATTCTTCTCCATCTCCCCCGTAGCTTTTCTTAGCATAGGAGTTGCAGCTGCAAAAGGAGACACACAATTAACTCTTATTCCATATTGTCCCAACTCCACGCTCAAGTTCTTAGCCATTCCCACCACAGCATGCTTTGATGCCGCATATGAATGTGGAATATCACCAGCCAGTACTGTAGCCATGCTTGAGGTGAAGAGAATGCTTCCTTTTTTTGCTGGAATCATAACCCTAGCAGCATGCTTGGCACCCAAGAAAGCACCGAAAACTTTGACGTCTAAAACCCTTTCGAAATCTTCGTTTTCAGATTCTAAAATTTCTGATACCATGTTGCCTGAAATGCCAGCATTGTTGAACATGATGTCCAACTTTCCATACTTGGATACAGCCATGTCCACAGCCTTTTCAACATCAGATTCGTTTCATACATCACAATGGATGTAAGAGATGGATTCAAAGCCAACGTCTTTGCAAACTAAGTGGCCAAGCTCATCTTGGACATCTGTTATAAGGACCTTAGCCCCATGTCGCACAAAAAGTCTTGCAGTGGTCTCACCGACGCCACTCGCACCACAAGTTATTAATGCTACCTTACCTGCTAATCTGCAAGGAGAAAGTGATAAGGAAACTAAAACTTATTAGTCTAAAAGCTTAGCTAGTTTTAACTATAATATAAATAATAGAAAGACTGAATTAGAGAACACAGAGTTTATAAAAGGTTAATTTGTTATAGCAATACGTACCTGTTGGTGATGGGAGTTGCTGAAGAATTAGCACTCATCTTTTCCTTAAAATTGATGTGAAATCTTTGCCAAATTCTAGATGCAAGTTATGTTTGCGAATGTCCCCTTCATTTTTTGTATCTACTTTATAGGGGAGAGGTCAACTATATGCAACTTGGGCAAATTAAAATGGGAAAGAGGAAGGAGAAAAAAAAAACAAAATCCTTACATCTTCTATGATGCTTCTTGTTATGTATTAAGATTCTACATAGCAGCCAATAGGTGAAGTCTTAGTTTTGAATGAGACGACTAGCCTGAAATGCTACAGAAAAGCATAAACAAAAGTTTTGGTATTTAGAGAGTTTAATGGAAATTTATATAAATGAAGAAATTGATTTCCCCAGCTACTTTTTTTGACTGCCAATAGGCAGCCATCGAAGTGGAAGACTGAAGAATAATAATTCCTCCGCGAATACAGTATCAAATGAGACGAGAGCAAATTATATGCATAGATTAAAATTTCTATTTTGTTTTTTTTTTTTTTTTTTTTTTGGTTTTGGTTTTGTATTTTTGTTTTGGTTTTTTTTGTTTTTGTTTTTTTTTTTGGGTAATTGAAAGGATTAATGTATCAGCGTCAACATTTAAAGGGCCAAAAGGAATTAAGTTGACTGAAATTGACCGGATCATTTATGAATTGATCACCATCATGAAAAGGTTTTATAGTAGGTTAAGTACGAATAATATTTCTATTTCATTCTTATTACTTTTCTTTGTTTAGAATTATCACAAAACCAACTTGTTTTACCTGCAGTCAGTTTTGTATTGTACCGGTTGGTATGGCTGATATTTTCCGTACCATACCTGAAACGGTATAAATATCCTTATTTCGTACAGGTTTAAATATCAGTAGTACCGTGAGCGCTTTGACTGTACCGGTAGAAATACCGGCTGGAAAATGGATGTCGGCCTAAAACAGAAACATGGATTTCTTTGTAATTTTTCACTCACCAAAGATAATTTCTCAACAAATTTCACGATCCGATGCATCTCTCTTGTATCTCGGTCTCTTTTCTGCTTAGCTTTCCATTTTTCTTTGTGGTCTTTGCAACGTCTGTGTTCCTCTAATCTTCTTCTTCACTTTTTTATGTCTTTACTATTTCTCAAAGCGTTTTGCTTTGGGTGCCCGTGTGATGACTTACCAAAGGTAAGGAGATAAGACTAGCTTTTTGAAATTTGAAATGAGAAAAGACTCAGCAAAGGTAAACATGTGGAGGAGATAAAATCAAGATAAAAATAAAGAAAGATAAATTGTAAAAGTAAAAGATAATGAGTAGAGGTGAAAAAAAAGTGGTTATTAAAAACAATTTGTTGACAGATGGTAGTTGAAATTTGAGATACATGTACCCAAAAAAAAAAAAATGCAATCTTTACAGTATTTTTAAATTACTTTTACAACAAGTTTTAAGTTTTAGGTTGTTACAATTTTATATTGGTGGGGCAAAAATATCATTTTAGTGGTAGCTTCAAATTAGAACTAATAACAAATAATCACATATGATTTGTTGTAAAAGTGTTGAGAAAATTTTGTGGATGTAACACATCTAAAAAAATTGATGTTAAAAATATTCCAAATTTTATGTCTAACTATTAAAATTAAAGTATTACTATTAAAATATGATTTTAATTTTATTTATTATGTTTTTAATTCACATTTACTGAATCACATTAATTATCATATCAATTTGTATATGTAATGTTGTAGTGCCAACGGGTCCAAGATATGTACTGGGCCGGCCCAAAGGTTCTTGTGAGGTAGAAAGCCCAACCCAATAGCATGGATGGTCTGAGAACATGATAAGTCCCACCTATGAAGTAACATGACAAAAGAAAAGTGTCATGCATGAGCAGAACACCACGAAACATGATGTTCTAGGATGGCCACGTCCTCGGCCACATGCTGCTGAGGACAAGATGAGTGATCTGGCAGTTCGATGGCATCAATGCTGAGGACCTTGGACACAAAGGCTGACAAAGCAAGGATAGGAGATAAAAAAGAGTAACAAGAAAATATCAGGGATAAAGTTGCTACCACCACATTGAAGGTTCTATACCTACCTCTCTGGCCGCATTAATGAGGAAGTGACGCCTAAGTATAGGAGTTCAGTCTTAAACCTACCGCCATAGACTTTAGTGGAATGGGGTGATGGGACAAGTATCTAAATGAAGTATGTCACTCACACGTGGCAAAGGAGAAGGAGAGCCTATAAAAGGCGAAGCAAGAAGAAAAAGAAGGGAGAGGAAAAGATAGACACACACACACACGAGAGAGAAATTGTAAGAAAAATATCAAAAATTGTCCTCGGCATCAATATATGAGAAAGTCTTCATCCATGTACGATGAGTATGCATGTGTTTTATGATTTAATTTATCTTTCGTGTTATCTACCATCTCTAAACCTAGATTAGAAGCCCACTCTCTATAAATTCATTGTTTTAGGCTCATTGGGCTGGTTCCAAAAGTGCAACTTTAGTCCAGTATGAATTTGTGCCCCCACAATTGGCGCCGTCGATGGGAATCTTGTGTTTTGGCACAGATAACGTGATGGCAGATTCAAGTCCAGACCATGCAAAATCTCTGGGATCTCAGCACGAAGATCCTTTTCAACATTTAGAGTAGATAGGAGATCGAGAGAGCAGTGTACACACAGGGCGAACTGCCAGCAATCACTCACGGTGCGGAAGCAGAATCTTTCATGAAGGTGGTACTAAGGCCATGCAAAGAGAAATTGACTAGCTGAAGAGGAAGCTGCGTCGTGCTAAGCGGAAACGGACACCTTCAGTATCTGATCCTTCCTTGGACAACTTCTAGAGCAGTGGTTATAAGCCCAGGTCAAGAACCCCTCCTAGTGAAACTTTCTCATGCCAAGAGGGAAGTCTTCACGATAGAATGAGTAAGAGACCTCCTCTCAGGGGCTTGGGCAGTGATGCAATGGGAAGGGCGTTGCACCAGCTTTCTAAATCACTTTTCACACGTCGGATCGAAAGAGGAAAGCTTCCTCGCCGTTTCATGCAAACAACTTCACCATTTACAATGGCAGAACAGACCCGGTGGAACACGTGAGTCATTTCAACCAACGCATGGCGGTCTATTCAAACAACGAAACCTTGATGTGTAAAGTATTCCCCTCAAGCTTAGGGCCTATTGCGATGAGATGGCTTAATGGCATGAAGGCAAATTCCATTGATTCCTACATGGAACTCACAATGGCATTCGAGTCTCGTTTTGTTACGTGTAGTAGAGTACCTCGGCCTCTGGACTCGTTACTATCCATGACCATGAGAGAGGGAGAAACCTTGAAACCTTACTCGGATAGATACTGGAAGGCGGTGGTTTTGATGAAGTGGCAGTCAATACTTTCAAGGTCGACCTTCCAATTGAGCACGATTTAAGGAAATCTTTGACCAAGAAACCAATAAAAACTGTTCGTCGGCTTATGGATCGTATTGACGAGTATAAGCGAGTTGAGGAAGATCAGTAGTAGAGCAAAGGGAAAATGAAAATTATCCCTCATGAGAGGAGGGATTTCAAGACAAAGAGATACAACCATCAATGGCCACGGAGAGATTTTGCTGGCCAGTCCAGGTCGGCTCCTCTTCAGACAGTAAATGCTGTGTTTTGTGAGCCGATGCAGCAAGTGTTGGAAATGATTTGTCATGAACCATACTTTAGGTGGCCCAGTAAAATGATAGGAGACCCTATGAAATGCAACCAAAACCTCCATTGTAATTATCATCAGGGCAAGGGTCACACCACGGAGAACTACAGGATCTTATGGAATTATCTGGATCAGCTGGTTAAAGAAGGGAAGTTGAGGCAATTTATGAATCAGCCTAATGGACAAGGCACATAATTTGGTTTTGTGAATCAAGGCAGCAACATTTCAAGACCTCCGTTGGGCATAATAAATGTCATTTTTGCTGCTCCAGGTCGGACTGGATCTTACCCTTCCATAGTAATGTCAGTGTCGCGTCATCTTGTTGAGGACCTCAGCTCTGAGCCGAAGAGGATTAAACTGAATCCTCCTCCCATTTTGGGATTTTTCGAGGAGGATAAGGTTGGTACAATTCAACCGCACGATGACGCGTTAATTATCATGCTAAGGATAGGGGGTTACGACATAAAAAGGGTGTTGGTTGACCAAAGGAGTAGGGCCGATATTATGTACCTGGACTTGTTCAAGGGACTTAATTTGAAACCCGAAGATCTTACGGCTTACGACTCACCGTTGATAAGTTTTGAAGGGAAGACCGTCATTCTGAAGGGACTGATCCGATTACCTATGCAATCAGGACCGGTAGTGGATGTAGACTTTATTGTAGTAGACGCCTACTCTCCTTACACGGCCATAGTGGCAAGACCGTGGCTGCATGCCCTAGGTGCCATGTCATCAACCCTGCATGTTAAGGTGAAGTTCCCGTACGGGGATGTAGTAGAAGAGATAGTCGGCAGCCAGTCCATGGCCAGACACTGCATAACGGCAACAATTACCCATCAGGCCAGGCAGGAGTCCCAGGCCTCAGCTGAAAGAAAGTTGTAGCAGTTAACATCCTCGACTAAGCCAAAGGTGGCCGAGGATGAGGGGGCTGGGTGTGAAAGCTTGGAGAAAGTGCTTATTGCTAATGATATGCAGAAGTTCTTCTAGGTGGGAAGTCAATTGCCACTCCAAGAAAAGAAGGAGCTGGTCATGTTTTTGAAGCAAAGCCCTGATGTATTCGCATGGGACGCTTATGAAGCTCCAGGGGTCGACCCAAATTTCATCTGTCATGACTTGAACGTAAATCCAGTGGCAGTGCCGAGGAGGCAACTACCTCGGCGTTCGTCCCAAGAGCATGCCAATGCTGTTAAGGAGGAGGTACTAAAACTCAAAAAGGCAGGTGCTATCAAAGAGGTATTTTACCCAGAATGGTTGGCGCACACAGTGGTAGTGAAGAAGAAGAATGGGAAGTGGAGGGTATGTGTGGACTTTACAGACTTGAATAAAGCTTGTCCTAAAGATTCGTTTCCAATGCCCCGCATAGATCAGTTGGTGGATGCTACTGTAGGGCATCCTCGGATGAGCTTTTTAGATACTTTCCAAGGTTACCACCAAATACCTTTAGCTCTAGAGGACTAGGAGAAAACAGCCTTTGTCACTCCCACAGGAAACTACCACTACAAGGTGATGCCCTTCGGCTTGAAGACTGCTGGGGCTACTTACCAGAGAATGATGACGCGGATGTTTGAACCCTAACTGGGAAAGACAATTGAGGTATACGTAGATGATATGGTGGTCAAGAGTAAAACTATCTCGGCTCATATACCAGACCTGGATAACACCTTCCAAATGCTGAGAAAGCATAAGTTATGTCTTAATGCATCTAAATGTTCCTTCGGAGTTGGATCTGGTAAATTCTTGGGCTACATGGTGACACACAGGGGAATCGAGCTCAATCCCGCCCAAGTCAAAGCAATTAATAACCTACAGCCACCTCAGAATCCAAAAAGAAATGCAAAAATTGACCGGAATGACTGCCACACTTAATAGATTTATCTCACGTTATGCTAATTGGTGTAGGCCATTCTTCCAGTTGTTGAACAAGTGGAAGGGATTTTAGTGGACAGAGGAATGTGCCGTTGCCTTTCAGTAGCTTAAGGAGTATCTTTCCTGTCCTCCTATCATGTCTCGTCCCGAAATTGACGAAGTTTTATTTGTATATATAGCAGTGGTGAGTCATGTTGTCAGTTTGGTGCTGATAAGAGTCGACGGAAATGTACAGAAGCCGGTCTACTATGTGAGTAAGTCTTTACATGCAGCTGAGGTATGTTATCCACCATTGGAGAAAGCAATCCTGGCCATAGTGCATGGTACACGTAAGCTCCCCCATTATTTCCAATCTCATATGGTGGTAGCTTTGACTCAACTTCCTCTTAAAGCCGTCCTCCGAAGTGTGGACTATACAAGTAGAATTGCTAAGTGGGGAACCATTTTGGGCGCTTTTAACATCAAGTATATGCCTCGCACCTCAATGAAGGGTTAGGTGTTAGCTGATTTAGTCGAAATTTGCTGAGCCCACAATAGAAGATAGTGCCAAGAGTGTGTACATTGATGAAAAATCAGTTGGTATGATTACGTGCAAAGAACCTTCGGTATGGACTGTTTATGTTGATGGGGCTGCAAATCAAAGGGGATCCAGTGTATGGTTGGTAATTATGACCCCAGAGGGTCTTACGCTGGAAAAATCCTTGAGATTGGGATTCTTGGCCACTAACAATAAGGCTGAGTATGAGGCTTTGATAAAAGGGATGGACATGGTTCAGAAAATGGGCGGAAAAGCTGTGCAAGTGTTCTCGGACTCGCAACTAGTTGTAGGTCAAGTAGAGGGAAAAGTGAGGCTAGAGATCCGAGGATGCAGGAATACCTAACTCAAGTCAGATTGTTGCAACCCAAATTTGAATCCTTTACTTTGTCACATGTTCCTAGGAGTAACAATACACATGCTGACTCTCTGGCAACTCTTGCCACGTCGTCGGCATAAAGTTTACCTCGGATTATCCTTGTTGAAGACTTATCTAAGCCCACGGGAACAATTGAAGGTATTATCCAGGTTCATCAGATTAGGGTGGGGCCTAGCTGGATGGACCCCCTCGTATCTTTCCTTAAAGATGATATCCTGCCAGAAGAAAAAACCGAAACGGACAAGGTGCGCAGAAAGGCACCTCGGTTTTGGTTGTCCGAGGATCATAAACTATACAAACGATCTTTCTCTGGGCTATACTTGCTATGTGTACATCCTGAGGTAACAGAGCTGCTTTTGGAGGAATTACATGAAGGAATTTGTGGAAGTTATATGGGGGGAAGGTCTTTGGCTCATAGAGCTTTAACACAAGGATATTGGTGGCCCAATATGCAACGAGAGGCTCTGAACTATGCAAAAAAGTGTGATCAATGTCAAAGGTTCGCACCAAACATTCATCGGCCTGGTGGTGTGCTTACCCTCTGACAAGTCCCTGGGCTTTTGCACAGTGGGGTTTGGACATTGTAGGACCCTTCCCAAAGGTGCCTGGAAACAAGAGGTGGTTAGTAGTGGGCACCGACTATTTCACCAAGTGAGTAGAAGCCGAGCCCCTGGTGAATATCAGGGATGTGGATGTGAAGAAGTTTGTGTGGAAAAATATTGTCACTCGGTTTGGAGTTCCTCATACTCTCATCTCAGATAATGGTTTGCAATTTGATAATAAAGCCTTCAGGCGATATTACTGCTACCTCGGCATAACCAACAGGCATTCTACCCCAGTCTATCCACAAGGAAATGGGCAGGCCGAGGCGGTCAACAAAGTTATAGTTAATGGGCTTAAGAAGAGACTAGATGATGCCAAAGGTAGATGGGTGTAGGAATTACCTCATGTTTTGTGGACGTATCGTACCACGCCCTGCAGATCTACGGGAGAGACACCATTCTCGATGACTTATGGCGCCGAGGCTGTGATTCCCTTAGAAACTGGGTTCCTGACGATGAGAACAAGTTCCTTCACTCCGGACAATAATGACAGATTACTAGAAGGGAGCCTAGATTTGGTTGAAGAACGGAGAGAAATGGCCATGATCCAATTGGCTCATTATCAACAAAAATTGAAGCAGGGGTATGATGCACACGTGAACTCAAGGCCACTTGCTCCTGGAGATTTAGTATTGAGGAAAGTCATGGGTAATACCAAGAATCCAGTATAAGGGAAGTTGGGACCAAACTGGGAAGGACCATATCGCATCACTTCAGTGGCTGGCATAGGGGCTTACTATCTTGTAGACTTAGATGAAAAGGTTATGCCGCATCCCTGGAATGTAAGTAATTTGCAATGATATTACTATTAATAAAAGGCACTTCTGCCACTTTAATTTTATTGCTATTATGCCACATTTAAGGTTATGCTCAACAACATCAATATAAATTGCTAAACAAAAACAGGGTTACACCGGATCCTCGGATCCTCTACCTTGGTCTAAAACAAAAACAGGGTTACGCCGGATCCTCAGATCTTCTACCTTGGTCTAAAATAAAAACAGGGTTACGCCGGATCCTCGGATCCTCTACCTTCGTCTAAAACAAAAACAGGGTTACGCCGGATCCTCGGATCCTCTACCTTGGTCTAAAACAAAAATAGGGTTACATCGGATCCCCATATCCTCTACCTTGAGAAATAAACGTTTTAATGCTAGTTGTTAGACAAAGCTTGGGTTGCATAGATTCCTCGGAGTATATGCATACATCCTACGGAGATAATTACTTTAGTAAGTACCCAACAGGTATGTGATCACAAAAAGTCCCTCAAACTTTGGATTTCATGGAACTTCATTCGTTACTAATTATTAAGCACAACATTTGGGCTACCTCTGGTTCAAATGTGGAACATATCAGAGAGGTTAGTGTTTCTTGTCTTGACATCTTGTTATAAAGATAGTTCTTAAGCAAGTCTTAACCGAGTTGGTTTTACACGAGTGTCTTGCTTTTAAGTGTCTTATTCATTACCAGAATTGAGTGGAAACTTGTGGGCATCACTTAAAGCATTTGCAAGTATATAAGTTTCGCAAATTTCTTTTATCCTTATTTAGTTATTGATATGGAATTATTAACGCGTGCCATGAATTCAAGTTGTTATTTTGTCATACTACATGAATAATGATAAAGGAACCTGTTAACAACAAGTATAACACAAAGGTAATGATTCAAATTGGAAGTTCTTCTCATTAAGTGAAAGATTTTTCTGTACATTCACAACCAAATTAGTGAATTACAAGAAAAGGAAAGTAAAAAAAAAATGAAATGAATAAATAAGGTTGAAACTAATTAACTGAAAAAAAAAAAAAAAAAAAGAGACAAAAAACAACACAGAAACAAAGCAACAGGGACAGGAACCATCAAGGCTTGGGCTGAACATGGCCTTTGGGGTCAACAGGAGCTATTGTTGGGGCTGAGGACCCGTCAACCTCCCCTTTACCTTTTTGGCCCCCCTTTGGCACAATAGGCAAGGTCGCCAAGACTATTTCCAAAGTCTCGCTAGCCTTAGAGTTGGAGGGCAGCTCTTTTGGTGCAACTGGAAGCTGTGTATCTTCAGGTTGAGCCCCCTCACCTTGTGGTGGAAGTGAATGCTCAGAAGCAGTGGCGTCAATAGCAGCTTCTTCCAATTGTACCCCGGCTACAGAAGAGCCGGCATCATCCTCGGCTTGACCAGAAGTGGCCATTCGGATAGCAGGGGGGATGTAGGCATTTTCTACCTTCCATAGGGGAGAGGAAACATCAACCCCAGCTTGGGAGAGGGCTTCCTTCCACACTTGGAGGCAGTAATCCCTACAAACCTCTGGCACTTGGGCTTCAAAGGTGTCAGTAGTTTCTGCCACCCCCACCTCGTAGCCACTCTACTCTACTTGGTCAACCATCTTTTCTGCCTCTTGCGCCTTAGCAAGGGCCTCTTCCTTAACCTTAATGGCCTCCTGTCGGGCTTCCTCAGACTTTCTAAGGTCCTGCTTGAGGCCTTCTATCAATTTCTTTGCTGAGGCAAAATTATCGTCGGCCTACCTAAGTTGCAGCCTCTGCTTCTCGGCCTGCCTCTCAGTGGTCTTTAGCTGGGCCTCCAAGTCAGACCTTTCACTTTCTGTCTTGGTAAAGCTGGAGGTAACTTCTTGCAATTTCTTCTCCTTCAGCTCAAGGATCCTTTGGGTATGATCGAGCCTCACCTCCCCGGCCCTAAGGGACTTATAGGAATTAGCAGCAATTTCCTCTGCCCTGTGAGCAGACTGGACGGCTTACACGCAAAATGCGTTAGAATAGCAATGTACAAACGTAAAAAAATTGAAAGAAAAATGTGGACATAAAAGTTCCTTATCTAAAACCCTTACCATAGAAAGCTCTTTCTTCAAGATCATGAAGACATTGTGGTCCCTCATTCTCCTAAGCTCCCCCATGTCCTCGGGCAGCAGGAGCGCTTGCTCCAAAGTATCGGCAATGCACGTAGCTGTACCTTCATCGGAGCCCCTAATGGAGGCATCGGCGGTGACTGCGTGATCATCCACGGTCATCTAGGCGGCCCAAATGGGTGCATGGGTGGCTACGTGGGGCTCAATTCGCCTTTCCGACCTCGTCTAAACATGACGAGCATGCTTCCCTCCGCTTTCCTGTTCCATATCTTTGGCGGGAGGGTCCCTACCCCCTTCAACTACCTCCTTTCCGTTGGGCTGATCCCTTTTCCTTTTATGGTTAGCTGGATCGAGGTGTTAATATTGGGTTGAAGGAGGAAGAGGGAGTTTTAGTGGAGGAACCTTCTTGGTGCCTTTATCTTGGGTCTTCACCTGGGGCACTTTAGGAAGCTCCTGGGCTCTAACTTGAGCTTCCAGCACATCCTTAAGACTGGGTTTAGATCTATGTTGAATACCCATAGTCACGAACTGTTGGTCAACGTCCGAGGAGGTTAGTGGAGGCGTGTCGACGACAGGAAATTGGTTTCCAGGTGATGGAAGCTGATCAAAAACTTTGAATTCTTCTTCTGAATCCGAGAGTTCAACGATCTCTTCTTCTTCTTCTTCTTCTTCTTCCTTTATAATTGGCTGGGAAGAGGGGCTTTCACCCAACGTGGCTCGAGCTGAGGATACAGCGAGAGGAAGGGCTCCTAGGACAATTCTCACAGGCTTAGTAATGAGAGTCCCTTGAGGAACAAGAGCACCCGCGGGGAGCAGAAAACCTTCAACTACAACGCTGATCCTAGGTAACCGAGGGTCTTTCTCCTTGATCACGCACTTCGGTGCTTAAAAGGCAAATGAGATCGGATTATACCCAAGGATCAAATGCGCCGCGCAAAGTTGACCGTCCGAGTGGATGAATACCTTGGCCTTCAAAATCTTGTCTTGACGGGCAAAATTGACCAGATAGGCGTGACGAGTAAGTGCGCAGTGACCTGCACAATTATTCAGAGAAGGGATAAGCAAAAGAAATAGACGAATAATAGATAATGTATTGCAATAACAAGGACAAACAAAAAATACATATATACATATACAATTAAGTGTTGTGCAGGTATTCACCTGGTTCCCCCTCTCTCGTCGGACAGGGAGACCATCATGCCACTCCCCAGACAGTATTAAGAAGTCTTTGTTTAAACCTTTGTTGGAATGGGGGAGGCATTGGATTAGCCTAACCTCGGCATGCCTAGACTTTAGGTAATAACCTTGCCCCGTCAAATGGTGAAGGTTGTAAACCCAATTCACTTCTTGGTGGGTAAGTCCTAATCCCAGTTTTTGATTTAGAGCGTCTACGGCACCTAGAATCCTAAACATGTTTGGGACACACTGTGTGGGGGATAATTTAGCCGTTCTGAGATAACTCCTAGTAATCAGTCTCATGGGAATTCTCATTCCCCCCTCTATGAAGGCTATCATTGGAATCACTACTTCACCGGCCTTTCTCTCAGTATGCCACCCTTCCATCTTGCAATATTTATTAGACACTCCGGGTGGGATTCCGTACCTAGCCTTAAACTCCTCTATTTTTTCAGGACTATCTACTAAAGATGCAAACCTACCCATCTTCTAAAGGGAAAGAGAGAGTACTGCGAAAAGGTTGGGTAGTTTAGATGGCCGAGGAGAGAATAAGAGAACGACAAGAAAGAAAGAATAACGATGCAACAAATAGAGGGTTAGGAAGAACTTACTTTAAGCAATAAGGTTGCCTTGGCTTAGATCTTGAAAGGCAGTAAGACGTGTGTGGAGTGCAAGGGTGGCTAAATTCGTTGTGCTAGTTCTGAAGTAAACAAACAGCGCTTAAATTGGTATTATTTATACCATTGAAAATCGTAAAGCGGGTAATCTCTCGCCTACATCCCTACGTAGCACTCATCCGTTGAATGGACATCGTGCGGTTGAACGTGGGGAACAGGGAGCCACCAACATTTAATTGAAGCGTGTTCTATAGACCGAAACGTCAGAAATGGATTGTCCAGGGTGCGTGTATCGAAATCCTCATTCCTCCCAGTGAAGTAGAAATGAGGATCTCGAGGGGCTATTGTAGTGCCAACGGACCCAAGATATGTACTGGGCCGACCCAAAGATTCTCGTAAGATGGAAAGCCCAACCCAATAGCATGGATGGTCCGAGGACATGATAAGTCCCGCCTATGAAGTAACATGACAAAAGAAAAGTGCCATGCATGAGCTAAACACCACGAACATGATGTCCGAGGATGGCCACGTCCTCAGCCATATGCTGCCGAGGACGAGACGAGTGATCTAACAATTCGATGGCATCAATGTTGAGGACCTTGGACACAAAGGCTGACAAAGCAAGGATAGGAGATAAAAAAGAATAACGGGAAAATATCAGGGATAAAGCTGCTACCACCACATTGAAGGCTTTATACCTACTGCCACAGACTTTAGTGTAATGGGGTGATGGGACAAGTATCTAAACGAAGTATGTCACTGACACGTGGCAAAGGAGAAGGAGAGCCTATAAAAGGTGAAGCAAGAAGAAAAAGAAGGGAGAGGAAAAGATAGACACACACACACGAGAGAGAAATTGTAAGAAAAATATCAAATATTGTCCTCGGCATCAATATATGAGAAAGTCTTCATCCATGTACGATGAGTATGCATGTGTTCTGTGATTTAATTTATCTTTCGTGTTATCTACCGTCTCTAAACCTAGATTAGAAGCCCATTCTCTATAAATTCATTGTTTTGGGCTCAATGGGCTGGTTCCAAAAGTGCAACTTTAGTCCAGTGTGAATTTTTGCCCCTACAAATGTAATAAAATTTGTAATGTTTTTATTATTTTCTAAAAAATATTTAGTTTATATATATATATATAGCGGTAATTTCGAAACGGCCTCAGGTACGAAATTGACTATCTTGATTTTACATTGTTCTGAGTGAGTCTCCTCAAGAATTATTCTAAGCCTTGTGGGAGTAATATCTTAGGTTTTAATCCAATTAATCTTAGCATGCCCAATAAACTTTCTGATTCATGAATAATAAAAAGGTTTTCCATCGCAAAGCTTACAATAATAATAATAATAATAAATGGCTGCCGAAAAGCTCTTTGACCATTCAATGTTTCCAAAATTAATCTAGCATGTATATTTTAAAGTATGGTTAAAACTAAGGACATTTTCATTATTTTCTTAATCTCTTTTTCCAGGTATATAATCCATCATGTATCTATTCTACTAGATCAACACACCTACATTATTATATGACAAGGTTTTTTTTTTTTTTAGTAAATTATATATGACAATTTGTAAGTCTTAGTAAAAGTTTCAGTGTCATACTAATGTAGAGAATGAAACATTCAATACGAATCTGGTTTCTAAGATAAGAAAAATACGTAATTAAAATTAGCCAGAGGAGATAAATTTAACTTAGAACTTAAAAGGAATTTCTGGGAGAAATCAGTGGAATAGTTTAGCAACCAGAACAGCCCAAATTGTTGACCATTCAATATTTTAGCATTAGTCTAACCTGTGACAAGGCTAACTTGTGTAAAAGATTGAGTCTAGGTCTCAATAAATGTTTTCTCGTGCAAACTTCAAATGAAGAATGATACGTAAACTATTTGGTTTGTAAACGCTAGACAGATGAGATAAAATTAACTTTGAAGGATGAGCGCACAACAACGCTTATATACAATGGAGACACAGTCTAATATTTTGGCTACTGGTGGGGAGATCACACCCATAGGGTTGATCTCATGGAGATGACATGCACATGTGGGACATGGGAAGCATACAAGATCTCCAGTTCACACTTAATAAACATGATGAGACGGAATTTATGGATCCTTTCTACCGCGTGTCCGAACCGTACCACAGCAATGAGCTGATATTCCAATCATTGAAAGATATAGAATGGCCAAATCCGAAAGAAAGGAGAACAGTGATGCCAAACCCGCGGTTGATTTGAGAGAAAGGTAGGTCTAAATCCGCGAGAATCCGCAATGAGATGGATGAGCAGGATAGGGAGTTGCCAACCTTTTTGTGGATTGAGAACGGACCGAAGTCGAGGTATGGGTTGTGTCACCAAGATGGGCATAACCGTCGTACATGTCCGACTCGAAATGTGGAATCAACAAGCTATGGTGCTACATAGCGGGTAACAATTACAAGTCATAGTAACAAGGGGGGATATATCATAAGTTATTCTCATCATCTATTGTTAATTAGTCTTGTTATTTTCCTTCATCTGTTGCTTTCCTAATTCTAGTTTATCCTTTGCATGAACACTGCCTTCGAGAATTGTGTTTAGTAATCCATATATTGTGCAGACATTATGCATTCATATGTTTAGGTATTTCACTCTTCTGATTTCTTTTATTTTTTATTGCAAGGGGATGCTGACAGTGGACTAGATCGTATCTGGTAGAAGAATAGGGCCGCAGTCCGACATCACTCTCCCCCAGTCTCCATTAGTCTCACTCTCCCTATCCATTCTGCCCCACTCTCCACATTGTCATAGTAACAAGGCAATGTGGTCCATGGACAAATCATGTGATTAGTTATTCTAAGTTGAGATGTTTATGTTGTAAGATACATTTTGAAGTACTCTTGCTTTGCTCATTAAACAATCTGTTGCAGGTTGTGACCAATTAGGGATATAGTTGAGGAATGTATGGAGGATCTAATTAATGTAGTTACGAATACTCGTGCCCCATATCGGTGCCCATGGGGGGTGAAATTCTACCCTCTTTGAACTTTTGTGGGTTTGTGTGTGTTATGGGCTTAGGGGTTGTGCATTTGACGATAAAATCTTGCATTTATCTCTCACAAAAGTATAAAATAAATTAGAAGCAAAATTTTATTGAAATTGTTGCCATGGAAGAGAGAAGTGCCAATGACACTTTGGTGTATATATTAGTATGTTTGACACCATTATACGTATTGTAACTCAAATGATTCAAATTCATTGCGCAAAGAGAAAGATAGGGGCTAACATGACACAATGATCAAGAGGACGACCAAATAGACCATCTGGTGTGATTGCATGTAACTCAATTATAAAGAAATTGAGTTATTCACAATATCCCCCTGGACACTTGAATTCCTACTTGATTGCATCTAGATCTATCTAAAGTTCTGCACTACATCTGGATCGAAAAGGCATAACTCAAGTTACACGTTATCGAGTTACATTCCATGTAACTTGGTTATTGATAACGCCTTAAAATGTATACTTGTTATATATTTATGTGGGCGTTATCTTCTTATTACTATGCTTAATTGGTATAATTAAACCATTATTTGCATTAGTCCCTATTATTTATCTTTACATAATTTCTTGGATAAGATGCTATTCATTGTGTGTAATTTTCTACTTTTAGGAAATCATGTGAGAAAGATGAGTTTATTGGAATTTGTGAGAGAATGGAGGCCAAACTATAATTAAAGTGGAGCTAAAGAACTATGCTTAAATGTCTAAGGAGCAGCTGGAATGCTTGGATCATCTACTCTGATTGGAAGCTTCAAATAAAGAAAGGAACCAAAAAGGCAGAATCTGAAAAGGAAAAATCTGATTTGAGTACTGATCAGTATTTTGGACGTATCTCTCTCATCAAAAATTCAATTGACTCAAGACTAGATGGGTTGGAACCGTAACTTAATTATCTACAACTTTTCAGTTTTGAGTTTTTCCAAATTTGCAATTTTTGAAGGCCGATATTAACTCACAAGTTACCGCTGTAAACTTGGACGGAAATTAAGATAGTAAAAGTTTTATTTTCTTTAGACACTTTTACATGAGGGTTTTAGAGGGGGGGCTGTGAGAACGAATTTTTGGGGAGAGAAAAACTTGTATTTTCCTTTCTCGAATGGTAGCCTAAACTCTTTGCTAGGGCTAGGAGTTATGTTTCTTCTATACGGTATGAATATTCAACGTGATTCTTTCTAAGATTTTATCAACGACATATTTGATTGTTCAATTAGATTTCTATTGATGTATTAGTTCTTCCATGCTTTCAATAAGTTCAATCATATTTTTCTTATTGTTTAGATGAATTTCTAATAGTTTCAAATAGAAATCAAATTTTAAAGTGAATGGGCTTTTCTGAAAAACTTTTCTAACCGCATTATTAATCGAGGTTATAATGTGTTATTGAATTGTCTCAGTTCAACCGAATCATAACAATCAATTATGAAATAGATATTTTCTTAGATCACAAAGAATCTCATATTGATATAGGGAAACACCCTGATGCTCTAGTATTTACATTATTCATTTGAATCAGTTTTTATTATTATTCTTGTTAACAATCACCAAGCAAAAGTATTTTTCTTCTTCACTTAAATTGCCATTTAATTATATTGTCTTTGAATTTACCCTGCTCCTCGTGGTTCGACCTCAGTACTCCAAGAATTATATTGCTACGATCTCCTGCACTTGGGAGTGAGCAAGCAATTATACACAAATCAAGTTATGCACAATAGCTGCCTGGACACTTGGATTCCTCCTGGATTGTATCTAGATCTGCCCAAAGCTCTGGACTACATCTAGATCCAAAAGGCATAACTCAAGTTTCACGTTATCGAGTTATGCACAGTATCCCCCTGGACACTTGGATTCCTCTTGGATTGCATCTAGATCTGTCCAAAGTTGTGGGCTACATCTGGAACCAAAAGAGCATAACTTGATTTTCATGTTATCAAGTTACATTGCATGTAACTTGATTACACAGAAATCAAGTTATGCACAGTATCCCCCTGGACACTTGGATTCCTCCTAGATTGCATTTGGATATGTCCAAAGTTATGGATTGCATAACTCGATTCTTCAATAATTGAGTTACTTAATAATTCGACTCTTCGATAATCGAGTTACTTATAGTAACTGGATTATTTAAAAATCAAGTTTGGTTCGAACACATGATGATAAATTCACCATTTTTGCAGAATCTGCAGCAGTTAAGGTGCATGGGCTCAATTGCTCTCGACACATCTGGCTAGAATCGACAATTTCCCACGCAAATACTTCAAAAATTTTATGTAATAAGACTCTCTTAACTGTTATTGTCTTTAAAATTACACATGGTAGTGCGTTATTCTCCAAGTTTTGTTTGCAATTTCGAACTTCATTGTCTATGTAGATTGTGATGAAATTGGGTGTTTGGCTCTGAAATGCGTAATGGGTTATGAATGTTGTTTGCCTGTTTAATACTCTGTAGTTGCAAAAAGTACATTAGATTTTGTTGAAAACTAAAATCTACTGTTGATACATGCTTGGCAATTTGGGGATTTCATGATTGTGGGTGCAAATGTCAGAACTGGTTAATGGGCCCTTGTGTATGCATTTTGTCGATAGGTTTTATACATCTTAAAGAACAATTTCATGGTCTTTGATGAATACATGAGAGGCCAAGAAAGTATTGATTCCTTGTGATGAATTAACCAATTAATTAGCCAAGTGAATTAATTAGGTTCAATTACATGCAATGAATATGGTAGCACAAACAAATCACCAAATAACTAAATGTAGTGAAAATTAAATTTGCCACGGCAATTTGTTTGCAAATGGGGAAAACCTCCGAGGCAAAAACCCCACGGTGTGATTTTAAGATCACCACTCCTGAGAATCCACTATTATCAAAACAAGCGGTTATAAGTAAAGGAATCCCAGGACCTTATACCAACCTATAATTGACCCTTACCTCAATACCCGAACTTGTTTTATAGTGACAATCTCTCCTTGTATTGCATGGCTCCTAGTATGTGACTAACCAAAAGATGCACGGGTCCCAGTACGCTACTTTATCACCAACTTAAGAAGGATGTTGGCTGCAAAATTCTTCAGTTCATCACACGATGAAGATCACGAAGTTTGGTCACAAAAACCTACGATATACAAACACAATAGCTTTTTCAAGATGAACTAGAGCAAACTAGGTTTTCAGTCACACTTTTCTTCACACTTATGCAATTGTGCTCTTATGCATCTGTGTAAACCCTTAAAATAATCCTTATATATATTTAGGGTTGAGAAAAAAGAAAGCCCAAACATACATTCATGGATTGGATGAAAATCAGAACTGGAAATCTATTTTTCATAAACCTCGATAGATACCCTATCTATCGAGGAGCTGTCGAGCCTCGGGCTGAAACAGCTTTTTAAACCTCAATAGATACTAGTTGTCGCGCTAGCTGTCGAGCTTTAATGAACAATAATTCTTCACTTGATTCTTGGACAAACTTGCATGGGTTTAACACTTGAACTTGAAACCTTATTTCTTGAAGCATTAAACGCATCGTAGATCTACCCAAATACAAGTAAAGTACGTTTTGTCAAAGGATTAAGCAATTACATAAAATGTTGACATATGCTCCTAACATGAATCACATATGTCCTAATAATCTCCCCCTTTGGCAATCCGTGACAAAACCACAACAAACGAATGAACATATGGGAGAAGTCATAAATCACTCAACTTATACTCACTCGATAAGTACAATAAAATCTATCCTTACACAAACTCTTGAAAAACTTGGCAAGAAAAGAGTTCATGGCAAGAAGACTTTGAAAACCTATATTTTTGAAACACTTTAAACAAAACTCATCAAGGCATCTTAGCGTGAAATAGAAATAAAAGATTGCATACAATATATAAGAATCATGTGCATAAATAGAGAAAAGAAATAACACATGAAGAGATAGGTGAAAGAACTGCAATAATAATCTTAATGTATATATATCATCAACAAGTACAAGGTTTGCTATTACAAAGTGATTACAAGATCAAAGGTACATGAACAATATATTTAAAAGAGAGTGAAAAAAAAAATATACATAAGTCCTCACTACATCCCTCAAAATATAAACACTCCCCCTAACAAAAATCTCCTAAACTAACCCTCCCCTTATGAGTATGACTACTCTCATATCCAAAACTACTCCTTTTTTTTGTCATGAGTGACAAAGGATAAGTACATCAAGTAAACATCTCATCATCATTGGGCGAGCTAGCTCCATTTTCCTCATCAGTATCATCACTGCTGGAACCATCATCACTCTCATCATCTGAAGTCGGTGGAGATGGAGAGGAAGCAACAAAACCACTCATGACAGCCTATCGTCGTGCGATATGACCAACACAGGTGTTCACCTAACACAACTCATTACTAAGAGTGTCTAAGCAAGCATCCATGCACACAAGCTGTGCCATGATATCCTCAAGAGTTACTCCACCCCTGTAAGAAGAAGGAGTGGAGGTGGATGAAGGGGTAGAAGCTGGAGGAATCGCCGTCCCGGGCCATGTCGATCGTAGCTGTGCCTCACTCCATTTAACAGTAGTGGCGTCTATGGCACACATGACAGAGAAGTGGTCAGAAACGGATAGGAGACAAAAAAAAAATGGCGAAGAATCCTCGTGATAGCCAAGGGAAAAATGAGCTTATCACGGGTCGCCGTATCCCTATAGACATCAATGAAGGATACAATCAAGTGAGAAAGGAAGTCCATAGTAAGATGCTCAAGAAGGGAAAACAAAAATCGAGCACGAGGCTCTGTAATGGAGTTATAATGAGACAAAGAATGCAAAACAAAAGTCATCACTATGTTACTGAACCTCGAACCTTTAGCAAAGGTCGAGCAAGGAATGAACTAACGATCACTTCAATCAAAAGGTCGCTCACAAAAAGAAGACACAAGCTCATCTTTAGACATAGTTTTAAGACGATCACAGCCGAGGTAGTCAGGATGTGCTACCATCGGGAAGTGGAGCACCTTGGATATAATATCCGGTGTGACCATAATGCACATTCCTCGAACGAAAGTAACAAAGAAAGGTACTGAATAATCAAATCTGTGCATGTTGGAGTAGAACTCCTGTATAATCACGAATGGACAAGTGACAAAGATGCCACATAGTGACTCCCAACCCTTACTGTGAATGACAGTGGGTAGGTTAGTATCATATAGTTGCCCATGCAATCCTTCTATATATAGTCATGTAAGAATCATATCTAGATATACCTTAGTCAAATTCACCTTTTGCAATGCCGATGTGCGACTGGCTCCTTTCCCATTTTCTTGATAACTAAAGGAGGGAGAGAGACAATGATGAGAGGGAATATTATGTAGGACTATGGTGAGAATAGGAGTACCTCATGAACAAGTCCAACTCTCTACATAATGATCTCCTTATACTCGGGGCACCTTTGGTGGATCAAGTCTTGCTGACAATGCCAAGGGGAAACATGGACCAATGTAGGCGAGCTGTGGCCAAAATCCGAAAGGAGAATAACCTGATGTTCCTTTGTAGGGGCAAGTATCACCTACTACAGCTTTCAAAAAATCAGACCACTGCAACCAACAAGCAACTCCCCCCAACAGAACGTAATAGTGTCCTCAACTACGAGTACTACCTATCATAATCAATATCTATGTACTACATCGCCTAGCTAGGTTCTATGTGGGGTGCGTACTATCTCTAGAATTATGTTATCAATATTGGTAATGCCAGCTGGTCGATATGCGAGTCATGAATATTGATGGCATCCTGTGTAGGAAAATTTGGGTATTATGTGTTATGCATCTAATAAATTGCCTTCCTTTTTGCTATAAGTAGTCATTCAAGATTGCGCATCAGACGTGCATATTTGTGCAAACGATGATAGGGTTTACATTTTCCCCTTAACATTAACATTTTTTCCTACATAGTACGAATACAACAACAGTGACACACATACATCTAAAACATAATTAAGGATAATAGTTATACATCAAAGTGCGAGTGGACGACAACATGATTACTCTTCATCTGACATCTCCACGTCCGACTGATAAATATCTGCTGCAAGAAGTGATTGCATGTATCGTGCATGCTCATACAACTTACACTCCATTGATTCTTGAATCTCCACCTGGGTCCGATATCGATTGAGACATATCTTCATTCGATTATTTTCTTCTCTTATGCGACACAATGCTCTACGAAGTTTGTCTATAGTGTCTTTTGGCATCTGTGATGCTAGTCACTGAGGCACTAGTAGCTTATAACCTACCATCTCATCATAAAATATCTCATGTTCATGGAGTAACCAATTCCACTCCGCCCTCATGGTATTGTGGACCTGTGCACTATTTAGCAGGTTGGGATTAATTGAATAGATGAATTCATCTTCTAGTACCTATCAACGACTCATTGCGGTGAACACATCACATGGCCTGTAGCGATAAGGGTCATCCATTGATACTGACTACAATAACATCAAAAGATTGAGTTAACAATGTGTATCAACTGTTAGTAAATAATATATAGCTGCATAACATGGTACACGACTAAGACATTTCTAAATTGATGTAGTTTTACATGCTAGATCTATCATGTGGCCCGTAACATAAAAAAAAGAATAATCATACAATGATGCATAATGCATAGCACCGTGTGAATCAAAGATGAGGATCTGGTCAAGCACACTGCAACTATGCCAATATAATTGAATTATACTACTATACACATGTGGAAATACACTGTAACAATGGGAGCATGGGTACTCCCTTTCATGTACCGTTTTTCTAGTCTGTACTGACAAGACAAGTCTTGATACTCATATATAAATTTTTTTTATCATATTTGGACTATGAGATGAGCTTATAAATGCACCACAATACTGAATAGATTATTTCTACCCCACTAACTTCTTTGACTAACTAAGCTATGAGTCACAATGCCTCAACCGCAAAACGTATGGTGTGAAACAAGTTTGGATCTACTTCAACAAATGCATCATCACAAGTTCCAGCAGAGCAACAACTACAGACATACACAGACCACTATGGAGGGAAATGGGTTGGAAAGAAAAGAGATTTTGTTAATATTCCAATATGCACGTACGAGAGTTTAGAAAGCGTCGGACACATCATGGTCGGCAAACCTGCACAACTGAGTATATATACCACACAACAGAGTTCACCATAGCAGAACAACCATGGTCAAAGCTATACAAGAAGAAGTGTGAGTTGGAGATGTACTATCAATGGCATGGGTTACGAGTTCCTAAGGCACGGTCAACCGAGTTACCTAAAGACAAACCTACTAACATACTTGCTTGTCTTGAACGGGAGAATAATCAAATGCAAAGGCGATTAGACCTTTTTCATGCAGTCTAAAAGACTAGGAAACATCAATCAGGAAAGGGTGCAAGAGTGAGCCATCAAGTCTATTAATGAAATTACTACTTTAGACGATGATGAAGATTTTTCAGACTTCTCAGATTTAAGCAATGATGATTTCCAAAAATTCTTACCTACAAAGATTAGACGTTGTTGTTAATATCTAGACATTCTGTGTAAGACGTAATGTTGTTGTCAATGTCTGAAAATGATGATTATGTACGTTCAACTAAAGTATGGAATGTGTTAATGCATGATATGTGAGTCCCACCACCTATGGACACATATTAACAAATAATAGATAGGGAGGCCAGCATACAATTTCGTCTATAATAACCATTTTTATTGCTTGTGCATTGCTGATTTGTTAATAAAAGCCTTCTAGAGTTATCAACATGACCATAAATGCTAATTATCATATTTTTATAATTATGTATTATCCTTCATTTCACTAACCATCTTATAACAATCTAAGAAAAATAAGGTATATAGTTCATTACTTCTTGCTATGCTAAAGATTCTCATTCTCTTGTGATTAAAATTTACTACAACAAACAACCAAAATCACACCAATGTACTCACATAACACTCATTCAACCAAAAACAAATCAGTACAATATCAAATTAAAATACCATTGCCATAAAATTCTAGTATGGGTTTTTTACCTGAGGTGATACAAATTTTAGTTTAGTCCAAAAGCAGCTGTGGATTTGTGGAGCAGTAGTGGATTTCAGTTCAGACTGAAAGCAAGGTAGTTTGAATGGGAGCAAATGCAATGGTATAACATAAGCATATCTCGATTCTGGTGATATCGATGTTGCTTTATAACTCGATAATTTCATAGTTGGGTTATGTATAACTCGATAATTTTATAGTTGGATAATGGTATAACTCGGTTTTAAAGTAATTGAGTTATGTACGGATTAAAAAAAAAAAAAAAAATGCCACGCTAACTCGCCAGCATGGCAAAAATCTCGTAAAAACTCGACTATAAGATCATCAAGTTCTACGCATAACTCAATTATTATAATGTCGAGTTTCAAAACAGGGGCATATCCCTGTATAGTTTGAGAAAAGGGGCAAAACGCTGAAATTTTTTGCTGAAAGGGGCAAAACCCCATTTTCTCTGAAGAATGATACGTAAACTATTTGGTTTGTAAACAACAGACAGGTAGATAAACTTAACTTTGAAGAAATTTTTGAGGAAATAGAAAAAGAATTCAATGGAATATATAGTTTAGCAGCGAGTAGAACCCAAAGTTAACCATTCAATATTGTAGGGGAAAATGGCTAAATGCCCTTTATTTTTAGAGTATGTAGCAAAACACTATATTTTTTTGTCCAAAGTATCTAGTAAAATGCTCTTGTTTTAAATTTTGATTTAACAAAATTGAGTTCTACGTAATATTCTATATCCTCAAAATTAAGTTTTGTGTATTTTAAAGTAGAAATATGTATAGAACTCGACATTGCCAATGTCGAGTTCCACCTTGAGTTACAAAAATAGGGGCATTTTACTAAATACTTTGAAAAGAGGGTTTTTTTTTTTTTTTTTTTTTTTTTTTTTTTTTTTGTATTCTTAAAAAGAAGAAGAAGAAGAAGAAGAAGAAGTCATTTTCCCCAATAATTTTATCATTTAGACCATGTGTTTAAGGCAGTTTTTAGACAACAATTCAACAAAGGCCCAAGAGCCATCCAAGCCCAAAGCCTACAATTACAACTCATACACTTGAATATTGAAATGGCCATCCAAAATAAATTCAAGTTGGGTCTCTATAGTTTCGGCCCAAGAAGCCCATTAATTTGGCTGTTACGGCTGGCCTAATAATAACCACCAAGAACATCTGGTATGCTAGTAAATAAAAAGATCACAGCTGGATCAAGGCTTATATTAACCAAAACAACTCCTTTCATCTTGTGGACCATGCCCATAGAAGGAAGAGTCAGCAAGCCATCAAATGGGAAAAGAAAGGAGTACTGTATTGGAGGGAAAAAATGGTTATTCTACATCAACTTCGATTCTCTTATAGCGGATTTGCTTTACCTTGAGTATAGCTAGGTCAAATCCTCTCCAGGTTTTACGTTGAAACAATTAGTTTAATTGGTTTTCTTGGATAATCATATCATGGTGTTATTTACATTTCTGTAACTTTGCATGATAAGATTTATTTGTTTTAACCTAGATCTGAAAATTAATCTAAGTAATCACTTGGTTAATATATTAGGTTAAACAATCTGTTTAAGGGGTCTAAACATATTCTCTTGATTGGTATCAGAGTAGGTTAGCTCTTGTTTGTGATGATTTGAATAAAAAGAATAATATTGTTTTTGTTGATCTTGATGATACCTGTGAAACTCTTCGTAAGGAATTAACTAAATCTATGAAAATTGCTAAGAAATTCAAGGAGGAGTTAAAATTGGCTAATCTTAAAAAAGAGGAATTGATTGTGAGACTAGATGAATCAAATAAAAAGAATGAATTCTGAGAAATCAAGTTTCCTCTCAAGATGAAAAGATGAAAAATTTGGAACAAAAGTTAACTAAGTCTGAAGTTAAACTTAAAAATTTGTCTAATTCCAAACTTGCTGTTGATGACATCTATTTCTGTTTCTCTTAAGCCTAAAGCTGACAATGTTTATATTCCTCCTTTCAAGAGAAATCATAAAGAAAATGCTTATTTTGCTAGGTTAGTCAAAGGTAAAATTTCTGATGTGGACACTAAAGTTTCTAAACTTATGTCTAAACCTACTACTAAAGTGCATAAGAAATCTGTTTTTGTGCCTACCTGTCATCTATGCGGTATTGTTGGTCATATTAGACCAAATTGTTCTTTGTTGAGGCGAGAACCAAAGCTTGTGACTGGAAACCCCACTAGGAATACTGATATTCCTAAATTTATTCCTGTTTGAAGCTTTTGTGGTATTTATGGTCACATTCATCCTAACTGCCATAAATTGAAATTTAAGCATTTTGTGTTTAAGTCTAGGATATGTGATGATTTTTCTTCTTCCATAAGTCATGCTAAATTGTTTCATATGTTTTTGAAAAATTTAAGCTTGCTGACTTGTGAAAGGAAATTGCAGGACTTTAGTCTCTCTCAGAAGAAGTGTGTAATCCCTCAAATACACTCTGGTTCTCATGGTTTTTCACCTACAAAACCATAGACGCATGCTATATGGGTGAGAAAAGACTTGTTAAGATGAGTGTTGTTTATTTGTCCTTGATATAATTCTTTCAATTATTTGTGGACACATTTTTATTTTTGTTTTAGGTTTTTTTTTTTTTTTAAATCCAAAAACATTGAAAAATTTCAAAAAGACAAAAATATTTTATTTCAGGTTTAGTTTTTTTTTTTTTTTTTTTTCTTGAGGATTACATGAATTATAATATCTCTCTCTTGATTTAGAACATACTTGATATTGTGGAGAAACATAGACATTGTGTATTGCATATATAAGTGCATGACTATTTTGAGATAAATACTATTTTGTATGAGTATGTACTAGTTTGTACATGTACTCATGGGCTAATTAAGAAATTGATATTTCTTGTTTGTGTACCTTCTATAGCTTAGTCGAGCACTGTCATGCATTGTTGTTGCATTTTATTCATTTAGCATAATGTGTGCTTTTTTATTTTAGGTCATAATTTTTTTTTGAAAATACAAAGAGATTTTTATTTTTGTATTATACATCTTCAAGATGTGTAATTGAGGTTGGCCTATGAAATTTACATTTCATGACTGCGTACCTTGTTTAAGTTTGATGAGCTTTATTTTTCTGCACTTCGCTAGTTTGTGCTATATGCTTATATTGTGTGAGTTGTTTATGGTTTTTAAACACATGCTCTTGATTTTGAAGTCGCATTCTTTTGATTGTAAGGACTAAAAATTCCTAGGAGAAATGCATAAATAATCATTTTACCACTGTTACTTACCAATCATGAACACCTATGTGCAAATCATAAAAGCTACTCAGTAAGGTGTAGCACTTGCACAACAGAATTCTTAAGGTGTTATTGTACATTAGTTAAAAGAAGCAAAAAGAAAAATAAAGAAAAATATGCTTCAAAAGAACAAGAAAAATCAAAATCAATAAAAATTTGCATGATTACAAGCGTGTTTTCTAGAAGATATGGGAGTTATATGAAGTAACTCTTTAAGTGATAGTCACTTTCAAACTTATGTGTTGAATAATGTAGAAAGTGTGTTTATTTTCTGTATACATATCACCTTGTGAGTATCTCAAGAACTTGCTAGTTGCACACATGACAAGCAAAACTTTGTTAAATTTGGTACATGTGATTGTGTATTAATTTATGTGGCCTACCAAAATTAAACTTCTTGATATGTTTAATGCATTTTGGGTAGTGAGGAAAGAAAAGATTGAAGAAATTTTGACAAAGTTTGAACGTTTTCTTTGAAAAGTATAGTTTTGAAAATCATTTGAAGTCATAATCATTCATGTCATATCCTAAAAACTGTTTTCAAATGATTCTACATAAAACGTTGTCCAAAATTTTCAAAATTTTTTGTTCTGAAACTCGACCGATCGAGCCTTTTCTTTGATCAATTGAAATGTGAAGGAGAAAAATTGGATTTTCTTTTAAAAATCTTGAGTTGCCTAGATTCCTTCTCGATTCCTCTCGATTAGTTGAATCTGTTTTTAAGTGTTTTTCAATTCCTGACTCGATTCCTTTCGACCGATCAAAACTAGAAAGTTTTTGGTTTTTAGTTTCTTGATCAATCTGTCTTTTCATGCATCATTTTTGTTAGGATTCACATGCATTATATTGTTATCTTTATCATCTTGCATTTTTGCACTCATATCTCTCATTGTTTTTCACACATTACATACATACACTTGACTAAATTGGGTACTCAACTTGATCTAAAAATTGATTGATTAATTTTTGAGTTTTGTACATGTTAGTATTTGCTATTTTTCTTGATGTGTGAATTGTGGAAAATAGTTTTCTTTGAGATATGGTGGATAATAAATGTGCAAATATTTTCTCTACTATTAAGATTTTTTTATGGGTCACATAGTGTCAAGTTTGCATTCTTTGAAAGAGAGAATATTTGTGTTCATATATCCTCAAGTAATTTTTTTTTTTTAGGTTTGTGTCTTTTTAGTTTTCTCTACCTCCTAAATTTTCCCCAAAACTATTTTTCCCAAACGTGTTTTGTTTTTCCTATTTTATAGGGGGAGAAAGATGTTTTTAAAACCTATACTATTCATAGGGGGAGTTGTTGCTCTTCCTAAGGGGAGTTGCCTCTATTTTCTATATAGTTAAATTTTTTTGTGTTCCTTTAATTATCTATTTTCTCTTCTCTTTTGTTGTGTATATTTACTGTCTACCTTCTATTTGGGTTGTCTTTGTCAATACGTAACAAAAGGGGGAGAAATAAATGAAATTTGGAAAAGGTTTATAACTGTTTTTATTTAAAGGGAGATAAAATTGTTTTTGAAAGGATTAGAAAATAATTTTTTTTTTAATGTATCTACCTTAGGGGGAGAGTTAGTTTATGTTAGTTTGCTTTTGATTTTCTATTTGTTATTTGTTGTTTATCAATCTTTATTTCCACACATACGGTGATGTGCTCTTGTGAGTGTTTTAGGAAAGACAAGTACATTCTAATCCAGACCTTCTACCTCTTCTTGCTACTTCTAGGTTAGGAGTCTTACATTGGGATTTGTGATGTAATTGGACGTTTTATTATAATTGGGTTGTTCTTGTATTTGAACATTTCATATTGTATGTAATTTTTGTCACGGATTGCCAAAGGGAGGGGGGGGGGATTGTTAGGTTGTAAAAGTTTAGAACAATTGGCAAACTGTGAGCATAAACTTGTCTAGATATAGATCTTAGAGTCTATAGAGTTTATTAGACAATGCTCAAGGTGTTACAAGTCAAAATACAAAAAGATACAAGCTGCAAAAAGAAGAGTTCAAATTCAGTGAAATCTGACCGATCGAAAATTAGATCCGGCCAATTGAAAATCGCAAACATGAAATTTCTACAGAATTCTATTTCAGCTCAAACTCTGCTTAAACATTTTGGGTTCCAAGTGAAACACTTATAGTATATAAAGGAAAACTCTAATACGTTTTTAGAGCTTTTTAAGAGACTTTGGAGGTGGTCTTGTGAGATCTAAAGGGTATTATGCCTTCCTCTATCAAAGTAACTATTGGAAGTCATTCTTATATCATTAGATCCGGTAGATCTAAAATTTCTGCAACAAGATCAACAACTGCTGATGATCTAAACCTTCAAGGGTAGTCTTGGAGTCACAAACTGGAGAATTTGTGTTGCTAAACCTTTGGGTAGTATCTTAAAGTCACAAGCAAGAGTGCTTGTGTTGGTGTAAATCTAAGGAGAGAAGGAGTCCGTGGATTTAGAGCTTGCACGTGGTCGTGTCATTAAGTTACTACATGAGGTAGCAATAGATTTAGGATTAAATCTGATTATAAAAAGTTCGATTCTCTTATAGTGGATTTTACTTTATCTTGAGAATAGTTAGGTCAAATTCTCTTCAGGTTTTTATCTTGAAACGATTAGTTTCATTGGTTTTCTTGTGTAATCATATCGTGGTGTTATTTACTTTTCTGCAACTTTGCATGATATGATTTATTTGTTTTAACCTAAATTTAAAAATTAATCTAAGTAATCACTTGGTTAATATATTAGGTTAAACAATCTGTTTAAGGGGTCTAAACAAACTCTCAAAGAGATTTTATTTTCCCTCATTTGTGTTTGGTTGGAGGTGGAAAAATGGAGAAATCGAAAATAGAATTTGTATAAGTTTACTCTCATGTCCTTGTTACATAATTTTTTTTTTTGACTTAAATATTATACGAAGGGAAAAATGTATTATTTTGGAATAAAATAAGCAAGCTAATCATTGGATAAAGAACCCATAAAATAAAAGACAAAACTGTTAGGACATATGTGGTTCAAGTCTGTGAACATATGTCACTATTTTATGTAATTGGCTTATCCTTAGACAAAACGCACTTTACTTGTAATTGGGTAGATTTAGGATGAGTTTAACACTTCAGTTCAAGGTTAAGTGTTGAAGCCGTCAAAGTCTATCCAAGAAACAAGCTGGGAAGTGCAAGATTTTAAAGCTCGACACATACCTCGACAGATACATCTATCGAGCTTAAAAGGAGCTGTTTTGCCCGAGCCTCGACAGCTATCTCGACACCTCTCGACACCTCTATCTGTCGAGAATTAAAGAAAACAGATTTCCAGGTCTGTTTCAAGTCTAATCCGTGAGTGTGTCTTTGGGACTTCTTTTCTCCTAACCCTAGACATATAAAAGGATTATTTTAAGGGCCGTCAAAGTAGAGATCACAGAAAACAAGTTGCACATTCTTTGAGAACTTGTTGTTCATGCAATTTGTGATCTGACAGACAAAGTTCGTGCCCTAGTGTATCCTTGATGATTTGAAGAACTTTGCAGCCAACTCTCTCTCTCTCCATAGTTGGTAATTGAAGTCGCGTACTGGGATCCGCGCATTTGGTTAGTCACGTACTTGGGAGCCGTGCATTAAAAGGAGAAACTGTCACTACAGAACAAGTCCAATTAGGTATTGGGGTAAGAGTTCAACTGTAGGTTGGTGAGGTACTGGGATTCCTTACTTGTAACTGCTTGTTGTGATAATAGTGGAGTTTCGGGAGTGGTGACCTTAAATCACCCAGTGGGGTTTTTGCCGTAAGGGTTTTCCCCATTCGTGAACAAATCATCGTGTTATTTATTTTCCGCTGCATAACTTAGTTTGGTGATTTATTTGTGCTGCCACGTGATATTGCATGTTAATTTGATTAATTAAAAACTGGGCTAATTAATTAATCTAAGTTATCACAAGGGGTCAACACGTTTGTGGCATGTCAAGTGGTATCAGAGCAAGCACACTCTGATTAGGGTTTAATCTATTATGTGTGATCCATTGACCCCTGCTGTCATGGATAGAGGACTATCTCTCATTATACCTCCTTTATTTGATGGCACTAACTATGCATACTAGAAAGTACGCATGAGAGCTTTCTTGCAGTCTTTAGATGAGAAAGTGTGGCAAGCTGTGGAGATAGGCTGGACCAAGCCTACAGAAGCGCCGGCCGACTGGAATGATGCTAAGATCAAGGCGGCAAACTTTAACAGCCGAGCATTGAATGCCCTATTCAGTGCAGTCACCAATGAGGGGTTCAAGAAAATTTCCTCAACTGAAACTGCTAAGGAAGCATGGACCATCCTCCAGACAACCTATGAGGGCACCAAGGCTGTGAAAGATTCAAAGCTGCAGAGGCTCACCACACGCTTTGAAGAAATCAAGATGGAGGAGGATGAGTCATTTGATGAGTTCTATGCCAAGCTCAAGGATATAGTGAACTCAGCCTTCAATCTTGGGGAGACCATCCCTGAACCCAAGATAGTAAGGAAGGTGCTTAGATCGCTGCCCGAAAGATTCCATGCTAAGATCACGGCGATCGAAGAGTCGAAGGATATTGACAGAATTCCTTTGACTGAGCTGGTTGGAAACTTGCAAACATATGAGTTAGGGCTAACCAGGTTAGGCAAGTCAAGCAAGGGCAAGAGTTTGGCTCTGAAGGCCAAGAGCAGTGATACGGATGACTCGTCAGATGATGAAGATTCCAAGATGAAGTCCTACATCACAAGGCAATTCAAGAAGTTTATGAAGAATGCCAACGGAAAGGGCTTCAACAAAGACCGTAGACAATCCGATTCTTCACAATTCAAGAATTCAGATAAAGGGAAGAAGGATGTCAAGGATGGCGGTCAGTACACTGTTCCTGCTGGGCCAAAATGTTTTGGGTGTCAAGGCTTCGGACACATGAAACAAGAGTGTCCTACATACCTCAAAAGCATAGGGAAAAGCAAGGCACTTGTTGTTACCTTAAGCGACACAGAGCCCGAGGATGATTCCGAAGATGAAGACGACGGAATCTTGAATGCCTTCACTGCCACTGTTAATCCTACTGATGGGGTTAGTGAAAAAGTGGATGAAGAAGAAGAATTGGTGGATTCCAAGTGTGAAATTATGGATGATCAAGATGATATCCATACCGCCTATGAGAAGCTATACAAGCTTTCTGAGAAGCATGAGAAACTATATAGGCTGGCCACCAAGAAGCTCAGTGATGTGAAACTCAACCGTGAGGAGCTGTCCACAAAGGCCGATGAAGCGAATCAAACCATTGGAGCACTGAGGTTCGAAAACAATTTCTTGGTTGAGAGGACCAAGAAGCTCGAAGCAGAGCTGTTTCAAGTCAGAGCACAACTGGAGAGGACGTCAAGTGCTAAACTGGACGAGATGCTGAGTGCTCAGAGATATTCTTCAGATCGTACTGGATTGGGGTATGAATTCTCTATCTCTAATACTCCTTCTGCTAGTACTACAGTCTTTGTTCCACCTGCTAATAACATTAAAACTGAGGAGAATAATGTTAAAACTGATTTAGCTAGTGTGGATGTAGACAAGGGCAAGTCCATCCTAGGAGCACCCCCTAAAATTGAGAAAAGGGAAGCTAGAAACCCTAGGAATAAGAAGGCTAACTCTCAAAAGGCCAAACAAAAGAAGCCACATCTCTGTTATTATTGTGGTGTTGCCGGTCACACTCGACCAAATTGCTACAAGTGGATTGCCACTCAACAGAGCAATGGCACAATAGCATCTGGGAGCCAGAATCAGCTTTAGTCTTCTCTCGCTCCTCTTGGAGACATTCTAAAAGCCCTCATGTTCCTTTCGAACTTGAACGGTTCATATTCTTCACCCTCTTCACCGGTTCAAGAATCGACCAAAAGGAAAGGATCTTCCAAAGTGTGGAAGGCAAAGGGATCTAAGTGATTTCAGTCACTTCTTCTTCTCTCTCCTGTTTTTGTGTGTGTTTCTTTAATGTTTTGAGTCAGTCTAGTTTTATGCATTGTTTTGCATTACATGTTTTTGTTTGTGTGTTTTCAATTTTGTGTTTTATTTTTGCTTTTTAAAAAAAAATTTAAAAAAAATTGAAAAAAAAAATACAAAAACAGTGTGTGTTTGTGTGCATTAGTTCGTGTGAACTTTTGAAATGGCCATTGAAACAAAGTTTTCTAAACTTTGTATCATCTATAGCTTAGACGAGCATTCTTTTGCACAACTAAGCGAGTGAGCTCTGTAGCTCTTTGTTTGTGATGAGTAAGGTTAAGTGATCTCTTCTCTTAACACTCGTATCATTCTTTTTGATGGGTTGAACTAGAAAATCCTAAGAGAAAGGCATAAATAACCATCTCACCACTGTTACTCGCCAATCATAAAATGACATCGGTATGCTTCAGCATAGCAAAAGTGCAATGTCAAGGACACCTGTATGCTTCGGCATAGCAAAAGTGCAGTGTCAAAAGCTTAACATAACTGGGTAGTTCTTTTCTTTCTCTTGTATGCCCATGCATGATATGCTTGTTTAAAAAGAAAATATGCAAAGAAATAAAGAGCAAAAAGATTAAAAATGCTTTAAAATATGGTTGCAAGCGTGTTTTCTAGGAGATGTGGGAGTTATAGAATGTACCTCAAAGGTGATAGTCCCCATCAAACGGTTATGATTGTGTGTGAGTTAAAGTGTTTTTCTCATATCTCAAATCGTCATAACATTGAGACACATATGCAATCTTACGATGTTTTCACACACGACACGCAATACTCTTTGCTATTCTTGATACATGTGCAGGTACAATGTGATTTGGCCATCACAAAGTTTACATGCTTTAATGTATGCTCACTAAACTGTCTGGACTTGTTTTTGAAATATAAAATTGGTTAGACTTGTTTAGTGTGTGTGTGCGTGTTTTGAGATACATGTGCATCAAAATTCGTGTTGAGAGATGATTTTGAGAGCTTAATGTGTTGGTTGTATCTTTGGTTGAGTTGCATGCATAATTGCATTCATGTCTGTGTTTTTCTTCTTTTGAAAAACTGCTTTTAAAGGCATCTCGACACCTTCTCGATACCTCTCGATACATAGGCTATCTGTCGAGCTCCTTAGACCTTTTCTTATCGCAGTCTCGACAGATACCTCGACACCTGCTGGATCGATCGAGAAACTTTCTGTTTGCTCGACAGCTTCTCGATAGCTTCTGGATCGATCGAGGTTCCTCCTTGTTTATTCTTCTTCCTCGATAGCTGATCTCGACAGCTACATCTGTCCATGTGTAATTCTCGACACATACCCTCGATAGCAGGCTCAACACCTCCCGATAGCAGCATCTGTCGAGATTTAATGGGAAGCTATATATTGGATTTTCGCGATTTTGCTTCTCATTTGCTCGATCTCTCTCGCTCGAAACTCACTGTTCTCTCTCAAAAACTTTTCTTTTTCTCTCCAAATCTTCTCCCAAGGCTTTCTCAAGAGTTTCTTTGCGATCTTCATCTCTTGGTAAGCTCTTTATCCCTCTTTTTCATGCATTTCATTGTTTTAAAACCCTAGGTTTTGTGTTTTTGAAAATTTTTGGGAGTTTTCATAATTGTTGGGGTTTTTATGAAATTTTTGGGTTGTTTTTCTAGTTTTGATCTTCAAAACCACATGCATTGCATCACATTAGCATTCTAATTGTATTTTCATGCATTTAGATGTGTGCAACTCTATTGTGTGCTGTGAGGTTTGGATTGGGCTGAGCCCATGATGTTTTTATGTTGCATGTCACATGTTCATGCATTCTCATGCATACGTTCTTTTCATTTCAATATTATTCTGCCAATATTGAACTGTTTGGGACTTTTCTGTGTGTTTTCTTTCTCTCCCCCTCTCTATGGTTGCGTTAGCTGTGTCTATGGCACCTAAGCGTAAGTCCATTTCGTCCCAGAACCCTCTGCGTTCTAAGGGACAGTCTTCTTCTGATTCTACCCCTCTTTCTGTCCGGTTCCGTGATGAGAAAGCCCACAAGGACTTCTCGGAGAACTTTTCTAAACGCGGTGTTCATTCGGAACGCCACGTAGTCCTGGCAGACTTTACCGACACTGACCTTCCCGATGTCATTCACACTCGGGGATGGGAGTCACTGTGTGACGTCCCTGTCACTTGTCCTCTCGTGTTGATTTAGGAGTTTTACTCCAACATCCACGGGATAGATTCTTCAGTACCTTCTTTCTACTCTAGCGTCCGAGGTACGCGCTTCTGTGTCACTCCAGAGCTGGTCTTTGAGGTTCTCCATGTCCCTAGGGTGGATCATCCCGATTACCCTAGCTGTGAGCGTCTCTGGACTGTATCCAAAGACGAGATGATCTCGGCGTTCTGTGAGCGTCCTACCTCTTGGGGAGATCACATGTACACACCATGTCGACCTTTTGCTAAAGGTCCTCGTTTCCTTAACATGGTGATGACTTTTGTTTTACACCCTCTCTCTCACTATAACTCTATCACCGAGCCTCGCGCTCGATTTTTGTTGTCCCTCTTAGAGGATCTTTCTATAGACTTTCCTTCACATTTCATCTTTTGTATTATCGATGTCTATAGAGATACGGCCACCCGTGATAAGCTCATTTTCCCTTCCGCTATCACGAGGATTCTGAGTCATTTTTCCATCCCTTTTCCCTTGTCCGATCCTTACCGAGTTATGTCCGCCATAGACGCCGCTACCGTAAAACGTAGCGAGGCACAGTTCCGATCGCGACAGACTGACGATGCCACTCCTTCCACCCGTCCGGCCACCTCCAGATCCGCTCGAGCATCTGCTTCTACTTCTTCGAGCGATGTCAGCTTGGGAGACATCATGGCGCAGCTACAGCGCATGGATGCTCGCCTAGATACACTCTCCACGGAGTTGTATCAGGTGAACGTTCGTGTTGGTCGCATCGCCAGGCGACAGGCGACCATGGGCGGCTTTGCTGCAGAGGCTTCTCCTCCGCCACCTCATGTGTTGACTGAGACCGAGGCTGATGATGATGGCGATGATGATGATGCTTCCGATGATGATGATGGAGATGCTAGCTCTTCAGATGAGATGTCTACTTGACACTCTACCCTTTGTCACTCGTGACAAAAAGGGGGAGTAGTTTAGTATGAGAGTAGTCATACTTAGGGGGAGTGTTAGCATAGGACATAGGACATTTTTGTTAGGGGGAGTGTACATTGAAGGATGTAGTGAGGTGATCATATGTATTTTTTTTCTCATCTGTATACATTGATCATGTATTGACATACATTGTAGTTATTCTCTTCTTATATATGATGATGTATGTTTCTCTTTCACCTACCTTTCATGTGTTGTTTCTTCTCTATCTTTATACACATGTTTCTTTACTTGTATGCAATCTATTATTTCTGTTTCACACAAAGATGCCTTGATGTGTTTTGTTTATAAGTGTTTCAGAAATACAGGTTGTCAAAGTCTTCTTGCCATGAACTCTCTTCTTGCAAAGTTTTTCAAGAGTTTGTGTTAGGATAGATTTTACTGTATGTAACAAGTGAATATGAGTTGAGTGATTTATGACTTCTCTCATATCTTCATTTGTATGTTGTGGTTTTGTCACGGATTGCCAAAGGGGGAGATTGTTAGGACATATGTGGTTCAAGTCTGTGAACATATGTCACTATTTTATGTAATTGGCTTATCCTTAGACGAAACGCACTTTACTTGTAATTGGGTAGATTTAGGATGAGTTTAACACTTCAGTTCAAGATTAAGTGTTAAAGCCGTCAAAGTCTGTCCAAGAAACAAGCTGGGAAGTGCAAGATTTTAAAGCTCGACACATACCTCGACAGATACATCTATCGAGCTTTAAAGGAGCTGTTTTGCCTGAGCCTCGACAGCTATCTCGACACCTCTATCTGTCGAGAATTAAAGAAAACAGATTTTCAGGTCTGTTTCAAGTCTAATCCGTGAGTGTGTCTTTGGGACTTCTTTTCTCCTAACCCTAGACATATAAAAGGATTATTTTAAGGGCCGTCAAAGTAGAGATCACAGAAAACAAGTTACACATTCTTTGAGAACTTGTTGTTCATGCAATTTGTGATCTGACAGACAAAGTTCGTGCCCTAGTTCATCCTTGATGATTTGAAGAACTTTGCAGCCAACTCTCTCTCTCTCCATAGTTGGTAATTGAAGTCGCGTACTGGGATCCGCGCATTTGGTTAGTCACGTACTTGGGAGCCGTGCATTAAAAGGAGAAACTGTCACTACAGAACAAGTCCAATTGGGTATTGGGGTAAGAGTTCAACTGTAGGTTGGTGAGGTACTGGGATTCCTTACTTGTAACTGCTTGTTGTGATAATAGTGGAGTTTCGGGAGTGGTGACCTTAAATCACCCGGTGGGGTTTTTGCCGCAAGGGTTTTCCCCATTCATGAACAAATCACCGTGTTATTTATTTTCCGCTGCATAACTTAGTTTGGTGATTTGTTTGTGCTGCCACGTGATATTGTATGTTAATTTGATTAATTAAAAACTGGGCTAATTAATTAATCTAAGTTATCACAAGGGGTCAACACGTTTGTGGCCTGTCAAAAACAAAAGAGGCAACGTTGATTTTAGTTTTAGGGAGGAGAAGGGGGAGTAATTTTCATCCTACATTTTCTCTTCCCTATTTTCTCTCCATTATTTTTTTTTGGGGGAAGGGGGGTTCAAAAAAGTCATGGGCCCGAGAAGAAAACAATTTGGCCCACCATTTTCTCTCCCCCAAAATCACCCAACCAGACACCCTCCCACCTAAAATATCTCCAATTTTCTCTACCTCATTTTCCATCCTCCCTATTTCTACTCCAATCAAACGGACCCTAAAGCTACATTAAGCAAGTGTACAAAACGTATTTATGAGTTCTTAACTACATAAATAGGAGCGTCCCTTTTTCCTTCAACGCAGTACTCTCTCTTTCCTTTATTTCCTGAAGCTAACATCCATTTCCCACAAATTGTGGGAGCTATATTTGCAAGCTTTATAGTTTTGGCATCTCACATTTGCTAGTGTAAAATCTTGGGCTTGATTTATTATACATGCCTCATGATTTGTTTAAGCCAAGAGAGAAGTACGAGTTGATTACAACTAATATAATTTTATAATACAGTAATACCTTACTAGCTTACTCTCTTTATATATTTCTATACGTCTTTATATAGTGCTACTTATATAGTACATTTATTGGCGTGGACTTAATGCATATTATAAACTTTTGAACATAGACCAATATATTGGGAATACCAAAAATTGCAAACCAATTGAGTTACTAAATCCTTTCTATTTTAAAGGTTTGCTTGGAAAGGAGGGAGTGGAGGAGAATAATAGAGAAACTTTTTTTTTTTTTTCCTAATCTACCATTCCCTTCTCCTCCTCTTCTCTAACCTTATCCTTCACTTCTTCTCTCCTCTCTTTCCATCTGTTCTCAGCTAAACATATAGGGTTAGATTTTTATTCTAATAGAAAAATGTACAAGTATAAACCAGAGAATAAATTTCCAAATGGCTGAAGAGTCAATAGTTAAAACTTTTGGTTAGTAACCAAGGAAGGTAGAGGAATGTCTAAGAACATTTCAAAGTTTTTCTCATTAGTTAAACTAGTATGTAAGCCGTGCTTATGTACAGGAACGATCAATTGTAGTTGTGCTGTTGATGTTAGTTTGAGTTATTAAACATATAAGACATATTTTGACCATGACATTTGGAAGTACTAAAATAATTTTTCCTTACAATTTTCATGATATTGATTCTATAAGTTTTTTATTACATTGCTATTACATATATGATTTTGAAAATCATATTAGATACTACATATACAATATCAATTCATAATTATTGTCTGCGAAATTCTACTAAATACAACACAAACTAAAATAATAAACTGGTCAAATAGTATCTCTTAAATTGAAAAAGGATAGGTGTATGGGATCGTTCAGCATAATTACAATTTGTTACGTTCAATATATTCACATACAAAATATCTGAATAGAAACTGTATAAAAATATATGCTCATTAATTCAGGAAAAAAAAATCTAAACAATTTAATTTGTATGGAAAAGCTAACAAAAGCAAAATTCAATTTTAATTCTAATTGAATTTTTTCTAAACTTTGGTTAAAATATATATTATAGTCATGGTATATTACATAAATGACTTAAAAATTTTAATTGTTTTTAGCTATATGATTAGGTTTTTTATGGTTTATTTATATTGGACTCTTCGTTATTTACACTAAATTAACTCATTTAACACAAAAATTAAAAAAACTTAGATTATACAAGACACATGGCGCAAAATTAAACTCTAATTGAAATCTAATCTTTACATTGAATTAACTCACTTGGCACAAAAATTTAAAATTTAGATTAAATGAGACACGTGACGACTCTAATTAAATTCTAATTTGAAATCTAATTGGATTTTCTCTCAACTTTACCTATTATTATATATATAGAAGTGTCATCTCGTTCAAAAAAAATTATAAAGTCGCACCATGCTACGTTCAAAGGCTACTTATGGTCTTATCTTTATCTTTTTGAGGCAATAGGTGTGGTTTTAGGCAATATTATTTAGAATTCTTTATTGGAAATTACAAATATATTTTACAACATTCAAAGGCCCAACCTGAGCTGTTTGAATGGTAATTGATTATCCAATTCTCAGCGACCATTGAATGAAATCGCAATCATGGTAATTGCTTATCCTTCACTTCTTCTCTCCTCTCTTTCCATCTGTTCTCAGCTAAACATATAGGGTTAGACTTTTATTCTAATAGAAAAATATACAAGTATTAAATCGGAGAATAAATTTCCAAATGGCAAAAGAGTCAATAGTTAAAACTTTTGGTTAGTAACCAGGGAAGGTAGAGTGTGCAACTAATTAAATCAGCAAATTAGTTGCTGATTTTGAAATTACTTGTCGAGATGGCGTTCCCAGTGATATCATTTGCTGGATCTATTTTGTCTATCAAATACCTCTTGTTTTAATTGGATTTAAAACCAAGCGCCCCAAAGCGGTGGTGTTTTTTCGGCAATCTGAAAAAAGATCGGTGAGCTGCAACAAGAACACAATAAGCAGGGGGTGTTTTTTATGGCCAAACTTGAAGTTGTCAGTCCTTTCTCAAAAAAAAAAGGGTCTCGGTCTAACGGATGGTTTTAACGGTGTTTGCTGATTTAATTAGTTGGACACTCTACCTTCCCTTGTTACTAAACCAAAAGTTTTAGCTATTGACTCTTTTGCCTTTTGGAAATTTATTCTCCGATTTATCCTTGTACATTTTTCTATTAGAATAAAAGTCTAACCCTATATGTTTAGCTGAGAACAGATGGAAAGAGAGGAGAGAAGAAGTGAAGGATAAGCAATTACCATGATTGTGATTTCATTCAGTGGTCGCTGAGAATTGGATAATCAATTACCAATAAAGAAGTTTTCTGAATAATATTGTCTAAAACCACACGTATTTCCTCAAAAAAAATAAAAATAAAACCATAAGTAGCCTTTGAATGTAGCATGGTGCGACTTTATAATTTTTATTTGAACGAAGGTGACACTTTATTTATAATTGAAGTATTCCATTTCCATGATTGCGATTTCATTCAATGGTCTTTGAGAATTGGATAATCAATTACCATTCAAACAGCACAGATTGGGACTTGTACACAACGTTTAGTATGGATGGGAAAAAATTTAATAATATTATAATTGTTTAGGTTAGTGAGGGACCTATTCCAATTTAATGATCCTAGAATTTTTTATACAAGTAATAATCAAGAAAACTTCCATCTAAATTAAGTCGGACTTTTGGCAAGAGAGAAAATTGATGTCTAGATAAATCAAGCTAAGGCTAGCCAAAATAGACTAGGTAATGAATATAATTAGTGTCATGTCAACAAGGTAAGAAATCAATTTCCTAATTATTTTTCTATTGTGTTTAAAAATTGATACATTCATTTAATAAAAGTAGTGTGTAACCTTGTGCATATGCACATGTACATTTAAAAACAATTACAATTATATAGATATATATATATATATATATATATGATTTAGAATTTAATAAGATCTAGACTCCACACTTCCATCGCAACTACTTTAGCTCAAGGAAAACAATATATATCTTTATATCTTTTTTTTTTATTTAGAAATAATTACAATATGTTACTAATCCTGCAACTTGAAATTTTTTCCCCTGACTCCCGCAATTTGAACCTTTTTGTCCCTTAAACTCCAGACACTTTGTGTATGGGAAGGTGCCAATTCAGCTACATAGACCTCAATATATATATATATATATATATATATATATATATATATATATATATATATATATATCTCATTTAATAAATACAAAACTTCTTTAAAAAAAAATTAATACGTTTATCATAATTAAGGAAAATCCTAATGGGTAATTCAGTTGAGCATATGTGAAAAAGGCTTATACATACCACAAATGGTAAAAGAGAAAGAAAAAGTTGCTAATCCCTTTTAATATGGTTAATTACTTTGCCTCAATCAATCGTACAAACAACAAACCGCTTATTCATACCACAACCACAAATGACAATTTAACATTAGCCATCTATAATTGCTAATCTGAAAGTACAGATGTCTTTAATAGCTCTACCTTCGTTTCTTTTAGCTAATATGTCTTTACTGAATCAAAATCAAACCACAAAAATCATATAAAAATCACCAAATTATAGTTTAAAATTATAATTAAATTTTTAAAAGAAATCTAGGCACATTTGTACAAAAATTCCATGTAACTAAGTCACACTTAGGAATATTGGACCATTTTTCTTTTGGATAAATAGGGGGTCTCATGGGAGGAGGGGACTAACAATTTTCTCTCCAAAACATTTATTGTAGGAACACAAAAGTTTTGCATTGTAGAATTTTCATGATTATAGAACATGACTTGCCAACTAATCAAATTAGAGTTTTTAGTACCTATCTCAATTTCACAACATCAAGAACAAACCTCAGTGTATACAATGTCAAATTCCATAGTCTCCTATTACATCGAATGAGTGTTTAATTTTTCTCGCAAAGTATTGAATGGTAAAGCTTCTGGGCCATAGTCTCAATTACAACTCTCAATCATGTTGGACTTGGATGACACCAATCAACAACATATCATTATGAGATACAGAAAAAATTTGGTGTGTATACAACGTTTAGTGTGGATGGGAAGAAATTTAATAATATTCTAATTGGTTAGGTTAGTAAGGGACCTATTCCAATTTAATGATCTTGGAATTTTTTATACAAGTAATAGTCAAGGAAACTTCCACCTAAAATAATTCGGACTTTTGGCAGGAGGGAAAATTGATGTCTAGACAAATCAAGCTAAGGTTGACCAACATGGAACAGGTAATGAATATAATTAGTGTCATGTCAACAAGGTAAGAAACCAATTTCCTAATTATTTTCTATTTTGTGTTTAAAAATTGATACATTCATTTAATAAAAGTAGTGTGCAACCTTGTGCATATGCACATGTACATTTAAAAATAATTACAATTATATATATATATATATATATATATATATATATATGATTTAGAATTTAATTGGATCTAGACTCTTCGGTTTCTGTATGAAATAATTCACTTGCTACAAAAATTAAAATATTGGATGGAATACATGGCGTAAAATTGAACTCCAATTAAAATTCAATTTAGAATCTAATTGAATTTAGATTCTTTGATTTTTGCACCTAATAATTTACTTGACACACAAATTTAAAAATTAGATGAGACATGTGGCGCAAAATTAGACTCCAATTTAGAATTTAATTAAATTTTCTCTTAGTTTTGGCTATATATATATATATATATATATGTATGTATGTATGTACGTATAGCAACCTACCATCAGTGTATTTAAAAATTACATGTTGTTCATGAAATCACAGTCCCATATATGGCCCTTTTTTAGGAGCCACTATTTCATCAAAAAAACTATCTCATAAAAAAAAAAAAAAAAATTAGTATATTGAAATGTATTTGGAATGGTGAGTCCATCGGTATTTGGAATCAATGCTTTAAAAAAAAAAAAAACAAAACCTTAAATTGGACACGTGACACAAAATTAGGCAACAATTGGAATCTAATTTAGAATTTAATTGGATTTTCTTTCAGTTTTGGCTTTAATTATATATATAGACTGGTTATTGGCCTATGCGTTGCACGATTTGTTTTTTTGGTATGATCTTTTTGGGTAAATATTATGATTGGAGAAGATTTTTTTGGGAAAAAAACTTCTTTCATTTTTATGTAGTGATTTTAAAAAATACAATGAAGGGTTTTATGATAAATTTTGTTAATTTTATGAAATACATTTTTATAAAATAAAACTCATAAATTGTATAAGATATACATAAAATTATAATTCACGACTACGCATAAAAGTTATTGTACTTTTTAAATTTCTATTAGCTAGATCACATTTCATAAATAAACTAAACATCCATTTCATCACCCCGTTATACACGTAATGATTGGAATGTTGTTAGTTAGTACATGATTGCTTGATAAACAATATTGAGTAAAAATTATTTTAATTCTATTGAAGGAATTTTTTGTGAAATTTTCATTTTCATGTCCATTTTTTTTAATCTAATAGATTTATTTTTTCACGTTAGTTTAATTGAATAGTATTGTGTTTATAATTTTTTTTCCTACTTACAATTGATAATTCACAAAATGAGTAAACAACTTATTGTGTATTGCAAAAGATACAAATATGAACATTAAGATGAGCATGAACATGAAGGGAGATTTCTATTCATTTTCATGAAGAAAAATTTACTTACAGAAAATTCCAAACTTTATTAGGCAAAGAAGAATCAAAGTTATAGATAGCAAAATCAATAAATCAAAAAATTTAGGAGCCTAGGATGAGCCATTACTCATTTGAAACAATCCAAAATACTCAAGGACTAAAAAAAAAAAAAACCATCCACTCCATACTTCCATCACAACTGCTTTAGCTCAAGGAAAACAATGTATATCTTTATATCTTTTTTTTTATTTAGAAATAATTACAATGTGCTGCTAACCCCGCAACTTAAACCTTTTTTCCCTGACTCCCGCAATTTGAACAATTTCTTCCTTAAACCCTAGACACTTTGTGTATGGGGAGGTGACAATTCACCTACATGACCCTCGACATATATATATATATCATTTAATAAATATAAAACTTCTTTTAAAAAAAATTAATATGTTTATCATAATTAAGGGAAATCCTAATGGGTACTTCAGTTGAGCATATTTGAAAAAAAGCATATACATACCACAAATGCTAAAGGAGAAAGAAAAAGTTGCTAATCCCTTTTAATATGGTTAACTGCTTTGCCTCAATCAGTCGCCCAAACAGCATACCGCTTATTCATACCACAACCACAAATAACAATGCAACATTAGCCATCTGTAATTGCTAATCTGAAAGTACAGATTTCTTTAATAGCTCTACCTTCGTTTCTTTTGGCTAATATGTCTTTACTGAATCAAAACCAAAACACAAAAATAATATAAAAATCACCAAATTAGAGTTTAAAATCATAATTAAATTTCTAAAAGAAATCTAGGCACATTTGCACAAAAATTCCATGTAACTAAGTCACATTTAGGAATATTGAACCCTTTTTCCTTTGTATAAATAGGGGAGTCCCAATGGGATGAGAGGACTAACAATTTTTTCTCCAAAACATTTATTGTAGGAACAAAAAAGTTTTCCATTGTAGACTTTTCACGATTAAGGAACATGATTTGCCAACTAATTAAACTAGAGTTTTTAGTACCTACAACAATTTCACAACATCAAGAACAAACCCCAATGTATACAATGTCAAATTCGATAGTTTCCTATTACATCAAATGAGTGTTTAATTTTTCTCGCAAAGTATTAAATAGTAAAGCTTCTGGGCCATAGTCTCAATTACAACTCCGACATTCATAATACCTATCAACAACATATCATTATGAGATGTAGAAACAATTTGGAGTGTACATAATGTTTAGAGTGGATAGGAAGAAATTTCATATTATTCCAATTTGTTAGGTTATTAAGGGACCTATTTCAATTTAATGATCCTGGAATTTGTATACAAGTAATAATCAAGGAAACTTCCACCTAAATTAAATAAGTTGGACATTTGGCAAGAGAGAAAATTGATGTCTAGACAAATCAAGCTAAGGCCGACCAAAATGGACTAGGTAATGAATATAATTAGGGTCATGTCCACAAGGTAGGAAATCAATTTCCTAATTATTTTTCTATTTTGTGTTTAAAAATTGATACATTCATTTAATAAAAGTAGTGTGTAACTCAATGCATATGCACATGTACATTTAAAAACAATCACAGTTATATATATATATATATATATATATATATATATATATATGATTGTTTTTATAAATGATTTAGAATCTAATTGGATCTAGACTCTTCGGTTTTTGTACGAAATAATTCACTTGCTACAAAAATCAAAATATTAGATGGGATACATGGCGTAAAATTGAACTTCATTTAAAATTCAATTTAGAATCTATTTGAATTTAAACTCTTTGATTTTGCACCTAATAGTTCACTTGACACACAAATTTAAAAATTAGATGAGACGCGTGGTGCAAAATTAGACTCCAATTTAGAAGCAAAAATCTAATACGAGAATGCATAAAGTCTTGCCAAGAGACGCTCTAATTTTGCATTTAGTATTTTTTTTTACCTCTTTCTTTAAGTTTTTTTTACTGTTACCCAAAAGTTTACATTAACTTATTTTACTGTTATCTCATTAATCTCTCATTAACTGTCTAAGCTTACATCACACATTTCTCTCTTTTTCATGTCTTTTAACACACCTACCATAATATTAAACATGTGAACACAACACAAATATGTAAAAGAGTTGGACATACTTTTATTTCATAGTATTAAATATGTGAACATAACACAAATTATTTGATTTTCACAGTCCTGTTACTCTTATGCATTTATTTTTGGTTTCATGATTGAAAAAATAATAATCTTACGTTTTTTTTAGGGTGAAAAAATAATTTTACCTTGAGAAGGCTATAAATATGTAGTGAAATAACAGTTATAAATTGCACACACATAATCATTATAATTATTCAGTTCAAAGAATGAGTAAAAAAAAAAAAATTTGAAGGAATATTGTAGAATAAAAGTTTTAACAAAATGTCTCTCTCTCAGAGATCTCATGCAAGAGTGCATGAGATCCTGCCAAGTGGTATTCTAATTTTACATTTAGCCTTTTTTTTTACCTCTTTTATTAATTATTTTTTTATTGTTATCCAAAAGTTCACATTATCTTATTTTACTGTTATCTCATTAATTGTCTAAGCTTACACCACACCTTTTACTATTCTTCATGTCTTTTAGCATACCTACTATTTTAGTATTTTTTTTTTTTTTTTTTTGTTTTAAAAAAAGTAAGGGCTAATAGTAATAACTAATGAGATAAGACTCTAGAGAGAGATAGAGAGACATTTTTGTAGATTGTTAAATAAAAGGCACTATTTCACTATATATTACCAGAATAAAAGACTTGAAACTAACAAAACATTTGAAAGAGAGAGAAAGAGGAATCTGAGGGTCATCACCTCTGTTATACTAACTTCCCACCACCATCAAGACACTGAATCCCTATCAGTAATCTTTTTTTCTTTTTAAATTAGGGGCTTAAATATGATTTAGGTTCGGTAATTTGGTTAGTTAGTTTTTGTTTTGGGTATATAAGTAGAGAGAATATTTGGTGCGCAATGTAAAGTCATATTCTACCATGGTTTAATTTTAAATCATCTATAAGACACATGCATACACATTTGCCCACACCATGTCTTAATGTCTCACTATCGGTGAGTGGAAGATAGTCAGAGAGTTGGGTATACTTTTATTTCATAATATGAAATATGTGAACACAACACAAATTAGTTTATTTCATGGTCCCGTTACTCTTTTGCATTTATTTTTGGTTTCATGATTTTAAAAAAAAAAAAAAAATCTTACCTTAAGAAGGCTATAAATATGCAGTGAAGCTACTAAACCAATTTTTAATATCTCAAAATGTATATATTTCTTTATTCTAATTTAGTTTACTTTTTCCTTATAATTTATGTACAATATTATTCAAAACTGTTTTACATAAAATATTACAAAATTATCCGTGCATCGCACGGGCAACTTACTAGTTATTTATAATTGAAGTATTCCATTTCCATGATTGCGATTTCATTCAATGGTCGCTGAGAATTGGATAATCAATTACCATTCAAACAGCATAGATTGGGACTTGTATATTGTAATGAATTGTATTTTCCGCTAGGGTTAATTATTGTTATATACATACTCTTTCACACAGCTATACACAGACAAAATTTGCATTAAAATCTTGAACTGAGTGTGTATAAAGTTGTGTACAAGAGTGTATGTGTAATAAACACCACTTTATGCTTAGTCCTATGCGAGTAAGGCAATAATACTGCTCACAGTTTTTCCAAGACTTTAAAATGGTTATTATAAATCTCTTTTTAGTCTTTATCGTCTGCCTATGTAATGAACTAATTGTGTTCAATTCCCTCTTAAAAAATAAATAAATAAGAAGAAGAACTAATTGTGTTCAAACTTTTTGAACGAATCATATCAAATATATTTTTTTATATGTTGTCTTCGATGTAGTAGTTTTTCTTAAATTTTTTTTCCTAGAATAATAATAATACTACTTGCTATGCCCTAAAATTCAGTTAGTTTATAATTTTATCCTTGACCATGGACCATTCAGGCATTCACGTTACATATTAATTTGTTTACGTTTCATATTCTGACTAACATATGTAAGTGATGGAAAATCATTGTATACTCCCAGAGTACCATAAATGCGTACTCCCTCCTCTTACATGAATGATAGGTCTTACTAATTAAATTTATGGTGGGATCCACCATTTATGTGAGAGGAAGAAGTACGCATTTATGGTACTCCGAGAGTACCTAATAATTTTCCGTAAGTGATTATTTTTATTGGAAATATTGTGATCTCCACCCTATAAATAGCTAAACATAAAGGAACATCAGAACCACTTCTAAGTCCTAATTAATCATTTTACTCCATTTCCTTCTGGACACAGCTTGTGGTGAAGATGAATTGTACTTACAAAAGGTAACAAATGCTTACGCCGTTCTTTAATTACAACACATAGAGGTTTCAATCACGTTGGACTGCTTCTGTAATAAGCAAAATTGATGCCCATCCTTGATGTTCGGGGGGGAATTGTATTCACTTTCATAAGCTTTTAGTACAAATATTAATTTGTACTAAAATTATTAGGTTCTAGCCTCTGTTTATAAGCATCGTGTGAGAAAAGAACGATGCTAAAATTATTAGTACAAATTTAACTACATAAAGTCTACAAACTATCTTGACAATTAATGAATGAGATTGGTGGAATTCAAAAGTATAATAAATAATTTTTCACAACAACAACAAAGTCTTAGTCCAAAATTTTGGAGTTGGCTATAAATCTCTCAATAGATTAGTTAAGATTAGCCATGTGTATTATTTTGCTCTATTTTATTCTATATTTGTATCTAAAATTTTTTCTTCTGTTAGTTCCTTATAATTGACACGTACTAAAGTATATTTGGTTTTCCTCTACCTTTTTCAATCCCTCAACTTGAATCAGCTCATTTTTTCAAGCTATTAGTAACCAACCCTTTAATCCTATAATTTATTTGAATATTCAATTGATGGACCTTGAATTTCAGGTTGGAGGGCAAGGTGGCAATTATCACCGGGGGTGCAAGTGGGATTGGAGCAAGTGCCGTGCGCATATTTTGTGAACAAGGTGCCAAAGTTGTGATAGCCGATATCCAAGATGAACTTGGCCAAGCCATTGCCAATAAGCTAGGTGAAGATGTTTTCTACATCCACTGTGATGTATCGAACGAAGACGATGTTATCAATCTTGTAGACACAACCATTGCCAAACATGGAAAGCTAGACATCATGTACAACAATGCAGGCGTCATGGACCGTCCCTTTGGGAGCATTTTGGATACCACAAAGGCAGACCTTGACCAATGCATCGGGGTTAACTTGGGTGGTGCTTTCCTAGGAGCCAAACATGCAGCAAGAGTCATGGTACCCCAAAGTAAGGGTGTCATACTATTTACTGCTAGTGCTTGTACATCAATTGCAGGACTTGCAACTCACTCTTATGCAGCTTCAAAATATGCAATATTGGGTCTAGCCAAGAACTTGGCATCGGAGCTTGGGCAGTATGGTATAAGAGTGAATTGTGTTTCACCTTATGCTGTGCTGACAGGCATGAACTCAAAGGGTCTGCATGAAGATGATGTTGCAGCAGCAGAAGTTAGAGCAACCAAGATGGGTAATCTGCAGGGGCAAGTTCTTAAGCCAGAGGGTGTTGCACGGGCTGCTCTCTACTTGGCTAGTGATGAATCTGATTTTGTGAGTGGGCTCAACCTTGTGGTGGATGGTGGGTTCAGTGTGGTCAATCCAACCATATTGAAGGCTTTTAAAATTGTTCCATAAAGATAATATTTTGGAGCTAAATTTATCCTTTAGAGTGCTGATTTCGTGATGATGGGTTTTTCTTTTTCCTCTCTTTTTGGGAAACTACTTTTTCTGTAATTATCCTAAATAAATGTGTGATTGTATCTTATCAAAATCAAAATAAATGTGATTTTATAACTACCCAATAACCATGCTTCTAGAATTGGAGGAATAGATCATGAAAGGTGACTTTTGCATACTTTACTAAGGTATATTTGGATTGAGTGAATAGTGTAGTAGAATTCGTCGAAAATAGATTAATTTTTGACAAACTTTACCCTATTTTCTCTCAATACAAATAGATCGTACAGAGTTTCGATTTCATTCTCGCACAGAGAAAAAAAAAAATATTATTATTATTATTATTATTATTATTATTATAATATAGGCCTTTTGGAGAGGTCGTGCAGGTGTCCAACTAGGCTTAAGAGAGAATTCTTTGGGCTTGGACCAGAGATATGGGTCTATAGAATTTGGGACTAAATTTCCAGTGATCCATATGTTGATAATCCCATTTCGGTCCTCCACCGAATGAAACACGAAAGCCACCATTAAAACCAAAACCTAACTTTGATAGGCGTAGCTGAGCAAACACTATGTGCGCAGCAACCAGGGTCAATCCAACTGAGCCCAGCTCAAATCATAAAGCCCAAAAGTTGTTCACAATGGAAGAGCTAGTTGAGCATACAGTGTATGCACAATGAGTTTTGCTTAGGACACTGGCACCATGCAATATCATCTTTTGAGAGAGAGAGGTTTAAAAAAGTAAAGAGCTGAAAAGATATATAGAATTTTTTTTTTTTTTTTTTGACACCTGTTGAAACGATAGAAGTTAAAAGATTAATCCAGTGGTTTTTAATCTAAGCCCTTCAATGTGGTATTGCATGGTTCAATAGTTAGGATGGAGGCTCTACATTGAAGCTAGAGTGGTCACAGGATCACCTGATCAGGAAATAAATAATTATTATTATATATAAATTTTAAAAATTTTATAATTTTTTAACCTTAAAAATTTTATTATTTTTGCTACTATTTATGAATCCTACTACAATTTTTGATATTATACATAGGTTTCATTGCACTATTTAGTTAACTTTTACTTTTATTTACAGTATTATTAACAAAAATTTTTCAGTTTCAACTAAATAAACTATTTTCAAACGGACATCTAACATAATTAAACTTTGGACAAAATTTGACAATAAACTTGGTTGTTGATTAAACCTACAACTCCATTTAATTTTTTTTATTAAATGTGAATTTTAACAAATCCATCATTGGATTACACTTTCTTCTTCTATCTTCCACACTTGCAAAATTTCAATAAGATCAATAGTCAAATGTTCAAATTTCAAGTTTTTGTAGTCTAAAATTATACTTAAAACAACAAGTTTATAGATTGAATAGTAAATAACATTTGATTGACATAGAATTTGACATATGTTTTAAGAAAATAAAGAATATGCAATTCAACAGTTAGATTTGCAAAATATGTAATTTTGTTAATTTGTTTAATGAGAATTGTAGTTTTTGGCTACAACTAAATTTGCATCTAAACGTTATCCTTAAAATTTGGTCCTGATCCAAAAAGGAGAATTGTATATAATTTTTATTAAATAAAAATGTTTTAACTCCTACAATGAAAATTTCAACAACTTGACTTTAAATTTTTTATTAAGCCCAATTGAAATAAGCTTCAACATGATCCTTAGTTTTTATGTTTTTTTTTTTTTTTTTTTTTTTTTTTTTTTGTCTCCATGCCTTATTTGTATTTCTGTTTTCTTAGTTTTTCTCTATGTTCAATCAAGTATTTTGATAAGTGCTCTACAAATTTCCAAGTTTAAGAAATCTTTTATTGCTTAGTCAAATTCCAAGAGAGTAATTGAGTGTATATTTATAAAACCATACACTTCAAAAACAAAAATTTATTACTGGAGTATTTTTTTTCTTAGTTTCACACTTACTCCAAGCCCTACTCCCTAAGTGTGTTACTATTCTTATTTATTCTATATTTTTTTATTCAATTGTTATAACTTATAAATATAATAAGTTACCATTAATTTGATAAAAATGCATGATTAGTTACTTAATTCTATTTGTTTATGCATTCAATGATTGTTGTATTAATGAACTTTAAACTGTTAATAATTTTGTAGACTATTGTACAATATAGTTGCATTGTATATAACGTGGAAGTTGTATATACAAAAAAATAAAAATAAAAAACAAAAATTAACCATCTTATTTTTTTCTCGCGCCTACCCCCAACCAATAAATTCCTAGCTTCATCATTATTGACCCTCTAGAAAATATTCTGAAGCCACCACTGATTATGCCCTTACAAACAAAAAGGAAAACCCAAAAAAAAAAAAAAATTATTGAACTAAAATTTTGAAAGGATGTAGTTTTCAACATTAATAATAAGCCTATAATACATAAATTTCAAAAAAAAAAAATTTAAAAAGGCTTATAAAAAGAAATTATAAAACCCAACGTATTTGCTTTTTTTTTTTTCCAATAAATAAAGTTCTTCTTTTAATTTAATTTTGGATATATTTTAAGTTTAATAATGATCATTTTGAAAGAGATTTCTGAAGCCGTACATTTTGTCTAAGAAGTAAGAACGAAGGAGACATGTGAAATGTGGCACGTATACAGTATATAAGCATGGCTAGGGAGACATAATTATTACTCCCAACCACCTAAAAGTACGATATCAATTGTCATGTAGGCAGGGTACGCACAACAACTAAAAAGAGAGCCAAAACCAATTTCCCAAAACATTGGCCAGCTTTAAAATGAGAGAAAAAACCCACCAAAATCACTATAAATACTAGATATATAGACTCGACTTCACCTCAATTATGACATCCAACAAAATCTCGAAGAGCCCTAATATATAGGTTTTTTTTTTTTTGAGAAAAAGTCCTTCTATAAGAGTAAAGTCTAAGAAATGGGTATGTAAATTGTTAATGTGATCTTATTCCACCAATAATGTAGCAAAACTATGGGCAATAAGGGAGGGTCTACATCTAGCTCAGGATTGATAAAGGTGTGATAGTAAGGTTACACTTTCACCAATCAGACCTTTGGAAATTTATTCTCCGATTTATACTTGTACATTTTTCTATTAGAATAAAAGTCTAACCCTATATGTTTAGCTGAGAACAGATGGAAAGAGAGGAGAGAAGAAGTGAAGGATAAGCAATTACCATGATTGTGATTTCATTCAGTGGTCGCTGAGAATTGGATAATCAATTACCAATAAAGAAGTTTTCTGAATAATATTGTCTAAAACCACATGTATTTCCTCAAAAAAATAAAGATAAAACCATAAGTAGCCTTTATATATAAAAGCAGAGACCTCATGTGAGAGTGCATGAGGTCCTGCCACGTGGCATTCTAATATTGCATTTAACCTTTTTTACTTTTTTTTATTAAGTTTTTTTTATTGTTACCTAATAAATCATAGTAACTTATTTTTACTATTATATAAATTTAGCATTTTTTACTTCTTTTTTTTTTTTTTTTTTTTTTTTTTTACTATTACTCAATAGATCATAGCAACTTATTGCATTTAACCTTTTTTTACCTTTTTTCATTAAGTTTTTTTTTACTATTACCCAATAAATTATAGTAACTTATTTTTACTATTATATAAATTTAGCATTTTTTTACCTCTTTTTATTAAGTTTTTTTACTGTTACCCAGTAGATCATAGTAACTTATTTTTACTATTATATTGATATGAGCTGTTCTTGACAATTAGACCAACTAGTATGTAACTCGTGCTACCGCACGAGAATGGTTAATATAGTAATACTATTGGTCAATTTCTTTTTTGTCTTTTTGGGTTTATTACAAGGAGGATAGAATTAGATAAAACAATAAAAATATATATTGCACTTTATTATTTAAGTGATGTTATTGGACTTTTTTTTTTTTAGTTTATCATAGGAGGATAGCATTAGATAAAACAATGAATAAAAAAAAAAGAATATTACATTTTATTAAGTGATGCTACAATGAAAAAAGAAAAAGAGAATATTGCATTTTATTATTTAAAAAATATATAAAGGGGCATTAATATATTTTTTTTGTTTGTCAAACTTTAAAAAATAAAAACCTATTCACCAACTTAAACATTTCAAGGTCGATCGAGCATCTCTTGCACGTAACCACAAATTCTTCATAACCATAAGGATAAGGTTCATCACGGTTTCAATGTCTCATTCCAGCTTTTTGGCAACCTTGAAAGTTTGGACTTTGATACATGGTGGTTCCCATAGCAAGTAGTCAAAGTATTCTTTGGCATTTTAGAAGCCTATGCTTCCCGTGCTAATTTGCCACCAACAACAATTCTTTCGAAGGGAAACCCAATTTAGATTTCTTTGAAGTTATTTTTATTATTGCCACTAATTAGCTAATATTAGTCAATTACTTTCAAACTAACTAAATTCATACATGCATTAAAGAATTAAACTTAGTATGTAAACATCATAAACTCAAAAATCAATGTGTATATAAATAATCTCAAGGAAAATACTCATGACCTAAAGTATCTCTTAATTAGGTCACACACACAATTCAAAGAACTCAAAATTCTATGCATGCATTTCTCTGATTATGGGGCTAAACCTAGGGCATGAATGAAAAGAAAAAAAAAATTACACACACACTCTTGTTTAGAAAATGACCAATCTGGCATCAACACATGGTTTAGAAAAAATGATAATTGAAGTCTTATAAGTTATAACTAATGCAGATTTGATCCAGGGTTTTTCTGAAGGTTGTGGGTTTGAGGGAATATTGTTGTTGATGCTCAAGAAGCTTACATGGTATTAACAATTACATTATCCTTATTAGCTTGAATATGAATATCATGATCATCATACTCTTGTAAAATCGTAAGCTCATCAACATTGAGAAATGACAGCTTGTCTAAAGTCATCACTTGCTTTGCTGTGACATAATAAACCACATTTTGGAATAATCAAAATCATCTAACTCAAAAGAAACTTTAAGGTTCTAGATTATTGATTTCTTTTTCCCTCAGTTTATGAAAAAATTCAATGCTAGGGAATAACCATATGCACCAACCCCTTTTAAACCCAAGTAGTTTTTACATAGTCACAATCATACTTCACTATACGAATTATATCACACCTCAAAACCAAAGAAAAAAAAAATCAAATTTTGGAGTTAAAATAAACTTCCAACCTAGACTCTATGTGGCCAACAATGTTCATTATGCGTGAGACACCATGAGAGACATTGTTTGAAATTTTTTAATAATGCCTAGCCTTTGCTCTATCAATTGGACTATTTGGACTCAAACCACAATTTAGCCAAGTATCAAAATTATCTGGAAAAATTTACCTAGGCAAATATCATTCATCCATCAATCTTAGAAAAAACTGACAAATCTACACATGCCTGATAAGCTCCCGAAGAAATAAAGAAATAGCTCTTTGATCTTTGTTTCTACACAAATGAATAACCCAATTTCTATTATATGAAACGATAAATTCCATTTTACAATCAATCATATAATAACCATGGACTATCCTACATAAAAATTAGACAAAGACAACTATAACATAAGCAGCATGTTTCAACAAAAAGTAATATACTATAAGAGCTTGTACTTTATAAAATTGGCAAACGAAATGCAATACTATCACCTTTTTTTTTCCTAGAAGAACAACCACCTTTATTTGTGTGATATACATTGGGATTGAAGGATAGCCTTCATGAAAGGAGCAATTTTTGTTGAGAAAATGGGAAAAGAGATATACAGAGACAGAGAAAGAATGAAAGAAAAATAACTGGGTAGGGAACAGTGGTTTAAGGAGTCAATAGATAGTTGTTACGTTGGTTTGGATTTGTACATAAGAAGTGTAGGAGTAATAGGACTCAAAAACTAAATGTTTAATGGTGGCTTAAGAACTGTGTTTGATCAAAGAAGTGCAATATTTGTTTTTTTAAAGCCTGAAATTTGAAGATGCGAAAGACACATCTTTTCACGCTTTATTGAGTTTTTTTATTTGAAATCACATGTATATAAGACATTTAAAATTTAAAATCATATTATAGTAAAACTGGTATTGTACACTAAATAACCTGGAAATTTTAGCAAGGGGGAGATTCTTTCCAAACTTAAAATTTAAAAGTTTGGGGGACTATAGATATAGAGCTCTAGTATGGATTTAGGAACTGATTTATGTGGAAAAACAAATCATGCCATAGTAACACATATTTATGAAATATGAATTCTTTCAAACAACTTGTGAGAAATTAATAACAAATATGGAAAAGACTTCTAGTTTGAATTCATTCAAACTTAGCTTGACTTGCCCCCATCTAAAACAACCTTTCTAACAAAGAATGCCTAAAATAACTAAAATGAGTAGCACCATAAACAACATAGGCTATATATTGATTACTATCTTAGGCATTGCAAAGCTAATCAGTACTTTTAATTTCAAAACCATAGCAGTCTCAATTTTCAAAAGAGGGGAAAAAAAAAAACTAATCAATCTAATGCCTCCAATAGGTAAATTGGCTAGTTGTTTATTTTTATCGTTTTAAATTATTTTTGTGTTAGTTCTTGCTTGAATTAGATTGATTAGTTTTTTTTAAAGAAAAAAATGCAAATAAGAGCCAATTCAAACACAAATACACCAAATGGACAAAGATTAATATGAATTATGAGATAAATAGAAGGGAATCAAGCTATCCTAACCTATAAGTTTGTTCTAGCAACTCTTCTTGAAGATTAGATCCAACAATTCAACAATTTTTTTTTAGAACAATTCAAAAAAATTTAGATCCACGGATTACTGTGTAAACCAAACAGCCATACTAAATAAATAATCCCTTAATATGCAGTAACACAGTGTTTAACAAAATCTTCACTCTAAACTTCAGATTTGGCTATTAAAATCAGTTTGTAAAGAAAAAAACAGGCTAAAACATGCAAGTTAGAGACCATTCAAACACAAATACACTAAATGGAAAAAATCTAGTATGAAGTATGAAATAAATAGAAGAGAAATCAGACATCCTAACTTATCAATTTGTTCTAGCAACTCTTCTTAGAGATTACCCCAGTGTTGTAATTGACAAAGAACTCAACAAATCATAATTCAACTTTCAGATTTGACTATTAAAATCATGGGTGATACTCCCAATATCATCAAAACAAAAGGAAAAGATGATAAATTAGGTCTATAAATTAGGTATAATAGGTTAAATTATATGAAATATAATTCTTGGTAAATTAACTTAAGTAAATAAATAGAATAGATTGAAAATAACATAAGAGAAGGCAGATTTGTTTAATATATTACCTTCAATCAGCTCACCACATCGACCAAAAGCATCCTTTAGAATAACTTCATCAGTATCAGAAGAAAGCCCTCTAATCCAAAACACAACAAATGAACCAAGTCTATCTTGATGACAGCAAGGTCGGAAATGTTTTTCTAGGATGACCAAGAAAGAAAGTTAATTTGGAAAAACAATTGTAGGATAGGAGGCTACAATCACTATGAAATCAATACATCTTTAGCAAGACCTAATGACCAAGCATTTAGTCAAACATGTAGAGGACACTTTAATTCACCCAAATAAATGAGCATGATCCAATATTCCATGAGATGTATCCAACTAATGTAATTGAATTAACAATATGTGGTTTAGATTTTTTTTTTTTTTTTTGGAGAGGAATGTGGTTTAGGAATTAAATGCATACAGTAAAATACAGAAACTAAGCTAAACAGTTAAATAGCCGTATATAATAACACTTCATATAGCATCCTATTCATAATTTTTTAAGAAAACAATGAACAAAATCCAAAGCAACCAACTTGTTTCGTTGTTTCACATCAGTGTTGTTACTCTTTATATTTTAATAATATAGATGCTTTAAGTTGGCAATTGGCTACCAAACACAAAATTTGCATGTACAAAAGAGGGTAGAAATAGACCTTTGCAAGAGTTCTACTATTTGTATGGGGTGCCTTGTTCTTGTCCCCTATAGACAAATAGAAAAATAAAAGAATACAATTTTACATTCCAAACAACAATCATAATTATAATAAGAAAAGGGCAATACAAATCAAATAGTTGGCATGCAATACTCAACCCAATTTAGAGAATTCATTAAATTAGAAAGTTAACATTGACACCCAAACCAATAGACATGAAAATTTGAAGAAGAAAAAATGACACCAAAATCAAAAGGAATTAAAAAACAAATGATAAAAAAAAAAAAAAAAAATTTTACAATTCAGAGAATGAAATTCAGTCAAATAAGAAGAAGAAGAAGAAGAAAAAAAGAACATTACATAGGATGACAACCAAACCATGTTTAAGCAAATCATAATTATAATAAGAAAAGGGCAATACAAATCAAATAGTTGGCGTGTAATACTCAACCCAATTTAGAGAATTTAATAAATTAGAAAGTTCACATTGACACCCAAACCAATAGACATGAAAATTTGAAGAAGAAAAAATGACACCAAAATCAAAAGGAATTGAAAAACAAATGATAAAAAAAAAAGAAACTTAATACAATTCAAAGAGTGAAATTCATTCAAATAAGAAGAAGAAGAAGAAGAAGAAGAAGAAGAAGAAGAAGAAAAGAACATTACATAGGATGACAACCAAACCACGTTTAAGCAAAGAAAATTTCTTTTTTCTCGGCAATACCTTCAATGGCTGTCAACCCTAAGCTAAATGGATTTCAAACGTCTTTGATCATGCACTTTCTTTCTTTGTCATTCAACCTTAATCAAAACCAATAACCCAAATACCTAAATTAATAAAAATCAATCCAAAATAACAAAACCTAAATCATATTTGATACCAATTTTTATTGTTTAAAGATACCTGTATCAATAGTGATTTAGGCAATATATATTGGTGGCAAGATTCTAGGTTGAAGGTGGGAGATGGTCTGACATGGTGGTGGTCCTCAATCTCTCCTTCATAGTGCCTCACGTCTCTCTCCCTCCCTTGTCTCTTGTGAAATCAATGATTTCATCGGGTATAAAAATAGCCTCTTTGCCTATAAAAAAAAAAAAAAAATAGCCTCTTTGGTTTTCACGTTTGACGGCAAAATCAAGAAAAAACTTAATTAATACAATAGCTCACTTGACCCGATACATAGAATCTATAAAATTAAACTTCAATTTCAAATTTTAATTGAACAATTGGAAGGATAATGATTTGCTCTCCATATAAATGTAGACACATGGCACAAAATTGGAACTCTAATTTGGAAAAAAAAAAATAGCCGCTTTGGTTTTCACGTTTGACAGCAAAATCAAGAAAAAGTTTAATTAGCACAGTAGCTCACTTGACCCGATACATAGAATTTAAAATTAAACTTAAATTTCAAATTTTAATTGAAAAATTGGAATGATAATTATAATTTGCTTTCCACATAGATGTAGACACATGGCACAAAATTAGAACTCTAATTTGGAATTCCAATTTGAGTTTCTCTCTGCTTCACCTATTATATATATATATAGATTAGACCAAAAGTTATTCACTATAAAATTGATTACCTATTAAAAGTAGACCAAACCTTATGAAAAACTCAGGCCCACTTCTTACCTTACATTTTATGACCTAAGTTTAACCATTCCCATGTGTAAATCAAAGCAAAAACTCTTACCCTCTTACAAACTCTCTTCTTCCTCCATAGATGATACCTTTAGAAAATCTCATTCTCATGAAATATCTCTTCATTTTTCCCCAATTTCAATTCAATATGTTTTTGTCTATTAATAATATTCTATGCAATTTATACAGACAAATTCTCTCTCATCGACTAGTGCAACAAAAATCAATATATATATATATATATATAAGTAGAGACCTCATGCGATAGTGTATGAGGTCTTGCCAAGTGGCGTTTTAACTTTACATTTAGCTTTTTTTTTACCTCTTTCATTAAGTTTTTCTATATTAATATGTGTTGTGATGGTCCCAAGTATTTTCACCTTTTAGATTTCTATTAAAAAGTGAGAATACATAATTTGATCGATTCGTCAATATTTCATACTTTTTTTTTTCTTTTTTCATGAAGTTTCATACTTTTCTCACAACCCATAATTTTGAGAAAAGTTTGTGCTCTAGAAATTCTTAGCACAATCCTTCAGACAGTCCCATTATTTTTTCAAAGAAAACCTTTCTTTTGAAAAAATTGTTTAATGCAATCCCTCTATGTACAACTCTCTCTTCTTCCCTTTCCCTTCCCTTACTTTTTCCTCCTTTCTTTCTTTTTCATCTCCCTTACAACCAAACTTGATATTAGTGTCCAAATTCAGCTAATAAAAAAATTTTTTTTGGGGATATTAATAAAAAGAGTTTGTGTAATGACCCAAGGAAAAGCGCTAGCTACATCTGCGCTATACCTCAAAAGAACTAGTCACAATTGAGGTTCCTTGTAGTTGTTAATAAAATCCAGATCTACCCAGTAAATACCCGATGTGGGACTCATCACACACCCACACACATCACATGATCAATCAAATTGGGGCATCACAGTTTGAATTTTGTAAGAATGGGTGTAAAATTCATATTTTACATCATCCAATAAGAGATGTTACATCAACTTTTTACTTAAAACTCAGTACATCATACCACACTGAATAACATCTTAATAAACTCCTAATTTGGTTGAATTTTCAGATGAGCATTATAATTGATTGAGTGTGGTTGTTCTTATTCTTTAATACAAAATAAGATGATGTGGCATGTTGGAATTGGATGGTGTAAAACTTGGGTTTTAAACCACATCCTTATAGAATTTAATCTTTAATAAAAATATGTAAAAACATGTTTAATTACCATTTTAGTCTTTAACATTTGTACTATGTGTCAAAATGGTTTTTAACATCTTAAACGTGTCAAAGATTAATATCAAGATTAATATCAAAATAATATTAAGCGGTACATGAAAAGAATTGATGTATCTAAGATTAATATCAAAATAATATTTTTAAACCATCTAAGCTATCCTTTGAATTATCACATGTCCTTAATTAGAAAATAAAATAAAATATTTGAAAATATATTAATTGCATCTCCATAAATAAATGAGATATCATTTTATTAGAAGAAATTGGAAATTTCTTTTCTTTTCTTTTCCTTTGCTTTCTTGGCAACCAAATGAGGTCTAAGTCTTGACTTTTTAGTTAAAGTTCTCATGAACATCATCTAAAAAACATACTATTTACCTAATTTTAAAATGAGAAATTAAAAAAAAAACAAAAAAACAAAATTAGGTATACAATGTCAAATTTCATAGTCTCCTATTACTTCAAATGAATGTTTAATTTTTCTCGCAAAGTATTAAATGGTAAAGACTCTGGGCCATAGTCTCAATTACAACTCTCAATTTGGACTTGGATGACACCAATCAACAATGTATCATTATGAGATGCAGAAAAAATTTGGGGTGTACACAACGTTTAGTGTGGATGGAAAGAAATTTAATAATATTCTAATTGTTTAGGTAAGTGAGAGACCTATTCCAATTTAATGATCTTAGAATTTTTTATACAAGTAATAATCAAGAAAACTTCCATCTAAAATAAGTCGGACTTTTGGCAAGAGAGAAAATTAATGTCTAGACAAATGGAGCTAAGGCTAGCCAAAATGGACCAAGTAATGAATATAATTAGTGTCATGTCAACAAGGTAAGAAATCAATTTCCTAATTATTTTTCTATTTTGTGTTTAAAAATTGATACATTCATTTAATAAAAGTAGTGTGTAACCCTGTGCATATGCACATGTACATTTAAAACAATTACAATTATATATATATATATGATTTAGAATTTAATAGGATCTAGACTCCACACTTCCATTGCAACTACTTTAGCTCAAGGAAAACAATATATATCTTTATATCTTTTCTTTATTTAAAAATAATTACAATATGCTGCTAACCCTGCAACTTGAAATTTTTTCCCCTGACTCCCGCAATTTGAACCTTTTTGTCCCTTAAACTCCAGATACTTTGTGTATGGGGAGATGCCAATTCAGCTACATGGACCTCAATATATATATATATATATATATATATATATATATATATCTCATTTAATAAATACAAAACTTCTTTAAAAAAAAAATTAATATGTTTATCATAATTAAGGAAAATCCTAATGGGTAATTCAGTTGAACATATGTGAAAAAGGCATATACATACCACAAATAGTAAAGGAGAAAGAAAAAGTTGCTAATCCCTTTTAATATGGTTAATTACTTTGCCTCAATCAGTCGTCCAAACAACAAACCACTTATTCACACCACAACCACAAATGACAATGTAACATTAGCCATATGTAATTCTTAATCTGAAAGTACAGATTTCTTTAATAGCTTTACCTTCGTTTCTTTTAGCTAATATGTCTTTACTGAATCAAAAGCAAACCACAAAAATCATATAAAAATCACCAAATTAGAGTTTAAAATTATAATTAAATTTTTAAAAGAAATCTAGGCACATTTGCACAAAAATTCCATGTAACTAAGTCACACTTAGGAATATTGGACCATTTTTCTTTTGTATAAATAAAGGGGTCTCATGGGAGGAGGGGACTAACAATTTTCTCTCCAAAACATTTATTGTAGGAGCATAAAAGTTTTCCATTGTAGAATTTTCATGATTATAGAACATGACTTGCCAACTAATCAAATTAGAGTTTTTAGTACCCATCTCAATTTCACAACATCAAGAACAAACCTCAGTGTATACAATGTCAAATTCCATAGTCTCCTATTACATCAAATGAGTGTTTAATTTTTCTCGCAAAGTATTAAATGGTAAAGCTTCTAGGCCATAGTCTCAATTACAACTCTCAATCATGTTGGACTTGGATGACACCAATCAATAACATATCATTATGAGATACAGAAAAAATTTGGTGTGTACACAACGTTTAGTGTGGATGGGAAGAAATTTCATAATATTCTAATTGGTTAGGTTAGTAAGGGACCTATTTCAATTTAATGACCTTGGAATTTTTTATACAAGTAATAATCAATGAAACTTCCACCTAAATTAAATAAGTTGGACTTTTGGCAAGAGAGAAAATTGATGTCTAGACAAATCAAGCTAAGGCTGACCAAAATGGACTAGGTAATGAATATAATTAGGGTCATGTCCACAAGGTAAGAAATCAATTTCCTAATTATTTTTCTATTTTGTGTTTAAAAATTGATACATTCATTTAATAAAAGTAGAGTGCAACCTTGAGCATATGCACATGTACATTTAAAAATAATTACAATTATATATATATATATATATATGTGTGTGTGTGTGTGTGTGTGTGTGATTTAGAATTTAATTGGATCTAGACTCTTCGGTTTCTTCATGAAATAATTCACTTGCTACAAAAATTAAAATATTAGATGAAATACATGGCATAAAATTGAACTCCAATTAAAATTCAATTTAGAATCTAATTGAATTTAGATTCTTTGATTTTTGCACCTAATAATTCACTTGACACACAAATTTAAAAATTAGATGAGACATGTGGCGCAAAATTAAACTCTAATTTAGAATTTAATTAAATTTTCTCTTAGTTTTGGCTATATATATATATATATATGTGTGTGTGTGTGTGTGTGTGTGTGTATGTATGTGCGTATAGCAACCTACCATCAGTCTATTTAAAAATTACATGTTGTTCATGAAATCACAGTCTCATATATGGCCCTTTTTTAGGAGCCACTATTTCATCAAAAAAACTATCTCATAAAAAAAAAAAAAAAAAAGTTAGTATATTCAAATGTATTTGGAATGGTGAGTCCATCAGTATTTGGAATCAATGTTTAAAAAAAAAAAAAAAAAAAAAAAAACCTTAAATTGGACACGTGACACAAAATTAGACAACAATTAGAATCTAATTTAGAATTTAATTGGATTTTCTTTCAGTTTTGGCTTTAATTATATATATAGACTGGTTATTGGCCTATGCGTTGCACGATTTGTTTTTTTGGTATGATCTTTTTGGGTAAATATTATGATTGGAGAAGATTTTTTTGGGAAAAAAACTTCTTTCATTTTTATGTAGTGATTTTAAAAAATACAATGAAGGGTTTTATGATAAATTTAATTTTATGAAATACATTTATATAAAATAAAACTCATAAATTGTATAAGATATACGTAAAATTATAATTCACGACTACGCATGAAAGTTATTGTACTTTTTAAATTTCTATTAGCTAGATCATATTTCTTAAATAAACTGAACATCCATTTCATCACCCCGTTATACACGTAATGATTGGAATGTTGTTAGTTAGTACATGATTGCTTGTTAAACAATATTGAGTAAAAATTATTTTAATTCTATTTAAGGAATTTTTTGTGAAATTTTCATTTTCATGTCCATTTTTTTAATCTAATAGATTTAATTTTTCACGTTATTTTAATTGAATAGTATTGTGTGTATAATTTTTTTTCTTACCTACAATTGATAATTCACAAAATGAGTAAACAACTTATTGTGTATTGCAAAAGATAAAAATATGAACATTAAGATAAGCATGAACATGAAGGGAGATTTCTATTCATTTTCTTGAAGAAAAAATTTACTTACAGAAAATTCCAAACTTTATTAGGTAAAGAATAATCAAAGTTATAGATAGCAAAATCAATAAACCAAAAAATTTAGGAGCCTAAGAGGAGCCATTACTCAGTTGAAACAATCCAATATACTCAAGGACTTAAAAAAAAAAAAAAAATAGCCATCCACTCCACACTTCCATCGTAACTGCTTTAGCTCAAGGAAAACAATATATATCTCTATATCTTTTTGTATTTAGAAATAATTATAATGTGCTACTAACCCCCCAACTTAAACCTTTTTTCCCTGACTCTCACAATTTGAACATTTTCTCCCTTAAACCCTAGACACTTTGTGTATGGGGAGGTGTCAATTCACCTACATGACCCTCGACATATACATATATATATATATGTATATATATATATATATATATATATATATATATATATATACACACACACACATATATCATTTAATAAATATAAAACTTCTTTAAAAAAAAATTAATATGTTTATCATAATTAAGAGAAATCCTAATGGATACTTCAGTTGAGCATATCTGAAAAAAGACATATACATACCACAAATGGTAAAGGAGAAAGAAAAAGCTGCTAATCCCTTTTAATATGGTTAACTGTTTTGCCTCAATCAGTCGCCCAAACAACATACCGCTTATTCATGCCACAACCACAAATGACAATACAACATTAGCCATCTGTAATTGCTAATCTGAAAGTACAGATTTCTTTAATAGCTCTACCTTCATTTCTTTTGCTAATATGTCTTTACTGAATCAAAACCAAGCCACAAAAATAATATAAAAATCACCAAATTAGAGTTTAAAATCATAATTAAATTTCTAAAAGAAATCTAGGCACATTTGCACAAAAATTCCATGTAACTAAGTCACATTTAGGAATATTGGACCCTTTTTCCTTTGTATAAATAGGGGAGTCCCAATGGGATGAGGGGGCTAACAATTTTCTCTCCAAAACATTTATTGTAGGAACACAAAAGTTTTCCATTGTAGACTTTTCATGATTAAGGAACATGATTTGCCAACTAATCAAACTAGAGTTTTTAGTACCTACAGCAATTTCACAACATCAAGAACAAACCACAGTGTATACAATGTCAAATTCCATAGTCTCCTATTACAACAAATGACTGTTTAATTTTTCTCGCAAAGTATTGAATAGTAAAGCTCCTGGGCCATAGTCTCAATTACAACTTTGACATTCATAGTACCTATCAACAACGTATCATTATGAGATGTAGAAACAATTTGGAGTGTACATAATGTTTAATGTGGATGGGAAGAAATTTCATATTATCCCAATTGGTTAGGTTTGTAAGGGACCTATTCCAATTTAATGATCTTGAAATTTTGTATACAAGTAATAATCAAGGAAACTTCCACCTAAATTAAATAAGTTGGACTTTTGGCAAGAGAGAAAATTGATGCCTAGACAAATCAAGCTAAGGCCGACCAAAATGGACTAGGTAATGAATATAATTAGGGTCATGTCCACAAGGTAAGAAATCAACTTCCTAATTATTTTTCTATTTTGTGTTTAAAAATTGATACATTCATTTAATAAAAGTAGTGTGTAACTCAATGCATATGCACATGTACATTTAAAAACAATCATAGTTATATATATATATATATATGATTGTTTTATAAATGATTTAGAATCTAATTGGATCTAAACTCTTCAGTTTTTGTACGAAATAATTCGCTTGCTACAAAAATCAAAATATTAGATGGGATACATGGCGTAAAATTGAACTTCATTTAAAATTCAATTTAGAATCTATTTGAATTTAGACTCTTTGATTTTGCACCTAATAATTCACTTGACACACAAATTTAAAAATTAGATGAGACACGTGGTGCAAAATTAGACTCCAATTTAGAAGCTGAAATCTAATATGAGAATGTATAAGGTCTTGCCAAGAGACGCTCTAATTTTGCATTTAGTATTTTTTTTTACCACTTTCATTAATTTTTTTTACTGTTACCCAAAAGTTTACATTAACTTATTTTACTGTTATCTCATTAATCTCTTATTAATTGCCTAAGCTTACATCACACATTTCTCTCTTTTTTATGTCTTTTAGCACGCCCACTATAATATTAAATATGTGAACAAAACACAAATATATAAGAGAGTTGGACATACTTTTATTTCATAGTATTAAATATGTGAACATAACACAAATTATTTGATTTTCACGGTCCTGTTACTCTTTTGCATTTATTTTTTGTTTTATGATTTAAAAAATAATAATCTTACCTTTTTTTTAGGGTGAAAAATTAATTTTACCTTGAGAAGGCTATAAATATATAGTGAAACAACAGTTATAAATTGCACACACATAACCATTATAATTATTTAGTTCAAAGAATGAGTAAAAAAAAAAAAAAAAATTGGAGGAATATTGTAGAATAAAAGTTTTTACAAAATGTCTCTCTCTTAGAGACCTCATGCAAGAGTGCATGAGATCCTGCCAAGTCGTACTCTAATTTTGCATTTAGCCTTTTTTTTTTTTTACCTCTTTCATTAATTTTTTTTTTTTTATTGTTATCCAAAAGTTCACATTATCTTATTTTACTGTTATCTAATTAATTGTCTAAGCTTACACCACACCTTTCACTATTCTACATGTCTTTTAGCATGCCTACTATTTTAGTATTTAAAAAAAAAAAAAAAAACAAAACAAAAAAAGTAAGGGGTAATAGTAATAACTAATGAGATAAGACCCTAGAGAGAGATAGAGAGACATTTTTGTAGATTGTTAAATAAAAGGCACTATTTCACTATATATTACCAGAATAAAAGACTTGAGACTAACAAAACATTTGAAAGAGAGAGAAAGAGGAATCTGAGGGTCACAACCTCCGTTATACTGGCTTCCCACCACCATCAAGACACCGAATCCCTACGAGTAATCTTTTTTTCTTTTTAAATTAGGGGCTTAAATATGATTTAGGTTCGGTAATTTGGTTAGTTAGTTTTTGTTTTGGGTATATAAGTAGAGAGAATATTTGGTGCGTAATGTAAAGTCATATTCTACCATGGTTTAATTTTAAATCATCTATAAGACACATGCATACACAGTTGCGCACACCGTGTCTTAATGTCTCACTATCGGTGAGTGAAAGATAGTTAGAGAGTTGGGTATACTTTTATTTCATAATATGAAATATGTTAACACAATACAAATTAGTTTATTTCATGGTCCCGTTACTCTTTTGCATTTATTTTTGGTTTCATGATTTTAAAAAAAAAAAAAAAAAATCTTACCTTAAGAAGGCTATAAATATGCAGTGAAGCTACTAAACCAATTTTTAATATCTCAAAATGTATATATTTCTTTACTCTAATTTAGTTTACTTTTTCTTTATAATTTATGCACAACATTATTCAAAACAGTTTTACATAAAATATTACAAAATTATCCGTGCATCGCACGGGCAACTTACTAATTATTTATAATTAAAGTATTCCATTTCCATGATTGCGATTTCATTCAATGGTCGCTGAAAATTGGATAATCAATTACCATTCAAACAGCATAGATTGGGATTTGTATATTGTAATGAATTGTATTTTCCGCTAGGGTTAATTATTGTTATACACACACTCTTTCACACAGCTATACACAGACAAAATTTGCATTAAAATCTTGAATTGAGTGTGTATAAAGTTGTGTACAAGACTGTATGTGTAATAAACACCACTTTATGCTTAGTCCTATGCGAGTAAGGCAATAATGCTGCTCACAGTTTTTCCAAGGCTTTAAAATGGTTATTATAAATCTCTTTTTAGTCTTTATCGTCTGCCTATGTAATGAACTAATTGTGTTCAATTCCCTCTTAAAAAAAATAAATAAATAAGAAGAAGAAGAAGAAGAACTAATTGTGTTCAAACTTTTTGAACGAATCATATCAAATATATTTTTTTATATGTTGTCTTCGATGTAGTAGTTTTTCTTAAATTTTTTTTCCTAGAATAATAATAATACTACTTGCTACGCCCTAAAATTCAGTTAGTTTATAATTTTATCCTTGACCATGGACCATTCAGGCATTCACGTTACAAATTAATTTGTTTACGTTTCATATATTCTGACTAACATATGTAAGTGATTATTTTTATTGGAAATATTGTGATCTCCACCCTATAAATAGCTAAACATAAAGGAACATCAGAACCACTTCTAAGTCCTAATTAATCATTTTACTCCATTTCCTTCTGGACACAGCTTGTGGTGAAGATGAATTGTACTAACAAAAGGTAACAAATACTTACGCCGTTCTTTAATTACAACACATAGAGGTTTCAATCACGCTGGACTGCTTCTGTAATAAGCAAAATTGATGCCCATCCTTGATGTTCGGGGGGATATTGTATTCACTTTCATAAGCTTTTAGTACAAATATTAATTTGTACTAAAATTATTAGGTTCTAGCCTCTGTTTATAAGCATCGTGTGAGAAAAGAACGATGCTAAAATTATTAGTGCAAATTTAACTACATAAAGTCTACAAACTATCTTGACAATTAATGAATGAGATTGGTGGAATTCAAAAGTATAATAAATAATTTTTCACAACAACAACAAAGTCTTAGTCCAAAATTTTGGAGTCGGCTATAAATCTCTCAACAGATTAGTTAAGATTAGCCATGTGTATTATTTTGCTCTATTTTATTCTATATTTGTATCTAAAATTTTTTCTTCGGTTAGTTCCTTAATTGACACATACTAAAGTATATTTGGTTTTCCTCTACCTTTTTCAATCCCTCAACTTGAATCAGCTCATTTTTTCAAGCTACTAGTAACCAACCCTTTAATCCTATAATTTATTTGAATATTCAATTGATGGACCTTGAATTTCAGGTTGGAGGGTAAGGTGGCAATTATCACCGGGGGTGCAAGTGGGATTGGAGCAAGTGCCGTGCGCATATTTTCTGAACAAGGTGCCAAAGTTGTGATAGCCGATATCCAAGATGAACTTGGCCAAGCCATAGCCAATAAGCTAGGTGAAGATGTTTTCTACATCCACTGTGATGTATCGAACGAAGACGATGTTATCAATCTTGTAGACACAACCATTGCCAAACATGGAAAGCTCGACATCATGTACAACAATGCAGGCGTCATGGACCGTCCCTTTGGGAGCATTTTGGATACCACAAAGGCAGACCTTGACCAATGCATCGGGGTTAACTTGGGTGGTGCTTTCCTAGGAGCCAAACATGCAGCAAGAGTCATGGTACCCCAATGTAAGGGTGTCATACTATTTACTGCTAGTGCTTGTACATCAATTGCAGGACTTTCAACTCACTCTTATGCTGCTTCAAAATATGCAATATTGGGTCTAGCCAAGAACTTGGCATCGGAGCTTGGGCAGTATGGTATAAGAGTGAATTGTGTTTCGCCTTATGCTGTGCTGACAGGCATGAGTTCAAAGGGTCTGCATGAAGATGATGTTGCAGCAATAGAAGTTAGAGCAACCAAGATGGGTAATCTGCAGGGGCAAGTTCTTAAGCCAGAGGGTATTGCACGGGCTGCTCTCTACTTGGCTAGTGATGAATCTGATTTTGTGAGTGGGCTCAACCTTGTGGTGGATGGTGGGTTCAGTGTGGTCAATCCAACCATAATGAAGGCTTTTAAAATTGTTCCATAAAGATAATATTTTGGAGCTAAATTTATCCTTTAGAGTGCTGATTTCGTGATGATGGGTTTTTCTTTTTCCTCTCTTTTTGGGGAACTACTTTTTCTGTTATTATCCTAAATAAATATGTGATTGTATCTTATCAAAATCAAAATAAATGTGATTTTATAACTACCCAATAACCATGCTTCTAGAATTGGAGGAATAGATCATGAAAGGTGATTTTTACATATTTTACCAGAGTATATTTGAATTGAGTGAATAGTACAGTAGAATTCTTCGAAAATAGATTAATTTTTGACAAACTTACCTCTATTTTCTCTCAATACAAATAGATCTAGAGAGTTTAGATAAGATTCTCGCACAGGGAAAAAAAAATTCTTATTGTTATTATTATTATTATTATTATTATGTAGGCCTTTTGGAGAGGTCGTGCAGGTGTCCAACTAGGCTTAAGAGAGAATTCTTTGGGCTTGGACCACAGATATGGGTCTATAGAATTTGGGACTAAATTTCCAGTGATCCATATGTTGATAATCCCATTTCGGTCCTCCACCGAATGAAACACAAAAGCCACCATTAAAACCAAAACCTAACTTTGATAGGCGTAGCTGAGCAAACACTATGTGCCCAGCAACCAAGGTCAATCCGACTGAGCTCAGCTCAAATCAGAAAGCCCAAAAGTTGTTCACAATGGAAGAGCTAGTTGAGCATACAGTGTATGCACAATGAGTTTTGCTTAGGACTCTGGCACCATGCAATATCATCTTTTGAGAGAGAGAGGTTTAAAAAAGTAAAGAGCTGAAAAGATATATAGAAGTTTTTTTTTTTTTTTTTTTTTTTTTTTTTTTTTTTGACACCTGTTGAAACGATAGAAGTTAAAAGATTAATCCGGTGGTTTTTAATCTAAGCCCTTCAATGTGGTATTGCATGGTTCAATAGTTAGGATGGAGGCTTTACATTGAAGCTAGAGTGGTCACAGGATCACCTGATCAGGAAATAAATAATTATTATTATATATAAATTTTAAAAATTTTATAATTTTTTTAACCTTAAAAATTTTATTATTTTTGCTACTATTTATAGATCCCACTACAATTTTTGGTACTATACATAGGTCTCACTGCACTATTCAATTAACTTTTACTTCTATTTACAGTATTTTTAACAAAAAGTTTTCAGTTTCAACTAAATAAACTATTCTCAAACGGACATCTAACATAATTAAACTTTGAACAAAATTTGACAATAAACTTGGTTGTTGATTAAAGCTACAACTCCATTTAATTTTTTTTATTAAATGTGAATTTTAACAAATCTATCATTGAATTACACTTTCTTCTTCTATCTTACACACTTACAAAATTTCAATAAGATCAATAGTCAAATGTTCAAATTTCAAGTTTTTGTAGTCTAAAATTATACTTAAAATAATAAGTTTATAGATTGAATAGTAAATAACATTTGATTGACATGGAATTTGACATATGTTTTAAGAAAATAAAGAATATGCAATTCAATAGTTAGATTTTCAAAATATGTAATTTTGTTAATTTGTTTAATGAGAATTGTAGTTTTTGGCTACAACTAAATTTGCATCCAAACGTTATCCTTAAAATTTGTTCTTGGTCCAAAAAGGAAAATTATATATAATTTTTATTAAATAAAAATGTTTTAACTCTTGCAATGAAAATTTCAACAACTTGACTTTAAATTTTTTATTAAGCCCAATTGAAATAAGCTTCAACATGATCCTTAGTTTTTATGTTTTTTTTTTTTTTTTTAGTTTTTCTCCATGTCTTATTTGTATTTCTGTTTTCTTAGTTTTTCTCTATGTTCAATCAAGCATTTTGATAAGTGCTTTACAAATTTCCAAGTTTAAGAAATCTTTTACTGCTTAGTCAAATTCCAAGGGAGTAATTGTGTGTATATTTAAAAAACCATACACTTCAAAAACAAAAATTTATTACTGGAGTATTTTTTTTTCCTTAGTTTCACACTTACTCCGGGCCCTACTCCCTAAGTGTGTTACTATTCTTATTTATTCTATATTTTTTTATTCAATTGATATAACTTCTAAATATAATAAGTTACCATTAATTTGATAAAAATGCATGATTAGTTATTTCATTCTATGTGTTTATGCATTCAATGATTGTTGTATTAACGAACTTTAAACTGTTAATAATTTTGTAAACTATTGTACAATATAGTTGTATTGTATATAATGTGGAAGTTGTATATACAAAAAAATAAAAATAAAAAACAAAAATTAACCCTCTTACTTTTTTCTTGTGCCTACCTTCAACCAATAAATTCCTAGCTTCATCATTATTGACCCCCTAAAAAAAAAATTCTAAAGCCACCACTGATGATGCCCTTACAAACAAAAAGGAAAACCCAAAAAAAAATTTAATGAACTAAAATTTTGAAAGAGATGTCGTTTTCAACATTAATAATAAGCCTATCATACATAAATTTCAAAAAAAAAAAAATTTAAAAGGGCTTATAAAAAGAAATTATAAAACCCTACGTATTGGCTTCTTTTTTTTTCCCAATAAATAAAGTTCTTTTTTTTTAATTTAATTTTGGATATATTTTAAGTTGAATAATGATCATTTTGAAAGAGATTTCTGAAGCCGTACATTTTGTCTAAGATCGAAGGAGACATGTGAAATGTGGCACATATACAGTATATAAGCATGGCTAGGGAGACATAATTATTACTCCCAATAACCAAAAAGTACAATATCAATTGTCATGTAGGTAGGGTACGCACGACTACTAAAAAGAGAGCCAAAACCAATTTCCCAAAACATTGGCCAGCTTTAAAATGAGGGAAAGGACCCACCAAAATCACTATAAATACTAGATATATAGACTCGACTTCACCTCAACTATGACATCCAACAAAATCTCAAAGAGTCCTAATATATAAGTTTTTTTTTTTTGAGAAAAAGTCCTTATATAAGAGTAAAGTCTAAGAAATGGGTATGTAAAACAGTTGATTGTTAATGTGATCTTATTCCACCAATAATGTAACAAAACTATGGGCAATAAGGGAGGGTCTACGTCTCGCTCGGGATTGATAAAGGTGTGATAGTGAGGTTACAATTTCACCAATCACAACTTATCACGTAATAAGTTATATCACAAAATTGTGCCAATTTCGGTGATCTTAGCATTACTCTTTAAATATTGATTAATCTCTTGTTTCATCTTGGCTAACTTCTTTTGGTGTAGTGGCCCCATCTTTGACACTTTTTATTCTTCATTGTAAGAGCATTTGCATCAGTTCGGCTATTTTTTTTTTTTTTTGGTCTATTTTACACTAAGAACCTACTTTTTTTTATTTTACGCTACTACTTTTTCAAAACACTCACATCAATTTATTTATTTTACAATCTATTATACTTAAATAATAGGGTAAATTCCAAAAACCTCCCCTAAGGTTTGGGGAAATACCACTCAGATCCAAAACATTTTAAAATTGACCAATTAGGTCCCTAAAAGACATATTTGTCCCTAAAACCTTAACACCGTTACCCCTCTGTCAAACTCTCTCTACTCTCTTCTCTCTGATTCCTCTCCCTCTTTCAATCCTAGCCAAAACCATAACAGAAAAACCCAAATCTTACCACAAAACACAAAGCCAAAGCCAAAAAGATATAGAAACCCTTTGAAGAAGAGAAGAAAACCCATTTGACACAAATCAAAGATCAATCATTTGCACACTTAAAAGCCAAAATATAAGATGTAAAAACAAAAACCTAGATCCAAAAATAGCTCCAAAACAAGAAAAAATACAAAGATCCACTGATTATTCAAGAAAAAAAATTGAATGGCTCTGGAAAAAGAGACTCGCTTAGAGGCAGAGTTGAGGGTGGAGGCCATGAAGAACTTGGGAGATCTGAGAGTGGACTTTTGCTGGAGATTCATTTGATGGCAACGAGCCATAGCAGAAATGAGCCTTATCCTACACGCTCAAATCTCCTCCGATGAAACCTTGCTGCTGAGCGACGAAGAGCAGGACACGGAAATAGAGTGTGAAGCCATCAATCGCTCCCTCAATCTTGACTACGATCCAAATGACACCGTTTGCAACAATAACATTTGCGCCCCTCTCATCACCTCTGAATCTAATGATCCTGTTGTTGTTGTTGCTTCTTCCAGTGCTTCCTACGATTCTTCTGCCAAGCCCATCTGAATTCTCACTCTCACTCACTCACTACCCCTCATTTTTCCTAGTATTTACAATATCCGCCCTCATTTTTTTTTTTTTTTTTGGGTTTTTTAGTTGTTGTTTATGTTGATGGTGGAAATGAAATGAAAAAATTTTGTGGGTTCGAATTTGTTAATGACATGAATTTGTGAATTTTGTTCTTTGTTGTTGTTGTTGTTGTTGCTGTTTTAAATCAGATCACAGTTTATCATACATTTTTTCCTTGTTCTGGTGGTTCGTTCTAGGAAAACAATGTGAATGATTTTTTAATTTTATGTTAACAAAACTCAAATTTGGATTTGGATAGTTTTGGCTTTGAGTTTTGTTTGGGTTTTTTTTTTTTTTTTTGTTATCGCTTTGGCTAGGATTGAAAGAGGGAGAGGAACCAAAGAGAAGAGACTAGAGAGAGTTCTAACATAGGGGTAACGGTGTTAAGGTTTTAGGGATAAATATGTCTTTTAGGGACCTAATTGGTCAATTTTGAAATGTTTTGGACCTAAGTGGTATTTTCCCAAACCTTAGGGGAGGTTTCTGGAATTTACCCTAATTATTATTATTATATTATTAATTATTATATTATAATATTATTATTATTATTATTATTATTATTATTATTATTATTATTATTATTACCTATCTACTTTATTTATACATTTTTCTCTCTCTCACCTGAAGTATGAATCGTCTCTCTTTCTCTCTCTCAAATATCAATTCCAAGTCTCTCAGTCCTCCCTCAACTCTCTTCCTCTCTCAGATCCCAAACCCATACACTCAAATAACTGTAGCTCCGACGGCAGCAACAGTGGAAGATCTTGTGGCAGTAGATTGGGTGGTAGCAAATCTGGCTCCGTTAGGCTTTTCACGTGGGTTTTTCGTTAAGTTTGGTTTGGGATGGGATTTAGTGTGTTTGTGTTGATTTTGAGTTAGGTTTTCTAATTGCTTGTGTTGATTTTGGTTTAATTTTCCATTGATTTTGGGTCAACTTTGTGGTCGATTATCAATTGTTCAAATAATTTGTGTTGGTGTTGGTTGGGTGGTGCTAGGTTGTGGTGTTTGGTGGTGTTGCTGGGTTGGTGGTTGGGTGGTTATTTTCTTCTTCCTTCTTCTTATTCTGCTACTAGGTTGTTGTAGGCATTAGGGAAGATGTTCTGCTGCTAGGTTGTTGTAGACGTAGAGGAAGAGAAGTGGTTTGATAGAGGATAGGTAAAAATAATAATAAAGTATTATTATACAAAACTACAGTAACTGTGTATATTTACACAGCTACTATAGTAAATTTGGATATTTACAAAGGTTTGCAAGCACTGATGTGGTTTGTTTTTAGGTAAAATGTTTAAAACTAATTTTTTTTTTTTTTCTATTTACCAAGGCCTGATGCGGTTGCTCTAAGATTCTAATGAAGCAAGAATGGACCATTGGGCTACATCATATTTTCTGTAAGGCTAATGGAATGGCTAACAACCTGGCTATGCACTAGCATTGGGGGGTGTAAAACCCCCTAAGTGGCTATTTTACATCCTTTGTCCCCCAAAACATGCCACATTCGGGGTTGTAAATCTAAAAAAATTATACAACCCAACTACAGTAAGTTGCTTAATTTACAACCTACTGTTCATTGGGATGTAAACATAAAATACATTATTTTATTCACTCATATCTCTCTCTCTCTCTCTCTCTCTCTCTCTCTCTCTCTCTCTCTCCAGGTTGCTAGTAAGACATTATTTTATAGTATTTTATAGTGTAGTTATATCATTTTATTGTGTTGTATGGAAAAATAAAAATTGGAATGTTGCGTGTATTGTAAAGTAGGATAATATAATAGATAAAGTAATCATTTGGGTCGTAAAATAGTAACTTTTATAGAACCCCAAATGCTAGTGCTCGTCAAGAGGAATGAGCACACTACAAGAACTGCTATCCAAAGTTTTGTATAATCCAACTATAGTGGGCATTTTTTGTGTTTTGGGCTAGATCGTTTCTGCTCTACCACGACCTGAAATACTAGGGTAGGAGAGTTAGGACTGGCCTAACTGAAACACACCTTAGGCCCGCTTGTGCACAAGTTGGGCCCTCCTTGTGTAGGAACCTATAACGTATTGTGTGCTCACAGTAGGAAAGACTGTTGCAAATGTTATAGCAAGAAATACAATATGGCCGGATAACTAAAACATTTTCTACTAATAACAATAATACATAAATAGCTCCACGAAGGAGGATGTCACAATATGATTACGAGTGACAAGGCCACGGCAAAGAGAAATTAACAGTAAGATAACAAGTTAGTCATTGATCAACCAAAACAAGAAAAAAGGGGATTCGTCTGCCAAAGGAATGGGCTTGGCTCTTTGGCAGATACAAGTCCAAAAAGGAAACCAATCTCCAATGTGGGTAACCTCAGAAGGAGGCTCTTGCTCTAAAAGTTACACAATTTGGAAAAATGACCTAGATGGCTTAATCTCGGATTCTTAATTCATTAGAAAGTGGGCTATTGAGAGGGAGAGAAGTGGATAGCCTATTGATGCATGTTTTTACTCCTATCACTCATGTTTTTCCATTTCTTTTGGTTTTACATGTTCTTTCTTTCTTTCCTTCTTTGTTTTCTCTATTTTCTTTTTCTTTTTTTTCTTTCTATCCTTCTATTTTTTTTTTTTTTTTGTTTATTTTTTCTCCCCCATTTTCACTGTGCACATCTATGGCATTTTATATTACCTAGCATAGCGAGATTTACCATTTTTATCCTTTAACCACTTTTGGCTTGTTATGGATGTCTTTACAGGACTGCCCACTAGTATGCCGGCTACCTAGCCACCACCATTACATTATGTTGACTGTGCCATCACCACTACACTTTGTTGATTGTGCCACGCCTTATTCCTAGACAAAAGTGGTTTTGTTTTTGCCTCTTATCTCCCTTAATACTCTCATCTGGATAAGGGTTATACATCTCCCTTACCAACCTCTATAGTATGCATCTAGTGATCCTAGCTCATGTTTACTCCTTTTTAGTGAGATGTTATCCTAGTAAGACATTTCTCCCAAAAGACCTTGAACGAGAACCCTAAAATAGACTCCCCCTTCTCCCCACCGCCAGACCACACCCTCTCATACCTCTGACTCGTGACCTACCTCCTATGTATTGGCTGAGTACAGGTAGGTGGTGTCTGAGCTTTGCGTGCATGCTCTACTTTTGTTTAAGTCCATTGCTTTTCTGGCTTTCAAGTGTTTGTCATTGCCTCTAGGTTTGTCTGATTCGGTGTACGTTTTAATATCTATTTAACTTTTGCGGCGTGAAAGGCACATGGACCTTTGGGCTTCATTCTCTACGTCCTATCTCCTCTTTGGACTAGGCATTGCTTGGGTATGGCTCTCTCTCTTTTACTACGCTCGTGTCCCCTTTTATCTTGCGTTCATGGCTTGGCTGGTACTCTTGCCATGTCATTACACTACTCTTGCTATGATATCACTTTTCCTTTTACCTTGTTGTTACCTTTGGGCTTACGGGGTGAAGCACCTGCCATGTTAATTTCTTGCATTATCCTTTCTTTTGGACTTTACTACCCAGCATTTCTGTTGGGCCAGCCCATTCCATCTTTTGGGCTTCCTTGGCCCACTTTATTCATTGGGCTTCCTCGACCCATTTCATTTTTCTTTACCTCTTTCACTCTCATAAGTTTTTGCTAAATCATTTGGACTTCCTTGGCCCAGTTACCATATCCTTACCTTTCGGGCTTATTGGCCATTGTGCCAAGCCCTATGAATTTGCTAATTACTTTCTTAGGCTTCCCCTGCCCATTTTTACTTTCTATCCTTCTCTTACAATTCTCATGGGCTTACTACTTTATTTCTTGGTGTACAATTTTTAGACCCATTAAACACTAACAGATTAACCTAGTTATTTAGCCAAGTGATTAGCTTAGGTAAATTATTCAGATATAGGTTAACGCCAGTAAATCATATCATTGACAAGTGCAAAAAATAAAGAACACAACGATATGATAATCCAGGAAAACCAACTGGTAAAAAACCTGGGGAGGATTTAACCTAACTATCCTCAAAGTAAAACAAATCCACTATGAAAGAATTGAAGGTTTACAATAGTGACTTAGACCGCTAACATCCTGTTGCTACTTCGAGTAGAAAACTTACTACCATGACCACGTGATAGCTCTAAGTCCACGGACTACTTCTTTCTCAGATCCACGATATTCACAAGTACACCACTTGTATATCTTTAAGCTCTTTATGCAGCAACTGAAACGGTCACCAAGCTCTCGGCATCAATCTCGATCTTGATAACCCTAAGTGTGTATGAAGGCAAACACTTCTAGATCTTACAAAAGATTCACACACACAGCATAAACAACAACATAAAAACGTGGCTAGGGTTTTTCTATTTATATGAAAAATAAAACATAAAACCCTACACGTCAAACGGGTTTAGGCTAAGTTGGAAAATTTTTCAAAAAAGCAATCTGCACAAGCTTTGATCAATCAAGTCTAACTTTCGATTGATCAAACCTTGCAGAAATTGAACAGTAATTTTCTGCAATTACTTGATTCCAACTTTACACACATCACTTTGAGCAGCGTAAACCTATACTTTAAGTTTTGATCATAGTTTGCCAACATTACACATAGAAGTTCTAATACATTTAGATCCTAATTCCTTAGGACTTAACAAACTCCCCCTTTGGCAATCTGTGACAAAACACAAAATACAAGATGCTCAAAGTTACACAAACAGCCCATTACATTAAAATTGTCCAACCAAAAAACAATTCAACCTAACCACTATCTATCAGTTGCAAGTGTAAACAGTAGCATGATTGAAACCTATAAACTCCTGAAACACTCAACAAACACATAAACGCATGTATGGAAAATAAAAGTAAATCAATATGAAACACAATATAAAAACAAAATTAAACTAACTCTCCCCCTAAGTTAGATACATCAAAAAGTTTTTATATTCTCCCCGTTTTAAAAACAATTTCATCTCCCCCTAAACAAAACATTTTAAAAAAACCTTTTCCAAAAATTTCATCTATTTCTCTCCCTTTTTGTCACGTATTGACAAAGACAACCTAATCAGAAGGTAGACAAAAAACATACACAACAAAGGATAAGAGAAACTAAAGAATCAAGGAAATACAAAACAATTCAACTTTATAGAAAATAGAGACAACTCCCCCTATGAAAAACAAAGATTAAAAACAATTTTCGCCTCCTATATAAAAATAGGAAAAACAAAACATGTTTTGGGAAAAACAGTTTTGGGGAAAATTTAGGAGGTAGGGAAAAATAAAAAGACACAAACCAAACTCAAAAAAAAAAAAAGTTGAGGATACACATGAAGAAAATATATTCTCTCTTTCAATAAATGCAAATTGACACTATATGACCCATAAACAGTTGCATGAGTAGAGAAAAAATTTTCACATTGATTATCCATCATATCTCTTAAAAAAAATATTTTTTGCAGTTCACACATAAAAAAATATCATATACTAAAATGTACAAAAAACTCAAAAATTAATCAATCAATTTTTAAATCAAGTTGAGTCCCCAATTTAACAAAGTGTATGCATTTTATGTGTGAAAACAGTGAGAGATATGACTACAAAACTGCAAGATGGATACATAAAACAATGCAATTCATGTGAATCCTAAACATAAATTATGCATAAAAAAATTTGTCAAAAACTTAAAACCTGAAAATTTTTCAGTTTCAATTGGTCGAGTATCGATCGAATACCAATCGAGTCAGACAGAAGCTAGACTTGAAAAAATTGGAAATTTTTTATTGATTTCTGGAAAACTGAATTTTTTGGAAAAACCAGAAATTTTTCTGCAAAATCAATTTTCAAAAGATTTTTCATGACATGTAATGCATGAGAATGATTCCAAAAATTTTCAAAAACATGTGTTTTCAACCCAAAACTTCAAAACAAGGTTTTTAATCGTCAAAAACACAATTTTTGGCAACCCTTAAACATATTTTGCATCAAACACCATAGAAAACATAATTTTGGATGGCCAAACTAGATTCACACACAATTTCATGTACAAAACTTAGCAAGGAATAACTTATGAAGTGTATGCAACTAGTAAAAGTTTGAGATACATGTGAGGTGACAAGTAAATAGTAATCAATCATAATTTTTACATTATTCATCACATAAATTTGAAAGTGACTATCACATAAAGAGTTACATCATATAACTCCCACATCTCCTAGAATAAAAGCTTGCAATCATGTAAGTTTCTTGAATTTACCTCATAATATACACACCAATATTTATTTCAATTTGAATTTATTATAACCCAATAATGTACACACCAATTTTATTATTTAAACCGAGGCTACACCTTATATTCTTTTTGTACATGTCTTACACTTTGGTCAATGCCTCAACATCAGTTGAGAAGATCACTTCTGGTCCTTACAATTGCTTTGAGCTAATACACCATGCCCAGCCTTATTCACCATTGCCACCCAACACTAGGCTAGAACCTGGGGAGGTTTACTACCTTGTACCACTCCTGACACAGCCTAATTACCCATGGATGTCTTCAAAAACAGCCAACCACAAAACTGGCAAGAGAAGGACAATAAAGATTGTAGTGACTAAGGAACAATTTCAGTTACTGTTAAGAAGCACAAAGAAGTTCCTGTCTGAAGAAATTTCAGTCAGATCTTTGGGGGGCTTTCGAGTAGGAGAAGGGTGTCAGAAATGGCAGCCATCCTTAGCTACCATTCCTGAGGTATATTAGCATCCTCTTGATTTGGAATAGATCCATATGATGGTTTAGATTAGATATTACAAATCTAAAGGTGTATTTAAGGCTATGTTATTTAAAATTTTAAATGAGATGGAACTCTGTACACTATCAGATTCAGGAAACACAATCTTAACCGCTCTATTTGAAGTGAAATAGTGATGAGTGATAGGACAACTTTTGGTATCTTTCTTCCTTTTTCTAACTAGATGTGCCATAACCATTTCACCATGGAAATTTTATATATAGTATATAACTATATATTTCAATCAAACATTGGTGAAGAGAACAGCAGTTTGGGATTCTCAAACTTCTCAATGTATTTCTTCTTTTTGTTCTAGCAATGTAGGGAAAATTTTCAGTGTAGGATGTAGAATATGTTTACGACAGTTGTATTTTCTGTCTACAATTTGCTACAGTTGTTTCAAGCTATGATAGTCATGTAAAATGTGTTTTCCTATCAAGTCAATTACAATAGTTGTATATGACTTGTGGCTTGTAATAACTAATGACATTTTACGGTTGTTTCATGCTACGATTGTTGTACAGATTTCTTTCCTACCAATCTAGTTACAAAAGCCATAGGACTTGTCATTAGAGAGTAACAAGTGACAGTAGCATATCTCACTAGAATTCTGCAAAAGTATTAGTTTCACAATAGATGTGTATATTACATAGTTCAAAAGAATCTCGTAATCATTTAGTATCTTTGTATTAATTTCACACTTCCATGATTTTGTGGCACCCATGCTATTATGCAGAAGAGTTGCTTTAGCAACTTCAGAGGCCAGCCAAACTCTAGCTTTGTTACCTAAATTCTTGGAATGAATATTTTCTGACTCTGGGTAAGTTTAATGGCATAGTTACCATAACAGAAAACATGTTTGTTGTGGAGCATGTGGGTATGTAGCAAATGCCTTATAAAAAATTTCAGGAAGACTAAAATCCAGTGAGAGTATTTAGTTTCATAAAACATTATAATATGTATGCTTTCAAGTACTTTGTTATAAGAAATGTTATAAGGATTGGGTTTCCCAATGTGTTTTGTTGATACATAATGTCTTCATGTTAGAAACTTCAGAATCTTGTCAAGATTTCCCACTTAGGCTCACATAACTTTCTTGAAAGTCTGATTTTTATTTATGTCAAATGATTTCTCATTTCCCAAATCAATATATATATATATAAAAGCTGAGACCTCATGCGGAAGTGCATGAGGTTCTGCCATATAGAGCTTTGTATGAGTACTTTTCTGTTTAGCCTTTCACCTCCCATCTTCTTATCAATGGTTAGTTTAAGCCATAAATGCAAAAAATTAAAAAATTTGGTTCTACACCATTTTCTAACTTCTTGAACTCTTTCACTTTTAATTTCATTAATTTAAAAAATGAAAGGTTTTCTCTATTCAATGTTAGTTTTCATGTTCTTCTATATATTCCAGTTTCACAAAATATCGAAAGGCCAAAAGAAAAGTAGGACTGGAGAGATAGAAAGACAGAGTGAGAAAATTAGTGTAAAAAAGAGTATGAAATTGGCTTTGGTTTTAGATGCATATGATCTAAAATTCTTAACAACACTATCAAAGCTTGATACAATTCTTTAACAACATATGGGGTTTCTAAAAGGTATGTGTTTTTTTGTCTTTATTTATATTTTTAGAAAGTGTTTAATCTTTGTAAGTGATTAAGGTACTCAGATGTAACTAAAATTAAGATATGAAATATTTTTAGACTCGATTCATGGAAACCATGCAGTAAGTCTTCATTGCAGTGGTTTATAACAAAAATACAAGACAGAATTACCATCTGCACTTTGAGGCATCTTGTGGTAAAGAGTGCAAATAAATCTAGGTGAGATATGAAATAGTATAAGTTTATATTTCTCTGTTCAATTATTGTTTTATTTTTAATCTCTTGGCATGTATATTTAGTTTTGCGAATTAGAAATTATAAACCTTAAATCTTAGATGTTTAGCCTTTAAAATTTTACGTGTTTTCTTTTTAAAAAAAATCTAAAAAAAAAAAGAAAAGGAAATAATAAAAAATTTATATTGGAATCGTCAAATGTAAGAACTAAATATACATATACACTTAATCAAACAAAAATTGCATATATTGGCATTTTTAAAGTCTAATTAATTATGGTTATTTATGGATATATTGTGTTACATTTTTTTTCATTCATTATTTTAGTGACGTATAATACATAATCGAAATTAATTTTCCAAATATTATAACACATGAGTATTATAAAATAACTAATAGCGAACAATGCAGGACATCCACTAGTTTATCATAAAGTCGCAGTTTCCAATTATGTTTCAAATTGAACATGATTTGCCATTGAGTCCTGGCTCAAATGGCAGTTCCTCTTTCCACAAGAGCATATGGAAGGTGAGGCCGTGAGTTCAAAAACTCATTATGTGTGTAAGTTATTAATAATTAAAAAAAAAAAAAAATCAGCACCATTTTGGTCCATAAAAAAAAGGCAGTTGAAAGTTCATGTCCTTCTTACTATTCACAAGTATGGACGCAAAACCATATTGAATACAATTTACACAATATCAAACAATAGACAACAAATCTAAAACATCGCAAGGTCAATTCCCCCCATTCCAATCAGACCTTTATTTCTTCTAACTATCTTGGTTAAACTTCGTTTGTGCATCTACATTTGAAATCACACAAAGTGGCTGATGAATCAAATGATTTCAGATTTCCTGATAATTTCAACTTTCTCCAATGTAGGGAATATTCACAATGCTTTTGTTACCCTGCAGCAATTGGAAACCACAAGAAGTTTAATATTTGACAGCCAAAGTTAATGCAAAAGTCAAGTTTAAATCATCTAGGACTTTCAATGCATTAGGCTAAATTAGTAATAGCTGTACCAAGAATGCTGAGTAAACAGAGGAAAAAACCTTGTAGATGAGTTTGCATGTCTATTCTTTCTATTATCATCCGCCTTCATTGATGCAGCGTCCTTTTCTCTAGCTGCTGCTTCTCTCTTCATTTTCTTGGACTCTACTTCGATGGCTTTTGTCAATGCATCAACCTTCTTTATGAGCACCTGCATGGAATTTTACCACATGCAATCAATACTCTCTGAGAGAGAGAGAGAGAGAGAGCATAGTTTCTTATACATTACCTTTATTTCTTCATCTTTAGTATTCAAAGTACTTTCCTTCACATCACAAAGCTTCCTTAAATTGATGACTTCCTTCTGAAGTCTATCATAGAGCAATCCTGAGACCATATCTTCATTACTTCCTTTGTTTTGTGGATCTTCATCGCCTCCACTTTTGGATTTTCTTTCTGGTGAGGCTGTTGTTTCATCATTATCTGTGTTCTCCTTTTCATTGCTATCAACAACTTTACTTCTAGATGCCCATATACTTTTTTTCAGCATATTTTCTCCAGAAGCATATTTCTTTTTCAAGTTATTTGCTTGTTTGAGCTCTAGAGTAACATTGGCTGTTTCATTTTCTACAATGGGATTTTGCAATGGAGAGCTTCTACTGACAGTAGAAGCCCTTGGCTGGGATGTAGACCTCTTTATTAGTCCACCATTGCTTGTTAAAAAGCCAAATATGTTGCTGGACTTTTCTGTTTTTGGGGACTTACAGAATCTGTTAGGGTTGACTGAGAAACTCAAGGAATCCTTCAAACCTTCTTCAATTATTTTAAGTCTCAGCTTTAATTTATCCTGAATAAAATTCACATTAGTACAGATATTTTACTGATTTAAGAGATCAAAAGAAAAAACAAGATAGGAAATTATATGTTCACCTTAAGTTGTGCTTCTGCCTTAGCTGTTCTCTCTGATATGGCTAGTTTGTCTCTCAGTCGCTGCATCTCTGCCTACATTTGCAAGGTATGATTAATCAAACAGAAAATATATGTAACAAATGCCTTCATCTGTATATTTGCTTGAGTTCTAACATTAACATTGCTTTTCTTGTTTATACTTCAATGATCTTTTTTGTTCTTGTTTTTAAATATCTTTGATCTTGTTTGGATTTAGCTAGCTAATTAAAACTGCAGAATCAGTCCCACATTCAGAATAAGGGAATGTTTAAAGTGGAAAATGTCAAAAAAAATTGGGCTTCCTATAATTTTTTGGGAAGGAAAATACCTGCAGAATTCTTCTCTCTTCCAGCCATTGCTTGACAGGCATTACTTTGTCATTTTCATCTTTCCACTCATTAGCCACCACAGTTGCAACTCTGTTTGCTGAAACTTTGACTCTTGCTAGCTCCCTTTCCAGTGTCCTCTTTTCCTCCTGAGAAGTTGGACAGGACCACGGTTAGAAATTTGAACAAAATCCAACAAATCTAAATCATCAGAAGACTTAGTAAATAAATTTTCAGTGGAACACTTGAAATCACCACATATCTATGAAACATACATGCAATTCTTCTATCTGCCGCCGGTAGTCACGTATAGCATTAGCAGCTGCCCCACCTGCTAGAATAGCCTCCTCAAGTTCTTGAATGGTTTGGCTCAGCTTTTCAACCTCTAAAACCTTTTGGCGATTGGTTTTCTCAAGAATTCTGTTCTCCTCCTGCATGTGTTACGTATAAACTGGGTTAATTACTCAAACTTCATTATCTTGATCAGAATAAAAGCATCTGATGCAAAATCACGCCTGGCAAATCTGTATCTGTCTCTTCAATTCGTAGTTTTGATTTTGAACCTCCTCTACTATTAAAGCCCTTTCTAAAGCACTTCTCAAAATTCTCTCTGCTTCAAGCAGGGCAGATTCTTTTGACTTAGTGAGACGTTCCAGAGCCTTTTTATCCTCCTGCATTGCTGCAATCTGAAACGGCAAGAGTGAAGGAAAAATGTATGCATTGTGAGCTATCAACAAAGTTGGTATTTTGCATTGGTTTCTAAAAGCAGTGTCATTTTAAATTTCATCACCTACCTCATTCTTGTACATCTTGATTTCAGCCTCAAGAGGAGCAATGACTGATTCTATAGGAAGAGAATCATCCTCTTTTTGGTTTGCATACACCCTTCTTAGTGTTGCTTCAGCAGCATACTGTGCTGCCAATGCATCTTTCTTCTCACTTGTTAGTTTCTTGACTTCAAGATTCTGCATTTCATCAGATTTTGACACAATGAAGTATCTCACATTTAAACACACCATAATTCCAAACAATATTTAGTGACGGCTAAACATACCTTATGGTCAAGAAGATTTTCAGTAACTCGGAGTTTCTCTTCCATTTTATCAACTTCATTTCTGAGCTGGAAAAAATTAATGATATTCAAACAGAATTTTAGTAGTGAAAAGTTGTTAAAAAATAGTTTCTTCCTACAAAACCAAAAACTTCCAATGTACTTAGTACTACAAAATTTTGGTCCTGAAATGTGAAATAATAGCACAGATTAACATTTTACTCGCATCTCTGTCCTGTTAATGTGCACAAATGTGTGGAAATTGAGTGCCAATGTTTGCATATGTTTTATTGATTACCTCTTCTATAGCCTTATCTTTCAAAGCTTCAGTGGCTCTCAATGCCTTGATTTCACCTTGAGCAGCCCCCAACTCCCTATCCTTCTCTGAACATTCAAATCATGAAATGCCTAAGCTCTTTTTTTTTTTGGGAAGAAAAAAGGAAATCATGCTTTGAGGTGGTTATATACTCCATAAGCTATATAAATTCGAAATAAGCTTTGAAAACGAGCCCTTAGAATAGGGTAAAATAGTGAAAAAAAAAAAAAAAAAAAAAAAACTAAGAGAGATACAAAGAGAATAGCAAGAATTTATTAGTAATGGCATAGTTCAACTCTAAAAACTCATGGGGAAAAGAAGAAACATGTACATGTAGTACAAGCAGCATCACACGAACCACAACACTGGTCCCTAATACGTATGAACTATAGGATAACATAGAACTAAATCAGAAAGCAGAACTAAGATAGACCCAAAAACCTTAACATCCAATTCAATGATGCTATTGAACTCACTGTAGCAATGGACACATTAACAAGTTTAATGTCATGCTAGGCAGTGTGTGTGTGTGTGTGTGTGTTTGTTTTGAAAAGATGAGAGGAACCTTTGAGTAGGTTCTGGAGGCGATTGAGCTCTAAGACAAGAGGGTCTGGGTGAGAAAGAGAGAGCTCATCACATGCAACTTGTTCATCATAGCTCACCATTTTTGGTTTTGGTTTTTTTTTTTTTTTTTTTTTTTTTGGTGCTTGGAAGCTCAAGGAATACAAAAAATCAAGTCCAAGAATAAGAATAGAGAAGTGGGTTTTAAAGGGTTTTAAAGGGTGATTGAATGACAGACTTTATCTGAGGAAGAGTCATATATTTCAAGAAAATTGACCGCAAAGAGAGGGATGGCTTTCCCTTGCTGTGAAGCAAAAAATTGAAAGGCACATATCATGACTTCTAAGCCGGCCTAGTCGGCTGTTTTGGCTCCTCTCTTCCCTCCTCTTTACAGTAACGGTTACTTCTTCCTTATCATCATTTTTATTTTGAACCTCACTATCTTAAACTAATCCATAACCTTTAGATTTTCTTTCTTCCAAATATGTATATGTATATATATACACATATTAGAATTTTGTTTTTTAGAAAAAAATATACATATAACTTGAGTGTAAAAAATTCATACCTTTTCAATGGTTCTAAGTGATGATGACTCTATTCTAGTGCAAGCTGCATATAAATGTTTTAAATTATAATTTTATATAGGAACAAACAAATGCGAAATGCTTAATTATCTAATCTATGTGGCGATTGTGTATTTCATGGTTAGGAATTTATATCTTTTTATGTATAACTGTAAATATGATGTCATTTCATTTCAAATTTTAAATGGTGTGACATAAATGCCTTTTAAAATTTGTAATATCTAATTTGAATAATGAAATTGATTCATTTGAACTTTTGAAGTAAGAAATGATTTTCCTATTTAACTTTTATATTAGTATATAAAAAGTAAAAGACTATTATGTTTGATTATTTAAGAATGGGTATGCCCATTTACATTGTTAAAGAGAAGGATCAAAGGAATAGGGATGAGTTGGTTACATGTGTTGCAACTTGAGTTGCAAACTAATACTATGTGATTAGATAAATGAAACCCCAAACAATTAAGTGAAAAATTAAAACAAGAAAGATAGAATAAAAACCATTAGAATATCTAATCTTCCCATTAAAAATATAGTTTAAAATTACTACCAACTTTACCACAAAAAACTTACAAATTGACACATTAATAATATAGTAGTAAAAAACATTTTTAAATAATTTTTTGAAGGTGATTCTCTTGTGAGTTCATTGGCACTAACTGGAAAATATCTCCCTCCATCATCCATAGCCTTAGTTGTCTATGGAATCATCTACAGGAGAGCTCTTGCTTCTTAGAACACGCTCTCTCAAATGATGTAATCCCTTTTCATTCAAATTAATGAAATTTCATCTTTCCTATAATAACAAATATATAATAGTAAATAAAACTTTTAGATAATTGTTTGTCTTACTTACTTTTAAAGTTGACACATTATTTTTTATTTTTTATTTTTTTGGGCCTTAAAATTGGTAATATTCCTATCATCAACAGAAAAAAAAACAAAGAATAAAGAATAAAATCCGTGAGATAAACATGCATTTTGTTTTTGTACTTATCTTGATGAAAGTTGTTGATGATAGGTCTAGTTCTTTTATTATTATTATTTATGTGTTAAAGACTTTAATTACATAATGTATATCCTATATCATAAAAAAATCCATTTCCTCCGCTAGAGTCCTTTGCAAATGATAAGAAGGAACTGTGTTGGGTCTGGTCATTATCTGAATATACTGATGGAAAGCTCTTGTTTTGGAGTAACTCAATTGCTTAAGCGCTAAATCAGTATTTAAAAGGCTATGATTTTCTACTTAGTGGAAGTCACTCAAACAATTTTTTGAATAAAAACTAAGAAAATGAGGTATTTGATGACCTCTTGATTGAAAGGGACCAACTAAAAGTGGCTTGAAAGAACAACATATTCACTAGTGTAGGTGGAGCCATTCATCTTTGCTTAAAAGCATTATTGTATATTCGAAAATTATATGAAGCTTCAGCAGCATTTGGACACTTAGCCATTTGGCAAATTCATTTTTAGGGTATATGTTGGTGTGGCTGTTTGATTAGACGACAAAGGGAAGACTTCACCACCCCTCACCAACACCTAGTAACCCTTTAAAATAGTGAAAAATAAAAAACCAAAACCAAACCCCAAATACCACCAAAATAGTCAAAAGGGTTCTTTATTATTTTAAGGTTTGAGGATTTATATGTTAATTATTTCTTGATTAAATTTCTGACCAAAGTAGCTGTGAAAGTGATGTGAAAGTGGGATCAAGCTAAGCCTTGAGTTGTTCTGTTTAGTTTGTGTTCCTTACTGGTTTGAGTAGGTAGATTAAAATAACTCTTCTAAGAGTATTTTTAATGATGTCATACATAGAATGTGTTAAGAGTCCTCAAAAGTGGGTCTCCCCCAGGTGTACATTTTGTGGAATGGTTGAGATGGAGGGACCGTTGATCATCTAAAAGGTTCATAGAAGGATTATAATTTAAAAAAGAAAGGCATCATAGAATTTTACGCTGTTAGGTTTTCATAGACTCAAACTTTTGCTAATTTATTTGGCAATTGCGGCCGGTTATAGAGCCCTGAACTAGGACCTTCCTTCTTCTCAAAGAAAAAAAAAAAAAAAAAAAAAAAAACAAGCAAGGGCAGAGCTACTTGTATGAGTGGGGGCCATGGCACCCAAAAATTTTAAAAATATTTTAATACTATATAGAAATATTTAACATTTTAATTATTAGCTTACAAAAATGGGACTCAACACCTCCAAATATTTGAGCTAGTTTAATAATGCTCTTAAAAAAATTGTCCAATGGATCTAGTAGCTATTGAGAATGTTTTTTTTTTTTTTTCACACATTCATATTTAATTGTAAAATGAGTTATTATGTCTGTTCTTTTAAAGTCATGTCTTTAAATACTTCATTATTTAATTGATATTTTTTTACTCATTTTAATAGACAATTTGGTAACTTATATTAAAAATGAAAACTTTAAAGAATTTACTATGAGGGATACTAAGTTATATATGTACAGATGTATATGTTTGTGCACGTTTATGAAAGTTTGTCTATGCTAATAAATTAGTATTATCAGTTCGCCCCCTAAACAAAAATTTCTGACTACGCCCCTGACCAAAAGTCATCAAAATCGTATTTATGTTGAACTTGTTATTGAACTCTAATTTGGCCACCAAAAAAATCATTTGGAAATTATTTGCTTAAGTGTTTAAACCAATTATTTGCATAAGCAGTTTAACAAAAGCAATTTATTTGCTAAGTGCCTAAGCCTATATTTGGTCATGAAATCGGTGAACTAATTTAAGAAGCTTCTTTGCAGCTATGCCTAGGTCAAATTAGTTCATAGGTCTTTTTCATTTTCCATAAAACAACAACAACAACCACAGTAAAGCATCAACTATAATGTGGAAAAAGACAATCTTGAAGTAAACAACTCTTCGAGTCTTATGACGGCAAAGAATCCCAATTAAAAGGGTGTAAACCAAAATTTACCCTTTGTAGTGAACAAAGAACAACGATGTAAGCAAATTTAAGTCTCAGAATCCTTTCGATCGGCCCAAAATAATTCTTTGTCTGTGGCCCATTGGTCTCTCCAGTCTCCAGGTCTCAGTCTCCCAAAACATTTATAGTTGGGCTAGTGGATTTTATATCTGTCCAACTTGTGGAGGGGCTAACTTAAGCCCATACTATATTCACTGCCCAATTGGCCTGGGCTTGTTTATTGTAACTGAGTTACAAGATGAGGCACTTAATAGTATTTAGGTTCTATGATCTTTCCATAGTTCCATTGAAAAGCCATGGTGGGCTTTTATTGTCCACTTTCCAGTCAAGCCCAATTAGAGATCCCAGCAGCTTCCTACGTGCCTATAAAAGTTCTAGCAAGTATAATAAACTATTCAGCAAAAGAAGAAGAAAAGAGTATTAGTAACTAGTAACTATACTCATGATTTTCCTTATCTTATTGACTGCAATGGACTGAGATCATCATTCCAAATATATGATTAATTTCATGGGACTGAAGAATCTATTTGGCTGCACATCTGAAGAGACTTTTGGCTAATATCTTAACCGACCAGAGTTACACTTTCTCCTTTCTAACAATAATTCTATAATGTCATTGCCTTGGCAACACATATCCTACAAGGCTTTTATTATATTATCCCTTGACTAGAATCTGCCAATGGCATGGGAAAGAGAAACTGTTTGCTTTCCAGAAATCCTTGAAGAATTTATCCTTTTTGGCTTTTCATTAAACAAAGTGAAGAATCAATTTAGCCAAGATAACTCTCCATGTATTCTTCTTTGATCAGCTAATTCTTTTCCTGGATTCCATAAATACAAAGGAGAAAAAAAAAGTTATTCCTTTCCTAAATTCTAATCTTCCATTAAATTGAAAATGGACCACCTGAAAATGGACAAGGCAACCAAGCAATCAAGTAAATAAAGAATCTATACCAAAACATTCCATTAGATCCATTGCAATGACTAATCTGCCCCTTCAAATTTCTGAATTGCAGTTGTCCATGGGCAACCAATGTTGACAAATTAACTGGAGTAAAAGCTAGGCATAAAAAGGTTTTTATTTTTATATGTTTATGAGTGAGTTTTTTGGCTAAGGAAAGGGGGCTGGAGAGATTTAAAGTTTAAACAACTTCTGTTAAATGAGGCATGATCCTTGAGGACTCGAACCAAGTGTACTGCCTTTTGACTCTCCCTTGTGTGTGTCGATTTTGTTTTTAAAAGAATATTAAAATCATGATCTGAATGCATTTGCTGCCCCCTTACAAATCCTAACTTATAATGACATTAGTTTGACAATCTTTTATAGTTTTACTAGTTTAACAATGTGATCTCTTTGCCATGACATGCACAATATTTTTCACAATAAATTTCATAACTGTTGAGTTGTTAAGTTATTATTATCATTTCATTTACATTTACAACTTGCCACCTCAATGGGTGTGAAAATTTTTTTTTTGGGGGGCGGGGGGTTGTTTGGAATTTGTGACTCTAGACTAGAGTCTAGAGACTTGTTGGTTTGGCATATCAACTTGTAAATCAAAGAATAAATTAGTTAAATTAAGGGAGGACACTTTGGGAAACATGTGTAATATGAAAATAAGTAGAGGCTAAGCAAACTATAAAATTATTGAAACCATCATTTCCAGCATGGAGTCTTCGGAAGAGATATATATAGATAACCATATTCCCCAACAGAGAACCTCAAGAAAGGATATATATAATCACAATCTCTCTCTCTCTGTGGGGTTATAGTTATAATCCAAGAAGCCATGGACATCCCAGATAAGCTTCTGCAGTACAGATATCATTTAACCATAGCAGCCATTGTTCCATTAGTTCTTTCCTTACTATTGTATGCAGCTCCCCGGCTTCTCACTATCCTGGCCTACTTTTGGCCTCTCTTTGCATCTACTGCTGTTTTGTTGATGGCATTAATAACCTTTGGTGGTTTATCCCAGTTTTCGAATGAAGCTCATGGTGAAAAGGCAGGCGCAGGAATTCTAGATTATGTTGGAGGACAGCCAGAACAAAGTTAAGAGCCTCAAAATCATGTGTAAACTTATGAGGTTCAGACATAGATTTAGTATCCATTGATCAATGATCTCATTTTCTCTGTAACAATGTCTGCAAGAAAAGAAATTTCAAATTCCCCCCTTCTTTTCCCCCCTAAATCTTAAAGTGACTTTGATGACAGTGACAATGTAAATTCTGGTAATAATAAATGAAAGACAGTTTGGTTCTCTATGTACATAAATACCAACTTTTATGGCCTGAGAAATTTACTTTGTGACACCATTTCTTTTATCATTTCTGTTGTATACTTTTAATGGATTGATTGGGTTGTTGTGATGGGCTCCTTGTTTTGAGAAGAACTTAATATAGGAATTAAATCATAGGAAGAATGCTGGTGGGCAAGAAGTTGGTGTTTCAAGTTTCAATCATTGATCTCAAAAAATTGTCCTTTGAGACTGCAAATCATTGTTTCCTTATAGGTCAAGTTCTTATGAATTGTTTCATTATGAAATGAGTTTACTGATTACCTTAAGATGTCTAGAGTTTCTGTTATGCATACACTGTACATATAATATGATTCAAGAGAGCTTGCATTCCTGCTGGTTTGTTTACCTTGTCTATTACTCAGGAAGCTCCCCTTCTCAAACAATGATCCTTGGGCAAAAGCATGAAAGTGCTTTATCCTATGCCTGTCTTTAAGCAAACCACTTCTGCAATACAAAAGTCGCAAATGCCAAAGAAGAGTCTTGAGCACTAACCTAACACCTAAGATGCACGCATTCGTAATACAATATTTCCTGAAAAACCTAAGGTATGATACGTTGCACATACACATATTAATTATTAAATATATTTTTTATGGGTTAAGTTCAAGTTACACCTGGTGTAACTCTAAGCAATGTTACACCTCTCAATATTTTTTAATTGGATGCGAATATTGACAAATCCACCGTTAGATTACATTATCTTTGTATATTCTTTATACTTGCAAAATTTCAAGGTGATCAAAAATTAATATCCATGTCATCAATCAATTGTTAAAATTCAAATTTTTGTAGTTTAAAATAATACATAAAATAAAAGTTTATGGATTAAATGGTAAATAGCATCCAATTGATATGAAAATTAGCATGCAAAAAACCATAAGGTTACACCATGAACCCAACTCATTTTTTATCTATTGTTAAGCATTTACTTTTCATATATATATATATATATATATATATATACACAAAATAGAATTTCTATTCAAACCTAATCTATAAAATATTTCTTGAAAAACCTAAGGTATGATACTTTTTGATATAAGATAGAATTTCTATTCTAACCTAATCTAAGTGTATATGTGTGTAAAGTTCACTCTTAGAGACTTGAAACCTGACCCTTATCCCCCACATCTCATAAGCATTTATACTTGTGAAATGACCACCGCACTAAAGGTGTGTTGTGGTACTTTTCATATATTGTTAAGTGTATATTAATTTAAGAGCAATAATAGATAATAAAATGAATTTATGATCATTAAATGATAGTTTATATTACAAACCAAGATCCAAAAGAGAAAATAGAAGATAACTTCTATCTTTTCTCTCAAAAATAATAAAAGATAACTAAATAACGGTTCTAAATTGAAACCAATATATAAAAAATATAAATAAAAATTCTAACAAATTTGTGCTGTCGCTCCTTATCGGGGTTGAGTTACAACGATATTCAAGCAGTATCACAGGAATATCCTAGACATATTGGCACTTTTGTTTTGTTTTGTTTGTTAAGTTTTGTTTGTTAATTTTTTTTTTAAAACACAACTAGGTATGTATCTAAGAGGTATCCAGTACGATACTTGTTAATGGATCTGTAAATTCTGTCGATTCACTGAGTTCTTTTTAATAGACTTAGATTTTTTTTCCCCTTCCTTTCTTTACCGAATTGCACTAGTACCAGTCGACCATCTCACAGTTCTTTAGCGCTTAGCGTTTTGATTGTTGTTGAGTTTCCACAAGTCAGTTAATATATGAAGTTTAAAGCAGTCTAATCTCCACCAGATTCATCATCTCACGGTTCTGTCAAAAATATGTACTAGTCTTGTCACCAATTCATTGAATTCATAGTCATTCCTTCCTTGCGAAGGTACATTTGCACTTGGTTTTCAAATATAGCTACAAAATAAAAAACCTCAACATCTTCAATAGTTATTATACCTCATACAAAGGGGTTAACAGGATGGTGTTAGTCAGATCTGAACTTAGGATGACTGAGATGACATAAGATCAGATGCTGTCAAAGCTCCGGATTGATCAACATCAAGTCTCTTAAATGTCTCTATCACAACTGAAACATCCTCATGGCTAATCTTCCCCATTTCCTCAAGCTTATATATGACAAATTCTGCAACACTGATAAGAGAAACCAACAAGACACACATAAGAATCATAGGGAAAACTCAGCCAATTAATGAAAACATCATATACAGGATCATTAAATTTTACATAGAAGGGAATAGGCACGTGTGGCGAAAGAAAGAACCTAAAGTTACTGCTAGTTATTTCTCTTCCTTTAGGTTTAATGTGTTCAGCACTACACAAAATGACTCTTACCTAACAGCCTTATCATGATCAAGATCTGCTGCCTCAAGATCTGAGGGTGTCAAATTTCGTTTAAGAACCCATTTCACGAATGAGCTTTGCCTTCTTTCAGTGTATAGTTCAGCAAGGTAGAGAAAGAACTGAGCTAAGCAAATGGTACTGCTCAGTATCCAGAAAATAGCAAAAATACGACCCCGTTTAGTTGAGAAGCTCTCATCCCCATAACCCAGAGTGGTGATGGTTGAACAAACACAATAGAATGCATCCATAAAATTGAATTCTTCAACTACAAATAAGAAGACAGTTCCAACTATTATAAGCACAAAAAGAATTACCCCCGTCATGATAAATTTATATTTAACTTTGTGAGTTTGAACCTCCTTAAGAATCTCAGCTGCACCCTTTTTGCGCATGTAAATGGTTCTAACTAGAAGGTTTTCCTGTTTTTCTACTATGTAATCTGCAGCCTGACTAAGAATCAGCCCCACAAGAACCATGCCTGTGAAGACATAAACAGTTGCAAGTAGTTTTGCTAACATGCTATTTGGCACAAGGTCCCCATATCCAACAGTAGTCATTGTAACAACACAAAAGTAAATGGCATCAAGAATTCCATTTGTTTTTTGACCCTTGATCTGATTCCTGATGAGGAAGAAACAAATGGTGCCTCCACCTAGGTAAGCAGCCAACCACACGAACACTTGCTTGAAATTAAATTGTTGTTTCGCAGGTATGGATTCAGGATGTAAAGGAGATTCAACTCCATTTTCTTCAGGGCGATTGGTCTTAGCTAAAGAAGCAGCACCACCACGTTGTTGTCTTCTTCTTTGGAGGTCATGCTTCTCATTAGAATGAGAATGATCTCTAAACTCTGAGAGCAATGATTCATTAGCATCATTATAAGCCATCAGAAAACTAAACTAAGGTTCATCTGAATGGGAAACCTGCAGAACACAATTGTAAAAGGAGCTGAAATTAGCCATGTGACATAATGTGTCTTAACTCAAACCTTAAATAAAATCATTGTTACATTAATTTCTAGTGGCCAGTAGTTAATAACTATAATCATCATTGCTCGCCAAAACTCAATGGATTTAATATACAAAACTTTTCACTTCCCTACTAGCTCATAAACAGTGACACTAATTTCTTCAATATGCACTGATGAGAATGAATTATTTTGTTTCTGTTCAATTTGCATTGCCACATTCATTGCTGAGCACTTAACTGAAATTCAGTCATTAAAAAAGCAATCATGCCTCTGCCCATTCAATAGCAGTTTGGCAAATTTTTTCCTTGCGACTCCATGCGATTTTAGCATGTAAAATGCACTTGCAGTTGACAGTTGCACTTGGTGCCATCTCCGAGATATTACTGTGCATGGGGATGGAGGAATTACACATACCAAGAGGAATAGTCAAATACTCAAAGAGCTCAGGACACCTTTGTTAGGACTTAGGAAAAAAAAAAAAACCTAAATAACGATTACATTTTAATTGAAATCAATTTGGTAAAAATGGTTTGAACGGTTAGCCAATGTGTTCCAAGGGAACACAAGGAAAACAAACATTATTTATTCTAGTTTTATCATTAATTATCTGCTTGAAAGACAAAGGTCCTGTCTTTTAACTGAATATCCATTAATCAAACAACATATGCAAAAACTATAAATTTGTTTCGAAAAATTGGAAGAAAAAAAAAAAGAAGTTAACAGAAGAAAGAATGAATATGAATGAATATGCTTTTAGAATATTATATCTCCTAAACTCGTAAAAATAAAATGTCATATGTGAAGGTTAGGCAAACTTAAGCACCATACCAATATGAACATTCACACAAACAAAAGAGAAAAAGGAAAAAGAAAGAAGATGAAATAATGTTTATGGAAAGACAGAAACAGAACCCAGAGGGTTTTGAAAATTGGAGATTTTGTCTTACACGAGAAAGCCGTTATTGCAAATCAATTGCTCAATTTGAAAGTGATTTGCTTGTACTTTTGCATGACACAGAGAACTCAGAAACATAGGACGCGAAAGAACTGCCGTATCCCAGGAAAGTAGTATCAAAGTGATAAAAAAAAGGAACCAAGATTCACTCTGATGCTTCCAACTGGCCAGTTTCTCACCACTAATAAGAGCCAAGCATGGACTTTGACCTCCAATTATTAAGACCCATATGGCCAATGTCACATGCCAGAAAGAATGCTCAATCTTCTTCTGTTTTTATCATTTAATAATATAAAAATAGTATGCTATAATCTAGAATGCCATAAAAGCTAACAAGTGACAATTACTTAAGACCCATATGGCTAATGTCACATACCAGAAAACATGCTCTAATCTTCTTCTGTTTTTATCTTTTAATAATATAAAAATAGTATGCTATAATCTAGACTGCCATAAAAGCTAACAACTAACAATTACTTGATACTGTTTTCCAAAAAAAAACAATAACTTGTGTTGTGCCAAGCCCAAAATACAGGATGGAGTTTTGAGTCTGGCTCTCAATTTACTTGTTTTGAGAGATGTGGAATTTCCTACAATAGGAAAAAGAGAAGGTCTTTCAAGCCCAATTGATATTCTTTTACCCTGTATGTGTGCTTCTTGAGAAGAATTAAGCTGAGTAGTGTTGAGCTTTCCTTTTTTTGATAGCTCCTCTCTTTTCTCTCGCGTGTCTCTCTTCTCTCAAAATTGCCAACCACTTCCCTCACACCGTTGACCTTTATTTATGGACTTCTTTTAATGGGGCCGTCATGATAAGGGGGGTGACTTTTTATGTTGGTGGGTCCTTTTGGAATATATTCTTGACCAAATGGGATCCATTCCTCTTGACTGATGTGACTCTCTTACAACTTGTACCCGTCATCAAACGGTGCTCAACATGTGATTTCCCCACTGGACCTCGACCAAGCATTGGTCCCCAGAATTAATATGGGCCCCAACTTGTCATTGGGCCCTATACTCTTAAAGCATATGGAGGCTAATGGATTGGGCCTATATCTAATGCCCGTACCACTTGAAACTAGGGAGCTAATTTATTTATTAATTTTGAAGTGGTGTTCCAACTTTGTTAAATTAATCTACTTATTGTCCATGAGATAGTTTGAAAATAGCATGAAGATAGTTTGAAAATCACATAAATTAGTAGTATATATGGTGGATAGAAATTGGAATTTTCTAGTTTACTGTATATCTTTCAAGTCTATTAAACATTTAAACCCACTACTCACTATTCCAAAATGAACACTAATATCAAATTCTTAGTTCAACCCAAAATTGACATGTCACATGTCTCTAAAGTTGAATGATCACTATTTAGTTGAAATTAGTTAAATACGCATGAACATACAAAAAATGATTTGTATTTCATCAGGTTGACATGGATAATTCTAAACAAAATGTAAAATTTATGACCCTTAGTTGGTCTTTTCAGGTCAGGCCAACTCGTTATACTTTGTATTTTTTTTCACGTGTAAAATAAAATAAAATTGAAACTTTTTAATATTGACTTTATCTCCTTTTCAATACCAAAAAAAAAGAAAAACAAATAAACAAAAACACTCGTAGAAGGAGTAAATATTGTATTTTAACCACCAAAACCATTGCAAAAATGACATACAACCTGCCACTCAGGCCATAGGATGATAATCTTAATGGTAGGTATTAGACCGATAGAAAAGAACTTTTTTTAAAAAATTCTTTAGGTTTTTGTTATCTCAAAAAAAGAAAAAAAATCTTTGGGTTTTTTCCTCTTTAAATTACCATATTATAACATATTAAGCAGTAAAACATGTCAATAAAGTGGACTTATATATGTAATTTTACAAATTTCACAAACCTAATCAGGTGATAAAAGCTCATTCAGATTACACGGGCCACTTCAAACCCACCAGGTTTGCCAGGGTTTAACGAGGCCTTGTGCATAAATGATCCATTTAAACACTCAGGTCTGTCTAAGTGCCGGGTTACTGCATTTTCGGTCCTACCAGCTGGGTAGGTCCATGTTTAATAACTATGACCCAGGCTGAAATATAGTCCCAGGTCAGCCACATCGGCACTACTCCAAACCAAGCCCAATCTGTGGTCTTAATGACTTATTTCTCTTTACAGGCCCAATAAAAAGAAAAGGGTCCGGCTCTGCACACTACACACTAGTTCACTACACACCTTGAGAGTTGGAGTTGGAGTTGGAGTTGGACTTGAATTTAGTTTTAGTTTTATTTTTTATTTTTGTCAGAGACTCTTGAGTAGAGGGAAAAACCAGAAGTGGAACTGTAGAAGCACTCGACCTGGGGAAGAAAGAAGAAGAAAAACAAGGGTTAAGCACTTCCCCTCCCTCTCTCACTGGTACACTACTTTCCAAGTTTTCCTACTCTAACTCATGCTTCAATTACACATTTACTTTGTTTGCTTCTTTCTCTGTATATTTTCAAACCCTTTGCAGCTTAAAACCCATATTTCTCATACCATTTGTAGTTCATAAATCTTAGCATTTCTGGGTATTAGCTCTTTACTCTGTTCTAGCAAAAAGAACCCATTTTTGTTTTACCTTTTAATTTTCTGTTTCTTATACCATTTGTTGAATTTGTACTACTAGCTTGCTTTTGGGGCTTTGAGTAGCTTTAATTGAAGTTTATGCTTTAATAGTCTGTTGTATATCCTATGCTAGCAAGAATAGACCATTTTTGTTTTATGTTTTGGTTTTCTGTTTCTAATGCCATTTTTTAATTTGTACTGCCAGCTAGCTTTTGGGTAACTATAATTGAACTGTATACTTTAGTCCAAGTGTAAGTAATGACATCATTACCTTCAAAAAATATATGGATACGGCGGCAACAGTGCCCATGTGGGGATTGGAAATGTTATGTTTCATATGAGGGTGATGCTGAAGAAACATCCATAGCATCCCAATTGGTAAAGAATGATATGGTGCCATCGGAATCTATGGTTGCTCCTTATGTTGGAATGGTGTTTAAGAGTGATGATGATGCGTTTGAGTATTATGGCAATTTTGCTAGAAAGAATGGATTTTCAATTAGGAAAGAGAGATCAAGACTTAGCCCGCAATTGGGTATTTATAAACGTGACTTTGTTTGTTATCGTTCTGGATTTGCACCTGCAAAGAAAAAGCCTATTGGGGAGCACCATAGGGATAGGAAATCGGTGAGATGTGGATGTGATGCAAAAATGTATTTATCGAAAGAGATAGTTGAAGGGGTTTCTCAGTGGTTTGTTGTACAGTTCAGTAATGTTCATAACCATGAGCTTTTGGAAGATGACCAAGTACGCCTCCTTCCAGCATATCGTAAAATTCACGAGGCAGATCAAGAGCGCATACTGTTACTTTCTAAAGCTGGGTTTCCTATTCATCGTATAGTGAAGGTGCTGGAGTTGGAAAAGGGGATTCAAGGTGGGCATTTACCATTTTTGGAGAGGGATGTCAGAAATTTTGTTCAGAACCGTAAGAAGGTTGTTCAAGAAAATGATGCTTTGCTCACTGAAAAAAGGGAAAATGATACGCTGGAACTGCTGGAGGCATGCAAGACCACAAAAGAAACAGATGAAGACTTTGTTTATGATTTTTCTGTGGATGAGAATGATAAGGTTGAAAATATTGCTTGGTCCTATGGTGACTCAGTTCATGCATACACCATGTTTGGTGATGTGGTTTATTTTGACACTACTTATCGATCGATCACATATGGAATGGTTTTTGGAGCATGGCTTGGCATTGACAACCATGGTAGAACCATATTCTTTGGTTGTGTCCTGTTACAGGATGAAACATCCCGTTCCTTCTCGTGGGCTTTACAGGTTTACTGCTAATATCCTTTATAATGGTTTTAGTTATGTATTCATATATCTTCCCTTGCAATAATTATTTCCCACCTTGAATACAGACTTTTGTCCGTTTCATGAGAGGAAGATGTCCACAAACAATTCTAACTGATTTGGACCCTGGGCTTATAGATGCCATAAGAAGTGAGCTACAAAACACTAAACATGTCACTTCTATATGGAATATTATCTCCAAACTACCAAGTTGGTTCTCTCTTCTGCTTGGATCTCGCTATGAAGAATTTAAATCTGAGTTTGATGTGTTATATCATGTGGATACCGTGGATGAATTTGATCTTCGATGGAATCAAATGCTTTCCATGTTTGGACTTGGTTCAGACAAACACATTGCTTTACTCTTCTCTTTCCGGGCATCTTGGGCACTATCCTGTATGAGAGGTTACTTTCTTGCTCGAATGGCGACGACGTCTTATTCAAAGTCAGTAGATTCATTCTTGAAAGGGGTTTTTAGTGCACAAACATGTTTGCGTAGCTTTTTTGAGCAGGTATATTAGTTAAAAGTTATTTTCCCTATTCTCCTTGCATTTATGTTTTCCCTGTAGTCCATGCACTGATATTGCTTCTCTTGCTTGAACTCTTTCAGGTTGGTATTTCTGCTAACTTTCAAAATCATGCACATCTAGCAATGCAGTATATGCGAATAAAAACATGCATACCCATTGAAGATCATGCACGAAGCATTCTTACGCCTTTTGCCTTCAATGCTTTACAAAATGAATTGGTGATGACCATGCAGTATGCAACATCTGAGATGGCTAATGGATCATATATTGTACGCCACTTCAAGAAGATGGATGGAGAGCATCTTGTCATATGGATACCAGAAGATGAACAGATCCATTGTTCCTGTAAGGAATTTGAGTCTTCAGGAATTTTGTGCAGACATGCTCTTAAGATACTTATAGTAAAAAACTACTTTCATCTTCCTGATAAATATTTTCTGAGTAGATGGCGCCGAGAAAGTTCTCCAGTTATTTATGAAGATAATTGTACTCAAAATGGTGAGGATGAATGGTTTCAAGAATATCATTGCCTTACTGAAACTCTATTCTCAGAATCATCTATTACAAAGGAGCGCTCTGATTACGTTCGTATTGAACTCACTAAAGAGCTCACGAGGCTCCTTAATGAGGTCAGAAACCTCCCAGAGATTGATGGAGTTGCTATGGATTTGACACTTTCCCCGACTTGTTGATTTGAAGTGAAGGGTTCTATGCATGCTAGCAAATGCAGCTTTATTTTCATCTAATGGAGAGCAAAGACAGGTGGAAGAAAGTATGAGCAAAAGTTGAAGAAGGTGAAAAAGGGGGGACAAAATGCTAATGGATTCTCATTGACCAGTTTCAATCAGAAGAGGTAACATTTTGAGAAGGGTTAACCAAGTGTTTATTGCAATATTTATTGTTGTTCAATAGCCAGCTGTGACTGTGGCTTGCTGGATGAATAATTAGGCTGAAAAGAATGCAGATGGGTTCAATAGATATACCTAGGAAGGTGTACTTTGTAACATGTCACAATGTTCTTTTAGTAATGAAGCAGAAGCATAGTTTCTATCTTATACTGTTCTTAATTTGGAACAGGTGCATTTCAATGAGTGTTTGCTTGATTTATTAAGGTGTAAGAATGATTTTTCGTTGATACTGCAGCCATACTGTCTTCTGCTTAAGACACTTTTGACATAAAACACCTTTTCATCAATTTATCCCTTTTGACAAATAAATTGGTCATGATGGCACAACCTACTCCAAAGCATCTATATATATAAATACCTTGACTCATGTCTTGCCATCCAAGCCTTGTATTGTATTTCTTACACATCATGTATTGGGCATACCAATGAGGTTTTATCCAGAAGCTTATTTAACCATCTATTTTAGCTTCAAACATCTAATACTTTTTTTTGTACTATAAAAAGTAGCTGCGTGTAAATGTTTTGAGTCCATTTTCCTCTAAATTGGTGATGTCATTAATTATTTGATGATTATGCTGTTTAAACCTCTGTTGATGGACTGTGTATTAAATGAATGTGAGAACGCGTGGATCTAAACTCTCTTTTACTTATATATATAACAGCATATATGCCTATGTTTCTCTGTAAATCGGATTCATTACTAAAATTATCACCACGATAGAATGTAGAAACTATCTCATCTTTACACCTGTCCTTGTAACATGACAACAACAACGCCTTAGACCCAAAATGTTGGTATCTGCTATACATCCTTGACAGATTAATTCGAATCAACCACATGTATTCTTTCTTCCATTCTATCCTATCCAAAATCATACTCTATTTACCTTAATTAACATGTCCCTTTTTATTACTTCTGCTAATATTATTTTAGGACTTTCTCTACCTCTTTTTGTTCCCTCAACTTAAATCCACTTTTTTCTCATTGGTGCATCTGTTGCTCTCCTTTGCAATATCATACCGTTTCTCAACACCTTTAAAACATAACATGATGGATTCAACTTGGACATATAAGAATAACATGATGGGTTCAATTCCGAAGTCTTTTATCCTTGAATATTGCCAATAACTAATTAGATTTTACAGCAACTGAGGTACTTAGCAGCAAAAAAAAAAAAAAAAAAGGGTACCTTGTTTCCTTGGATACACTAGTCCTTGATGCTTACCTTAACTTCTTTTTTTTTCTACTATTGACTAACTATAGATTCATCTGGTGCTCTTGTATTATTTGCAATGGTTATATAATCTTCAAGATGCAGGTTTCCCAGTAATAAAATAAATATGTTCTGTTGTCTATGAGTGGAGTGATAGTCCTTTATTTGAGGATACTGTGAGTGAAGTTACATCCAACAGACTTTTTATCATTGAATGTACTTGCCCTCATCTGTTGAACATCCAGAACAGTAGTACATACTATTCAACAATTTCTGATCTCTAGTGGACCTCTCAGTAGGATTCGAACCCAGATGAAGTTCTGACCATCTGTCAGAGAAAAAAGAACGAATGGATCTTGTAGGATTCCCAAGAAATTCTTCGATTTCTTCTGGCCGTGCATAAAAGAATTTTAAAATGATTAGTTTGTAGATTCATGTTGGAAATTTACAGTCCAAGTCCATGCACAACTGCTAATAGTTTGAATGAAAAAGTTTCTCGTGTCTGGATGATGTATTTGTTAAAGATACTGGGTTTATGCTGATGTAAGTATGTAATGGCCCAAGAGGCCCAGTTATGTTGTAAGCCCATCTAGGGCTAACCCTAGATTCTAGTCTCTGAATCTTGGTAAGAGTTCACAATAATCGTTGACTTGAGTATACACTAAATATGTAGCCGCTAAGACTTTGTCCTGTGGAAATAGTCTATTGGTCAAACCATGTAATCCCTCGTTTTCTTCGCTCTTTTTTGCTTCCGCTTCTCTATATTATTTTATTCGCATCTTTAACAGTTATTTTTTCTGGAGCAGTTGGACCAGGCAGTAAATTTCCTTGTTTGAGGCACTACCTGCAATGTTAGGGTGATGCATCTTAATTGATCTTTCCAAGTTGGTTTCAATTTAAGAGATAATGGGGGTAAATTTTCACTTATAATACTGGTAGATGTAAAATCAGGTGAGATGTTTGAAAGAGAGTTTCCATTATTTATTGATAATTTGTCACAGTTGAACCCAGGAGTGCTTCAGGGAGGGACTTACAAATCATGAATGCATGATTGAGGTTCCCCTTCTATTCCTTGAGGGAGAAATTATCTCATCCATTGGATATATGTATCCTCCCTCTCACAATGCGTAGGTCTCACATGATTTTAGGGCTCACAACACATTGTAAGAGAAAGGATGCATGAGATAATTATTGTCCTTAAGGAGTGCTTTAATTAGTTTTCTGCTATCTCAGTCTTTTAATAGTAAATATGTCTCTGCAAGGATCACAAATTGACTGGGTAGGTTAGTATGCACAATATATGTGTTTTTTTGATAAGTAGTATGCACAATATATGTGAAGTTACCAATGCCGTTAATAAGATCTAATTTGTCCAATGGTTGACTTTTCTACTTACCTGAAATGATTTTTGAGGCTCTAATTAATTTAAATGACTCCAGGTTGGATGATCTGGAACCACATTCACTACCCTCATTTGGATAAGGACAGTAACATTGTACTGATCTTCATACTATCCAAACCCCTTGTTTCTTCCATTAAAAAAAAAAAATTGTGTTCTCTTAAAATGGTTGTTGAGCTGCACCATACTAGAGTCATTGACAATTATTTAGCACCAACATTCTTGTCCCTACTTGCAGGCAGATAAATCTTGTCTTTTCCATGTTGCAGTGATGCTCATCAATCTGGGCTCCTTCCAGATCTCTCTTCCATAAATGAATGGCAGTGGCAGGTAACAATTTTATTGATTAACGCAACTTGAATCTTAACTTAATTGAGGGTCCCTTTTGGGAGAAGCCCTGTCCATAATATTTTGTTATTAAATATAAATTTTAAAAGAATGAAAGTGATAGTCACAAACTTCTAGCCACATGAGCGTGGACACATGAATGGTCGGTTTCCTTTACTGTACAATATAGGACATGACAAATATCAATTTAACCAAGAAAGATAGATGTCAAGTAAATATCAACCCTCAATTATAAGTGTTCCTATGTGAAATTTTGTCCTGTAACCTTTTCATGAAATAGTTAAATGATATTTACTTTTTGGAACCATCTTAATCACCTAGGCGGACCTACAGCTTTTTTTTTGTGGAGGGATGGGCTTGACCTGGGGCTCATGTCTGGTTGCACCTTTACGAATCCTAAAAGTTATGAATGTGTGTCTGTATTAGTGGTCTCATTTGGATGTATTTTTTTTTTTGAGAAAGTCATTTGGATGTATTTGGCTGCGAGGAAATGGAGGCTTGTGGAAAGTTTAGTCACAAAGAAATGCAAGGATGTGGTCTCTTTTATTTGTCTAATGGGGGTGCATTAAACGAGAGACTATATGCTTAAAAGTTAAAAGCTGATTAAAGGTATTCTTTTCTTTTTCTTTTGTTCTTTATCCTTCAAGAAAGTTATGTAGGAGTTAAAATCTGAGTATTCTTTTATTGGTTTCAATAGAATAATTTCTATGGAATGTCCTTTACTCTTCACTTTGGAGAGAGAGAATAAAAATTTTATGTTAAACCCGTTAACCCACATATTCACCTTGGGGAAAAGAGGTGGATTTATCGCTTTGATAAATTAATATTTGCTTCAAAAGTTTAAGATGTTACAAAATATTGATCTTAATTATTTTACAATTATTCTAATGCTAACAAGTTTCCAAAATGCTTAAAAAACAGCACTGTAATAAAATAAAATAAAAATTATAAAGCAGTAGTCAATTAATCAAAAAAAAAAAAAAAATGACAGTTACTTTTGCACACCTTGAATTTGGTATTAAGATTCTCTCAATTTGTTTTTGAAATGAAGTAATTTGAAACAGAGGAGGATCGTTTCATGGAGACATCTTTTGCATTAAGAATACTCTCTGGTTTTTTTATGGAAGGATAGGAACTATTTTATGGTAAATATTTAGTTTTTTGTGGATCTAAGTGTATAATAGTTAAAGGTGCAATCATATAAATTTTCTTTGAAAGATAGACAGTAAAGTAGTTCTACTTCAATCTTTTCTCCAACCTCTAATTTGATAATTAGAGGAAAAGAGATTTAAATCTTAAATATCTTCGTTCAAGATACTAAGAGGTACTAGTTGAGCTATAAAGATCTTGAAATTCCTCTAATTAGTTGGGTACAGTAGTGCATTAATAGGCACTGAGAACTCAAATGACATAAGAATGAGATAGAGGTGAGATAATGGGTCAATGAAGATTACCAATAAATAAAAAATAATTCACTACCATGATCTCATTGAGCACTTAAATGACATAAGAGTGAGATAGAGATGAAATAATGGGTTAATGAAGATTAATAATAATAAAAAAAATAATAATTTACTACCATGACCTCTAGTGGTCGGTCCTTAAGCAACGAGTTGCGACCTTCCACCAAAAGCGATGAGTTGCGGGTTCAAATTTGGTACCTAATTTCTCCAATAAAAATTGGGGGTAGGTTACCTAATCAACTCTCCCAGATGTCACAAAATTGGGAGTTTTGTGCATGAGTGCAACTAACGTGATTTCATAAATAATTATCTATGTTATGAAAAAAAAAAAAAAAGGTAAAAGAAACTCCATAAACAATTATCCTTGCTAGTGCGGTGGTATATACTTGATTTATATTTGATTTCTTCTGCAATAATAAGTTTAGAGACATGAAATTTTTAATAATATGTTAAAAATTTTCCCAATATTATTCATAACTTTTGCCACATAATAAAAGTAGTGTCAATAAATGAATCCATGTGTAATTGATTGTACTCTAATGATGAGGAAATTGTGAAATAAGTTGTCCCAAGGAGTGCTCCCAGAAACAATTGCCATCTCTGACACATGCAATACACAAATTTTCACTGCTATTAAGGCTACAACTTATTGCTACATATTAAAGCAGTGTCAACGGTGGATTTATGTGAAAGTTGTATGGTTCCATTATATACTTTTAAAAGGGTTAGTGTACATCCTTAATGTCTTTTCTGATTCCTTATTTAATAAATTTTTTACTTATCACAAAAAAGAGGTGATATTATCATAACTTATCACCTTAGCAAGATGTGATGCAAAAAATATGATAAAAAAAAAAAGTTGTTGAATTAACATTTTTCTACGATTTAATGTATTAATATATTCTTCAGTAACTAAAAATGTTCTGCGTGGTCTTGTCGTTTCTAGTATTTTCCACAAAACTCCGGCCAGTCGTAGTCCACCAAAATATTGTATTGTCTTTAAGGGTAGGCTCAAGGCTGGACTGGGAATATCTTCCACTTCAAACTCTTCGTTTTTTTTATTAATTTATTATTATTTTCCCGATCCTTCAAACTCATCTTCAAGTCATACTATTAATTTGTTGTCTTGTCTATGTAATCTCATAACCAACAAACTAGTGGTTTTTAAGTTTTTTATTTTAATGAAATTAAAATTATTTTGCAGCTTTGTCTAATTTGGTGAAGTAAAAGAACAAGAAGAAAGTAGCATAATTTATTCAGACTCATGGCGTTTGCAAGCCTAAGTTACATTACAACAAAGGAGAACTTAACAAGAAGCAAAGCTCTGCATGAATACATAATATGAAAAAGGGCTTGAAGAAAAACCATTAGAACTTATAGGAATCTTAAAAGAAACCAAAGCTATATGCCAATGACATTGAAAAAGGACTTTCGATACATATAGGAGAGAACTCAGTGATTTTGAAAGTAACCAAATCATTTTGGCAGTATGATATATCTCTAAAAATAAATATCAGACTGCAATTAGTTGTTGTTGAGCTTCAATCCTGATTTCTTCCTTCATTTTCCTTATGAATTCTTCAAATTTTTTGTTTAATTCATCTGTACTAGGAAATTCCTCATTTACTGCAGCTGCTGCAAGTTCTTCTTCACCATCTGTTCTCAACATAACCCCATTCTCTTCTTCCTCTATCCCTTCATCTTCTGCAGTAAAACCTTCACTCTCTCTTTCTTCTTTCTCTGTCTTTGAAGACCCATCTTCTTGTTCTTCCACTCTTTCAGATTCAGCTACTTCTTCTCTCTCAGCTACAGGGGCAACATTCTCCCGTGATCCAATATCATTCTCAGTACATGAAGAGCTGCAAGAAACTGCGCTTTTGGCTAGAATAGCAAGTATTCCATTACAAAGGAGAAACATGTACTTCCTTTCAAGGGTGTGTGTGAATAGGGGGAAAAAGAATGTGGAGAAGTAGACATTGTAGAAATAAGGAAAGAAGCAGAAGCCTGAGGTATAGAAAATAAACAAAGTAATTAGAGAAACTGAGAAAACAAACAGCAAAGTCCTTTTCAAGAACCGGAACTTGTTGAATTTGCAAACAGTTTGGAACTTCTGATCCTCAATTTGCTCCATCTATGTTTGTTCTTTTTTTCTGTAAAGCAAAAGTTAAAGCTCTAGGTAGAGAAGAATCTTATAAGGATTGAATTGAAAGAGGTGTCTTTGTTTGTCTTTTGGGTTCTTGAAATTTGTTTGTTGGTTGGGCATTCATGCCCCTCTCTATTTATAGGACTCCTAAAAACTTCTACAGTTTCGGGGGCTATTGAATTCACATAAGAATGAGAGTGGGAATAAAACTTTTAACAAATTTTCATTTGCTAAAATAGTAAGATGTGATTGGAACAGTATAAAACTTTAACATAGCTTCTATTTTCTTATTAATACACATGATCATGTTAACGGATATTTAGGACATATATTAATTGATTATTCTAGAAAAATTTTAATAACAGTTACATGAAAAATATAAAAAGTTGTGGAAAAAATTAGTATTTTTTTTTTATTTTTCATAAAAATTTTTAAAAATATACTTTAAACCAATACTCTTAAAATATCGGTTAACATTTCCCATACACTAATTACAACTACTAATATGATGGTGGTAAAAAAAAGTTACAAAAACTTCTATTTCACTAGATTTATTGTTTACAGCAATACCTGCTTTTTTTTTTGGTAACATACATGCTTGATGGTAGGAAATGAATTCGAACTTTCTAAGCAATCATGACCATGGGAACCAAGTCAGTAACTTTCCGCTTACATGACTCTTTTGAAAGAATCAAGGGTTAAAGAAATGGAAAGATGCCGTTGTAATCTTTATAGAGGATTTTCTTTGAAGGTTCTAGCGTTCAAAACTGCACAAAACGATATACAACGTATATAACACGGCTTGAAGTCAAGAGTCAACTTCATATGTATTTCTCTTTAGGTCAATATCTGCGTACATTGTGGAAAAATGTGGACCCAATATTTCATAATTCAAGGTCATGGTCCACCTTCTGAATTAGTGACCACTACAGGGAAGCAATTTTTTATTTTTACTTCTTTTTTTTTTTTATTACTAACTACTTCATATAATTTAGCCATATTAAAAACTACTTATTAACCTGTGCAATACACCAGAATAGTTACTGAATAAGTTTCAAAAAAAAAAAACATTATTTTTTAGTTGGAGTAGTCAGGAAAAGTGCATGAAATTAAAAAAAAAAATGATATTGAAAGAAATAACACAAAGTTTTATTAGTTAAGCAGAAGAAAGCAATGTTTTTTTTTATTTATTAATTTTTTGTGGAAAGGAATAAGAGACATAATGTTGTATCTCTAGTTTAGCTTGTGTTGTATATATAAGTATATATGAGATAGGTTGTAATATATATGCAACAAAATGCTTATTGGTCGAAAATGTATCTATTGAATAAAAATATATCTATTGGCCGAAAACGTGTCTACTGAATAAAAAAGTGTTTACGAAAATGTGTCTATTAAAATGTCATAACTTTTCGTATTAAATATATCAAAAAGTGCCAATTAACCAAAAATGTACTTATTGAATAAAAATGTTTCTATTGACCGAATATGTTTCTTTTGTGAAGCCAAAAGTAAACTTAATTTGTATTTCCCATGAAAGTCAATATCTGCGTACATTGTGGAAAAATATGGACCCAATAATACACTATTCAAGGTCATGGTCCACCTTCTGAATTAGTGACCACTAAGCAATTTTTAAAAAAAAAAAATCACTTTTTTTATTACTAATTACTCCATATAGTTTAGCCGTATTAAAAACTAGTTATTAATTCATACGATACACTAGAATAGCTTCTGAATGAATTTCAAAGGGAAAAGAAATGACATTATTTTTTAGTTGTGGTAGTAAGCAAAAATGCATGAAATTAAAAAAAAAAAAATTGATATTGAAGGAAATAGCAAAAAGTTTTATTAGTTAGGCGAAAACACCATTTTGGTTCCTACATGTTGGAGTCACAGTCAGTTTAGTCCCTGCATTTTTGTAATAATCAATTTAGTCCCTGTTATTTTCAACTTGTAATCAATTTATTCCTTACCGGCTACAGTTAACTCACTAATGAAAAATACCTACATGGCAAATGGAGTGAACAGTTGGTATACTTAACACTGATGTGGCATTAAAATTATAATAAAAATGCTCCATCAACATTTAAATAAACAAAAATTAATTTATCAATTTTAATGAAATAAAAAAAATTAAAAACCAAAAACTAAAAACATGAACCCAAATGTCTGAACATGAACCTAGATTAGAACCTATTCAAATCTCAATCATCCACAAAACCCCTCTAAAATTCAGCGAAAACAGTTCAAATACATAGAACATTTGAGATTTTCTCATGAGACTGACAGAAAAACAAAATCCAACAAAAATTTTCCAAAAGGATTTGTTCTCAATGTGTAAATGATTCCAAGGACAAAGTTAGGAACATGAAAAGGAAAGTGATAGAAAATATTGAAGGGATTTTTTTTTTTTTTTTGCCTTCTTTTATTTATGAAATTTTTGTTAATGAACTGAAGTTGATGAACAGTTTTGCAGTAGCGTTGAGAAAGTGAGTGGAGATATTGTGACTTGTGAGTTTGGGTTTTCAGCTTCATGGCTATGGTTTTGGGCTTCGTGGAATGGAACGAAAGTTGTGAGGGAATGAATAGAGATATTGTGAGTTTGGGTTTTTGTTGTGGTTAAGATCTGGGTTTAGTTTATGGAGACGTGTGTTTCTAGATCTAGGTTCACATTCAAAATCATCTGGGTTCATGTTTTTAGTTTTTGGTTTTTAATTTTATTCTTTTTTTAATTCATTAAAATTGATAAATTAATTTTTGTTTATTCCAATGCTGATAGGGCATTTTTAATTACTATTTTAATGCCATATTAGCGTTAAGTTTGCCAACTGTTCACACCATTTGCCACTTAGATATTTTGCGTTGGTGAGTTAATGGCAAAGACCAAATTTATTACAAGTTGAAAATAATATGAACCAAATTGATTGCTACAAAAATATAGAGATCTAATTGATTGCTGCAAAAATATAGGGACCAAATTGACTGTAACCCTAAAATGTAAGGATCAAGATGGTGTTTTGGCTTATTAGTTAAGCAGAAGAAAGCAATGTTGTTTTATTTATTAATTTTTTGTGAAAAGGACTAAGAGATAGAATGTTGCGTCTTTAGTTTAGTTTGTGTTGTAGATATAGGTATATTTAAGATAGGTTATAATATATATGCAAAACATTGCTTATTAGCCGAAAATGTACTTATTGATCAAATATGTGTCTATTGAATGAAAAAATTACCAAAAAGTGTTTATTAAAAGTTTATAACCCTCCATATTGGATATACCAAAAGGTGTCTATTAGCCAAAAATGTGCATAAATGAAAATGAGATGTACTACATCACGATATTTTCACAATATTTTCACAACAAATTATAGGCGGTTAATTGTTATTAGTTTAAATTTGAATCTAACACTAAAATTACATTTTTGCCCCAATAATAATAACCAGTAACAATTTGTCACTTAAGATTTGATATAAAAATATTGTAGATATATCATTTATATGTCTAGTGACCCAAAATGTGCGTGTTATGAAGTCAAGAACAAATTTCATATGTCTTTCCCATGAAAGTCAATGTCTGCGTACATTGTGGAAAAAAAGGGACCCAATAATACATTATTCAAGATCATGGTCCACCTTCTGAATTAGCTACCACTATAGGGAAGCAGTTTTTTTTTTAAAAAAAACTTTTTTTATTACTAATTACTTCATATAATTTAGCCATATTAAAAATTAGTTGCTAACTCGTGCAATGCACAAGAATAGTTACTGAATGAGTTTTAGGGAAAAAAAATACATTATTTTTTAGTTGGAGTAGTAAGCCAAAATGCATGAATCTTTTTTTTTTTTTTTTTTAAATGATAGTGAAAGAAATAGCACAAAATTTATTAATTAGGTCAAAGAAAACAATGTTTTATTTATTAATTTTTTGTGGGAAGGAATAAGAGACAAAATGTTGCCTCTTATATATATATATATATATATATATATATATATATATATATATATATATATAAAATGTAATTCAACGGTTGGATTTTCAAAATATTAATTCAATAACAAGTTATTGAGTGGTGCAAAATTGCTTAGAGTTATACCAGGTATAACTTGAACTCAACCCATATATATATATATATTGAGTGGTGCAAAATTGCTTAGAGTTATACCAGGTATAACTTGAACTCAACCCATATATATATATATATATATATATATATATATATATATATATGTATGTATGTATGTATGTATGTATGTATGGTTATAGTTGCATCTCTTGATTTCAAGAGAAGGGAAAATGAATCAAAAGCCCCCACATATGGGTTTCTCTGCTCTTTTGACAAACCGCCACGGATGATTTGATTTTACTTATATGGTTTGTTTGCTCTTCATTCGATTTTGCCCTTGATTCAGGTAGGCCTGTAGGAGAGCTTTTGTGATGGATGATTTAAATAATATAAAATAAAATTTAAAAAAAAAAAAAGAAAAAAGAAGAAGGAGATTTGATTAGAGTCGTTTAGTAATCCTACATTGATAGTTGTACCCCCCCCCCTTTTTTTTTTTTTGTCTTTTGAAAGACAAATTTAAGAATGTATTAATGGATTGATGATGTGGTATAATCTCAACCATTTATTTTTAAAAGAATTGTGGATATTTAAAAAACTCTACCTGGTAGAGTACCCTAAAAACTCTAGAAAATCTGAATTCATATTTGAGATAGGTTGTAATATATGTACCCAAAAATGCATATTAGCCGAAAATGTGTCTATTTAATGAAAAAATACTTACCAAAATGTGTCTATTAAAAAGTCATAAACCCTTTATATTGGATATACCAAAAGATATCTATTGATCGAAAATGTGTTTGTTGGCCAAAAAGGTATCTATTGGATGAAAATGTGTCTATTGAATGAAAAATGTGTCTATTGATCGAAAACCTGTCTATTAAATGAAAATGTGCCTATTGACCAAAAAAGTGTCAATTGAAAAATGAAAAGTCACAATTGTTTAGTGTTTTTAAATGCATACATGGTATTAATTTATGTAGTCATATGACGCAATAAAGAGTAGTTAACAAAAAGTCAAACATTTTAATTTTATATTGTACTAATCTTTAACTCGTGCGATGCACAGAAATAGCTACTAGATGCATCTCTAGTTTAGTTTTTTTTTTCTTTTTTTAATAGAAACAAAACTCTCTAGTTTAGTTTGTGTTTTATTTATAGGAATATATAGTTAAAAATATAGTATGGAATAAATAAGAAATTGACTCCTAATATGTCCACTTGAAAATGTTATTAAAAGTAGTAAAAATTCTTAAGTCCACGTAGGATAGGAAATAGAAAATATATGAGTTTAAACACTTATGGGCTGAATATTGAGTTGGACTTTGGCATATGTGGACTAGACCCTCCTGTCCAAATAATTATATTTTATTGTTTTATTTTTTGAGTCAATTAGTCTGTGCATAACAGTTTTTTTTGAACAGTGTGTTTATTCAGTTATTTTTGAACAATGTGTCTGTTATTAACGTATATATATTCATAGTTCATCATTCATAAAAACTGCCTTTTTAAGAGAAACTCTCTTATAGAAACTAGCCTCTGAGCAAGCGCTTACGTGTGTGCTTAGAGACTTTTTCCCATACTGTAAATCATTTTATCCTTGAAGATAGATGTTCATTTCAAAACATCACAAATTATGTGAAGGTTGAAATCTTAAAGCAGAATTTGGTATTTCTTCATTTATTTTTGTGATATATGTGAAAGGGGTTTAGCTTTGGTTCCGCTATTGAGAAATTTGATTTTGTGTATTCGTGTTTCTTCGAATCTGGCAAATACTACTATTTTGCAATGGTTGGCAAACGTAGACACGTAGTATCAATATTCCTTCTATATTGCCTTTACTGTGACGTAAGGTAATTTACTTTGTTATTAAATTACAAACATTGTTACTGTGTCGTATTAGATTGGTTCATTGAATGTGTTTATAAAGTCATATAAACAAATATGTGGTATAGAATCTAGTTTTGTTTATGTGATTCGTTTATAAACAAAGTGGTTGCCAATTTGATCCTGTTAATTTAAATGGGAGGTAGAGTGGAAGAGACAAGAATCGAACTCAGGATCTCATGCTCTGATACCATGCTAAATTACCGATTGTCCCAAAAGATTAAGCTATTGGGATACGGTAAATTTAATCATTTAACCAATACTTTTAACAGATCCGGGTAAAATTTAAATGGTTTTGTTAATTTGTTTTTAACTCTTTTGAAAGAGGAAGCAATTTAATTAAATCTTGGGTAGAGTAACTTTTATAAATTGATGAGATTGTGTTAATCACAAGACATGATCGGTATCATTTATCCTCCACACATTTGATCTATGAGTTCTTAATTATCTTGCAAATTTCTTCTTATATATATATATAGTATTTATTTATTATTTTTACCTATCACGTCTTTTTATGTTATTGCTTATAATTTGATTTGTATGTTGTTATCAAAAAAGTAAATTGTTAAAATATATACAACATATACAAGATAAGTTGTAATATATATATTACATGAGTATCCAAGCACTTGAATACAATATAAAATATAATATAACCATGGCCAAGAAACTCATATATTCCTTAACATTGTAAAACAAATATAATATACAATAATCAAAAGACAATCTGCCTGTATATTCATAACAATCACACAAAAAAAAGTTTTAAAAGTTGTTAATGGTTAATAACCAAGGAAATCTCCGAAGCAGTGCAAATTTCCAAAGCAGATCATCGTCGCAACGAATATCATACACAAGAGTCAAACCAAAATCATAATACCATGCAAAATTCACTAATCCTCTCACAAAATCAGACACAAGCACCAGCGATTAATTCAAATGATTTAAAACACACGCAAAAAATTTTCCAATCGTCACAAAATTAAATTGTGAAAAGGTGATATATATATATATATATATATATATATATATATATATATATATATATATAAATCTTATGTGAAACGGTGAATAGATACTGAAACTCAGTAGGCAAAATAAAAAAGCATTACTATTCGGTATTTTAAAATGTAAACGTGGCATTAATTTATTTAGCCACATGACACAATATGGAATGATCAACAAAAGTCAAACGTTTCACTTTTATATTATATATAGATATTATAAAGTTTTAGACCCCTTAAAACACAGTTGGATTAACCTAGTTAACAAGCCAAGTTATTACTTAGTCCAAATTTCAGATCTAGGTTAACACAATCATATAATCATATCAATGTAAAGTGCGGAATATATATATATATATATATATATATATATATATTTATTTATATTTATATATATAAACACAAAGATATGATAACTCAGGAAAACCAAACCGGTAAAAAACCTGAGGAGGATTTAACCTAGCTATCCTAAAGGTAAAACTGAATTCACTATGAAAGAATCAAAGTTTGTATAATAGCGAATAAATCACTAACGTCCTATTGCTACCCACCAGTAAAAAACTTACTGACACAACCACGTGCAAGCTCCAAGACCACGGACTCCTTCTTTCTTGGATTCTCCAGCACGTACGAGCACTCCCGCTTGTGTATCTTTAAGGTCTTATGGCAGCAACTAAATGATCATCAAGCTCTTGAAGAAATCTCCTTCTTGATAATCCTAAATTTGTGTGAAGGCAAGCACCTCTTAGATCTCACAAGAGATTCACTCAAACTACAAGATGAGCAACCACAGAAACGTGGCTAGGGTTTGCCTTTTATACCTAGGGCAAAACATAAAACCTTACACATCATATGGGCTTAGGGCTGAGTTGGAAATTCTGCAGAAAAAACAATCTGCACGACTTTCGATCGGTCGAGTCTAATTCTTGATCGATCGAGCCAGACAAATTTACACAGTAACTTCTACATTTAACTCGATTCCAACTTTACATTAATGACATATTTTGAGCAAGTCTAGAACAAGACTAAATACCTGTTTTGATCATGGTTTGCCAATAATACAAATTAGAGTTCTAATACATTAGTTTCTAAGTATTTAGAACCTAACAAACTCCCCCTTTAGTAATCCATGACAAAACACAAAAGTTCAAAGATTACAACGAAAAACCCTTTACAAAAAATGTCCGTTATAACAAATCCAATCCTAACTACTATCCATCAGTTGCAAGTGTAGACAGCAGCTCAATTGAATCAACTTGTATATTTCCTAAAACACTAAACAAAATGCATAAAAGTATGTGTGAAAAATACAAGTAAACCAAAGAAAAATCTTGATTTCACAAAACACAAAATATAGATATATATCAATAAATAACTCATAAACATAAGTCAATAAGCAATGAAACAAGAAACATATATTAAAAAAAATGTATCTCCCCCTAACATGAATTCATCAAAAGCCAAAAATGTACATGCAAAGTGAAGCACCTTGATACAATCTAATCTCCACAAGCTCACAAAAAAAAAAAACTATCCCCCTAACTACAAAAAACCTCTACAAGAGTCCAAAATGTACTCAAAACTACTACTCAAAAGTACTCAAAAAACTTAAAAGTACTCCCCTTTTTTGTGACGGAATGCCAAAGGGCAAACAAAATCCATCATCAAAAGAAGGTGGCGAAGGCGAACGTCTAAGATGCGCCAAATCTGCTCGCAAAGCATGGAGCTCATCAAGCATGTTCACCAAAATCTGACCATAAGCTGCCTAAACGGTCACGACAGTCTCCAATGTACGACGAATGTCAAAGTCATCCAAAGTAGATGGTGGAGGAACAGCAGCAACAGCAACAGCACCTACAGGATCAGCAGACGCCTCACCAAAAGTAAAACCTGTAGAAGAAGAAGGGGGTGCAGTACCAGAAGGCTTAACTCGAGGACGTTTAGAGCGTTCTCTCATTTGAGTAACTTTCTGCCTAAGAAAAGTGGCACCTATGGGGGCAATAATGTGTACGAGCTCAAAAGCGAGGAAGTCATCTAAACCTAAAAACAACAAAATCCTATGAATGAAAACAGGATGAAAAAAAACATAAGCAGTAGAAGAACTCCTATAAACTTCATTCAAAGAACAAAGAAACAGATGAGAAAAACTAATAGGAGCATCCGTAACAAGAGCATACAAAAATGCACATCGCTCCAAAGGAATGGTGTGTAGATGAGAGATAGGCCACAAGGAATGACACACTATCCTAAAGATAAGATAGGTAGACTCAGTGAGCTCAGCGGAAGTGATCTGGGGATCAGAACCCCACCGATAGAAGTACCAGTGATGTATGACATGATGTCGTCTAGGGGAGGAGACTCAACATACGAGTAAATAGGATGCTGGACCATAGGTACCCCAAGAGCATCCGCCACTACGTTAGGAGTAATGGTGAACTCTACACCTCATATCCAATTCTTTACTAAAGTGATGGAATTAGAGATGTGGACAAAGAGATTCGAGTAGAACTCTCTGATCAATATCCAAAAGTGGCAACCAGCCTCGATGCTCAAAGTTTGCCCTAATGGTAGGATCTAGCTCATCTAACAAAACCTTACACTCAGCCCAAATCTTTCTCTTAAGGTTAAGTGTCTCATAAAGCTCTCGGCTTTTCTCACTCAGAAACGAAGTGCCCATAGAGGAAGGAGTAGAAGAAGAGGAGGGTGTCCTATGGATTCTAGTCTTCCTAGACATGGTGATAGGGTAAAGACAAAGACGCAAGAGAACGAACAAAACAAAACACGAGGGCAAACTGCAAGTTAGCACAACAAAAATATATAAAAAACTATATGATGCATGAACAAATAAATGTCATGATACATGCTTTAATGCAGTGATAACAAGTTCAATTTTAAGTTTAGAATCACAAAATTTGCTTGAGCAAAGAGTTTATAACAAAATCTCCAAAAGTTTGAAAAACCACTTGTAGAAATTTTACTAAATTGACCAATTGATCATCACACAAGTTAGATAACAGTTTATAATGATCAAATGCATCAAACCAACAAGCCAATTTCATCAATTAAACTCAATTTGAACAAAATCCCTAATTCGGATAAACACAAGCCCTAGAATTTTCAATTCCTCACAAACACCAAATTGATCAAGTTAAACATCATAGATCATGATTATAACATTGTATGACAAAAACCTATTGATCAATTTCAGAAAATATGGTTGGAATCATAAAAAACCCCAAAATATGCATAGGTCCGAGAATCACCCTTAAATGCATGAATTTATATATGAAACATGAAATAAAATGCAAAAGAAAGATTAAAAAGGTCTTACCGGCCTTGGGAGAGGAAAACCTTGCAAAAAGATCAGAGGAAAACGACAAAAATCTTGATTGGAGCCTTGACCGAATCGTATAGAGAGAGAAAAAGTTGAAAAACTTTTGAAAAGTTAGTTGGACACGTGAAAATCAGACTTCTAAAAAAATTCTCTACATTTTCGATTGATTGAAAAACATATTTGATTGGTCGAAAATGCTTTAATTGATCCAACACCAATCGAGCACCGATCAAAACAGACGGAAGCTAACCAAAATTTTTAATCGCAATTTCGATTAATCGAAAAACAAGTTCGACCGGTCAAAATTCTAGAAAAATTAGTTTTTGAAAATATAGAGCAATTTGCTGTAGAAACTCCTTAAAGCATTGAATTTTATGAATAAAATGTATGAGTAAATGCTTTTCAAAAACACATGTTTTGAACACAATTTTCCCAAAATTAAGATTTTCAAAACATTCTCCTTGAATTCTCAAGCATCAAATCTATTTTGCATAAAACTCAAGGTATTTTCAAACTTGGTTGGTCAGACCAAAAATACACACAATAACATGTATAAAGTTTAGCAAAGAGTAACTTGTGTAGTGTATACAACTAGCAAAAACTTGAGATACATGTGAGGTGATATGTAAATAGAAGTCAACCACAAACTCTATAAAATTCATCACAAAGAATTTGAAAGAGACTATCACCTAAAGAGTTACATCTTATAACTCCCACATCTCCTAGATCATAAGCTTGCAATCATGTAAGTTTCTTGATTTTGCCTCATATGTACACACAAATTTTAATTGTTCAAAACCTTATTAAAAATAGCCGGGATAATGTACACACCAATTTTATTTATTTGATTTAGCATTAAGCCCAATAATGTACACACCAATTTTAAGCATTTAAACCGAGGCTACACCTTATGTTCTTTTTGTGCATGTGCTACGCTTTCTCGAATACAAAATCTTACGATATGCACTAAAGTGTTCATGATTGGCTAGTGAACAGTGGTGAGATGGTTATTTATGCTTTTCTCAAAAGGTTCAAGTCTGACAGTCAATGACCATGTGACTTCAAGATCAAGACAAAGTGATCAAGAACTATAAACTGTTGGAATAAAATCTGGTTTTGTGTCTCATACAAAACACACAGCGGAAGCAACAAACAAGGATCTATTTCATTCATGATTGACAACATGCACTCTGTAAATTTCAGAATTTAAGAACAAGATAGCGTACCTTGGTGTGGAGAAAATCAAAACAAAGATTAGAAGCACTTGGGAAAACTTTTAATCTTCACTCCAATTCCACTTTACGCCCAAGATGTGTGGTCTCTCAATCAGTTTCCAAAGGGAGAATAAAAGTGTGTCTCACACTCTTTATTTTTCTTTTCGAAAAATCACGTTAAAAAATTCTGTATGTTTCTCCCTTTATAACTAACTGATTATCTAATTGGGCCGGCCTATTGGGCCTTTCCAATTGGGCTTTAGTGTGTGGCTTGGAATGGGACCAAAAGGGACCAATAAGACACTAGCTCCAATGGGCCTTGGGTTTTTCCGTCAACTCTTGACAAGTCCAAAGTTACCATTAATTATATTTAATACCACTATATAAATATAATTGCACTCTAGGTCTTATTATTAAATTATATCCCAAAACTTTATTTTACACGCAACCCCTTCATAAAATATTCGTAGTAATACAAAGTCATAAATATAGACTGCCACTTTGTAAATTACTACATCTTATCCTTGAGTACCCGGTTTAATCCTTTAAAGTTATTCATCATATATTTATGAAATCCAATTTCATAAATATATACTTTAGTAATTTCTTACCAAAGTGGTTAGGCCTAACTCTCTGAATAACTGAACCCATTAAACTTATCTCAAGGGAATATTTTGTATATCCGTTAAGAGACTATGAATTCCATCTTGAGAATATATGTTCCATCAACACTAAATATGGTTGCCCAACATACTGAGGTTTTGATCGTCACTTTAGATCTCACTCCTGATATATCAAAGTAACCTACACCTTATGATCAAGTCTATTATTCTCTCAGGATTAAGAGTTCATGCAAATAGAAGTCGTGAGATTTATTATTCAATTGACAGTCGTTAGGAGAATAATAAATCTCACAACGGTCCAGTTCAATATGTCTTAACTCTTAAAACATATCAACATATCAACTAGAAGTCACCACTTCCATGATCAAGACAAATCATCTTAGTTGATACGTTATAGTCTTCGCAGATGAAATGCCCAATTTCATCACCGACTACGAACTATAAATTCTGAGTTTACAAAGAACTTGTGATTTATATCTTCTGTGACTAAATCACATAAATCACATACTATGCATCTCATGGACTATATGATAATGTCCAAATATTCATGTTACCATTATTTTAGATAAAAATAAACAACTTTATTAAACACAACATTAAGTCATACATAATGTCATACATAGCATCATACAATAGGATTTAATGGCACATATCCTAACATAAACATCTTTCCACATAACATGCACTACAAAACTTCAACTAGTAAAGTGCAGGAAATAAGCTCATTCAAGCTAAACAAGGTACACAGACATGTTATGTGAAAATAAATTGACCAACCTTGTTTTCAAAACCAAGAAAATAAATACAAAACACAATTTTCTTCCCCCTTTTTTTTATTAACAAAAAACGACCTAGAATGAAATGCATGAATGTAATGCAATGCAAATCCTAGAGGAAAAAAAATGGTCATAATGAGTAGAGCAAGGACCATGTCAGAAAGACTCAATTAGATTACGCCTTTTGTATCCAAGCCTTTTGTATCCAAAATTTTTTAGATGCACCTTGAGCATTTGAGTTCTTATTCACATGGGAATGATTTCCAACTCCAGGATTGGAATAAAGGTTTAGAGTCTTTACCAATTTACCAATGAGTACCATAGGAGTCCACATCCTTACTCTCAGTGATGGCAGTCACTTTGGGTCTAAAATCTTTAGTTAAAGATCTAAGAATCTTCCTAACAATTTTAGGTTGATCATAGATTTCACCTAAGTTGTATGCAAAATTAACAATGTCATTAAGTTTAGCATAGAATTCATCAAAAGATTCATCATCAGACATCCTAATGCTTTCAAATCTAGTTGTTAATTATTGCAACTTATTGATCTTAACTGTCTTTGTGCCTTCATGCATAGTGTCGAGGATATTCTAAGCAGTGTGAGCAACCTCAACATTTGAGATTCTCTTAATTTCCTCCATAGAAACAGCATTAAAGATAGCATTCATAGCTTTGCTATTGAAGGCGGTTGCTTCTTTCGGAGAAGTTTGCCACTCACTCACAAGAGTAATGGGCTTTCTCATCCGTATTCAACGAAGTTCCAAACTCTCTCATCAATGGATTTTAGGAATGCTTTCATCCTGACTTTCCAGTAAGAATAATTATTCCCATCAAAGTCAGGAGGAATAACAAGAGAATGTTCGTGTTCCATGACAACTGGGGTCAATAATCAGCTTAGAGGTCAAAAGATCTACACACAAGAGCTACTTGCTCTGATACCACTTGTAAAGTTTTTAGACCACTTAAAACACAAATGGATTAACCTAATTAACAAGCCAAGTTATTACTTAGTCCAAATTCCAAATCTAGGTTAACACAATCATATAATCATATCGATGTAAAGTGCGGTATATATAAAAAAACACAAAAATATGATGACCCAGGAAAACCAAACTGATAAAAAACTTGGGGAGGATTTAACCTAACTATCCTCAAGATAAAACTGAATCCACTATAAAATAATCGAAATTTGTACAATAGCGATTTAGACCACTAATATCCTATTGCTACCCACTAATAGAAAACTTACTGACACGACCACGTGCAAGCTCCGAGACCACGGACTCCTTCTTTCTTGGATTCTTCAGCAAGTACAAGCACTCCCGCTTGTGTATCTTTAAGCTCTTATGACAGCAACCGAATGATCATCAAGCTCTTGAAGAAATTTTCTTCTTGATAATCCTAAGCTTGTGTGAAGGCAAGCATCTCTTAGATCTCACAAGAGATTCACATAAATAGCAATATGAGCAACCACAAAAACGTGGCTAGGGTTTGCCTTTTATACCTATGGCAAAACATAAAACCTTACATGTCATATGGGCTAAGTTGGAAATTCTGCAGAAAAAATAATCTGCGCGACTTTCGATCGGTCGAATCTAATTCTTAATCAATTGAGCCATGCATATTTACACAGTAACTTCTGCATTTAACTCGATTCCAACTTTACATTAATGACATACTTTGAGCAAGTCTAGAACAAGACTAAACACCTGTTTTAATCATGGTTTGCTAATAATACAAATTAGAGTTCTAATACATTAGTTCATAAATACTTAGAACCTAACAGATATAGATTTAGTTCACAAATTTTCAATTATTGCATTTCAACTTTCAAGGTTTGGACTAAAATGAATTTTTTAGGATTTTTGTCTAAAATACTTTTAATGATTTTATTTTAATCCAAATTTTAAGGAATGAAAATATGACAATTAATAAAGTTTATGTGATCCTAGGAGGTACTAATTGTACACACAAATTTTGTAGGAGATAAATTATATGATCATGAACTAATGTAACAAATGATAAATTTATATTGATTTATATGAAAGCAAGTAAAATTCTCTATATGACTCTTTACAATGAAAGAAAATACAATAAACTTCTTTGATTTGATCTCCATGGTGCTTTACAATCCAAAGGGCTATGAAACTTGATCTTGAATAGTACCTTGATGTCTCTAAGTTAGATGTGTGATTGGATGTCTTTGATTTGCACTTAGTATGAATCCAAAATAGAGATCACTCTTTATTTTGGCAGAATGTTAGTGTGGGGAGTCCACGGGTGGTACCCTCGTGGGCTGAAGAACTGATGGGCCTAACTTACCCACTAAACAAGCCAAGCCCAACTGAAGTGCCCAATATCCCCGAGGAGCATACTATGCCCAAGGAGGTGCTAGAGGGGGTGCCTTAGGAGAGACAAGGGAGAAACCATCTGAATAGAAGACCAAAGAGCCGAAGAAGGCCATAGTGGTTGATACAAGCAATATGGAAGCGAAGCTTTCCAATAAAGTAATCATCACCTCCGCATTAAATACACTACAACCACCCAGCCGCATTTATGGCAGAATAACACTTGAATAGTACTCACAACAACGTGTATCTCACTCAGATACCACCAGAAAGGCAAGGAAGAGACGAGTATCTAAAGGAGAAACAACTGCCCTCCAAGTGTAAGGCTAGGATTGAAGCAAGATGACTACAAAAGGGGAAAGATCCCAAATGAACAGGGATTGGAAAAAAGTAAAAATCAGAATCAATAGGAAATGATGATGTTTGAAAATCAATAGGTCGTACGCTTCGAAATTTAATGGTGGATGGATGACCTGAAAAAGAAAGAAAAATTATCGAAGGTGACTAAGGTGAACCGACCAAGGACCGTTCAATGTTTAAGTTAGTTTCTCTCTAGGACTTAAGTATGATCAGTGGATGAATAGTAATGCGTACCTTGATTTGGTGAGGCTTGATATCTTTTATAGAGAGTTTGGAGTGAATCTACTTGTTAGGTGCCCTAACATCGTAGGTGATGTGTGGACTTAGTGAGGAGAGTGGAGCAAATTTTGGGGAATTCACCCCACGTCTCGGAATAATGGATCGTGGTGCAACTATTCTTGGTTTGCAGAGAATACCTTAGAATTTACTAAGTATTCATTGGTCGTCTACAATCTCTCATCATCTGGACAATCTATCTTTCTTAGACGACCTTTCTCAAACAGCTCTCACAGTTGTATCTTTGATCCTCGAACAACCTGAGGGAACAAAAGAAATAAGAAAAATCAATCTTTTCCACCTTCTTGTTGTTAGTTAAATTCAAATTTGCTTTATCTTTTTCACTACCCAAATTGTTAAGTCAAGAAGCCCAAGTGCTAGTTCACAATCCCCTCTCTAAAAAATAAATTTTCTTGGGCCTAAATCAAAAGCCCAGAGATTCTTGGTTTTTGTCACACACAATTAGTATGATTTTTCTCTTTGAATGTCAATAGCCTTTGATTTGAAATTAAAATTTGAATTTAATTTGATCTTCTATTTAATAAGAACCTTCCATGTGAGTCATTTCTTTTGATGCTGCCACACAACTTTCTTCATTTGATGTTGTCATATGGCTTTATGTGAGTTGTGATAACTCAAAGACTTGATATGTGGCTTGATTTCATTTGTTGATTATTCATTGTTGACAAATCATTCATTATAAATTAACTTGATAAAAAATATTTGATCATGATCAATTGGACGATTGCAAATACATCATAAAATTTTGATGTTTACACTCGTGTTGCACCCTTTTCTTTTCTTCTAAAAGAATAAAAGGTTTGTGTGACTAAGGTGTGATGGACCCAAACCATAAAGAGATAAATTATTGGTGAACGGAATATCTTTTTTTTTTTTTAGGGTTCCAACTTATGGCATCTACTCCTGATAATAACTTTTTATTATTAGACTTAGACACCAATTAATTTTTGGTATAGGCAAAAATCGAATCTCAAATCTATTTAACTATTAGAAACTTTAAAGGTTTATAACCATCGAAAGTCGAGAATAAATTATGATTCACCTTTTTGTGTCTGTCAATTTTTTTCTGGCACCTTTGGCTCGGCTCATTAGTTTTGTGTTGCGTAATATTTTATACGGAAAGACACTTTTTTGAATAATATTCATTTGCATCAAATCATGACTAAGGGATCAAATATTTTTTAGAAAAATTCTATAATTACTTATTACAAACTATAGATCTCAGGTTAATATAATTATGAATTATAAAACCTAAAATTTTCTTCTCTGCTTAATAAAAAATATATATATTGAAAACTAATGCCAATATAATTATATTTTAACCGCAAAACTACAAAACAATTAATTTAACGATTAAGCGTGAACAATACATGATTCTCAAAAAGAAGTCTGAACAATGCATGGGCCTACAACTTGCGACTACGAGTGTGTGCGCGCGCGTGTATATATATATATATATATATATATATATTGCGCGAAACATAGGTCAATGGATTTCACCAATAACATCATACTTCATTAAATAATCCTTCGAATGTTGACAATCTCGATGACGATCTCCAAGCAATTGTAATGAGGTGAAATGCTATATGACAACACGTACACAACAATTTCTTTTGATAAAAATAATATGTTATTGGTTGGATAAAAAAAAGTAGTTTTAACCTCCGTTTGAATTGCATTGTAAAGGAAAAAAAATTTGTGTTTGGTGTTTTTGTGTGGGTCCTGTGCACTATTTATGGAACTCGCAAATATGGATTTCAACAAATTTTTCTTTAAAACTAGGTCTCATGGCACTAATCACACATTTAAAAATTATTTTACTACAGTGTTTTCAGTTTTCAACAATAAGCGGTGTCTAAACAGACACTTAGTAGTAGTTTTAAATTAGAACTTATAACAGCTAACCATTTTTGATTTATTATGAAAGTGTTTTGAAAATGTTGTGGACGTAACACTTCTCTTATAATAAAGAAACTTCCAAAATATAATAATTGTACTAATATAATTGTACATATGAATCTTCATTATATATATATATATATATATATATATATGTATATATAAAGTTGGATTCGAGTTACACTTGGTGTAACTCTAAGTAATGTTACACTACCTAATAACTTATTATAGTAATTTTACACTACACCAATAACTTATTATAGAATTTATATTTTGAAAGGCATATGTAAACTCTTTGTTATGGTTTTAATACCAGTTAACCTCCCTTTCAAAAAAAAAAAAAAGAATTTATATTTTGAAAATCTCACCATTGAATTATATATTCTATATGTTCTTAACATTCATACCATTTTTCATGTCAATTGGATGTTATTTATCATTTAATTCATAAACTCATTTTTTATACATTATTTTAAATTAAAAAAAACTTGAATTTAAACAATTGATTAATGATATGGCTATTAATTTTTTATCGCCTTGATATTTGGCAAACACAAAGAATATACGAAGGTAATGTAATCTAGCAGTGAATTTATTAAAATTCGCTTCCAATTAAAAAATATTAAATAGTGTAACATTACTTAGAGTTACGTCTAGTGTAATTTTAAGCAATATTATACCACTCAATAAATTATTATTAAATTCATATTTTGAAAATCTAAACGATGAATTACATGTTTTATATGTTCTTAATATACATGCCAAATTTCAGGCTTATTAGATGTAATTTACTATTTGATCCATAAACTAATCTTTTATGCATTATTTCAAACTACAAAAACTTGACTTTAAACAACTGACTAATGACATGGCTATTTATTTTTTATTACCTTGAAATTTTTCACGCATGGAGAATATATGAAAATAGTGTAATCTAACAGTGAATTTGTCAAAACTTGCATTCAATTAAAAACTATTGGTTGGTGTAACTTTGCTATATATATGAGTTGGGTTCAATTTACACCTAATGTAACGCTGTAAACGTTAAACTTTTTTTAAACCAATGATTCCTATTATATCTAATGGTTAAAAAATCACTAGTTCCATGTCATATCAAACATCATTAAAGTCATTAAATTACCTTTTTTTTTAAAGCAACTATTAAATTATTTCCACCATTAACCGTTGTCTTCTCTCTCTCTCTCTCTCTCTCTCTCTCTCTCTCCCTCTCTCTCTCATATCTGCTGGACCTCCATGAACCCCTCCATTTGAAAAACTCTCTCTATCTCTGTGTGCGCGTTTTTCGTCAATCTTCATGCATCTAACTCTATTTTTACAATTTAAACACACACAAAAAATTAATATTTGAATTAACAAAATACTGAGAGAGTGAAAGAAATCAATCCCTACTTTTTTTTCTTTAACTTTTCTTTAGTGTCATATGAGGCCATTTAGTTGTCTTTTCCATCATCCACCGTACAAATGACCCAAAAAAAAAAAAAAAAAAACCAAAATAAAAAGAAGAAAGAAAAGAAACCCGTAGATCCTAAAAGGCTAAAACCAAGCCTTTGCCCGTTCGTAGAATGGATTTATAGTTTGATACAATTCCCAATTTGTTAACTTTCTTAATTTTCATATCACACGATTTTTAATCCTTATTTATGATAGTTTTGAGTTATTTTTATTGTTTCGAATGTGTAATGGCCTGGAGACCTACCTTGCCCACCTTTTTAGATTGTGGTTTTTTAATATTTTTTCTTCTCTGCTCTCTCTGCTCTCTCTCTCTCTCTCTCTCTCTCTCTCTCGGATAAGCATCCAAACGTTATGTTTTGGGTTATTGTGGTATTTTTCATATATGATTTCCCTTATTATGTTTTTCTTCCCTACCAATATTTTTTGTCTCTGCATATATGGGAATCCATCCCTTAATAATTCATGCCTGAGTTTTAAATATTGGCAGGTGATTTATAAAGCCATCTGGAGAAGAAGATTATCGAAACGATGTGAGCTTGGAGAGTTCCGAGAGAGAGAGAGAGAGAGAGAGAGAGAGATGGGATGGAGAGGCTTAATAATCATTTAATACTCATTAATTTCTAAAAAGTAATTACATGGAACAAATGTTTTTTTAACTATTAGATTTAATGAAAATCAATGATTTAAAAAATGTGTAATTTTATTCAAGTTACACCAGATGTAACTTGAACACATCATATATATATATATATATATATATATATATATATAATTTTAAAATACAAAAACTTAAATCATTTTAAAATTTTGTAAGTATAGAAGAAAATACTAAAATTTGTAGTCATGAAAGATATAAGAAGAAATATAATGAAATGGAAAGTTATTAAAATTTGCATCCAATAAAAAAATGTTAAATGGTACCAATGGCAGCTCTATGATTTTTTTTTTCTAGGGTAGTCAGCACTAGTAGAGCTAAGAATTTGTGTGGGGACGAGTAAAAAATAATATGATTACATTTTTTTTCTATATATACAACTTCTATATTATATACAACAATCTGAAATAGTATTCTAAATAAAATTTAGTCTACAATACTACTTTATTGTACAATAATTTTAAGGAATTATTAAAATTTTAAAGAATTATTAAAAGTTTAAAGATTTGTAAGATATCATACAACAATAGATTGCATAAACTAATAGAATTAAATAACTAATCATACCCTTTTGTCAATTTAATAATAACTAATTTTATTTGTGTAATATTAATTCAATAAAAAGATATGATACAGAAATGGGTAATTTCACTAACATACCTTGAGGTTTTGGCTAATGCTAACCAAGTCCAAGACTTTTCAAAACTAGCTAATTTGGTCCTTAAAGCGGTAAAGCCAACTTATTTCCTAAACAATTAGTTATTTTTTCTCAATTGTTTTAGGGACTAAATTAGCTTTAGGGGATCAAATTGGCTACTTTTGAAAAATCTTGAACCTAGTTGGCATTAGTTCAAACCTTAAGGGATGTAAATAGAATTTACACTAAATGAAAACACTAAAACACCTAGGAATATTATTGGGAGTAAATATGAAATTAAGAAAAACACTAATTATTCACATGGTCACTCTCTTAGAATTAGAGCAAGCACTAAAATATTTCTTGAACTTGAACATCTATAGGGCACTTATTAAACTAATTGATCGAACAAAGAGAAAAACTAGAGCATAGAGAAAATCTAAGAAAACATGAAAGGGAGAAAGAGAAATAGAGAGAATGGGGAAAGAATCACAAATGTTATACTGATCTGCTAGTAGTATCAATTGCGTAATTTGTTGCTAATGAAGAAGAAAAGTGTAGTGAAAAACAACTTCATTCCATTGTCAATGTCGAAGTCTTGAAGAGAAGGTTTTTTTTTTTTTTTTTTTTTTAATGAATGAGCAGAAGATAGAATTTTTTTTTTCTTTCTTATAAAATTGAATATTTTAAGAGTACTGTTACTTTTAGAAAAATTTCACAACAAAATTTAGGTTGCAATTTATTAAAGGTAAGTAAAAAAGTAATGTAGTTGTGAGTTTAGATAGAAACCAATTATAACTTATCACTTAACGTTTATTGTGAAAGTAGAACTAAAATGATCATATTCAAGTTTATTTCAGTATGGTTTTTTAAAAAAAAAAAAAAAAAAGGATTAGAGTGTTCAAAATTTTATTTTAAGAGGTAAAAAAAAAATTAAAATTTTATATATAATATTCTTTTTTGAGACCAAGTCAGGGGTTTCATTTGAACCCCCTCACTTGTATGTAATGTCGGTCCTAATAGGTATAAAATTATTTAAAGTTACTCTAGGTGTAATTTGCACTCACTCATATATAAAAATTTGTATTTTAAAAAATATTTTAAAATTCTATAAACTTATCTTACGGGTATAAGAAAAATAAATAAAGGGTCTGTTTAGAAACCGCTTATTACTGAAAACTAAAAATGAAAACACTGTAGTAAAATAATTTTTAAATGTGTGAATAGTACCGTGTGACCCAATTTTAAAATTAAATTTACTAAATTTCGTACTTGTGGGTCCTGTAAATAACACACGAGACCCATTGAATAAAACACAAACGCAAATGCAAACGTATAGGTTTTCAGTGGAATCAAAACACTCACGTAGTACAATGATGGGTTTGTCCAAATTTCCATGAAATAAAAAAGTACATTAAGTGGAGTAACTTTGAGGAGGGTATTAAAAGAAATGTAGTACAATGGTGAATTTGTTTAAACTTCTATCAAATTAAAAAATTATTAAGTGGAGTAAGCATATATATATATATATATATATATATATATATTCCTACTAATCCAAAATTGTACGGGGGATGATTTGTTGTTCCACCATCTCTGCCACAAGATTAATAGATCATATTTTGCTGGGACTTTAATTTCCAGAAATTGGAAACCTTATTTTTCACACTACCGTAGGTAGAATTTTTTTTAACATGAGCCATATTTCATTAATTATTTGGACAAGAGTCTCAAGACCACCTGTAAAACACTTTAATCCAGGAAATTGGCTCTGGGATCTGGTTGGTTTTACCAATATATATAGTTTAGATCTGTCATTTGAATGTTTGTTCCAGTAATATTGCTTGAAAAAAAAAATAGGAATATTGACTTTCATGTTGTTGCTTGCCTCAAGGAGTACATATATTCATTTTAAGAGGGGAGGAGTACCTTTAAATTTACTGAAGTTACTTTGAATTCAACACGCCAAAAAAAACCTGGGATTGAGGCAGTGTGTGTGAAACTGGTAATTGGACCTGCCACAAGATTATTTACGAAACAAGTCGAAGTCTTACCCACTAAAACATTATGAGCAAGCAAATATGCTCACTTCATTTATTCCATGCAAATAACTATCTTAAGGTAGCATCAGTTTTAGGCAGAAAATTACTTCATAACATAGACTACAAATCATACTGACCATAAGGCCAAAACACATATAGAGAGAATGGACATGAACATGATTATGGCCTATCTTAAGCTGCTAGCATCAGTTTTTGGCAGAAAATTACTACATAACATAAAGTACAAATCATACTGACCATAAGGCCAAAATCCACATAGAGAGAATGAACATGAACATGATTATGGCATATATATATATAAAACTTCCTTTACTAATATTGATCAGGCCACAAGAATGCCCCCATTGCATATGCCCTCTTTTCATCAAGAGTGCCTTTGAAGCTTAACCCATATTGGTTGAGAAGAAGGTCCAGTTTCCATTCCTCCATTTTCTCATAGTCAGCTTTCTTGTAGCGAGGATAATGAAGAGGCATTTGGAACCCTGAAGCTGTAGGTTTCATTTCCTCGCAAGCTGGTTGCATCATCTCAGGCACCCCACTAGGGGTCTTCAAGCTGCTATTGACATGCGTATTAGTGATTTTTGGTGACCCTAGAACATGACATGCAGAATGAAGAAGCCAAGTCAAAGCCATGTCTCTCTCTCTCTCTCTCTCTCTCTCTCTCTCTCTCTCTCTCTCTACCTCTCAGACCTTATGAGAGAGAGACACAAAGTTGCTTGAGTTTTAAAACAAGATTTGCTCGACGGCACATAAATTTATATAGGCAGCAATTGGCAATAAGACCCGTGAACGACAAAACCGGGTAACTTATGCATTAATACATGGAAAGTTTGGAATTTATACCATTTTTCAATTTAATATCTTATCGTGTAGAAGTGTAGAACATTAATAATAGGGAAATGCTAACGAATGCCCTTAGGGCATTGGTTAACAATCCATTTGAGGAAAGTTTTTATGGGAAAATGAAATAAAGCAATAAATGTTTTGACAGTTTTTTTCATTTCCCATAAAAGTGATGTAAAAACTTTCCTAAAATGGATTGTTAACCAATGCCCTAAGGGCATTCGTTAGCAGGACCGTTAATAATAATAATGATAATAATAATAATAATGATTGAGTTGCGTATTGAGGTTCTACGACCCTTTTATGAAACCTTGACGTCATTTTCAATAATGTTGAGTGGCTTGCTAATTAAGCTTTCGACAGACCTTAATAATGGCTTTGTTTTGACATGAACCTACGCAATAATTAATGCATGGAAACTGCATTGAATGCGGCCAACGCATGGAACCTGCAATTGACGGTAGCTTGATGCATTTGGGACCATTAGAGCAACTACATCAACTCTTTTAAAGATTTCGTCCATTTTATACAAAAAAAATTTACTTTTTTTTTTTATTTTACACGATTATTTTTATACAACGCTCACATCAATTTATCTATTATACACATCTTTTAATTAAATAATCAATTTCCTCACATTTTTTATTATTTCTCTAACTACCGATATATATTACGTGCCTCTCTCTTGCTCAACCCATTTCTGTTTATTGCTCTCTCTCTCTATACCCATCTCTCCCCTAAAAAACTCTCCCCCTCCCCTGGAAAAAAACTCTCCCTCTCCGATCCGCTCCGATCTCCTCTCGATCAACTCTCCCAAGCTCTGATTCGCTCCGACTCGCTCCGATCCACGAGCTCCGAGCTCCGAGCTCCAATCCACGAGCTTCGAGCTCCGATCCACTTCGATCTCCCTCTCAATCAACTCTCCCTTCGCTCCGATTCACGAGCTCCGAGCTCCGATTCGAGCTCCGATCCACGATCCACGATTCACGAGCTCCGATCCAGTCAAGCACCGATCTATGTTTGTGTATTTCTGTTTTTTTTTTTTTTTTTTTTGAGCAAGTGTATCTTTATGTTGATTTGTCTATGGGGATGTGTTCGTGTGTGGGTGTGTTTGTGTGCATCTAAGGAAAAAGAAGAAGATGAGCAGTGAACTGGGTTTGTTGAGCACGGAGAAGAGAGAGAAAAAAAGGAGCGAACGGTTATTAATAAAATATAGGATAGACAAGCTACAGTAACCGTGTATATTTACACGGTTACTGTAGCTCGTTTACACGGTTACTGTAGCTCGTGGATAGATATGCATAATTTTGCATACTTTTAAACTCATTGATGTGGGTATTTTTTTGCTCAAAATATGTAAAATTGGTAGTTTCTTTTATTTTAGAAGTTTTTAGAGGGACTGATGTGAATGCTCTTAGAGTCTGTTTGGTTGGGGGTAGAAAGTGAAGGATGGAAAAGTAGGATGATAGAAAATATTTTAATTTTCTTCATTTTTGTTTGGTTGGGAATGGAAATATGGAGGGATGGAAATATGGAGGGATGGAAAAAGTGAGTTTGTATAAATTTACTCATATACTCTTGTTAAAAAATGGTGCCTAATTAAAACCAAAAAAGTGAAAAACAACTAAAAAAAATAAGCAATCACTAGAATTTATTAAAAAATAAAAATCATGTTCAGAAAAAAAAAAATCATATCTAACAAAAACAAAAAAACGAAAAAAAAAAAAGAATTTGAGAAATTTACACTGGATTCCTACCCAGTAAATCAAAAGAAAGAAAGAAAAAAAAAAAAAAAGGAAAGGAGAGGTAATGGCCAAGGAAAAAAGAAAAAAGAAAAGAAGAGGAGGCAACGTCCAAGAGGAAGGAAAAAAATAAAAAATAAAAAAAGTGAAGAAGAACAATGTATGAATGAAGCTCATGTGTAAGTGCACATCGACATTTTCATCCATTAAGCAGTTTAATTTTTTTCTTTCAGTTTTTTCTCCATTTTAAGGAGAAAACATTTTTGTGGGCCTAGGGAGAAAATACTTAGCCCCCCTCATTTATTTTCCTTCATTCTCACTTGACCAAACATACTCCAAAAAAGTTTTCATTCTCATTTTATTTCTAAAGTTTTTCATTCACTTTATTTCACCTCCAAACATATACACCTTAGGACGAAAACTAAATTGAAGTATTTTATATATTTAAAATGGCATAGCCAAGAACTTTTTTCTGGGGAGGCCAAGCTAATTATTTCTAGATTATGTCGATAGGTTATGCCTAGGATAGTTGGGCTTATGTCAACTCAAAATGCAAAATTTTCAAGCTAATTTGCCTAAATCATGATCCAAAATAAAATTTTCAATAAATCTTTATTTATACTTAATTTCAAACTTTTTTTAACATCTTATGTCCTTTTTAAGGGGTTCAACACTATTTTCAAATATAAATAGATCATATAATACTATAAACTATACTATTATATATTATTATTACTGTCACCTATACAGAATTTTATATATATATATATATATATATATATATATATAAGTTAGGTTTAAGTTACACTTAATATTATTCTAAGTAATGTTACACCACCCAATAACTTGTTATTAAACTCATATTTTAAGAATCCTATAATTGAATTACATGTTTTATATGTACTTAACTTAACATGCATGCCAATTTTCATGTCAATCGGATATTATTTACCATGTAATCCATAAACTCATCTCTTATGAATTATTTTAAATTACAAAAACTTGAATTCAAACAATTAATTGATAATATGACTATTAATTTTTTATCATTGTGAAATTTTGCAAGTATGGAGAATATATGAATATAATGTAATCCAACGGTAGATTTGTCAAAATTCACATATAATAATAAGTTATTAAGTGATGTAATATTACTTAGAGTTACACCGGGTGTAACTTGAACCTAACTATATAAATATATATATATATATATATATATATATATATTATAAAAACAATAAAATAAAGCAAGACTATTTACATGTAAAATGCTGTACAGCTGTAGAGAACTTCATTGCTAGTCTAGAAGTATACTTTAGTTGGCCAAAAGTTAACTGCACAGCATTGCTAGACGACTAGATGAGAGAGAGAGAGAGAGAGAGAGAGGTTTACCTGTTTTTTTAGATGCAAAATTATAGTCATTAAAATTTTGCATTTTTGTTCTACCAACATTTATTTTTTAATTGGTACTATAACAGGACTTCTTCAAGTAATTCGCCCGTTTCTTCCTTTGTCACAAGTTCTACTAAAATTATCAGTAACTTGGTTATGAAATTCTTCCCCTGGTTTGTAGACTTTTTTTTGGTTGATCAAAATACATAGCTTTATTGTTCATCTTGAGAGCTTCCCCGTTACTCATCTATAGGGAGAGCGGTGCTGTGTGACTTGGATATGCCGAGTCATCCAGCACATGAATTGCCTAATAGGACAGGCTTTCAATGCCTTGGATGTCCTTTCACTCAGGTGGCATAAAGTCCTGAGAGTTGACACGAAATCCATATACTCACTAGGTGAATCTGAATTCCTTTGCTCTTTCTTTGGTCCACTTATTTAAAAAGAAAAAGAAAAAGAAACCACCATCCACAAAGCCAACTATAATATATTTATAATGTTCTTCTTTTGTTTCTACAATCTCAATCTTTCCTTTATGGACTTGTTACCCAAATTTTCTTTAATAGAATGAAATGTATTTCACATTAAAAAAAATTACGTTTACATCGTACTTGCAATGTGTTGTTCTAAGAACAATAATTGGTAAATAAATTGAATTTCATTACATTCAACATATCATATAAATTATTAAAACTTTCATAATTGAAATTTACCATAAAATTAGAAAATAGTAGAGAGATTTTACCTTGATGATACTTTAAATTGATCTAATAACAAGAAGCAATTTACCATCAATTCATATACGTTTTTAGATGGCAGGGTTGAGGATTGGACTACATTAATGTCTTGAGACGATACACATGTCTCAGGATACAACAACCCAACTTCTTTCACTAATTATCCTTATAGGCCTACATTACTTGAAGGATACGAAGCTCTCAAATAGTACATTTTTTACCCAGATAATATAATATATGAAGATAATATATATAAAAAAAAAAGTAGGAAAAAAAAGTAGAGAAGATAAAGCATCAGCTTTCTTTCTAAACTTTTTGTTCAATTCTCCCTTCATTGGCTGAACATGAAGGCCACTAAAAAGGCTAAGCAATCAGACATTTTTAAAATTCATTTTTTATAATCATAATGCTATTAAATCAATAGTCAATAAATAGTCCATAACGTGGCTGATAATAATAATATACTAATATCATAAATTTGATGTTTTGACTTCCCATTAATTTTTATTTTTGTTTTTATACAAGATAGAATTTCTACTCTAGCCTAATCTAAGTGTATATGTGTATGAAGCTTCCTTCTAGTCAGTATTGCCATATACATTGAGCCACTAAAATTCATTTAGTCAGTATCATTAAGGGAAAAAAATGGCGTATTTGAAATTAATATCAAACTTGAATTTCAATAATAACAAAGAAGCTGATATAGCCACTAAAGGATAAAAATTAATTTAATCAATTCACTTGAAAAAATAAATTTTAATATTTTTATCAAAATAATCCAACAATCCCCCACTTATTTTTATAAAAATATAGATACATTATTTATGGGTTAAGTTAGAATGTTTTGCATAATAAGGGTGCCAATGGCTTGAACCATTTTAGTGTTTCAACAATGTAGTTCCAAAGTCAATAGTGAGTTAAGTCTTGAATTATGACTCTTTATGTGAAAGCAAGGCATTACATCACACATAATATCTCAGTACTCTATCATGAGCATCTAAGCCAACACATTTACGGCCTTGTGCTTGATCCAACCTTCATGAGCAATTTAGATAATTAGCTCTATTCTCAAAGGAAACAGCCCCACTTCGATGTACATCTAGACTTTTGGCTCTAAATAGATATTTTATCATTTCATTTATATAAAACTCATAAGTCTAAAGAAACAACACTTTATTTTGTATAACAATATTATAATAAAATTGTGCTAATATAAGACAGATTCATCTTTTTTCAACAACATAAATGTAAGCTATTTGCTTCTTCACTGGCTTAAGCTTAATTAGATTTTTCGTAGAATCATCATTTACATGGCTAGTGGTAATCACATTTATTTATTTATTTATTTCATCACAATCTATTCAATATAGTAGCATACTTTATAGTATTTTTTCTAGTATAATAGAAACCACTTTATACATCTTATATCTTTTAAAAAATAAAAAATAAAAATTGCTCTAGCTCTTGGTGGTTACAACTTACAAGCACAAATTTTATCTCACTAAAAATTGTTTTTTCACCATTTCACAACTCATAAATGGGTTCCAGTTAATTCAACTAGTAAAGTCTCTGATAGTTGTATAAGAGATCTAGAGTTCAATCCCTACCTACACTAAAAACTTATTGATGTCTTGGTCTGATGATAAAGAACTATTATCAGGAGCGAACGCCATAGGTTAAAACTCTCCAAAAAAAAAAAAAAACTCATAAATATATAGCAAGAGATGTAGATTTATTAGCATCTACATAGGGTTAGTAGTCTCTAACTACTAGGAACCACATTTAGTAAAAACAATATTCATAATTCACAAGTATAATGGACTTTTTTTTTTTTGGGGTAAAACTTGGCATTATTATACCAATAGTAGTGCCTATTCATTGATTTCATTCTCATATTATTTTTAGCGCAAATACAAGTGTCTACTTTATACAAGGGCATTGTATCTTTTTTATACAATAGGAATACCAACATGATATGGCACCATTGTTTTCATTTAACAATAGGATTGCCCTTTTTACCAAAGTCTATATTTTTTCACACTTGGGCCAAAAATAATTTTTTATTTTAATTCTCAAAATGTATTCACATAGTTGAAATTTATCATCAACTATTTTATAAGTCCCAAATAGTATTTCTCAAAACATTTTTTTTTATCTCTTATTCCTCAATTTCAATACCCCCACTATCTGAGAAAATTTTAAAAAAAATGTGCAACATAAAATTCTCAATTATTTAAAGGCACGTAAACTCTTCTCAAAATAAGGTTCTTTAGAAAACAAAACATCATAGTTTGTGAAATATAAATCCTCTGTGCAATTTTTTGTGTCTACTTTACATTCCACCAATCACAATTTGCCATGTATTTGTTTAATTTTTTTTTATAAAATAGTGAAAGTTTAAAATTGAAAAAAAAAAAATTAACATATGACAAGTTGTGATTGATGAAACACAAAATGTAGTACAAAATATTTGTATTCTTGTTTGTGGGGTTCATAAAAATTCTTGAGATTTAACAATTTCACATAAACACTTAAAAAAAAGTACAATAGTGTTTATAAATAGTCACTAAGGAGTACAGAGAAATATGACTTAAGCCATTCATTCTCTAAAAATGTTGAACAGGTCATATATATATATATATAGGCGTTAGATGGAGCCTTATCATTAAATATTCACATTTCAGTTATCCCCAGACCATCTACAATATAGGAAATTATTGTGTATTCATGAAGTACCATAAATGCATACTACTTCCTCTCACATGAATGGTGAGTCCCACTAATTAAATTCATGGCCGGACCCATCATTGAGAGAGTACGCATTTATGGTACTCTAGGAATACCTATATAGAGTAAAAGTAGTGTTTATATGCTATTAAGGAATTTATGGCATTCAACAGCAATTACTCCCACACACACACATATATATATTCAAATAATGTTTAACAAATAAAGGCTTAATAACACATTACAGTCAACTACAAAGTGAAAACGGTTTAAGTCACAAATGAAAATTAAATTAATTTCAAAATTTTCAATTAAGTGACCATTAACCATTTAATCAAATATTAAAGGGTAAATTGCAAATTACACCCCTCAAAATTTAGGGTTAACTAGATTTTACACCCCAATATTTCAGAAACTTTATTTTACATCCTAAAGTTTGGTTCCGTTAGCAATTCAACCCCCACAATTAGTTTTTCCCATTAACTGACATATCACCATGCTGACATGTTTTATTTTTGTCAAATCAACCCCAAAATTACGCAGTTTCAGTGATGACCAAGTTAAAAGCTGGTGTAGACACTCGATTTTGCACCCATGATTTAATCAAGGAGAATGACTGGAGTGACCATCCATGTACCCAAAAAAAAAAAATCATTCTTGCATTTCTTGCATCATTTTGTTCTTGCATTACATACACCAATTTGTCTTTGCATTACGTGCATTAATTCATTCATTGCATATCAAAAGAATGATCTTGAGATTCTAACGATCGCAACGGTGTTTCCGGTTTTCAAATCGGATCATCAGATCAAAAGATATCGCGTGATCAATTTTGCACGGTCCACATGCATTGTGTCTAGGAAGAGTCAACCATGCACAATTAATTTAAATTAATTCTGATTGGTCAAGCAATTAAAATTAATAAAATAATTTTGTGATTGGTTTATATAATGGGTCAAGATAATTGTTCCTAAAAAGCCTGAATTATCCGAAAAAGAGATAAAAAAAAAAAAAAAAATCATAGACAGAGGATGAAAACGCGTCTAGATACAAAGATCGACTAAAAAACCCTAGAAAGAGAGTCCAATTGGCACCCGAACATGAAAGTGCGTTCAGCATCCAAGGGCCAATTCGGCACTTTTGGAGTGCCAAATTGCATTTGGATGGGCTTTGGCCCAACGGCCTTCGGGTGATGATAATGCACACCATTTTCGACCTTTTCGCAAAAGGATGCGTTCGAATTTAAACCCTAGTCGTCCATATCTATTTTTTAGGGATTTCTGACCTCTATAAATAGAAACTGAACCTCATAATTCAACACTTTTTTGCTACGCTCTGAGAGACATACGTTTTTTGCTCTTAAATCACTCATATTTCCTTATTAGGGTTTTTAGGTTTCAAAGAGAATTGAACAAATTTCTTTAAACCTTAAAACATCCTTTAAAGAACAAAGTGAGTTCATGCAAGAGGTTGTACTCTAACCCTTTTTGTTCTTATATTTCTTTAATTGTGATGACGCATGCTCTTTTATTTTTAAACATTCATATGCTGACTTATTAATGTAGATTGTGAAAATATGATCTTTTTTTTTTATTATTATAATATGTTTCTTAGTTTTAAAGATTTTCATGCAATTAACTTTTTTTTCTCTTCAAAACAAAATAGATCTACATCTTTCTTGGATGTAATCTAAATTTTCTTCAAAACAAAACGGATCTACATTTTTCTTAGATGTAGATCTAAGTTTTTCTTAAAATGAAAATGGATTTTGTATCTTCTTTAGATACAGATTTGGCTTTTTAATGCATGCAGATTTTTGAAATAAAGAAGAAGATCATATATTTTTTTTGTTTTGTTTGACTCATAAAGTATGAAATTAAATTGTGAATGAGATCATCTTCACATAAAAAATCTTTTTTAAAAAATAAAAATAAAAATAAAAACAGATCTGAATTTTTTAAAACCAATCAAAATACTTTTTTTTTATTAAGCAAAAACAAATCTGAATTTTCTCTTCAAAGACCTTTTCCACAAACAAAAATAGATTTGTTTTTTTATTTAAAATCAAAATCAATTTTTTACCAATCAAAACAAATCTGAATTTTTAAACAAAGAGGATATATTCATAAATAGACTTATGTAATTATGTCTTTCACATGTTCAACATATCATTCATGACATGCATAAAATGGTACATTGGTCATAAGAGTCTAAAAGACCAGACTCTGCCTAGGCGGAATGGGTGCCTAACACCTTCCCATTCCGTAACCTAGCCTTCGGATTTAAACCTTTGGCTAAGTAGATTTAGTCTTGTCTTTTTTATTTTGGGTAAATTGTAACTAGGACAAAAAGGCATGTATATTTGGTAGTTTGTAACTAGGACCCAAAGCCATGTAATTTTATATTTTTTTAATTATGTATTTTATTATTCAATCAATGAGAAGAAAAATTCATTCATATATTTAGTATTTATTTTTCTTCTATTTTTTTGTATAAAAAAAATAAGTGGCGACTCCACACCACTTACCCAAAAAGAGAGATGTCCAAATCTCTTTTTTTGAGGGACACGGTTTCTCACAATGGCAACTCCGCTGAGGATGTCAAGGGCTAAACTTCATATTAGACTTAAGTGACCAAATATGTACCATTATTTTGCATGTTCTTGCATGATATAGTTGTTGTTTGTTTATTTATGTTTGATGGGATGTTGTATGATATTCTATTGTATGTATTGTTTGTTAAAATCTTTTCCTAAATGTCATTATGTGTGCCATCCAAACAATATGTATGCACCCCTTTTCAACAATTTTGTGGTGGTAGTAACCATGGATCACCGATCTTCATTAGATTCAGGTACCTAGTGGCGAACTCACCAACTCACAACCGAAGTCATTGGATCATTTCCTGTTGATTGTAATGGACAAACCATGCCATTCGGACCAAAGTAATGTTCATTACATTACAATTTGGGAGGTGCAACATCCTAGCTATGGAAAATAATAAAACAACAAACTCAGCCTACAACATAATGACTTAGAACCTATCCCTAGGTTGGTCTCGGTTAAAAATGCATTGCATGTTGTGTGTGTGTTTTTTTTGGTTGAATAATGGATGTGGATGGGGTCTTAGCTTTGATTAACCCGACCAAGCTTGTCATTAGAGGAGAATTTGGTCAAGATCTGAAGGAAGGCTACAAAGAGAACACAAGTCCAACACTCAAGCCAGTAGCTCCAATTCCAAGCCCAACACTTCCATCACCATACTAAAGCTGTCAAGCATAGAAGAGACTCCACTGCTGCAACATCACAACCCCATCTTCAACCTTCAAGGTAGTTCAAGCCATAAGAAGAGTGAAACTCCCCACACCATGGCTAAGAAAGGAGAACACCCAAACACGGAAGAACCCATAAACACTTAACAACCACTCAACACTATGGTGGTAGTCAAATTCAGCTGAGGGAAGACGTGAACTGTATGATGCAACAGTTCTAGAATTTAAAGAGTAGTCAAGAGGAAGACAAGACTGATCATGATCCACCAACTGTAGAAAGTAAGAAGAAGATCAACGAGAGAATGAATAAGATGGAAGAGATGATTAAAAGAGCTCGTAAGATGGAGGACCTTATGGACTACGATTCTCTCTCACTGATCCCTAATGCAAGATTGCCACCCAAGTTCAAGATGCCAACACTTGACAAGTTTGATGGGACCAGTTGTCCAAAATCCCATCTGAAGATGTACATGAGGGCTCTCTGGCCATTAGGTGCGACCGAGGAAGTGCTTGCTCAAATGTTCCAAAGCACCCTAACCGGAGCCGCTCTTAAGTGGTTCCTCAATCTAAGTGACACAAGAGCAAGAAGTTTGGAGGACATCTGCTGAGAGTTCCACAAGCAATACAAGTACAATACGGAAGTTGACATCACAAGAAAAGACCTCGAGACTACCAAGTAAGAGCCAAAGGAGTCCTTCTCCACTTTCATCACTAAGTGCAGAGCTAAGGCCGCACAGATGGTGAGTAGGCCTAGTGAGGAAGACCAATTAGCCATAGTTGTAAAGAATTTATTACCTGTGTATTATAAGTATTTATTTGCACAATACTCTCCTAACTTTAAAGCTTTAATTGCTACGGGAACCCAAATTGAGGATGCTTTAAATAATGTAACCATAAAAACTGATGACCTACCAAGGTTTAGAAAGAATATAGGATCAAATTCCAAGGTTGAAAAATTACTAATATTCATAAAAATGATCCCTATCAATTGTTTGCGACCATTGCACCTATACAAGTACCACAAGGGCCTAGGCCTAAAAGAGAATTTCATGAGTTGTACATGCCTATAAGCCAAATGTTTGACAAACTGAAAGCAAAAGGGTTACTAAAGCCCTTAGACCCAAGATCAATTCCAAATCCTTTACCTTCAAGGTTTGATGTAATGAAAAGATGTGCTTACCACCAAGTCCCTGGTCATAGCACTGACCATTGTTTCACCATTCATAATGCAATTCAAGACTTAATAGACAACAAAGTGATCGCACCGCCTACAAGGCCTAGCATCACTAACAATCCCTTACCCAATCACAACTTTGGGAAAGGACCAATAATTAATTGCTTGATGATTGAAGAGGAGAATAAGGAAGATCCATCGAACCTGATTTGTGACCTACCTGCATGCTTCATGATGACATGGGAAGAGTTAATGGATAGGGCATCTATCATCGCCACAAGATATGACATATGGAATAAAGAATCAAAACCCAAAGATTGCCACACATCCACAAGTGGGGGGAGACACTTCAAACCCCAAATAAACAACCAAACATCCATAAGTGGGGGGAGATGGTTTAAGTGGGGGGAGACACTTCAAACCCCAAGAAAACAATCAAATGCCCATAAATGGGGGGAGACACTTCAAACCCCAAAAAACCCCCACATTCACAAGGGGGGGAGACATTTGGAGACCGACAACCCTGTGGAAGCCTTGAATAGATCTACCCAACAGATGCCTACCAAGGAAGATGAAGTCCTCAACCAACTACAAAAGACACAAGCCAACATAAAGTTATGGAGTTTACTCATGGCCTCATACAAACACCGCCAAAACCTAGTACACCTTCTGAACCAAAACCAAGTTCCTAAAACCATAACCTCCCAGGATTTGAATGCTCTGATTGGGTCCATAAATAGAAAACTCACCATCTCTTATTCTGACAAGGATCTAACCAAGAAGGGGAAGCACTACAATGACCCTTTGCACATCACTATAGATTCTATGGGGAAGAGGATCCCGATGGTTTTGATAGATGATGGAAGCGCTTTGAATGTGTGTCTATTGAAGACTACAAGATGCTTAGGCCTCAACATTGAAGACTTTGTGCCTACTGATCAACATGTGAGGGCATATGACAACAATATAAGAGAGGTCTTGGGGACCATAACATTAAAGCTTACCATAGGACCAATGGTCAAAAAAGTGAATTTTCTGGTCCTTAATATAGCCTCATGCTTCAACAAGCTCCTTGGGCGACCCTAGATTCATGACACAGACGTCATACCTTCTTCCCGACATCAAAAGGTTCGGTTTCCACATGAAGGAGCTATTGTGACCATCTATGGGGATACTCTGACCATGCCTAAACCCGTTTATGGTATCGATTTTGAGAAAGAGCCATTAACCTTCAATGGCTTTGTGATTGAATGGCCTATTTTTGAAGAAAAAAAAAGAAGAAGGAGAAGTTGAGAAGATTCCGATGAACTTTGCTCTTTGTGGTAACAACAATGTGGTAGCAATGATGAGGAGAATGAACTACCTTTTGGGGATGAACTTGGGGAGAACTATAAAAAAGCCAATTGTTCAAGACTTGACACTCCCTACTGCCACACCACCTTTTAGGCTAGGCTACAAGCCCACTAATGATGATTTGCTAGATATGGAAGTGAGAAAGATAGTCTGAGCCAAAGCTAAAGCAAAAGGACTCCCTTATCCTCCCGAACCTCTAAAGCCCTACACTCTTACGTTGAATGGGAAGTTTGTAAAAGCTGAAGAAAGTCAACATTATTGGGGATTTCCTGAACCAAGATTTGATCCTATGACAAAGACAATGATACCTGGATTTGAGATACTACTTGACTGCCACAACAAGGTTCCAGAATTGAAGAAAGAAGACATGACGTGGGTTCCTACTGATTGGGCCAATTACATGGATCCTGATGCCATAACCACACTTCTTGGAGACCCTATTTTTAACATAGAAGATGAGGAGTATTGGGAAGCTAGTCAGCATGCATTAAAGAGCTCGTATGAACTAAGAGCCCAAAACAAAGATGAGGAAGGGGAAGTAGCCCCTAGTAATGATGAAGATGAAGATGAAAGCGATGACAAGAGTGATAGTAGTAATGACAGCAGCAGCAATGATAGTGGACATGATGATAATGACAGTAGCACTGATAGTGAAAACAGCAGCAACAGAAGTTATGATAACCCATATAGTGTTGATGATTGGGGTGAACCCCCTAGTGACAGAGAAAATGAAAATGCAGACCTATTTTATGAAGAATATGATAATGATGTGGATTATTATGGTCAAGACATTGAAGATGATGCCGAGGCTAACAAGTGGAGCAATACTGATAATGATCAATATAAACTGGTGAATGTGTTAGAGAATGCAAGAGAAGAGAATGTACAAACCAATCGAATGTACCACGAAGAATATCCCTATGAGCACCTTTCTGATTGGAGTGATATCACTCATGTTAGCTCAAGGTCTAGTCCAAGGTATGACAAGCATGGAAGAGAAGTTCCAGAATTAGAGTCGTATTATGATTCAGAATCAAGTTCACCCACTACTGAAGAAAAGGATGATATAGATGCCAGGTTGGCCGCACTAAACCATATGCTGATGGTCCACAGTCTTAAAATCATGACATTTGAGAATGCTAAACATAGTAATGAGAGGGAAGAAGAAGGCAAGCCAGAACATTTCCCTTAACCCGCTGACTTGGGCAATAGAGGCAAGCACGACCTGTGTGATGAATGGATGGATATTATAGAGCACTTAAATGCTTTTGTGACAGACAAGCCTATAGACATGAAGATTGAAGAAGAAGCTATAGATTATATGGATGTAGATCCTGTAGTACTGCTGTTAAGGAAAGGAGCTCATTGAGAGCCACCTACCATTGTGGAAGCCAAGAATGAGTTAAAGAACTAGGCATGGCAGGGAGCCGCCCACCCCATGGAGGACTCTGTGAGAAAGATCAAGACAGTGAAGCTAGTCACCTTTGCCAAGAAGATCAAGACTACTAAGCCAGTTTCCCCTACCAAAAATATCATTTTTATTCCTATTAAGTCTATTTTTGATAGTATTTCTATTCCTATTAAGTCTGTTTGTGATAGTTTTCTAGTTGAGTTTGCTTTAGTTGAGTCTGTCAAGTCTCTTGAGTCTATTGAGAACTCTTTTCCCTTTAATATGATTTCTGATTGTAATTATTTGTTGGCTTTGAATATTTTTATTTCTGAAATTCGTAAAGAAACTCTTAATAATAAGGAATTAAAACATGCACACCTAGAACCTATAAAAGAAGAAACCCAACCCATTAACCTGGGAATTAAGGAAGAGCCCAATATAATCTAAGGGCAATACCCTAACCACTTCAGAGAAAGATGTGTTAGTGGCACTACTGACAGAGTTCAAAGAGGTCTTTGCCTAGTCATATAAAGACATGCTTGGGATTGATACAGATATAGTACAACACTAGATTCCCACAAATCCAACCATGAAGCCGGTCAAGCAAAAATTGAGAAGAATGAAGCTAGAGTGAACTTTCAAGATCAAGGAAGAAGTGGAGAAACAATACAATGCGAGATTCCTAAAAGTGTTCAACTATCCGAAATGATTAGCTAATGTGGTTCCAATACCAAAGAAAGATGGGAAAGTCAGAATGTGTGTAGATTTTCGAGATCTAAACAAGGCCTGCTCAAAAGATGATTTCCCTTTGCCTCACGTTGACATCTTGGTTGACAACACTGCAGGTCATGCTCTGCTATTATTTATGGATGGACTTTTAGGGTACAACCAGATCAAGATGGCTCCAGAAGATATGGAGAAAACCTCTTCATTACACCAGAGATGGGACATACTGTTACAAGGTCATGCCATTTGGTCTTAAAAATGCTGGTGCTACTTTCCAACGTGCAGCCACCACTTTTTTGCATGATTTGATCCATAAGGAAGTAGAAGTTTATGTTGATGACATGAAAGTGAAGTTCAAAGACCATGAAGGGCACACACTAGCTTTAAGAAAGTTCTTTGAAAGGATCCAGTTCTACAAGTTTTAATTGAATCCCAAGAAATGCACTTTTGGAGTTACATCTGGAAAATTGTTAGGGTTTATGGTAAGCCAAAGAGGAATAGAATTTGATCCAGAAAAAATCAAGGCAATAATGGAGATGAAGCCTCCAAGAACTAAAAAGGAGATCCGAGGATTTCTTGGGGGAATACAGTACATCAGTAGGTTCATAGCCCAGCTCACCATGACATGTGAACCAATCTTCAGACTACTTAAAAAGGAGGTCTCTACAGTATAGAATGAACAAGGTCAATAAGCCTTTGAGAAGATTAAGAGTTATCTAATGAAACCACCAATACTTGTCCCACCAACACTTGAAAAGCCATTGTTGTTGTATCTCACCTCTACAGATACGACAATGGGGGCTCTACTTGCTCAATACCTTGAAGAGACTAGAAAGGAGAATGTGATTTACTACATCAGGAAGAAGATGCTGCCTTATGAAGAAAAGTACTCACCCTTAGAGAAGACATGTGTAGCACTTGTTTGGACAACTCGCAAACTCAGACATTACATGCTTGCTTACAAGATCCTGTTAATTGTAATTATGGATCCTTTAAAATACTTAATGGAAAAACCCATACAAAATGAAAAAACTGCTAAATGGGTCTTGATTTTGTCAGAATTTGATATTAAGTATGTGACTCATAAATCTGTGAAAAAGAGAGCAATTGTTCATCACTTAACCCATTGTTCACCAGAAGAAACTAAAGAGATCCAAGGAGACTTTCTGGATGAAGACATCATGGGGATTGAGGTAGAATCAGGGAATATGTATTTTGATGAAGTAACAAATCAAAACGGAAGTGGAATTGGTGTTTCTCCTAATTTCACCAAAAGGGACACACATTCCATTCTCTGACAGATTTAACTTTCCCGCCACCAACAATGCTACAGAATATAAAGCTTGCATTATGGGTCTACAAACAGCCTTAAGCCTAGGAGTGAAAGAGTTGGAAGTATACAGAGACTCAACTTTAATAATCTCTCAGCTTCAAAACAAATGGAAGATCAAAGAAGAAAGGCTTGTGCCTTATCATGAATGTCTTCAGAAATGGACATCAAAGTTCCGCAAGATCCAATACCAATATGTGCCAAGGATGCAGAATCAAATTACAGATGCTTTAGCAACTATGGCATCCATGATGTATGGGCCAAAAGAAGATTAAGCCAGACCGATACTGTTGGAACAAAAAGAAGAACTAGCCTACTGCATGACAATAGAAGAAGATGAGCGAAAGAATGGGGAATGTGAATGGTATTCAGACATCCTACAGTACCTCAAGGATGGGACATGTCCACCATCTGCAGACAAGAATAACCAACTGATCATCCGAAGGTTGTCTATTAATTACATTATTTGTGATGAAAGATTTTAGATTAGATCATATGATGGAATTCATCTCCTTTGTGTAACTACTAAAGAGGCGTAGCAAATAATTGAGGAGGTTCATGAATCAAGCTATGGGCCATATATGAATGCGCACATGCTATCAAGGAAGATAATAAGATAAGATTATTACTGGACTACTATAGAAGCCAACTGTGCGGCTCATGTTCAACAATGTTATCAATGCCAAGTACATGGAGATCTGAAGCACATGCCACCCATGCCATTACATACTATAAGATCAGCCTAGCCCTTTTCTACATTGGGAATAGACGTTATTGAGAAGATTCACCCAACAACATCCAATGGCCACGAATTCATACTCGTTGCTATAGACTATTTCACCAAATGGGTAGAAGTTGCCTCCTACAAAGTTTTGAATTCAAAGAAAGTTTCTTAATTCATTCGAACCAACATCATCTGTAGATATGGGGTGCTACATGAAATTATCTCCGACAATGGGTTACATTTCAAAGGAGAAACCGAGAAGCTACTTCGACAATTCAACATTCAGCACCATAAATCTTCACCCTACCACCCTCCTACTAATGGAGCAATTGAGGCTACTAATAAAAATATAGGGTGAATCTTCAAGAAGAGCACAAAGAACTACAAGGACTGGCACCTACAATTGCCCTATGTACTCTGGGGGTACAAAACATCAATTCGGTCTTCCACAGGAGCCACTCCTTATTCATTAGTGTATGGGATGGAAGCAATTCTTCCCATTGAAATGGGTGTCCAATCACTAAGGACAGTATTAGAAAGTGAAATCCCTAAAGTAGATTGGTTGCAAAATAGATATAATCAGTTATGCATGCTGGAAGAGAAGAGACTCAAAGCCCTATAACACATTCAGGGATATCAAAGGAGACTTAGTAAAGCTTTCGATAAGAGAGTAAGAACCAGAGATTTGAAGTTGGGAGATTTAGTGTTAAAAAAAATTTGAGCCCTAGTTCAAAATGCAAATGGGAAGTTCAAGCAAAATTGGGCAAGCCCATACATTATCAAACAGATATACTCTGGAGGAGCCGTAAGGTTAATGGACTTAAATGCAAACCCTTTCACTGAGCCAACCAACATAGATCAATTAAAGAAGTACCATGTCTAAAGTGGTAGTTACAAGCCATAAAAAAAAAAAAAAAAAAAAAAATTTTAAAAAGAGAGTAAAAAAGAGAGAGTGAGAGAGCCTGCTAGGTTGAAAATCCAAAAGGGTGGCCTAGGCAAAAATTAAGTCGAATAAAAAAAAATCAATGAACTACGTGATGACTTGATCCTTTGATCCAAGGGGCTGTGTAGGCAACCATGCATTGGTTCGGTCACAATTTCCCAAAACCCACAATTTACCCATTAACTGAAATTTTCCAAAAGTTCAACCATTCCATTAAACCATGTCATTACACAAAAACCTAAATCCTAAGCCAAACCATAAAAAATAATAATAATAATAATAAATTAAAAAAATAAAAAAATAAAACAAAACAAAAAAATAAATAAATAAATAAAAACCAAACCCCAAAAGCCTGCACCATAAACAAAATCCCTAACCTACAAAACCTAAGTATTTCCTAAAAAATAAGAGTTTTTTCATCAACTTCTAAATAAACATGCTCAAAGCCAATAAATAAGAAAATCACTTTGTCTTCAGTCATTTCTTTTTCTTTTGATTAATTTCTTTGGTGTTAGATACTTTGTCATCCCTGTCTCTTCTTTTAAATTCATAGTTGTTTTCATCGAGTCTTTCTTGGTTACCTCTGAGAAATTGTTCTCTCATAGCAACGCTCTCAGCTTCCTTGTCAATAATCTTGTCTATCAGCCAATTAGAATATTCTGTAGTCATCCTGTGAAGTGAACCTTGACAAAAGACTGGTCCACCTGGTCAGCATTCTCTAAACCCAACAGCATGTTCTTTATAGTAGTAGGATTTGTGTCCATAGGATTTGTGCCTCAAGAGTCTATCTGCCTTGTAGAAAGTTGCCCTCCACAACCCAATAAGGAATATGTGATCTAATCCTAAAGACTGCAGTAGAGGGGGTGGGCACTTACACCAATACCAATCCCATTGAATTAAAGTACAAGATTTCTTGTCTAGAAACTTCACCCAATCACTCTCAGTTTGACATCCAGTTTTGATTACAGCCCTACTAAGAAATCTGCTAGGTCCATATTTACCGATGGTAGGCTTGGCAATCATGTCCAGTCGCTCCATCAACCATATCTGCAAAATTAAAGGACTCCCTTAGAAGTTTTGAGTTTCTCCACCATGAAATACAGCATCTAGTCCAAGAAGGGTTCTTGCTAAGATCAAAGAAACAGGATTGTCACCATCCTTAAGTTGGCTCACAACACTTATGGCTCAGGCATCCACAAAACCGTGTCTCCCAAAGCAAAGTAAAAATTCTCCCATGAAGCATAAGACAAAACCAAAGTTTTTCTGCATATTGTCGGCTACTCCATAAGTGCGTTTATCAATCAGCCAAGAGATAATTGCACGAAGATTCACCATATGGCCTTTAATCATACTATCAGTAATGGAAGTAGGAAGACCAATAGCATCAGACAAAGATTCCTTATGCCTGGGATCACAAGAGACTGCAACAGATTTTCTGCTTGGATCATAACCCAAAATAGCAGAAAACTCTTCAATTGTCAGACAGAGTTTAGCAGTGTTAAACTGAAACACATGATCTTCTGAATCCCAGAATTTCACAGCAGTATGAAGGAAGTCCCACTTGATCTTGATATTCCTCAAAGCCTGAATTCCCTCTAGTTTGAAGGTTGTAAAATTGTTTTTAATGCTAAAATCAAAGCTACGAACCCATCTGTTGATATCGTGAATTGTTGGATGAGAAAAATTTTGATTGCTAGCCATGGATGACTTTTGCTTGTGATTATTGTGTGTTGCTAACCTTTATGCAGAGAATTGTCACAAGAGGATTTATTTATATAAGCCACATCAATTTCCCAATCAAGTTCAAAATAAGTTTCATAGAGTTTGTAGCTGACTAGGAGAGTGTTTCATAATCACAAATGAAGTAAACGTTTTCAAAAAACGCAAAAACGTGAAACATGCATTGGAAAATCATAAGGAATCAGCCCACAATAGCGCGAACGCCATAACATGGCCCAGTGCGATTCGGCACTCTAGAAGTGTCAAATGGCACTTTTGGAGTGCTGTTCAAAGTGCCGAACGGCACTCCAAAAGTGCCGAATGGCACTCCTTATTCGTCAAGTGGCGCGCAACCCCCCAATCCTACACTCATGCAATTCCATGCAATTTTACGTTCTTGGGTAATTTTTAAAGACCATGTGACACTAAAAAAGATTTTTTAATCAAACTGAGACATTCTGACATATCTTACACCTTTGTTTTCAAAAATTTATCACTTGCATCATTGTTTTCAAAAAATTGATCAAATCAAGTTTTTTCAAAGATTCATGAATTTATGTTCCAAACTAGGGGTATTCGCCCATGCCTCATGCAATTTTCAAAAAAAAAAAAAAAAGATCATCATCTTTTCAAAAATTTATCATTGAGATTTCCAAAATTCATGCATTATTTTTTAAACTAGGGGCATTCGCCCATGTCTCATTTTATTTTCAAAAATGTTGGGGAGCGCTACCATCATTTTTTTTAAAAGATTTTCATAACTAAGATTTCAAAAAACAATCATACATTCACTTTTAAACTAAGGGCATTCGGCTCCACCTCATTTAAGCAAGTGCAAATTCCAGCAAAGCCAAGCAAGATAAGTTTAAATTGGTACTACAAGACCTCATCAGGAAAAATAAAAACACAAGTCATACATCATTAGGACTCCGAGTCCACTTGCGTGAGGATCTTCTTGATCCGCCTCTAGAGGAGCCACCTTCGATATTACCTTCTTGACTCGAGAGAAAGCGAGGATCGTATTGACGATTATCAAGTTCAAGGCTCCTGATTCTTTCCTCCAAAGTCCTCCTGGTATTATCAACAGCCTCCATTCTAAGTGCTTGGAAAGTCAGCAAAATCAAGTGTTAATTCCACCGTCAAGCACAATTCAAGCAAGAGAAACTCAAAGAACAACAAGGCATACCCAACTTGCATCATTGAGCACATATTGGGAAGATTGAGTACGAGCCAATAACTATAAGACTCCATTCATCTGCATGCTTTCTTTTACAAGATCCACATCAACCTGAAGCACAAATCTGCTAGGTCATGAACCATTCAATAAGTCAAGAAGAAGTAAAGATAAGGAACTGAAAATTCAAGAACACACGGATTGAGCCAAGGAATATTCAGCACGTGCTCTGGCCTATTCAAAGGCATGGAACTATACATTCCATCAAGATTCATCACATCATATTGCCATGCCGGAAAATGAGGATAAATCTCCGCAAAGGAACTAGAAGAACTACCAACATGGTGAGGAGAAGGAATTTCTTCCTCTTCATCTCCCTCTTCCTCTCCTTCAGAAGGTAGAGACTGAAAATCCAACATGCAAATTTTGTCACCAAGCAGAAATATGGAAATAATTTGCAAAATGAAGATTTGGCATTAGAAAAGAAAAGAAGTACCCCTTGATTAGCTAAGCAACCTTGCAGGCAAGTTTTAATAAATTCGGAATAAGATCCTTCTGTTCTTGGAACAACAAAGCCTATACGAGCCTAAACAATCTCTTCATCAGTTAGAAATCTAGCTAACCGGATAGAGGGACAAGGAGGGACTGGAATTGTTATAGGAGGATATACATGTTCAAATTGAGGCAAAACCTGTTCACCAAAATACCAATACTTTCCATGCCCACATAAATTACATATGGTGACTATTCAATTCTAGAGCTCGCTCACACTCAGCATACCCCTCACATCTAGCCTAAGGATTTAAGTTCATCTGAAAAATCACAAAAAGAAGCTCAGAAAGAGAAGAAATTGAATCATAACCAAGTGCTGAAGATTTAAAAGGAGAAGGAAGAAGAACTCACATCCTCAATGGTCAAATTGTCAATCACGAAGCGCTAAATCTCCAAACAACGCCTGGAAAGTATAAACAAATGATACTGGGGCAACCAACAAAGAAATCTAGGAAAAACATCAGCAACTTCCTCCTGCGTTTCATAGCCCACTCCAAAATACTCATACATCCAAACCTAGAATCGCCACAACACCATTACCACAAAACCAAAATAATTTCCCAAAACTTGCACATAGCAAAAAAAAATTTCCAAACCTTACTTGCCATACAAATAGAGGCCCACCCAAGCTTGAAAGACTCTGCCTAGAAAGTTGGGTTATGAAGTGCATCAAAGTAGCATAGGCCATGCCGCCTCAGTTATAATTTTGGATTTATCCAACTCTTTTCAAACTTTCTAAGCATCGCAAATTCACAGTACTGCCTAAATATGGACACAAGAAATTTCCAATAAAAAGAAGCATGAACATGCGAGCACCTTTTACAACAGTCTCACAATGAAGAATACTTTCACATAACCAAGACAAGGAGATATTGTTACTCCTCCTTCTAGAAGGCACTACACTTAGAAGTTTTTTGAGTTTTGCTGAAGTAAATGAATCATTGACAAGAATTCTCTCACCACCTAACCTCAGACCAGTGATAATAGAAAAGTCATAAGGTGTCAACATTACCTCCTCAATACATGGAAAGTGGAAGATGCAAGAAGCACCCCAGAAACGCTTTGCCAAAGCAAGAAGTAACTGAAGATCTTTGTACTCATGAGTTCCATGATTCAACAAGGTTTCAAAGAAAGTACTAAAGCCTACTTCATTGATAATGCTTTTGATGCTTGGAGATAATGCTGCCCATGCACTTCTCAAAATTTGGAGACTACCTCGACTCTTGAGCCTCTACAATACACAAATTCAGTTCATTAACTCCTATGATCAACATCACATGCCTAAAAAAATTTCCTATGACCAAAATCACATGTCCAAAAATTCTCATGCGCCCAAAAAAGTCAATGCATTACCACCACAAAAGAAAATCAATGCCTCACCAAAATTTCACCACAATCAAAAGTTATTCACACATCCATACACAACTACCGAATTTTTCCATAGCCATGCAAAACAAAAAAAAAAAACAAAAAAACAAAACCCTACATGACCCAAAAAAAAAAAAAAAATCCCTCATGCTCATACATAAATAAATTCTCACATAGCCAAGATCATAACCACACAACTTTTGGAGTGCCGAACGGCACTTTGAAAGTGGCGAATTGCATTTAGTTAGGCTTTGGCCCAACGGCCTTCGGGTGACGATAATGCCCACCATTTTTGACCTTTTCGCAAAAGAATGCATCCAGATTCAAACCCTAGTCGTCCATACCTATTTTTTAGGGATTTTTGACCTCTAAAAATAGAGGCTGAACCTCATAATTCATCACTTTTTTGCTATGCTCTGAGAGGCATATGTTTTTGGCTCTCAAATCACTCATATTTCCTGATCCCTTCTCTGAGTGTTGCTGCCTGAATTAGGGATTTTAGGTTTCAAAGATAATTGAACAAATTTCTTTGAACCCTAAAACATCCTATAAAGAAAAAAGTGTGCTCATGCAAGAGGTAGTTCTCTAACCCTTTTTGTTCTTATATTTCTTTAATTGTGATGATGCATGCTCTTTTATTTTTAAACATTCATATGTTGACTTATTAATGTAGATTGTGAAAATATGATCTTATTTTTTTTTGTTACCATAATCTGTTTCTTAGTTTTAAAGTTTTGCATGCAATTAACTTTTTTTTCTCTTCAAAACAAAACAGATCTACATCTTTCTTAGATGTGATCTGAATTTTCTTCAAAACAAAACGAATCTACATCTTTCTTAGATGTAGATCTAAGTTTTTCTTAAAATGAAAACTGATTTTGTATCTTCTTTAGATACAGATCGGACTTTTTAATGCATGCAGATTTTTGAAATAAAGAAGGAGATCGTATATTGTTGTTTGTTTTGTTTGACTCATGAAACATGAAATTATTTTGTGAATGAGATCCTCTTCACATAAAAAATATTTTTACAAAAAAATAAAAACAGATCTAGATTTTTTAAAACCAATCAAAATACTTTGTTTTTATTAAGCAAAAGCAAATCTGAATTTTCTCTTCAAAAATCTTTTCCACAAACAAAAATAGATCTGATTTTTTTTTTAAATCAAAATCAATTTTTTACCAATCAAAACCGATCTAAATTTTTAAACAAAAGAGGATACATTAATAAATAAACTTATGTAATTTTTGTTTTTCACATGTTCAACATATCATTCATGACATGCATAAAATGGTATATTAGTCACAAAAGTCTAGAAGACCAAACTCTGTTTAGGCAAAACGGGTACTTAACACCTTCCCATTCCGTAACCTAGCCTCCAGATTTAGATTTTTGGCTAAGTAGATCTAGTCTTGTCTTTATTTATTTTGGGTAGATTGTAACTAGGACAAAAAGCCATGTATATTTAGTAGTTTGTAACTAGGACCCAAAACCATGTAATTTTCAATTTTTTTTTAATTATGTATTTTATTATTCAATCAATAAGAAGAAAATTTCAGAAATGTATTTGGTATTTATTTTTTTCTTATTTTTTTGTATAGAAAAAAAAAATAAGTGGTGACTCCACACCACTTACTCAAAAAGAAAGGTGCCCTAAATAGTACCCAAATCTCTTTTTTTGAGGGACACGATCTCTCACAGTTAGCACAATCAAAACTACATAGTTTTATGCCTAAACTTAAAATGCAAAGGAAAAAACATAGTTTAGGCTAGAGGTTTGTGTTTTAAATTTTAATCAATCTTCCACCACCAAACAACCCATCACTAGGCAAAACCATCACTCCTTTCACTATCTCCACCAACACTACTAGTACTATTCCTCAAACCCAAACCCAAACTCAACAACAACAACCACAACCCCATCACAACAACAATGATCCACAAGACCCTCTTCCACTCCAACAACCAGAATCAATACCAAATCCACGGGTTCATCTTCCACCCATAGTTAGCAAAACCTTCATTTTCAACCCAAGAAAGCTATTAGCTTTTTTGGGTATCTCTCTATTGGCTCTTATCCTTTATGGCTTAGTATCTTCTCCAATCGTCCAAGATTTGCGTGACTTAGAGGATGATGATGATGATGATAAACACGGATCGTTTCTCTTTCCTTTGTACATAAAATGTTGGAGTCCACAAAAGGGTGTGGAACTTAAACTAGGGAGTTTTGTGGATATGGATAAAGGGGATTTGGTTTCTCTAATTAAGCATGAGGTAGGAGACCCCAAGAACAACAATTTGCTTGCTTCTAACAAAAAAGTTGATTCTTCTTCCATTTTACCTGTTAGAGGCTATGTGTATTTAGATGGGTATGTACGGATTTTTTTTTCTCTTTTCCTTCGGTTAAATTCTGACTCTAAATTATATATATATATGCATGAAACTACGTAGTTTTGGAGTTGATTTGGCAAAAATAAAATATGTCAGCATGGTGATGTGTCGATTAATGACAAAAACTAACTGTGGGGGGTGAATTGCTAATGGAACCAAACTTCAGGATATAAAATCAAAATTTTGAAATATTGGGGTGTAAAATCCAATCAACCCCAAACCTCAAGGATGTAATTTACAATTTACCCAATATTAAAATATTATAACTGTGGGCAGCAAGGACCTAGTGCAGCTACAAGTACCTGGGCCCTCAACTTATTTGTTAGTGGGCTGAATCTCAATCCTACTTTTAAGGCTCCAACCTAGGCCTAATTACCTTCCCTCCTACTTTAACACTCCCCTGAACTTCCTATCTTTCCCTCTATTTTCCCCTTGCTCTCCTATGACCTTTTTCACCAATTTTTTCCAACCACCTGAACTATGGCCTAGACCTCCTTTTATACCCCTCTTTGAGTGGGGTGGCCATCATTTTTATTCCCACTCACTCACCCTTTCCCGTACCTTTAGAATCCCAAGGGATCCTCACGAATTCAGAGGATTTCCTTGGAACTTGTTCCAGACACTAGTTAAGGTTCGATAGTGGGTTCCTCTTTGAATCATTGGCTCTCGGTTGCCGACCTCTTTCAGACTGTGTATGAGATTCCTTCATGACTGTCTCAGATTCTCATTCCAAAAGGATCCCTCGGGTAAAGCCATGCTAAATTCTCTGTGCTCAGCTGGTGATCGAGTTAAACATGAGGAAGCTCGAGGCAGTCTTTCCATGGTACCCCAAGCACACTACATTCAATGGACCCTAGGCTAAGTATCAGGCTTTGCTGTATGGTTGGCCCGGTCCATCATGCCTAGTTCACTTACAATAACTAAATAAAGAGTCTAATTTCACTCTTGCACATTTAGTTCAACATAAACTCCATAAGTTACGTATTATATAAGATAGATGTAGGAGGGATGAGGCCAAGTACGGAATGGAAATTGTAGGCCTAGCTCTAGGAGGGAAAAAGGCCCACTTGCATATCAACCCTGGCCTAGCCCACGTATTAGAGCCCAAGGAGGGAAGATGAAGAGACTGATTTCCAGAGGAGCAAGCGATCCTCGAGAATTATTGAGCAAGCTGATAGTACTAGAAGACAAGAAATTGAGGAAGATGGAAGAGACATGTAAGCAAAGAAGAAATGAAATATCTAGATAGGGTGGCCATCACCTCCACATGTAATGCACTGTACCAACTGAGATGCCTGCATTAATAAAGGAATGACCTATAAACAGTAACCTCACAGCTTGCAATACATATTACCATCTCCAGCACAACCCTAATGGTTCAAGCATCTAAAGGCAGGCTCCTAGCTATACAAGTGAAGGGTTAGAATGCAATCCAAAGGACTATATAATGAAAGGAAACCCCTCCAAATGAGGGGATGGAGAATTAAGAAAAGAACAAAGAAACTATGGAGCATCATCTTGTATTAAGGACTTGAAAGTTTCGTAAGAACATTGGCTCCTCGGCCAGATCCGAGGTAGTGTTATCTACAAATTTTGTACTTGTTTTTACAATTCACTCAGCCCTATCTCCACTAAACTAACCGTTGGACCATAAGAGAGCATTAAAACTGACCTTACAAGCCCATATTTTAATAAATTAATCGCAATGGGCCTGTAAAATCTAATCCCAATATTCTAAGCGGTCTTAGCCTTTTTTGGGTCCTTACAATAGCAATAAAGCAGAGCATATTTCATTCGTACAACCCTTTTTGACTAAAACAATAGATCATCCATACGGCTTTAACAATCCCAATAAAATTCATTGTGATACATACAAATATGTATCAAAAGAAATTATATGTCATGCATACAAATTTGACATATGACCTCAATTATATTATTATATATATACACATATTTAGGCTATAGCAAAATGTTTTAGATGTTTGTTTAAAAAAATTTATTCTTATATGGTATTAATATATCAAATAAAATAAGAAATACTTTACCGCAAACTCATAATTTCTTGCCTCTTTGATTGCCTTTCATTTGAAGTTGAGATTTCCGCCATTCAACTCCAAGACTTTGAAATTGTATCTCCACGAAATTGTTATTCCATTGCCACCATTCCATCTGCGACCATAAACAATATATTAATACATATATAAACAATGAATTCAAAGAAAATCTAGAAAGATTTTATTCTCGAACAAGAAATATATATGTATTAAGTTCTGCAATTTATCAAATTTATATATAATAAGAATATATATATATATATATATATATATATATATATAATTACATCATATTTCCCATAAACATTGAATCGTCTCAAAATTGTTGTTCCTAAGAACAATAATTGATAAATAAATTGACTTTCATTACATTCAACATATCATATAAATGATTAAATTTCTCATAATTGAAATTTACCATAAAATTACAGAATAGTGGAGAGATGTTACATTGATGATACTTTAAATTAATATAATAACAAGAAATAATTTACCGCCAATTCATATACATTTTTAGATGGCGAGGTTGAAATGTCGATCATGTCACTGTCTTGAGACGATACATGTGTCTATGGGGTTTCCAGTGTAGTAGACTAAACATTTGCGTGCTCCCTCCAGGGTGCAACCATCTAGCCATCTTTGCTGATTATTCTTACAAGCCTACATCACTTGTAGAATTTAAAGCTCTCAAATAGTACTTTCTTTTACCTAGAAAATATAATATATGAATATAATATATTTTTTAAAAAGTAGGAAGAAGAAGTAGAGAAGATAAAAGCATATCTTTCTTTCTAAACTTTTTTGTTCAATTCTCCCTTCATTGGCCGAACTTGAAGGCCTCTAAATAGGCTAAGCAATCAGCCATTTTTTAAATTCATTTTTTATGGTCATAATAATGCTATTAAATCAATAGTCAATAAATAGTCCATAACGTGGCCGATAATAATAATATACCAATATTATAAATTTGATGTTTTGACTTCCCATTAATTGAAATAACAAACATTTATATACCAATATAAATTCCATATATATAAAAAATAAATAAATAAAAACGTTAGAATATATAAAAAGAAACATTTGTAAGGAAATGTATTTGACAAGGAAATATTGTCATATACACTGACCCACTAACATTCGTTTAGCCAATATCATTAAGGAAAAAAAAAACTGACGTATTTGAAATTATTATCAGACTTGAATTTCAATAATAACAAAGAAACTGATATAGCCACTAAAGGATAAAAATTAATTTATCACTACACACCCTTAGTGCAGTGGTCACTCTATAAGTATAAATGCGTGTAAGGTGTGGGGGACAAGGGCTGGGGTTTAAGACTCTAGGAATGAGCTTCACACACATATACACTTAAATTAGACTAAAGTAAAAATTATATCTTGTATTAAAAAAAATGATAAAAATTAATTTAATCAATTCACTTGAAAAAATAAATTTTAATATTTTTATCAAAATAATCCAACACAATATATGTAAATTCACATTGTAAACACACACAAAGTGGCCAATGTTATTTGCAAATGTGTACAATATTTGTCACTTTTTATGTGTCTTCAATGTAAACATATAAAGGCCCTAAAAAAATGGCGGAATGTGGTGAACCAAAATTTAATGAGGAAGCTTCCAAAACATAATAATCGTACTAATAAATATGTAGAAAGTAGGCACCAATTATATATAAATTCTTCATTTTTTATACATAATTTTAAAATACAAAACCTTGAATCATTTTAAAATTTTGTAAATATAGAAGAAAATACAAAAATCTGCAATCATGAAAGATATAAAAAGAAAATATCATGTAATGGTAAGTTATTGAAATTCGCATCCGATAAAAAAAATATTAAAAGGTATAACATTATTTAAAGTTACTTCAAGTGTAACTTGCACTCACTCATATATAAAAACTTGTATTTTTATACATATTTTAAACATCTATAAACTCATCTTAAAATTTTTCAAGCATGGAGGGTATAAGGAAAACAATGTAGTACAATGGTTGGGTTTGTCCAAATTTCCATCAAATAAAAAAATTATTGAGTGGTGTAACTTTATGTAGGTTACAAGAAAAAAAAAATGTAGTACAATGTTGAGTTTGTCTCAATTTCCATCTTAAAAAATATATATTGAATCAAATAACTTTAAGGCTTATATATCCCTAATGATCCAAAATTGTATATTGGAAGGATGATTTGATGTTCCCACCATATTTGACACAAGGTTATCTTTTGCTGGGATCTTTTTTTTTTTTTTTTCTTTTTTGCTCTTAATTATAGTTTTTTATAATCAAATCAAGACACTAATCGGTTTTTAGTGTAGGTAGAGATTGAACCCCAGATCTTTCATTCAACCATTAGAGACTTTACCAGTTGAGTTACTTGGAACCCACTCTTTTGCTGAGACTTTGATTTCCAAAAATTCGAAACCTTATTTTTCACACTACTGTAGGTAGAATTTTTTTAACATGCGCCACATTTCATTAATTATTTGGTCAAGTTCACCTGTTAAACCTTGGAATCGTTTTTTTTTTTTTTGTTCAGCTTTTATTCATTGAAAAAAACACATATTATAAATGAAAATTCAAAAATAAAGCAGCATATAGGAAACCTCTCTGCAACAGCAACCCAAAAAACAAAACTAACTATAAAACCAAAGCAAGCCAAAACAAAACTATAAAACCAAAGCAAGCCAAAACAAATAGTAAAGCAAAACACACTAACTACACTAACAACTAAAGTAAGCCAAAACAAATAGTAAAGTAAAACACACTAACAACTACATTAACAACTAAACAAAACATTTTAGAGCATCTACATTGGTGAAGCCATAAATTTAGCAAATTGGCACCACTAAAAGTTATTTTATCTATTTTACAACCTCACTTTACAAAACACTCAATATCAATGATTTTATTTTAACTTTTAATACAATAAAATAATATATCTACTATAATAAACAATAACCACCACCACTCATACAACAAAATAATATATCTATTAATACATATATATATTTTATACTTTCCTAGCTACAGTGCACAGCCAAAGGTGGTTGTGCATTGTAGCGCATTAGCCAAATGGTATGGCTATCGCTCCATCAATGCACTAGCTTTTTGTGCCACTTTTGCTATATCTAGGGGGGGTTTGGATACGGCTGAACGCGTTTAGCGTTCAGCGTTTCCAAGTTTTCCTTTTTTTTTTTTTTTTTTTTTTTTCTCTGCTGCTGCTGCACGCCACATGGGAGACAAATTTTACTGTTCACGATACTGTTCATGAACAGTACCGTGAACAGTAGCGTATTTTGCTGACTTTTCAAATTTTTTGTCACATCTGTGGGTCCCGTTTACTGTTTACGGGACCCACAAACTTCACTTTTTAGCCAATTTTTAATTAAAAATGGGACCCGCAATACTATTCACACATTTAAAAATTATTTTACTACAGTGTTTTCAGTTTTCAGTTTTTATTTTTCAGCAAAACGCTCTATCCAAACGGACCCCTAGTTGCTAAATTTAGCATTTTAACTATATGCCTCCATCAATACAAATGTTCCAGTTTTTTTTTTTTTTTTTTTTGAGAAAGAGTATCAATCCACTTTATTGAAATATGAAGAAATTTATGTCAGTTACATCAACATACACTAAGTAGGAAATGTCTAATGGAACGGATTCCATCATACAATTAACAGTGAAGATTTCCTTACTTTCATGGCTAAAGCATGAGCTACTCCATTGCTCTGCCGCCTGACATGAGAGGAAGAACAGTTTTAAAAAGAACCCATTAAAGACTCACAGTCTTTTACAATGTGCCCAATACTAGAGCGGTCTGGGCAGTCCCCTACTAACGCCTTTACAACAATCTTCGAATCTCCTTCAAAAATAGCTCGATGCAAACCCAATTCCCCCATGAAGATCATTGCCCTCCTTGCTACCATTGCTTCAAGTACTTCTACTGTTGACGGCATGACTAGCTTTTCTGTTAAGGAGGCCATCGCCTGCCCCAGTTCGTTCCTCACTACAACACCGATTCCAGCTTCCTCCTTCTCCGCAAAGTATGCTCCATCAAAATTTACTTTGTACATTTCGAGTTTAGGTGGTGCCCACCGTTGAGGCTGTGGTTTTATTTTCTTGGGTCTGTTTTCTGATTTTTCTCAGAAATCCTTTAAAGCAGATTTTGCCGCGTCAAAGATCTTCTTAGGTGGCATGCTTTGCTCATTAAAATGGCACTTATTTCTTCTGCACCAAATATACCATGCTACTACCGTGAATTGTTCCAAGTCTTCCTCACTTTGTCTCACAACAGACACCAGTTCAGTGAAAGAGCCCACACGCAGCTGTAGTTGTCGCACTTTATGAAAAGCAAGACGCGAACATACCTGTATATTATCACATTCCCATAATGCATGCAATGCCGTTTTGCTGTCATTCCCACAATTACTGCACAAAGGAGAGGTTATTATCATGCGTCGATGTAAGTTCGCCAAGGTTGGAAGGGACTCAGTGCAGGCTCGCCAACAGAAGTTTTTAATTTTATTTGGAATTCGCATCTTCTAGTTAACTCAACAGGTAAAGTCTCTAACAGTTAAATAAGATATTTGTAGTTTAATTCTTACCTACACCAAAATCAATTGATGTCTTGGTCTGATAATAAAGAGCTATCATCAAAAACGTCATTAGTTGAAAATCTCTCTCAAAAAAAAAAAAATAGCACCTTGAGCACAATGACTAGCACTTTAGCAAAACACAACACCACAAGATTTCAAGGATCAAATTAAAATACTATTTGGATCAATCCCCCAATTACAACAAATGGAGGCATTCAAAATTGACTTCTTGAACTTGGTTTTAAACCCCAGCCTAGCTCTAACATCCTTAATGATGCTTCTTTTTAGTTGCTCTTCAGTTCAAATTCTTTTTTCATGAACAATGGCATTCCTTTGCAGCCAAATATTGTAGATCGTACCCTACCAAGTAAGTTTGCAAGCTATTACTCTTAGCCAAATAGGCTCTAGAATCTGGTTGGTTTAACCAATATATAGTTTAGATATTTCATTTGAATATTGGTGCAGTAATATTGCTTAAAAAAAATATAGGAATATCGACTTTCATGCTATTGCTAGCCACAAAGAGTAATGTTGGAACATTTTAATATTAATTAATTAAAATTGATTTATATTACAATATAAATGTAAAAATATGGGAGTTAATTTGAAAGATGAGGAGTTAGTGAAAATATTTAATCTCACATTGAAAAGAAGAGAAACTATCTTGTTCTTTTTAATTATGGTAATTAATATCTAATATTAATTGACTCAGATATTGGGCTAAATATGTGCACAAAGGAGAGGTGAAGCATTCTTAGTACACCAAAAAATCCAACAAATGCAAGCATTCTTATACACTAAAAAATAGAGACCTAGTCAAAGAAGGATATTCTTTCCATTATTATTGTGTTTGCACCAACAAGTAGTAAATAGATTCATTTTAGGAGAAAGGACCTTTAAATTTATTGAAGTTACTTTGAATTGAAACACACACACACACAAAACCTGGGATTGCTTGAGGCAGCGAGTGTGAAACACTACTGAAACTGGTTATTGGACCTGCCACAAGATTATTTACAAAACAAGTCGAAGTCTTACCACTAAAACATTATGAGCAAGAAAATATGCTCACGTTATCATTTATTCCCTGCAGATATCTATCTTAAGCTGCAAGCATCAGCTTTAGGTAGAAAATTACCACATAAATTGAGCATAATAATGGCATATAATATATATATATATATATATATATATATTTATATTATACGCCATTAATGAACTTCCTACATTAATATTGATCAGGCCACAAGAATGCCCCCATTGCATATGCCCTCTTTTCATCAAGGGTGCCTTTGAAGCTCAGCCCATATTGGTTGAGAAGGAGGTCCAGTTTCCATTCCTCCATTTGCTCATAGTCAGCTTTCTTGTAGCGAGGATAATGAAGAGGCATTTGGAACCCTGAAGCTGAAGGTTTCATTTCCTCGCAAGCTGGTTGCATCATCTCAGGCACTCTATTTGGGGTCTTTAAGCTGCTACACTCATGCATATAAGTGATTTTTGGTGACCCTAGAACATGACATGCAGAATGAAGAAGCCAACTCAAAGCCATGTCTCTCTCTCTCTCTCTCTCTCTCTCTCTCTCTCTCCCCTTATGAGAAAGACACAGTTGCTTGAGTTTTAAACAAGTTTTGATAAGCTACACTTCTTTATATAGGCAACAATTAGCAATAAGAACCGTGAACAACAAAACTGGGTGCCTTATGCATTAATCCAAGCAAAGTTTGGAATTTATACCATTCTTCAATTTAATATTAAAGATCGATTGGTGTGATTATTAATTATAGTCTCTTTTCGTATAAAACATTAATATATAATAACTAATCTCTAACTCGTGCAATACATGGATTAGTCAAACAAAAATTTAAATTTTAAATTTGCCAAAAGTTTTGATTACTTGAAAAAATAAATTACAATTTAAGAGAGAAAAAAAAAATGCTAACACCAATAATGTTAGGCATGCTATGTCTATTATCAATGACATCATTTCTTTAATGAAAATTAAGGTCTCAATCATTTTGGAGAAAGAATATAATATAATCCCTCTCATTGCTCAATTACTGGGTTGCACGGACACGCCAAATCTGGCGAAGTGTCGGTGTCCGACACGTATCGGACACCGGAACGGGCGCGATTCGCCGGACTCCGGTGTCCGAGACGTGTCGTTTTTTTTTTTTTTTTCTCTTCGCCGACACGGCTCCGACGCGGCGCCGACGACGCCGACACGCCAGCAGTGAAAAAAAAAAAAAAAAAAAAAAAAAGGGAAAATCACAGATTTTGACAGATGGACTCACCGGAACCGTTGATCTCATGATATACACTAAAACAAAAGTCTGAGAAGGAGAAATTAGGAGTTAGAAGCCCGAAACCCACATCTCCACCTCTCCCTTCGTCCTCTCCTCCCTCTGACCTTGCCCGCTGTGCCGCTGCCTCTGTCCCTCGCCGGAGTTAGGTCGGGCTGATCGGCCAGCTGCATCGACGTCGCCGCCGTCCCTGACCGTCCGATCTCTCTCTCTGTCTCTCAGGTTCGATCTCTCTCCCTTCGTCCTCTTCTCTCTGTTTGTTTGTTTTTTTTTTTTTTTTTTTTTCTTCAGACATCTATTTGGCACTTGGGTGACTTACTGGCCTGCCTCATCACTTATTAAATAGTAAGTGTTATTTATAACGTTAGTGGGATATTAATGTTATATTGTTATATTAATTGTTAATATTGTTACTTGTTAGATATTAATGTTATAGTTTTATTTATTTATTAAAGTTAAATTACTTAAATATTGTAGGTGATTTATTAAAATGAATGCTGAAAGTGAAAAATCAAATGATGGAATATGTTACTAAGTTAGAAAAAGCTGTCTCTGGTGGTGGGAATGTTACTTTCAGATGTAACTATTGTGAAAAAACTTTTAAACTTTTGGTTTGTACTCTAAAAATTTTATGTATATTATTGTATTACTTTGGGTGTTAATTTGCTTATTTGTAGTTCTTACATAATTTAAATTTTAGACATAAATGTGTTTTATGTCTAAAAATATTAAAAAATATGCCTAAATATATAATTTAATTAATTATTTAATTGCCGTGTCCATGCCGTGTCGTGTCCTTGTTTTTCAAAAATTGCCGTATCGCCGTGTCCGTGTCCGTGTCGTGTCCGTGTCCGTGTCCGTGTCCGTGTCCGTGTCCGTGCATCATAGCTCAATTAGTTTGCAAAACCCTAGGTTTTTTTCTTGCCATATAAAATGCAACCAAGAAACCCAAAAATAAGAAAATAGAAACTATAGAAGTTTTTACAAAGGAAACAGTAATTAATCACACTCAGAAATGACTTTGACACTCAGAAAGAGAGTAATTAATCTAGAGCAATAGGTCTTGGAAAAGCTTTTTTCTTTTTCTTTTTTTAAGAGAGAATTGGAAAAGCTAATTTAGTGCTATAGGCAATAGTTATAATATTTTAGACCATAGAAGTACAAAAACAAAAAGGCATATTAGATGAATAAATTGACTTCGTTAGAGAATGAAGACAAATAAATGCTCTAGAAGAATAAATTTCGGAATATATGAACATAAAAAGAAGAAGAAGTTAGTACCAATTGAAAGGTCATAGATTTTTAATTGAGATAGCAGATGACCAATCTAGGACACACTTGGAACACTCCTATTATCTGCATAGCCTCGGCTGCCACCTTCTTGGCGAGAGGAAGGGGCTCTTGCCTTCAAGAAAAAATGCCACAAAAAACATATCAACACCCTTTTTGGTTCTTAAATAATAAAAATTTATGAGATTAATGCATAACCTAAGCTTGTTCATCAAGATAATAAAACACGCTAGTCAATTTATACAGACTTAGGTTAAAAGAGTCTTATCATACAACTACTACCTTTTTTTAATTCTAGTCTATCAGGATTGGGGATTGAGAATTCAAATCCTATTAGGATTTTGTGTATGTGTAAGTATTTGTTCAATTTATATGGTTAAAAGAGTCTTATACTATCAGTGATGGTTATACTCTATCACTAATTCTTTTCCTAAATTCAAGTCCTATTATGTTGAAATTCGAGTCATTTGGTGTAAGTATTCTTGTTCTTATCTATTTTTTGTCCTAGTTCCCACCCCTCCATAGACTCATTGATTAAAAAGAGATATGCACAATATCTCTACTGCTTATCCAAACCAAAAACAAAACTAAAAGAGGACCAGTGTTTTGATACGCTTTTGCATTAATGAACTCTGGAATTTAAAGGTAGCCGAAGCAGGATTTCTATCAATAGAAAATCCAGGAGATTCTTCAAACTCATTGCCATTGTTGTTCTTCTCTTTACCTTGGAGTTTTAGTGAACATCGAAAACATTGCTGTCTATATAATAATGTAATGGGATAAAAAGATTTCATAGATTCAGTGGGAATTGAATTCCGAATATGTGTGGGAATGGAAATTCAAAACATTTCAAATTAAATATTCACCTAATATAATGGGATAAAAATATTTCATAGAGACCCAATCGGAATTGAATTCATAATTAAAATTACAACCTTATTTAAAAAAAATAAGAACGATAAAAAAAATAGGACATTAAAAAATTAAAAAGAAAATAACAATTATGTGTAAAATTGTGGAGGCTGAGGTGACCCACTTTCGAAAGGTCAAAATTATACATATTTTTAAAACTAAAAATCTAAAAAAATTTATGCAATATGGTAAAACTATTTGACGCAACCATAGTATTTAAGACCAACTTTCATTATATAGTGTATGATATATATATATATATATATATATATATATATAATATTAGTGTTTTTAATTTTATTTTTAATTTTTTAAATATTATGCTAACGTAAGAGCTTCAGATATATCAGTTATATATATTATATATATATATATATTCTTAGTTAGAAAACCACTCAACATCATGTTCAATAATATATATATATATATATATATATATATATATATACATGTCATGTTCAATAATGTTGAGTAGTTTTCTAATTAAGCTTTCTATATACGGACCTTAATATAAATAAAATGGGATTCATTGGCTGAACAATTAGATAAAAATGGAAATCAATTAATATTGGATTTCTTTTGACAAAAACCTATGCAATGCATGCATGGATCCTGCAATGAAAGCTTTGAATTTTAAGAGAGAGGGAGAGACTGCTGCCTCGCATGGAACCTGCATTGCAATGAAAGCTTTGAATTTTAGGAGAGTTGTGTTGCCACGTTCACACTAAGCCTTAAATATTCTGCTGCTATGTTTTTTATTAAGTTGCTGAGATAGTTGAAGTGCGGTGGTTGAAGTTGTAAAGAAGAGTTCTTTGTGTAAGATCTGATAAGGACTTGTTTCTCAAAAAAAAAAAAAAAAAAAGATCTGATAAGGACTTTTATAGCAACTTTGAAATGTCGGCAAGGGCTGTTTTTTTTTAATAAGAAGTGAAGCCATTGACCCCACGTTGTTAAACAAGTGTAAGTTTTATATTTGTTCTAGATTAGGTAAAGAAACAACTTGCTTTAGAGCATTCACAATAACGTTGTTATCCTTAAAATATTTTTCCAATTTACTACAGTGAGTTGTTAGTAATAGTAGCTCATTATAGCAAGTTACTATAAATATTAAATTATTTTCTTTTTCTTTTCTCATTATTAAATTAGTTTTTCTCTTTCTCTCAACTCTATCCATGTTTATTATATTTATTTTATTTGTTTATTTATATTATTTTAATATTTTTTTTGTTAAAATAAAACTTTTAATATTAAATATATTATAAAATGAGTTGTTAAAATAGATAAAGTAAAATTTTGAATTATTTAAAGTTATATATTTTTAGAATATTAATGTGAATGCTCTTAATTCTAATAAATAAAATGGTTTGATTAATGTGTGCTTTAAAGCACAGATTAAATTATCTATTTTTAAAAATATTTTTTTCAAATTATTAAAAATAAATTTAAAAATAATTAATTATTGTATGTTGCTATTATCATTAGTCGTACTTTCTCAACCAATCACTCCTAAAGAAAGTTGCTTGATGTGACATCCTAATTGGCTGTCACATCAAACAACTTTTTTTTTTCAGTATAAAAAAAGAAAGCAGCTTGATTTGACAAAAACTTGTCAATAAATAAAAAGGCAAAGTTATGTAGGCTAAAATGGTTTTAGTTGCAGCTTCATAGAGGCAGAGCAACGCAAAAAGGCTTCCATTCGTGTAAAAGTGTCTGGCATGTGTAACACATTTCTAGATCCTCAAATTTTGCAAGTAGCCCCAACTCACTTAGCAAAATTCACATTTTTTGTCCAAGAAAAAGCCTAAATAGGCCCAATTTTACACTCTAAATCACATTTTCTTAAATCCTCGTAAAGATTGCATGGGCTTGGGCCATGGAAAAGAATTAAAATGTTACCAAAGCATGTGTAATGAATAGGCTTGGCTTGCACTGGAATTTGTAGAACTCTTTTGTGACAATGACCATAAAAAATGATCCACCTGCTATTAAGGCCCAACTACTTTTTTTCTTTTTTTTTCTATTTTGGATAAAGCCTATTAACGTTCGTGTGGTTGAGATCTCACATCTATAATCTATAATCTATAAATACTATAAAACCAAAAATTTTGGTTGACATCCAAAACCAAGTTGCTGCTCTTTCTTCTTCTAGCTTTATTTTTACTACTAGACACTGCAACGTTGTAGCAGATGCTCTAGCTAAAAAAGCCAAGATTTTAGGGAGACTCGAGTGTGGATTGATTCCCTTCCTGAGAACATTGTCCCCCTTGTAGAATTTGACATTCATTGAATTTTGTTTTACCTTGAATAAAAGCCCAGGCTACTAATAGTCTGGCTTCTCAAAAAAAAAAAAAAAAACTTATATTATGCCACCTAAACTTTGAGACCCTCATAATTTTATACATCAAAGTTTTGTTATTTTTTTAAAGTTTCTTTTTTTTTTCTTTTACTAATCAATTCTTATCTTGCCAAAAGCCTTGTAACTAAATTGGCACATCCCCATGTACAAAGTGCTTAGGGGTCTAAAGGGAAAAGGGTTCGAGCTGCGGGGTTAGCTGCATGTTGTAATTATTTCTAAAAAAAAAAATCAATTCTTATCTTCAACAGATGTTCCTGCACTTTTTCTTCCTCTCCTCTTACACTCTCAAATCTCATCGTCTCTGTTCAAAGTCAAAGGCCCTCTCACTCAGTCACTTTCTGTCCCAACTTCTCCTGGGTGCAATATAATCTCTCATCTTTCTCTTAAACCTAATCTATAGTGTGGGGTCTCTCAGTCTCTTCTCTTCTTATTCGTTGTGTTTCCTCTACTTTGTGTTGCTTCTTTTTCTTCGTTTTCTCTATGTGCTTCTCCGTCTTCTATTTCTTCGTTTATTCTCTATAACCACTTCTCTCTATTTCTTTGAGGGATATAGAGATTGAGGTGTTAGGGCTTTGAGTGTAAAAGATATACATCCAATTGTGCACGAGGCTAGTAGGGAAGCAGCAACATACTAATGGGCTTGGTAGGAAGCGAAGTGCATTGATGGTGGTGGCATCTCTTATTGTAACTGTGGTCACTCCACGAATCTAAGTGCTTGTAGGGGTGTAGGGGGCAAGGGCCGAGTTCAAGTTTTCAGAAAGGAGTTTCACACACATATACACTTAGATTATGCTAGAATAAAATTCTTTCTTGTATAAAATAAATAAATAAAAAAATAAAACATGAAAGCTTGTGAGAATAAGTCAATGAGAATAAAAGGAGATTAAAAAAAAAAAAGGTTGGTATGAAAGTTAGTGTAAAAAAAATATAAATGATGCTAAAGATACAACAAATTTCATTACTTAACCTCTTGAAACTAATGTCACCGAACAAAAAAAAAAAAATTTTGATATTTGTTTATTAATTATTTTGATATTGTCATTTCTCGATCACAATTATTATTACATCAATTTACATTATGTTAGTATGGCATAAAATTTGTAATATTTTTAGTATTTTGCAAACAATTAGTTAAGTGTGTATATATAACATTAATTTCAAAACAGTACATTAGTATTGATCAGTACTGAAATATATCGTCCTCTTAACCAAATTGAAATGGTATTCAGTATAAAATTGACTCCTTGCATGTACACAATGTGTCTGACAACATGTCTCACTTGTGCATTAGTTTAAGTCAACTTCAAAGTTTGTGCCTTTTGGTTTATGGCCAGTTTGGATTGAGGGGAGAGGGAGGGGTGTAGAGTAGAGTTTGCTGAAAATTAGGCTAATTTTTGGCTAATTTTCAACCAATTCTACTCTACTCTCCTTCCCTCTCTCTCAATCCAAATGGGCCATTAGTTTCTACTAGTCTTTTTTTTTTTTTTTTTTTCATGTTCATTTAGGCATACTAGGCCATCAACATAATTAGTATTTTTAGTTCATTAGAACTTTCAACATAAAATCCAAAATTGCAACATTAGAATAATAGTCTTCTTACAATGGAATATTTCATGAATTATGTTTTTTGTATTAACATACATTTGCAAAGGAAAATTAAATAATAGAGAAAATTATAAATTTACTAACATTTAAGCATTAAGGGATAAGACCATTACTAAGTGAGAGATAGAGGGAAAAATTCTTTGGAAAATATTAGTACTATTTTTGTAAATCTCTTTAAGTAGTTTTTCTATGCATAACATGAGTTAGCTACTAGTTAAATAATAATGATAAAAGTAAGTGCTTAATGAAATTCTTTTTAATAGTAATGTGATCAATTTTATTATAACTATTATCACATTCATCACATCGATAAATGTGATGAATATTAAGTACTCACTTTTTTTTTTTTTTTTTGATAAACAGATACACACACATATATAGGGAGAGGGAGATGAGATAAGGAAATACACTCACACGCCAACACCAAAACTGCATGCGGCAATTAGGGGATGAGATAAGGAAATATTAAGTACTCACTTTTAAAAGTAAGTGCTTAATGAAATTGTTTTTAATAGTAATGCGATCAATTTTATTATAACTATTATCACATTCATCACATTGATAAATGTGATGAATATTAAGTACTCACTTTTATCAATGTGATGAATGTGATAATAGTTATAATAAAATTTGATCACATTACTTCCATTCTGTCATGATTTTTTTTTTTTTTTTTGTGTAAGTAATAATGATTATATTATGTAGAAAACTAAGGATAGTCCCGGTCCATCTCAATCCTTAGAAGAGAAACCTAGGGTTGAAGAGATGAGATGAAAATGGGCCCATTTTAGTTATTATAAGCAGCCCAATAAACCAAGTTGTGAGGCAAAAAATTCACATTTCTAAAAACAATAGATAAATTCCAAACAAGTTTGGGAACTTAGTACTGTCTTTAGCTCAAAGAGGAAATTGACTAGGAACTAGGGATGAGGTGAATGTGTGAAAGCTGAGGGTGGGAAGATGTTACAATGTGCAAACACAACTTCACCAAATTAATTTCTCCCCATAGCATCAATGACAATGAAATGGGATTTGATGGCAGTGTCAAAATTAAATTTTGATCCCGCTGATTTGGGGTGGAATCCATTTCATGGGCGACAGATGACTGAGCAAACAAAGTAATTTTTGTTCTTTATCAAAGACCGTAGTAGATCTTTTTTTCGAGTGCATATGAATTTGGATCATTATATCTTTATTTCACAACAAGAAATTGTAATTGTTTAGATAATTTGAACTACTAAGGATGAGTATTAATTAAGAAATTCTCCTTCAACTTGAATACATAAACAAGTTGAGTTGAGTATTAAAAGTGAGGATTGAGCCAAGTTCATTACCTAACTAGATTAGGTGTTCAAACTTTATTCATTTTCTTTTCAAACACGCTCAAACTTGTTCATAAACGAATTGATTAACTAATTCCTTTACCATATAGTAAATATTAGGACCAAAATTTTCATCCCTGTCAGGGTACATTTTTTTTACACCTAATATTATCTAAATAACACCTATTTATTTTTCAAATGTCACAAACAAATTATTAGGCATACCTAAACATTTTTTGACTATTACTATGCTAGTCCACAATCGTTTTTATTTCCATCACAAAACTGGGCTACAAATGTAAAACAATATAAGACCTAATATTTTTGTAAAGCCTAAATTATTTATTGAGCAAATTAAAATCTCATTCCTTTTAAAGCCTAAGAATTTTTCTGCTTAGTAACATTTGAAAAAAAGCCCATGATTCAAAAGCCAAATTTTCATTGGCAACACCAAAAAACTCAGTTCTCACTAGCAATATCAAAAACCTCAATTTTCATTGGCAACATCAAAAAGCTCAGTTTTTACTGACAATATCAAAAGTCCAATTTACGTTGGTAATATTTTATCAAAAGCCCAAGATTATTAACGCTTGGCAAAAAATATTATGTTATAATTATTTCATTTAAAAAATGAACAATGTTTCTTAAACATTACTATAGCAAAAACCATGGCAATCATTTTATAAAAGCTCATGGGAAGCTATCTTGAAGATTGTGATATTCATCTCATATTATAAACCCATGAAACGTGTGGTCATCATTTATATCACAACATCCATAATATTTATCTTCAAAGCTCATGGTAACTACTCAATCCCACAAGCTAACCATTTAAATTATGATGTGATTATTAGAAATTATGAACATTACTTATGTTATGGAATTCATCATTTTTCAAAAATAGTAAATGTTATTTACAAAAGCATTTTGAAACTTATCCTATTATTTCAAATATTACAACTCATTGCCTAAATACCCATTACAAATATCTATGAAAACCCAAAATATTTACTAATAATAAAAGTCCATGAGGGATGAAAACCAATGGCAACATGGGTTATTAATGTCCATTTTGTAGGATGAACACAACCCAACCCACATGAGCAAGCCCGATCCAAAAAAACTCCAGCAAGAGGTAGAGGACTAAAAATAGACAATCAGCTCTTGTTCATCCTTGACCAAAGTACAACTAGAGACCTCTACAAGAGAACCAAGTCTTTAAAGATGAATTAAGGGCTATCCCATCAACTTTCTGTCACCCTTTACTTGACGTGAACAATGCCCAAAGGTTGTGATATCAGCTGAAAATGTTCAAGACATGGTTTATGTGCCAAGCCCATGAATCCTAAAGGGGAAAAATTGGGAACATGTGGTTTAGAGAGCATAAAGGGATCTACAGCAGAACCCCCTAAAGTGAGCTTAAACTTTGACACTTGGCTTGAGGTGTTGAATCCTACTTCTTGGAGTCTAAATCTCAATTGCAGCACTAGGATTCCTCCTTGATACTTGCCTTAATTCTATTAGTTAAACTCAGCTTCAGAAATCTTGACATTTAATGCAAAACACCCCAAAAACTCACCATGTGTCGATTACCCAAAGAAGCAAGACAGCCCCAAAAGCAAATTTTCTACTTCTATCCAGATCCTAAGATGATTAAGCCTAATGCTCTACCCCTGATCAGTCCTACGTTTTTGGACTTTTATTAACTAATGCTTCCCTAAACTCAACTATAAGAGCATAATCACCCTAGCCCACAAACACACAACTACTTCCTCTGAAACTCATTTCCCTTAGCCTACACTCATTTAACCTTAGACATTCATTTTCTCTTATACACATTCACAGCCCATAACTGTCTCCTAATCAGTCACAAACAACCCCTTACTCACTAAAGCCTTAACCCCAGCATCAACTCCATCACACCACCACAAGCCTAAATGCCCACTCGCTCAATATAGCCACACTGCCCCATTTGTGCTATATGTGTGTGTGTGTGTTTGGGTGTGTATCTCCCAAAATCTTAGTTCACATTTGCTGCACTGAGCTGGAATCTCTCTCTCCCTTCACACCATGCCAATTAACCCCTTTCTTCTTCCTATGGAACCTTTAATTTTTACTTTTTGTTTTACTATTAACGAATATAATGTATATGTAACAATAGAATTCTTCTCTCATATTGATGTAATGATGGCTGAAAATACAATAAATTTCCCTGACCGAGACACACAAGGATCTCCAAGAGTGAACACTTTCATAAATTTATTTAATCATTGACTGCTAGACTTTACGTGTAATTTCACCCCTACCACTCAAGAGTTTATTTTTCTTGCACTATCAGAACAGGACCACTAATGTATTAATTATGTAGGGAATTTTCACGAATTCCTAAACTTGTGAGAAACAAAATATAGAGAAAACACACGCCAAACAAAAATAATCACATGCACAAGACAGTATTTACTTGGTTCGGCAATTTGCTTACGTCCACGGAGTTGCAGAGATTTTACTATTATCAGAGAAAATTACATATTGCAGCTACAGACTTCTTTTTCACCTCAAAACCAACTACCCTCACAAACCCTAATTAAAAGCCACGTTTTCTACAAAGAACCAAATTCATAATGGGCCAAAAAAAATTTTCCTGCGGGCCTAAGCCGAAGCACTCATGGACTAAGCCTCAAAAAATCTCCCATTAAAAAACCACACAACATTATTCAGGTCGGGTCGTTCACCGGATCAACACATAAACTAGACTCCACAAAACTCAACAAATTAAGCATTGTGAAGTATTTTTATTGGGTTTTTGTTGCTGTTTTTTGTCAAGTGCAACCTTATTTCTTGCTTAAATGGATTTATCACCACACCAAAAGCTTTTGGGCATCATCTCAAGAGCCCATAGTTGAGTTTTGGCTTGACTTCCTAATCTTTTATTCAGAAGCATCAATTTCCCCCTCAACAATCCCTTAACAAATATATGCTAATAATTAATAATAAGTAAATTATATGACATTTATTTTTTGAGTTAGATTGAATAATTTGAGTTTAAGAACTTATATACAAACTTAGGCATTCTGTTCATATAAATATATAATGATACATCCAGCTTTATATTCACAAGCTAGTTCATGAGCACATTTTGTATGTTTAAGCTCCAATTGTTTAATAGTTAAGTTTAAACTTAAGTTTAAATTTGACTTAGGTTTAAATTTGACTTATTTATTAAAATTAATGAAGAAAGGCATGTTTTCTGAAGCCAAATTAAGGCAAGGAAACCTTTTCATACAAAAAAACTTACAAAGTTATAATCTAATATCCATAATCATAAGTGAAATCAGATACACCAACCATTGCAGAAAGAACTTGGGAAACAATGTAAATAGCTCCCCCAAAGACGGTTAGGATGAGAATTGCTGAAATGGGATTCTTCAGCAACTCGAATATAGGCTGAAAGATTGTGTAAATAGCACCTGTACTGACTGTGAGAGCGTAAAGACCGTATCTCCTCACATTTTCCCAAAACTCTTCCACTAGAGGCCCTTCTGGACCCAGAGCCATAGCTTTCTGGTCATCCATACCCATAAGAAACAGCATCAGTCCTAGAGAAACAGCTCCAACTATCACAAACCTTGAATGCCCATTTGAGTAAACTTGAAGAGGGTCCTCCTTCAAGGGAGTTTGGCATTTGGGAACGAGTTCTAAGACTAGGGGCTTGCTTATGTGATTGGATTTTGTTGGAAAAACTAGATTTTGTCTTCGGATGGTAGTGTTTTTTGAAAGTGGAACAAATGTGGGAAGATCTTTAATGTGTTTTGGATATGATGTGGTTTTGATGGGTGTGAAACATGGAGGATTTGAAGTTGAATCGGTGAAAGTGGTGCAACGAAGGAGATTGAACTGGGATCTCAAGAAAAAGGTCGTCATTTTCTTGAACGTTATCTATGTTACCGAGACTGTCTAGACTCCAAAGTGGTAAAGTGATATGAATGGGCAAGAAGATGTACACAATGCCACCTTATCTTCTAGACTCTAGAGCAGAAATATAAAAGTCATCTCATGTGGCCATGTGGGTTGTCCCACTAGTGATAAAGATATATAGGTAACCTTTTCAATTATTTAACCAAAAAAAAAAAAACCTTTTCAATTAAGGAAAAATATATATATATATATATATTGGTAACCTGTACAGTTGTGATAATAATAATAGCAGGAAGAATAAGCAGAATTTTTTTTTTTTAAGCCTAAAATTATACCACATAGATTAGGTCCTTTTTTTTCCAATTAAAATAATAAATTTTTGGAAAATTTTCTAATTTGAAGCTTTTATTCATCTCTATCTTTCATTTTTGTTATTTTGAGTTGTATTAGTCTATTAGAGTAGAGAAATGCAATAAATCGTTGAAAAAAGTGATTTTCAGAAAATCAAAATTGGTTACTTAGGTGAAGTATAAAGAATTATCAATAATTTGTCCTTTTTCTTTGTTTTGTTACTACCCGTAAAAACAAAGATGGACATGAACTTTAAATTGAAATGGTTTCATGAGTTTGAAACTTTATGACAAAATGAAAAACCTAGAACATAATTTGAAACAAGTTATAAACTCCAATCTTTTTTGTATAATTTCTCCTAACAACAACAACAATAATAATAAGGATAAAGTTTTGCAACAAATTTGGTTGTAGCCTAAGGTTACAACTTTGCTCAATCGCTTTTTATTGTATTGTGAATTTTAATAAATTCACTATTAGATTACAATTTCTTCTTAGGCTACAAATTTGCTCAATATCTCTTTATTGAATGTGAATTTTAATAAATCCACAATTGGATTATATTTTTATCTTATATTTTTCATACTTAAAAAATTTTAAGAAATCAAAATTAATAACTATGTTATCAATCAAATGTTTAAATTTCAAGTTTTTGTAGTCTAAAATTATGCTAAAAAAAAGTTTATAGATCAATGGGTAGATTTTCAAAATATATAGTTATGTTAATTTTTTTAGTAAATGTAGTCTTAAGTTACAATCAAGTTTGTAGTCAAATTTTGTCCTAATAATAATAATAATATGGTAGGCAAGTGAGACTAGTCTTATGTCTTCCTTCCTCTCAATGATAAATTTTTAACTACAAATGCCATTGTTCGAGTATATTGGAAGAAGCCACCTTCAAGTTGGATCACTCTCAGCATTGATGGATCAGCCACAGGTAACCCAAAGAGGGCAAGAGGTGGAGATCTACTATGAAATAGTGAAGGAGAACAGATTCAAGGCTTCTCTAGAGACTCGAGCAGGGCCAACCCAAGGCCTAGGAAAGTTAGGCCTAGGTCTAAGGCCCCACCCAAAAATAAAAATCACCTTAGAGAAAAAAGCCCTACATCCTATGGTTAAAAGCCCAAATTTTTATAAAATTATATATATATATATATATATATATATTAAAGGTTGTGCATTTTTTATTATTAGTGATGTTAAAAATACTATAAATTTTACTATTTGCTTACAAATTGTCATGTTACTAATCACAAAAAAGTTATTTAAACATTCATTACTTAAATTGATGAATTTCATCAATGAGAGTTAATATCACATCATATTGTGAATATTTTATAGTGCTTTTAACACATTTTTCCACCCTAAAATGTTTCAAAAAATATATATTGCAAATATGTTAAATCATCAATTATAGATTAATCTCTCCTAACAATTTGAGACTTTAACTTTTGTAAACTCATATCCTACAAAGCCACACACCAAATAATATCCATCTCTCTCTCCTAAAAACCAAATAAAAAATTAAAAATTAAATTACAATTTTACTTAACTATGCATCGTTGTATATCCAAAATAAAGTATCTTTTTTAATTGTGATATATTTTTAATTCTTTTTATTAATATTTATGGTTCAACTATGATATTCAATTCTCTATATGAAATTAACATTAGTTTAGTTGGCATTATTCATCAAATTATATATATAATGTATCAAATTAACCTTGATTTGATTAGTATTAAATAATTTTGTTTAAATAATATTTACATATTAAAAGCCCCGCATAAATTTTTCGCCTTAGACCCCAAATTATGTTGGGCCACTCCTGGACTTAAGCATATTAACTAGTTGTACAACTGAGTTTTGAGTTTTAAAAGATGGTCTCAATCTTGCTTCAAACCTAGAAATTAAAAATCTTATTATAGAATGGATGCTTTAATTGTTGCCCAACTAATGAAGACTTAGAGTTCCACTACTAACCAGTTCTTGGAACCATTGCTTAATGATTGTAGGAAATTCTTAGGAATCACATTAAGCATGTGTACAAAAAAGCCAATCAATATGTTGATGCATTGGCTAAGTTGGGCCATAATCTAGATTCAAAATTAGTGATTTTTGACTACCCACTATTTGTGGTGAAGAAATTGCTTGCCCTTGATAGGGTAGCTAACATATGTAACAGACTCATTTATAATTTTGATTAGTCTAATATATTAGCCCCTTTCAACTAAAAAAAAATGTTTGTCTTGTGTTGAGGTCCAAAATGTGACAAGGAAGCCCAACCCATAAAGACAAGGAAGGACCATGTGCCTTAACAAGAGAAAGTCTAGTTTGTAAAGATAAAAAGGGCTATGAAGGCCCAAAGGCCCAGCAAGTGAAGAAAAACCAAAGAAGTGTGAAAAGGAAGAGAACCCAAGCTTGGGCTATGAACGGGTCCTCCACCTTCAAGAAGCAAGTCTCTTGGGAAAAATCTGAAAATGCTGAGTAGGACATGGACGACCTAGAGGATGGTCTAGAAATGAGCCATGCGTATTCTAAGAAGGGAAATGAGAGGACAAAGCCGTTGGAAGTCTTGTCAAACTCAAGCTCCTAGGAGGTAGGAAGAAATAATTGGGACAAGTGACGGTTTTAGGATCAAGACCCGATGAAGGAACTGAGGGGCCCTGGGCAAGAGGATGGATGGTCAAAGGCTTTCCAGGTTCACTCATTGCAAGGAGGATTCTATCCCATTTTTGGGAAAAGACCAAACCAAGAAGAGTCAACATCAAGGTTCCAAGACCTTCGAAATTTCCTTTTAAAGCCTTGAGAGAAGATCATGGAATGTTGACCTTAGAGGAGAATCTAGATTTTTCCTAAGGAAGAAGCTTTTATGAGTAGAAAGTTAGTGAATGAACTTTCAGGTATAGATTCTCAGAAGAGCAAAATAAGAAAATGAAGAACCACCAATGTTTCAAAAAAAAGGAGATTAGCTCTAATACCTAAAAAACGAAGGGAGAGAACAGTAATTTGAAAGCCCTCTAAGAGTAGTATAAAAAAGGGGAAGCAAAGAAGACAGTGCGATCATTTTATGCATATGAGACCAAAAAATATACAAAAAGAGAATTTTAATCTTTAAGCCTAGTTCATTGAGCAAAGAGAGGCATTATAAAAGATCCAGTAGCAAAATATTCGATGAGCCACTTGGATGCAAAGAACTCAAATTTCACAAGTTTTAAGAACTCAAAATGGATTAACCAAGTTAGTGATCTTTTCGGCTTATTAGACCTTATGAAGTATCCTTACAGGGTAAGACCAAATGTACTCTAACACTTGACTTAATCAAATATTACTTTCTTGAAGCATTCATAATCAGCATAGCTCATTTGTATGTTGACCTTATGGAGTATCCTCACATGGTAAGACCAAATGTACTCTAACACTTGACTTAATCAAATATTACTTTCTTGAAGCATTCATAATCAACATTGTTCATTTGTATGTTGTAACATTGCTCATTTGTATGTTGTGTACTTGTTGTTTCTTCCTTTTACTTAGCCAATATATATATATATATATATATATATATAGAGAGAAAGAGAGAGAGAGAGTTAGGTTCAAGTTACACCTGGTGTAACTCTAAGCAATATTACACCACTCAATAACTTGTTATTGAATTAATATTTTGAAAATCCAACCGTTGAATTACATGTTCTATATGTTCTTAACATGCATGTCAATTTTCATATTAATTGGATGCTATTTACCATTTAATCCATAAACTCATATTTTATGCATTATTTTAAACTATAAAAATTTGAATTTTAACAATTGATTGATGACATGGATATTAATTTTTGATTACCTTGAAATTTTGCAAGTATAAAGAATATACAAAAATAATGTAATCTAACAGTGAATTTGTCAATATTCGCATCCAATTAAAAAATATTGAATGGTGTAATATTGCTCAGAGTTACACCAGGTTTAACTTGAACCCAACTCATATATATATATATATATATATATATATATATATATATATATATATATATATTTGTTGTGGTGTTCATTTGTCTTGTGCACATATTGGTTTGTAATAAGGGCCCAAATAGCTTACGGTGAGCCTAGCCCAATTCACCCAACATCTATCCACCCCTTTTTTTAGTGAGCCAAGGTCCCACATCAGCACTGGGCCTGGGAATTGTCAAAAAAGGGACTCACATCTTCCTAATGTGCACTTGAGTCCTCTTGGGCTAGTTCCAAGAATGTCACTCTAAGGACTAAAATAAGCATTTTACCCCTCAGATCGTGGTTTTAGTTGGGGGATGAAAAAGTGAGAGGATAGAAGATATTTGAGTTTTCTCTTATAGTATTTGGTTGGGGATGAAAAATTAGAGAGATAGAAAACTCTTTTGTGTTGGTCGATAAGAAAAATGAAAAGATAGAAAATATTAATTGTATAAATTTACTCCTATGCCCCTAGTACTAAGAAAAAATATTTATAATATTTAAGGAAAAAAAACTAAACGTAACAAACATGGGGACAAAAAACTGCTACATTGATCAATAAGGGAGGGTAGATGTGTAATTTCCTATCAAACCCACTCCCACACCCATTTTGTCCCGAATTTGGGAAGAAAACGATTTCACTCCAAATGATGGAGAAAATACAACATGTATTCAGTGTATATTTCCTCTCTCTCACATAGAAATGGAGTCCACCGCCATTTGAAAGGGAGGATACATGCATCAGACACATGGTATACCTCCTCCAAATGGTGAGCCAGGAGAGAAAATTCCTAAGCCTCACAATTTTCACTCCACCTTCCTTTCCTCAACCAAACGTACTTTTCACGCGTAATGTCCACCTCCATGTGTGAGGGAGGATACATGTGCCACGCGCATGGTATACCTCCTCCAAATGGTGGGTCTAGAGAGAAAATTATTTAGCCTTGCCATTTTTACTCTACCTTCCTTTCCTCAACCAAACACACTTTTCTCTTATAATTTCTCTTATCCTCTCTCCTCCACAATTAAATGGACCCTTAGTTTTGATATTTTTAGAAGAGGGAAATAGATTGGACTCCTCCTCCCATGTTCTTGGAGAGAGAGAGAGAGAGAGAGAGAGAGAGAGAGAGAGAGAGAGAGAGAGAGAGAGAGAGAGAGAGAGAGAGAGAGAGAGAGTTCTGGTTGAATAATGGATTATATGTTTATTAAGAGAATAGAACAAGAGTATTACCATATTAGGCTCCGTTTGTTTCGGCAATAAACAACTTCAGGAAATTATTTTACACCATCATGTGTGTTTGGATGCGCATGGAAAATATAGTCAACTTGAATATGATTTCCTTTGACCATAAAATACAGCCCATTCACCTGTAAAATGATTTACAGTTTTATTTTACCTTCAAATTGCATTTTTTGGAGTCTCACACCAGAAAAGAGAGAGAGAGAGCTAGAGGGAAAATCACAAACTCTGACCACCCACCCCGAATCTAGTCAGATCACACCAATGAAGCCTAGATCGTCGTCCTCAACCCAAAGCCTTGTCGTCAAGTTCGTGCCGGCGAGATCAAGGCGTGAGATCGCGCCATTGAGCTCGCGCTAGGCAAGATCGAGGTGCGAGATCGTGCCATCGAGCTCGCCCCAAGAGAGATCGAGGCGCGAGATCACGCTGTTGAGCTGGCGCTGGGTGAGATCGCTCCATAGACTCTCTCTTCCTCCTCTCTCTCTCTCTCAGTTTGACCGAATGATTTATTTGCCCAGAATGGTGTTGTTTTGATTACTGTTTGTTTAAAAGTTAATGGATTGCAATTTTCTATTATAAAATTTGTTTGAAATGTGAGAAAATGGTTGAGAAAATGTGAAAAATTAATAGAAAATTTACATTTTTAAAATGTTACCAAACACTTGAAATTATTTTATAATATAATTTTTAAAATGCAACCAAAAATTAGAAAATATTTTCTTTTCCTAAAAATATTTTCACCTGAAATTATTTTACACTCGAAAAATAGTTTACATGGAAACAAATGCACCCTTAGTGGGTGGCAATTACATCGAGAATGTAGAAAATTATTGACAAATGTCTCTAAATAAAATCAAATACCTAATTGGAATATGTAGTAGGTAACTAGGTACTCTTATTACTTAAAAAAAAAAATTTCTATAACTATTCTAGTGATATCAGGCGGTCAAACTTTCAAACTACAGCACTAAATATTACTAATTGTTTCAAGCTTCATAAATTACAATGAAAGTTGAAACCAATAAAAAAGTATTACTTGTCCGGGAAAATCTAATTTATTAATCTAATCAAGGCATTTGAACAAAGTATTAATATCAACAGTAATAAAATAGATTAGCATTAGTCAATATTCAATATTCAATAATTTTCACCTTCCCCCTCAAAAAAAAAAAAAAAAAAAAATTTCACCTTATGCTTTTGTGCCGATTATTCTTTAGTTTATTAACTCCCGCTTGTTTTTTTGTGACAAAATCAAATATGTAAACGAGTAAATCTCTGATTATATTATGTTACAAATCCCTAAACTACTTCTCTCCATTCGTCTTTGAAATGATAAAAGTTTATTTTATGATTAAGATTTAATCTTCAAGGATATAAGAGCATACGTTGGTAGATCCTTAAAAAGTAAGTAAATCTTGACCATAAATGATAAATTCTATCCTCTTCTATTTTTTTTTTTTTTTGCTGATCCTATCCTCTTCTTTTAATATAGATAGAATGATATTATAATCGAATCACTCCATTTATAAAATAAACTTGTGAACATTTATTCCTCCAAAATATAAAGTATGATCAAAGTAGCATGGATCCTCTACCTATTCCAAGAGTCGGCATCGTAAAAGAGAACAATCAAAATTGGTGATGACTGATGACTGTTTTATTAATTTCACATAATTATTAATTTAAAAATAAAATTAAATGTGAGTTTTAATTAGCTTAATTAGTGAAGTTTATTGTCATTGAATAAAGAGCAATTATCACGGAGCAAATATCATTCAGTTGAAACTATTGTATCAATCCATACACACACTAACACATAATTTAGAGATTGAAAATATAATATGTCATTTTACATAAAATCTTACCCTTAGCCCCTTAAAAAAAGTAAAAATGAGGGGGAGTGTATTTTCTTCAAAATGTAATACTACGTACCAATTACCAACACAATTGTTGATGCATGGTTATTAAACTGAGATGGAATGTTGACCTAGTTTAGGAGTTGGGTTATTAGGTCATTGATTCAACTAGTAGGTCATTAGTCAAACTGTAAGATCAATAAAAAAATTTAAAAATAAGATGGAAAAATAATAAAATAAATATGTAAATTGAGAAAATACATTCACCTAAATTACTAATAAAAATTAATTCTAACAAAGCTAGCCACGTTACACAATTAACAACACTAGAAACCATAAAATTACAGACATGTTATAAAATTACAGACATGTTTTGCTTAATAAAATGTTATGACATTTTTTAAAATCATAGTAACAAAAAGTATATCTCATATCTCACTAGCTACTCCTAAGGATTACAAATTGAGCTATTAACTTGAAGTTCTGTCTTCATTAAAAAATCCAGCATCAACTAGTATAAAATTCTCTATTTCCATTATGCTCCTTTTTAAGAAAATGATACTGCAATGGACTTGTAAAAATAATTTTATTCATATTACAAAATTTATTTGGTGAAAACGACAACCTTGAGTCACAAAGAATCCACTGAATTTTACCATTTCAATTGCAAGTGATCTAATTAGACAGTTAGACTGATGTTGGTACCAATTCATCAAGTTAATGGTCTAAACCAACTACTTTAGTCTAGGTTTAATCAATCTTGAGTGGTTGGAAAAAACAAACGGTACATGTAAGTAGTCGTGTCCACCACTCACACAATTTCAACAATTATTTAAGAACAATTAGTGTAAAATATTATTTTTCTTCATTAAACTTTACTAAAAGTTTATTATACATTTCTAAGTAAATCTTAAGAAGTTTGTCTTTTGTCCTTAAACTAAAAAAGATGTCTCAATTTTTACCCCTAAACTTTAAAATAGATATTTTTTTCATCTTTAAACTATTGAAAATTTTTCTTTTCTTATTCTTATTTTTATATCTAAAATACTGAAAAAAAAAATCTTTACAAAAATTTATGAATAAAAATCAAACTTCTAATAAAATTTTATGACCAAAATAATATTTTAGTCATAATAAAAACTATAGTAAAAAGTTTGTTCTAAAGTAACATTACTGAAATTCGAATCCAATATCGAACTCTTATGCTGATGCGATGCATGTACTGATTCCTTGCCATGTGTACAAAATCAGATAATCGAATGTAACGGTACCAAGTATCTCCCTACACCTTTCCCATAATTCCTTTCATGTCCATCCTCTATTGCCTCCGCCTCCGCTTCTCCCTCTCTCTCTCTCTCAACCTGTTGTCTCGTTGGCCTTTGCCTTTGCCTTTGCCTTTGTCCCTCAAAGCTCTGCAAAACCCTGAACCCTCCCTCTCTCTCTCTCTCTCTCCCTCTCTCTGTCACTCACACTCACTCGGTGCCTTTATGAACTTTTCATAGTTATTTGTATTACTAAGGAGACTCTGAAACTCTCAGCAAAGTTGTACTTTTTTTTCTCTCTCGTTTTGATTTTTGTTTTGTTTATCCAAACCACCATTAGAGACCCTTTTGGTTTATTTACCTTTATTTTGCTTTTGTGCCTTCTCGGCTTTGTTCCAAGTCTCTGAAGCAACAAAACCCCTGTTCCGTTTTTTGACTACTCTCTTCTAGTCAATGCGTTTCTTTTCACTTTTGGCTAAACCCCAATTTGTTTGCTTCACAGATAGAACCATGTAATTTTTTTATGTTTACTGCGTTTTTCCTCATAGGTATTGAGTGTGGGTGAGTTTTGCTGAATTGGGTTTTGTCTGTTTTGTGTGTCTTCTGGTTTTCCTTGACTTGGGGGGGTTGGAGTTTTTGTGAGAACCAAGGTGCCATTTTTTCTGTTTTGTGAACTGGGGTTCGTTTGTTTTACCTTTTAGTGTATAAAAAGTTGGGTTTTGTTGAGTATCAAAGGGTTTGTTGCTTGATTTGGGGTTTTTTAGCTGAATGTGATAGAAAAGGCTCCTTGAACTCTTTTGGGGCTCTTAATTATATCATTATTATGGATGTGAATGATCCTAGTTTTGTGTCTTGGGAGGAGCACATTATAAGTCATGAGCGTGGTAACCGTGTTACTCATTTTTATTTAAAGGGTGTATCTGGGGATGTAGTTCTTGCTGTTATAGGAACTGAGAGGAGTGTAAGACACATGACCTATGTTGTCTCAGATGACTTTATGCAATTTTACGGCTTCGAGAGATCTGTCAATGTGTGCAGAAAGTGGCGGGCGAGAAGAGAAGTGGTGGAGTGGCTTGAATCCTTGGTCTCAAGGCATCGTGTGCCATATGCAGATATATCAAGTATGTATTGAATGTCTTATAATTTTCTATTCCTTAATTAGAAATATGAAGTTTGGGGATCTATATTGAATGAAATCAATGAATAGCATAATGCTAGCCTTAACATGTTGTTTACACCTAAATTCTATATATAAGAACACGAGCATTGAGATGCAGGGTTTGCTATAGTAATTTGCTTGCATGATCAAAATTTACTGCTTGGGAGAAAAGAAAGTTCCTATGATAGTGTAATGTGAAAATTGTTGTTACTTATCGAAAGTTGCTTTTGTACTGACCATTTGTTAACATGGGTTAAGTATTTCCACCTTTGGTCATGTTGAATTCGTTCCACCTAGATGTTAAATTATAAATTCCTTTCTATATTGTTTAATCATTGAAGTCTTTGTAGAGTAAATGGTAATTGATTGGAACTTATTGCAAAACTTTACAACAGCATTGGTGCTACCAACTTTTTCAAATCTCCCCTCGTATCTCTCCTTTCTGCCAAAACTTACTTATAAAAAGGAATTGGTACAACAAATTGCACCAAAATAAAATTTAATATGGAAGAAAACTAGCACTTGGGATACTCAGATTTATGAATATGAAGTTCATGCAAGGTTGTGTTCTACGAAGGTTAACAGTTTTGAAGTTAAAATTGTTACTCCCCAAATTGGTCTCTATGTAAGCTTCTATTCGCAAGTCAAAGCTAACAATTAATACAGTCGTTACCTGAAATACATGATCCAATTGAGAATGCCTTTGATTCAATATGTTCTAGTCTTAATGGGTTTCAATATGCAGAGGCTTTTCTGAAAATGTTTGGCAATATCTTGTTGTCACACACTAAAGGTGTATGGTTGCACTTTTTTTCTTTTAATTTACCAAAATAAATTTTACTCATTTATGATTCCCCCTTTCTCACGTGCATCTGCATGTGCAAGTGCACATGGTTATTTGTTATCTACTAGCATGGTAAGTATTTAGGAGTAATAACTCATCATTGTTCATGAGTAACCGTTCATAGTGGTACTTTTTATTATTGGTCTTAATTTTTTTTATTTTGAATGAATATGGCTAGTCAGGCTGGAAAAATACTATTTTGAGACCAATATGGTAATTTAGCATACTTTTAATTAAGATTGGAGTGATCCTTTGTAGATTTGGGATTAGGAGATAGAAATTAACTTGATTCTACATGTTAGAGATACTGTTATTATAAGAGATGCTATCATTTTAAGACTATTCTGTATTAGGATGGGAATAGATCATATTTTCGTTGAAATTCATTATACTCATATGGCTCAGAATCGATTTCAGGGGTTGTAGTTTCTTTCTTAGCTTCAATTAAAGTGGTATCTAGTACGATGATTTGGCTTTGAACCATCAAGTATAGATTGTCATTTTAAGAAGTTGTGTGTCATAAGAAACACTTAATACTTTTGTGAAAAAAAATTTTAAGTCAATTATATCAGACCATCTTTTGAGAAAGAGAGGTGGGTATTTGCGAGTCTGGCTATGCTGATAATAAGCTCTTCTTGCCACCTCACCTTCTTCTTTTACTTCTTTGATTTTTTAAAAAACCCAGCGCACCCAACTCAATTGAGAGAGAGAGAGAGCGCTCAGCCAGTTATATCGTACCATCTTTCCATGTATGAGTGGCTGGTGCTATGTGTCTGTGTATTTGCATGCTCTTATAAGCTCTTGCTGCCACGTCCTTTTCTCCTTCAATATCTACAAACCACTGCATCCACTTTTGTGAGAGAGAGAGAGATTTGATGAGTTTGTGGATAGGATCCTCAAGCAGCGACAAGGAAGGGGGTACAGTAGCATACCTTGAAACCTTTGTCGATTTTTTTTTTCTTCATGCTTTGCATTATTTCTTTCAATTGTCTATAATTGTTACAGATCCAACTCCTTTGTTCCTAAATCTATAACTTCAATGCCTTTTTCTTTTTCTTTTTTCTCTTTGCCTTCTCAATTTGAAGCCTCAACTAGATCTCCACCTTTCTTCATTTGTGAATTTCAAAATGCTTATTATGCTGGTATTTTACTGCATCTGTTAAATCTTAGGAATTTTAGTTTACGTCAGCAGTGAATTTCTGTCCAAAAATACCAATTGACATTATGGCAATGGGTTCCATGGGTTGGTTAAACAGAGTCTGTATGGTGAATCATGAAATTTACTTGTCTAGAAAACTGTATGATTGGGTTAACATGCTGTTACTCTAGTTTTAAGCATATGGGAAATTTTAGTTCTTTAAGAGTTTTTCTAGTTTAAACTGTCTTAGAATTTTTTTTTCTTTAAGAGTGTAAGAGGAATGTCATTTTTACTTTATATGAGAATGGTTAGCTGTTGTATGATTTACTCTTGTAATTGTTTTTACTATATTTGGGAATCAATTATTTGTTGTTTGATTTAACTATTGTTTGACATATGCAATTACCAGTTATTGGAAAGGCAGAAAATTAATTTAGTGTGGTAATCATGCTATGAAATAGAATGTAGGGGTGGAAAAAATAAGGGGGGGGTCGCTTGAGATAGTTTGATAGAAGTAGTAAAAAGGGCATGTCAATTAAGGAAGTAAGGGTATGACTTCAAATAAAATGGCAAAAATGAATAAATGTGATCTACCATGATTAGTTCGTTGAGGATTCATAGCCGATCCCAAAAATTTTGGGACTAGTTTTTGTTTTTTGTTGTTGTGGTGGAGCAAAATAGAATAGCCTTTCTTTAGTTTCTAATTCCTATTTATCACTGTCTGTTTTATCCCCATAAGTTCAATATCTTTGGAACGAGAAGGACAGATATCTCTCTTTAAAGTTGAGCACCCCCAGTTGCCTAATACTACGCATAGATAGATGGTTCAGTCTTGAGAGGGCTTGTTACTCTTATAATAAGCCGACTGCTTATTTTTTTAATATTCAATTGAAACGGAATCAAAACATGCTAAGGGATTCAAATTGGCTGGGTTGGATCTCGGGTTGAACCAGGAGCCCCTTTACCTTTCCACTTGCCAGAAATGTATGGAAGCATTCTATGATTTATAAGTTGATGTGTTCCTAAGCTTTCGCTTCTTTTGGTATTTAATCGCGGGCATCACACTTGAATTTGTGCATTGTCTTCTTGTCACATTATTATATTTACATATATCCATAAACTTAAGTCGTGATATTAGTCTTTAGTGAATTATCTGTGAGTGAAACTTTCTTTCCATTATTGAAGGGGAAGATTTTAAAACAATATTAGTATATGTGAAACAGATACACCAACAGACTCAAGGCAAGCTTTAGGATCTCTTGAAGTATCAATGGCTGGGCGTCAAACATACTTTCCAGATCATATGGTATCCATTTACTGTAGTATGTTATCTGCTTCTAGATTAGTGTATGTTCTTTATTATGAAATTTTGAATTCTCATAAATCCAGGTTCCAAGGAAACTGAAAGTTCAAAATTCAGACATTGTATGGTCTGGTGTTGCTTGGATCTGTGCCAAACAGCTAAAGCACTACCCAGCTTTTGACAGGAATGGCACCACTATAGCTGTAAGCACCAACACATTGGTTGTTTCTACATTTAGTAATGGTCTTGCCCTTGTTAAGTGGTGTTACAATTTCTCTCACTTATATTCAGATCCTCAAGAATATCATTTTTTTATTTTTCTTTTTCCTTGATTTTTCCCTGATGTGCAGGTTCATTCATTTGTATTTATTATGGGTGAAGAAGGGCAATATCTTGGTTACTTGGAAGATATTTATGAAGACAAGAAAGGACTCAAAAAGGTGAAAGTGCGGTGGTTTCTCCATAATAAGGAAGTTGAAGATTTAATCCCTCAACTTAATCCACATCCAAGAGAAATTTTCATCACACCTCATGTTCAGGTGATCAGTGCTGAGTGTATTGATGGCCCTGCAACGGTGTTGACTCCTAAGCATTATGAAAAATTTGTGTCTGCTGCTGCACCTACTTCTTCTCCTGGAATCCACATGTGTTTTAGGCAGTTCAGGAATAATAAGATCAAGCCCTTCACTCTTCCTAAATTGCGTGGGTATTCTAATCAAGCAATCCTCTCTTCCTTAGATTGTTCTCTTGTGCCCAAGCAAAAACTTAAGCGCCATAAATTGCATGTGGAAGATGAGGAAGAGTTTGCACATGATGATTCTGTCAGGGTGGGTACTAAGAGGAACAGGAGTCACAAGGAGCATCAAGGGCTTGTAACTGGTTCTTCTGGTGTCAGAATTTCACCCCCTAGGAATCAATTAACGAAGTGTGAACCAAATTATCCAAAGTTGAAATTAAGATTTTCAAGGAAAATGATGGGAATAAAGATTGTTGAACCTCAGGTCCAGTGTCCCGTTTCTTTTAAGGTTGATGAGAAAATGGAACTGCTCTGTCAAGATAGTGGCATTCGAGGCTGCTGGTTTAGGTGTAAGATCTTGCAGGCATCTGAGAAGCGTCTGAAAGTTCAATACAATGATGTGCAGGATGCAGATGAATGTGGCAATCTAGAGGTAAATTCTCCATAAATTTAAGCTCTGAATTTTCCTTGGCTTTTATTGGGAATGAAGCATAGGTTGTGGCAGAGGCAAATATTGGTAGAAGGCCTATTCTTTTCTTCTATTTTTTGTCTTTTTTTCTATTGGGCCCTGCCTCAGTACATTCACAATGAAGTTTGATAACATAAATTGGATGGTAAGCAATTAGGCTGTTAATGCTATACTGATGGTTCTGTTACTTGTTTATTGGTTGAAATAATAATAATTCTGATGATTGCCAGCCTATAGAACCAGAGAGAGGTGGCCCATCCCATCAATTGGTTTGAGCATGTGCGTGTGCATGTGCATTAAATGTTTCCTTTCAAACAAAGAACTAACCAGGAACAAAAATAGAATTTTATCATTTTTTGTTAATATGTAGGAATGGGTTCTTGCATCTAGAGTTGCAGCTCCTGATAAATTGGGCATGAGATGCTCAGGCCGGTTGACAATTCGGCCAAGGCCTCCTAAGGATTTTACAGACTGTACGTTGGAGGTTGGTGCAGCAGTTGATGCATGGTGGAGTGATGGCTGGTGGGAAGGTGTTATAACTGGATTTGACATATCTGGAAATGATGCTGTGCATGTTTACTTCCCTGGTATGTTCTAATATTGCAATATCTGATGCATTTCAACTTAATTTAATCTTGCCAATGAGCTCTAGCTCAATTGGCACCTCAACTTATAAGTGCTAGATGGAGGGTGAGGTCGTGGATTCTAGACCCATTGGGTTCGTGCATAACATACCAATCAGAAAAAGTTCAACTTTTCTTGTGACCTTGTATGGGGTGCACGTGGGCTCATTGACCTGCTAATAAGTGATGAATAATGTTATGGTTATATCCATCAGTTGTTATGTTGACTTACATGACCTGTCCTGTGATATTAGGCGAAGACAAGTTTCTTAAGCTCGAGAGAACGAATCTTCGAACTTCCAGAGATTGGGTAGGGAATAGATGGGTTGATATAAAACCGAAGCCTGACATACTCAGCTATTTATCTGAAAATGTCAGTCCTAGCTTGAAGCTCTCAATGTGTTCTACTTCGGCTGAAGCATCTGAGTGTGGTGGCTCTGCATTGTTGGAGCCCAAAGTTTTCACAACTCCCAAACTTGAAGCAGTTGAAGAAGACGAGCAAGCATCACCCAATTTAGCCATACCCAATGACCTCCTGGAAAAAATGAAGGGGGTCAATTTCAGTAAGCGGTCTTGTAGCGATGATGAGGATGAACATGCTGACAATAACAATAATGGTGATCTTGATTCTGCCAACCAGAGATGTGATTAGCAGCTGAAGCCATAGCAAGTGGTCACTTAGTGGAATTTACGAGGCGTAAAGTTTTGACCTCGAAGATTGATCCTTAAAGTTGGGTTCTTTCTTTTTGTAAATTTAGGTGCATGACTGTTGGTATAGGAAAACAGAAAATGATGATTATCAAGTTTTCTAACATTAGGCGAATTGGCAGTGTATAGATATCTGATAGGTTTAAACATGGCGGGGATGAAAAGTAGCATTATAGATGTAAGCAAAGTTTAAGGTCACTAATGCCAGGCTAGGCAGACAGGTAGTTCAATTCACTTATAGGACTACAGTGCTTTAATTTCCACCCGCAGTTTTATAGTGCAAGTATAGTTCTGAACTTTCAACTGTAAAGTTTATTTTAGTATGGGAAAGAAATGAAAGGTTGTGTTATTTTCAATATTGTTCTCTCTTTCCATGTTCTTATTTTTAGGATTAAAAAAGGTGAGAATAAAGGATAGAGTGTTTGATACGGAGCAGAAGTACTATTTTTTTGGTGCGGGAAGCAAAAGGTAGTTTCAGGCCTATCTTAGGCCTTCATGGGCCTGTAATTTTACGGCTTCATCAGTAAATGCAAGAATCTTCTTATTTTTCAAGAAGTGAAGTCCTGTCAAAGATCAAGGCAATTCAGCTGTGTGTTGTATTCTTTGTGGCTTTAAAATTTGTAGCTTTATTTTTTGATCTCTTTCTCTCTGTCTCTCTCTCTCTCTCTGAACTGTGGGAAAATTATCTTATAAGACATCTCTCACACAACATGTGGGACCTGCATATATTGTGAGAGAGTTGTCTCAAGAGACTGTCTAATGAAATACTTTCTCAACATTGAGACCCGCTTACTCTTTTAGGCCTTTAGCTAAGGCCCAGCTTTATTGGAGGGAGATTCTTAAAATTTCAATCCAAAATCATAGATAATTTGGGTAAGGCTCATTAACTTTTCCCTGTGCAAAATTTGACCCATGGGCTTGGGTTAAGGGTTTCACAAATATTTTCTAGAAATAGATTCTATTATGGTATTCGAGTTTCCCACTTCTGATGCTTTAGTTCCTCCGGGGAATGCAGTTCTTTTGGATTATTTCTATCCCCTCTTTGGTCAGTATCTTAAGTGTATATATTTGTGATGTCTCATGTATTATAGTATCTCATGTATTATAATGCCATGAGATATTGTACATGAAGCTAAGACATCCCTAATCTACATATATATATATATATATATATATATATATATGAAAAATTACATTTTACCATCCTAAAAACTACACACCAGATAAAATACGCATTTTGCATCTTAAACTATCATACTTTACACCTCAGCATTACTTTTACTATTAAGCTAGACAGAAATTAATAGCACATAACTTACACATGTTTTTTGCTTAGGTGGCACATTGTTGAAGGACCAAAACATCATTTTCACAAACAATTAAAAACAGATACTTACCACCGCACACCCTTGGTGCGATGGTTACTCCACAAGTATAAGTGTTTGTGGGGTGTGTGGGGGGGGGGGAAGGGCCAGGGTTTAAGTCTCTAGGAGGAAGCTTCACACACATATACACTTAGATTAGGCTAGAGTAGAATTCTATCTTGTATAAAAAAAAAAAAAAAACAGATGCTTATTTCTTCTCTTTTCTCTTTCCATGTCTTTCTCTGTACAGGTCTTCCCCTCTCTCTCACCCAGCAACTCTTTCCTCTTTCTCACTGTTAAGTTGCTCCTCTCCCCAAATCAAGCGTACAAGTTATCTCTAAGCCCAACAAAATTGGACCCTTTCTAAGCACACTATTTGATGAAACTATATCACCTTACTTGGCTGCCTTACATCTAAATTTCCGTAGTGGCCAGATGGTAGCTGAAGCATTATAGAAAAACCATCTAAAACCTATTGTTCAGCAGATTACTAGTTAACCAGGTAGATACCCAGGCCTTAATGAGTTTGGGAACCCTATTGAACTGTGTTATGGAGCGTTTCTTGTACATCATATTTTGTTTTGGTACCGTTGATGATTTTGTTTTGGACTTAAAGATAACTTGTATGTTTGATTTGGGGAGACGAGGAATTGAACAATGAAAAAGGAAAAAAGAGCTGCTGGGCAGGGGAAGACCTGTACCCACGCGAGAGAGAGAAATACTTGGGAAAAACAAAGAAAAAAAAATAAGCAGTTGTTTTTAGTTGTGAAAATTGGGTTTTGGTCTTAAAACAGTGTGCCACCTAAGGAAAAAAAATATGTGCAAGTCATGTGTTATTAATTTCTATCTAATTTAACTAATAAAAGTAACGTCGAGGTGCAAAGTATGATAAGTGTGATAATTTAGAGTGCAAAGTATGCATTCAAATAATTTAAGATGCAAAGTGTAATCTGGTATATAGTTTAGGATGGTAAAGTATAATTTTTCATATATATATATACCACTTAGGGGTAAGTTACAAGTATGCTAAAAGGCTGGCTGGAGCCATATGATTACATGGAAAACTAAAAATAGAAAATGCCATTTGATTATAAGGGGGAAATATTACAAGATTACAAAGGGATTTTGTAGGAGAAGGGTTTTTGCTGAAAACCAAGCCTGTCTTCGAATGGAACTTGAACTTCTTTATATAGACTAGGAGGAGCTTAGTATCCTCTGGGGGAGCTTGGGATCCTCTAAAGATTCATGAAATTCTGAAAGAGGGGGGGTAATTTGCTTTTCTGAGGGTGAAAACCTTTTCCACCAAATGTAGACGGGAACCTCAAAATCGCAGCGAAACTGCAACACTGTTCATGTTTTGTCTTTTTGTGTCGGCTAGTACTGTTTTTGTCCTTTTGCGTCAGCTAGTACTATTCATGAATAATAACTTTTCCGCTGGTATTGTTCTAAATAGTGACTAGTGCTATCATAAGAATCTGGAATTGTTTGGAACTATTTCGAATAGTGACTGGTGCTACTAGAATAGTCTAAGGACTATCCAAATTATGGCCTTCATAGGGGTCTTCAGAATCCTAGAGGGGGTCAAATGGATGGCGATTGGTGGATGCTTCAGAAGAGGCAGGAGAAACCTTTTCTTCTTTCTCTATTTGTGAAGCTTGGAGGAGCAACTGTTCGACAAAATCCTTTAATTCCCTGCTAGATTTTCCGGCGACTAAAACAGATTCTAGGCTGGACTGGGACCTTGTCTTTTGGGTTATGGCTCTGTGGACTAGAGGGGAAAAATCTTTATTTATCTGGTCGATAATTGGATCTATTTTAAGGCTATCTCACCATTTCACTAAAAATTCCCTATTTAGCAAGTTGTTGCTAATTGCATAGGACCACATGCTGATCCAATGGATTTTATACTTGATGGTCATATGAAGAATTGCTAGGAACTAGGAATTGTGATTTTTAACTTGGAATCTTGAGCTAAATTATCAGAGAGTAGCCTGGAGGGGTTCTGGGAAAATCTGGGGACTAGTCCAAACATTTCCCACCATTTAAGGAATTATGTGGATATTTGGCTATTGAAACTTTTGTCGAACATTATGAACCATGAATGATCAAAGTTCTTATTATGGTAGAATAAAATCTTTCAAAGGCATCCATATAGTCATAATAACTATATTGAATTTCTGTGCCTTCTGTCTGAATTGTTTTAAGCAAGGAGGGCTGCTGGCCCCATTCTTTGCAACTGATGAACCTGGTGATGATAAGCTTGTGGTAGAGGATGACTGAGGGGTCCCCTTTGGACGAACTGTTTTCTATTCGAGCAGACTTTTCCTAAATGAGGATGCTCTTATAGAACTTGATGGATTTTTTGGGGGCTTTTGGAAGGAAATGCCAATCTGGGGGCAAAACTTCCATTGCAAGGGCCAATGGATCTTTTATATGAACCAGGTGAGGTTCGATATAAAAGATATGTTGGATGTAAGGTTTTTTAATATAAGTAGACCTAGCTTTTCTGCTGTGGTGCTAGGATGATCTTGGGGATTTAATGGGTCCAAAGGGATCATCAACTGTGCATAGGGTTATTGCTCTAGGTGCTGGGGATATTAAGGCAGAACTAAAACTTGGCTGGGCTAGAGGTGGTCTTTCGTAATTTGGTTTCGGGATTGTGGAAACCACAAAACAATTGACCATGGAAACTGGAGAAACTGGGACTCTCTGGCCAGAGTTCTTTGTCGGACTAGTGTTGCTGGGAGGTGACTGTTTAGGTAGCTTTGGGGGTTAGGGCTGCTGTGCTGGCTTTTTCCTTGACATTCTGGTTGGGGTTCTGCAAGATATCATGGGTAAGGAAATCAGGGATGCTGTTTTGGGTTCCTTCTATGAATTCTATGTCAAAATAAAAAATCGAGAGAATGGCTTGCCATCGTGCAAAAAATTGTTTTGATACAATGTTTTGAACATCTTTTTCTAAAACATGTTTTGCAGATTAGCAATCAATTCTGATTAAAAATTTTTAATTTAATAAATCACTTTGAAACTTTGAAATGCATAATACTATAGATAAACCTCCTTTTTAATAGTACTATAATTAAGCTAAGTGGGAGTCCAAATTCCTTAGTGGAAGCGGGCTATCTATTTTGGGGAATTAGGACTGACAGGCTGAAGAAGAATGCCTCCATAACCAATATTAGAGGCATTTTTCTGGACAATCTTGAAGGAGTTTGTTGAGGGAATTCCTAAACAAGGGAGAGTCTTGACCTTTTTTTTTAATTGCTTGAACGACTAAAGTATGGGTCGGGGTCCAAGAAGGTGGATTAGTTCGAAGTCTATCAAAAAGGGGCTTGTATTGCTGCCTAAGATTTTGATAAAAATTAGAAATGTAATTTAGAGATCCTAAAAATCTCTGAAGATGGGTTTTGTCTAGGATTTGATCCGGAAACTTGTCTACAAACTAAATGGCTCTGTCTATGGGTTTGATTAAGCCATGATGGATGTCAAAACCTAAGAACCGAATATGTGTTTAGAAAAGTTTTATTTTTGAAGTGGAAACAACAAGGTCGTTAAGCTTAACTGTATGAAGAAATGCTCGTAGGTGTTTCCAATGTTGTTCAATGGATTCTGAAAAAATGAGTACATCACCAATGTAAACAATGGAGTGACTAGAAAATGGATTGAAAATATCATTCATGATGTTTTGGAATTCACTGGGTACATTTTTTAGACCGAAAGACATTACGTTCCATTCATAATGACCAAAGGGTGTAGTGAAGGTTGTTTTATACCTATCAGATCCTTTGATTTGTATATGCCAAAAACCACTTTTCATGTCAAACTTACTGAAGATGACTGTCTTACTAAGCCTGTTAACTAAGTCTCTTTTAGTAGGGATAGGCTACCTAACCCATTTTAGGACTTTGTTAAGGGGCTTGTAGTTGATGACTAATCTGGGTACACCTCTTTCTATCTCAGCATTTTTCTGGACATAAAAAGCTGGACATGACTAAGGTGACTTAGACTTTCTAATGATTCCTTTGCTAAGGAGGTCCTCTATCTCACCTCTGCAAAATTCCATGAGTTCTTGGCTCATTTAGATGGGGCAAGCTTTGGTTGGGATATCTTTTTCTTTGAAATCTTCGACATATGGAAGAACCATTTCATGTTTCTTTCTATGCCAAAAGGCTGTAGGTAGGCCCGAGCAAACTTCCTGCTCGAGTTTTTCTTCAAATTCTCTGATTTCTGTTTGAGTGATCTTACAAGCTAATTGTTCCTCAATTTTTTTGTGTCTTAAATCATCTTTAAGATACTTAAGGTGTTGGGTTTACTTACTGATTAGGTTCAGGGTTTTAGAGATGGAGACATCCTAGAGACTACTAATCTCACGGGGTTCCAGGCTTTTGAGAAACTTAAACTTTACTAGCTAACCAAACTTATGGGTAGTGATTCCTTCACTATCTGTGATAAATGGATATAATAGACACATGAAGGGATTTCCTAGGATAAATCTGTTTGTTATATTCTTAACTAAGACAAAGGCTATTTTGAAACATGTGTTATCTTGGCACACATGGGCTTTTGGGATTTTGTATTTAATATGCATCTTGCTACCATTTGCCGAGGATAACCGTATCCTAATCTGCTGAAAATACTTGGAGGAAATTATTCCTTCTTGGATGCAGTTGAGATCTACGCTTGAATCTATAACGCCTGAGGAATTACTAAGGGTTTCCCTAATCTTATGGGCAAAAACACTAGGTAAGCCATTGATAAACTTCTCCTTCCAAAATGGAGAGTTACAATCACTTCTGTGCATAACTCTGGTGGTAAAAACATCTTCGTACCACCCATAGTCACTAAAGGTAGGATACATGAGGTTACTTAACTGGTCATGTATCCTAGTTGTGACATTGCTAGAGGCTCATATATATATATATATATAGGGTTAGGTTCAAGTTACACCTGGTGTAACTCTAAACAGTATTGCACCACTCAATATTTTGAAAATCTCACCGTTGAATTACATATTTTATATATTCTTAACATTCATGCAAATTTTCATGTCAATTGGATTTTAGTTACCATTTAATCCGTAAACTTATCGTTTATGCATTATTTTAAATTACAAAAACTTGAATTTAAACAATTGATTAATGACATAGTTTTTAATCTTTGATTACTTTGAAATTTTGCAAGCATGAAGAATATACAAAGATAATATAATCTAACGATAGATTTGTCAAATTCGTATAAAATTAAATCGTATTAAGTGGTGTAACTTACACCAGGTGTAATTTAAACTCGACTCACACACACACACACACACACACACACACACACACACACACACACACACACACACACACACACACACACACACACACACACACACACACAGTCATTAATCTTTGATTACCTTAAAATTTTGCAAGCATAGAGAATATACAAAGCTAATATAATCTAACGATAGATTTGTCAAAATTTGCATAAAATTAAAAAAGTATTAAGTGGTGTAACTTACATCAAGTGTAACTTAAACCTAACTCGTATATATGAATTTCTACTTTAGACTAATCTAAGTGTATATGTGTGTGAAACTCCCTCCTGAAGACTTGAACCTTGGCTCTTACCCCCCATACCCTACAGGTACTTATACTTGTGGAGTTACCACCGCACCCAGGGGGCGCAGTGGTTATATGATTATTTTTATAAACTCTATATATAAGAGATAATTTTTAGTTGGGATAATAATAATAAATTTAGAATATGATATTCTTACTCATGTTTAGTTTATTTGACAACAATTGACACAAAACAATAAAAAAAAAATTAAATATTTGTGAATTTACACAATCAAGAAGGTAAAAAAAAAAAATTAAAGGAGATATGCATTTTTTTAGTAAGCATGAAACATGCTTATCTATATCAACCACTATATCATGCAATTTTGAATTTGTAAACATATATATAGTGTAATCAAATCACTGCACTACTCTTAATGTCTTTCTATTTTGTATATAAAATAACTAAAGATTACAATTTTTTACAATGAAATTTATTGAAAAAAATTTTTATACATCGATAGTTGGAGGATTTGAATCATGAACTTTATTGGAAATTGAGGTGCCAACCAATTAAGTTACAAGATTCTTGGTAAATTAATTGAAATATTTGAGAAAATTAATAATAAGGTGTACCGCACATCATGTGGGAATTCACTAGTGTATTATAATATCTCCTGACATGTTATGAAGAAACTTAAGGATGTTTATGAGGCACCAAGACATAACAGCCTTTTAATACCTTTTATAAAAAAAAGCAATAGATGGGGAGATGATCCTGCATAAAATATAAGGTATATCACCGTTAAATCTCCATTTTATCATTCTAATCTTTACTTGTCAACTTATTTCCACCAGGTAACCTTTAGAGCACTATATCTTACGCATTCCCAAGTTTCAACACAAGTGAATTGGCCTAATTTGGAATGGAGCCAACATAGCTTCTTTCCCCCAACTCAACTAGAGTGAGCTTACACTAAATTGAAATTAGATCATCCAATCTTACAAGATTAAGCTTCCAAAACCCAATCTTTCTCATGTAGCACACTAGGTAACTTTGCATTTTTGTTGCTAGCAGTATCAGATTCATATACTACTCTAAATCTATATTCCCAATAAAGCACTCCATTTAATCACCGCCATTCATTTTAGTGGAAGATGTTTCTACCATATCTTGCAGCATATTTCAACAAAGGTCAATGCCAATTCTCTAAGTTTTACCAGCCAACTCAATACAGTTTGAGATCAACTCAATACAATTTGAGGTCTAATTCAAAAATTTTAAATAAATATTTTTATATTTAAATCACTTAAATAATATTTAATTTAATATTGTGAAATTTTTTAATTTGAACTTTATTATTATTAGTTATATTAAGGCTAATTCACTTAATAATGATTGGGTTGAATCATTATTTAGGCCTTCCTACCTTGGCTGGTCGCTCAAAATACCAATCTTTTTCCTTTCTTAAGGATAGAGTTTGGAAAAAACTCCAAGGTTGGAAGAGCAAGTTACTATCCAGAGCGGGAAAGGAGGTCCTTATAAAGGCGGTTGCACAATCAATACCGACTTACACAATGGGGGTGTTTCAATTATCTGTGAAGCTTTGCAATGAGCTTAATGCTATGTGTGCAAGGTTTTGGCAGGGGCAAGTCGGAAACGAAAGGAAGATACATTGGAAAAATTGGGATTCATTGTCTAAGCCTAAGAAGGAGGGAGGGATGGGGTTTAGGGATATTAGAAGTTTCAATTTGTCTATGTTAGCCAAGCAAGGGTGGAGGCTGCTTCAAGACAAGGGGTCACTATTTTATGACTGTTTTAAAGCCAAATATTTTCCACGATGCAGTTTTTTGGAAGCAGGGGATGCACCAAACAGCTCGTTCGTTTGGAAAAGTATTTTGGCCGCTCAAGATATTCAAGAGAGAGGATGTTGTTGGAGGATTGGGGATGGTTCAACCATAAGGGTCATTGAGGATAAATGGATTCAAAATTACCCGAGCAACAAGGTGCTTCATCCACCTCAGGTGGATGAGTGGGAATGGAGAGTGATGGAGTTGATTGATTGGTCAGCCCGAGCATGGGATAGACAACTCATCGAGACAAAATTCCACAAAGATGACGCTGCTGCCATTCTTCGAATCCCTTTGAGTAGAAGACACACTGTTGATACTCTGTTTTGGTCTCAGAACTGAGATGGAGTATACTCAGTTAAATCAGGATACCATGTTGCAAGGCAGATGGTGATGGAAGTGAATATGCAGGGGGAATGTTCAGCTACAGGGGCAGAGGGGTTAATATTGAACAAAATATGGAAACTCCATGTTCCAAATAAATTAAAGGTGTTCAGCTGGAGAGCTATCCATGACATTCTTCCCACCCGTGAAAATCTCACTCGCAGACACATTGTGGAGGAGAGCACTTGCGCACTTTGTAAGAGCTCAAATGAATCTGCCATCCATGCATTATGGGAATGCAGAGTGGCCCAGGATGTTTGGGCGGTGAGTGTGAGAAGACTACAAAAGGGTGTGGGGGGTCAGCATGATTTCAGGCAGTTGATGGAGGAATTGATGATGAAGTTAGATTCGGAGGAGCTTGATATTTTTTTAGTGCTGGCGTGGCTGCTGTGGACACAACGGAACTCAGTCCTTCATGGTGGCAATATACAGGATCCGTCTTGGCTTGCTAAAAGAGCCACTGAATTTCTGGAAGAATTTAAATAATCCTGTGAACATCTGGCTATTCAAACGTCTGTTGGGAGATGCTCAAGATGGAATCCTCCTCCGGGTGAAAGCTTCAAAATCAACTTTGATGCAGCAATTTCTCAGGACATAAACGCATCGGACTTTGGAGCAATAATCCGGAATGGCTTAGGAGAGGCCATGGCATCAATCTCAGCGAAAGGTCCACCGGTTTGTGACAATGAGAAGGCTGAAGTGCTGGCATGTAGGAAAGCTTTGGAGTATGCAGTGGACGCGGGGTTCTCTGATTTGGTGATAGAAGGAGATAATGCTACTGTCATGAATTACTTGTCCAACTCACGTGCTGCTCAATCTCGGCTGGGGCACTTGTATGGAGACATCCAATGCATGGCTGCAGGACTACATGTTCTATCTGTCAACTGTGTTGCTCGTTCAGCCAACTCCGTAGCTCATTCTTTAGCACGCTTCGCTAGATGTATCACTCCTGATGAAATTATTTGGTTAGAGGAGTCCCCTCCACCAGCTTTGGAGGCATTGTATTTTGATTCTCATTGATTAATGATAAAAGTTTGATTTCGGCTTCAAAAAAAAAATAATAATAATGATTGGGTTGAATTTCAATTCCTTTATTTGGAAAAATGAATTATTACAATCTGATGTGATAATTAATGTAATTAGAGACTAATTCATTTAAATTCTTTTGTATGCTATAATGCTTGTTTTGTATTTAGAGACTCAAACTTTGTAGCTCGTTCCCTAGTCCAATGGGCTTATTTTTGGAACAGGTTTGGGACTCCACCCTTCTCTATAGTTTTTGAGTTTGTAGAGGGAGGAGTTGGTTGAGTCCCATCCCTTCCTTATGGTTTTGTTTGTTTTATGTTGTTTGTGTTTTTCCTTTCTCAATTAATGCAATATCTTATTCAACAAAAACAAATAAATAAATAAGTATTTGAATTATTTCATATGATAGGTGACACGTCAATTTGTAAAACCGATATAATAAAATTTGTATCTTTAACATCACTCAATATTTTGGACCATTTTAAGAGTAGAGAAAAAAAAAAATATATATATATATATATACACACAACCCATATTGGGGAAAAAATCACTTATTGCAACTTGCATTTCGAGGCCCTAGGCCATAGCTAAGTAGCCTAGACCTAGGGTTTGGCCTTGAAGTTTTAAAAGTTTCCTCCAACCCCATTTACTGTTTTAAGGGATTTGTACCATTTATTAATTAAATAAATAAAGTCTTTCCTTCTTTCAAAAGATTATTTATCCAAGCCACTCAAAGAAAACCTATATGAGAATTCTAGTTATATTTCATTATAGCATACATTTGGATAAGAATAAAAAATTAAAATTATTTTACCATTCAGCTTACTTTTTTACTATTCATAGACCCACTGCACTTTTTGGTACTATTCATGGGCTGTACTGTACTATTTCAACTAACTTTTACCTTTATTTATAGTACTTTCAACAATAAATTTTCAGTTTTAGCAAAATAAGCAATATCCACCTTCCTTTTTAACCTTTTTAGGTGTGCAATTCCAAGTTAGTTTCTCACCAAGAGTTAACTATCTTTACTCTACCATAAAAACTTCTAAGTTTCTATTCAAAGTGTCTAACAACAACCAAATAAAGGAGCAATAACAAGAAAACTTCACTCTTCAGTGAAGTTGCACAAAGTCCAAATAGATTCTTTAACTCCTCATTCACTTTCTATATCAAGCTTATGGATGGCAATTCAGCACTGGGTACACCATCAGGTCATTAACAAAACAAAGATAAGTGAGCTTTAGACTTTTAGGTGGAAACTTGAAGTCTTTAACATTCTGCGCCTCAAACCTGTACAGGAATAAGAGATCACTTGGTTTAAAGTGGCCTACAAAGCTGCCATTGAAAGTCACTGGGATTTGGGAAGTAGCTTATACACTCCCTAACCTATGAAACAAACTCGAGAGAAACTCCAACGACAATCAAACGCACAATCAACTGAGTTATAGACTTTCATGAGATCCACTTTGATGATGCAACAGTGCGAATTCCTTTCTCTATTTAACAACTTCTTGTGCCAGCAGCACATATTTTGCTACGTGGAACAAAACCAAATTGACTATGACTAATGGTATATTCAAACTAAGCTTCCACCAATTAGACAAAATCTTAGTAATATAGTTATTTATGCACAATGTTGCAACATTGGCTTATATAATTCAGCAAACACCATGATTTGAACTCCATGTTAGAGCATGTCCAATTAACCAATTGACAAATATCATTTCTTTGTAAGCATACAGATAGAGCGAACGAGATACTTACGATGGTTGAAGCCTTGAAGGGGCCTGCATGTTGGATAATTTCCATGTTGAAGTATATTTTATTTCCAAACTGTCTTAGGCTGTGTAATAATAAAATGTTGAATCATGTTATTAAGGTTTAGTCGTGCGTACATCTCATTGTAACATGCAATGACAATAGACCAAGAGTTCAAAACACAATCCGTATTTGAGTGTAATTTGCCTAACACCAATTTCCCTTCCAGAGGTCTAGACTCCAGAGCACACATTGATCCCTTGCACTCGCAATTATTTCTGATAGAAATGGGGTACAACAGCACAAGTTTGACTCAAAAAACTTGGGACGGGGATCAGAAACATGATGAGTAGTACCTACACTTTGCAATGAGGCCAAAATATGGTGAAGAAACAGGGTTTTATTTTCTCTAATTTCATTCGACTCATCTTGATTGATACACCATTCTGGATGTCTTATGAATACCTATACTATTAATATTTCAAAATAGACAACACGAAGATATACCATACTGTTTATTTTCGGGGTCAAAATTGATATAAATGAAGCTAATTACAACTAAGACCAAGAACAATGGGAAACATGGGATAGTTTCATGGTTGAGCAATCCCCTTTTTCACAAGCATGTCATAAACCCTGTCAATTTTGCTTGTTTCAAGCTTGAACAAGCGATGGGCATCAGCTTTCTTAGAGACATTTCCATTGATAATTTCGATTGACATAACCTCTTGCATGTTGAGATAAAGAGCTGGGGGTAGCCGAATCTCACTGCAGAGTCGTTTCTCCTGTAAACACATTGAAGCAGACTGCTTAAGTCATTGGTTCAATAAAAATGCACAGATATACCGTGCACAGAAAACTTTAGGCTCAAACTGTTATTTGTGTCATAGTTTAATGAGCCCAAATAAGTTTTCATCCTATCAACGTTAAGGATATTTAGTAGCAAGTGGTACTTTTTTCTAGGAATATGGTAAACAAACTGGATACCCTCATGTTTGTTTGTGGATTAAGAATTAGAAGATTGAGATGGCACACTTACACTTTCAGACAATAAATCTGCCCCATGAAGGCCTGTTATCTCCAAATCATTCATGGAGCTTGAAGTTGCCTGTACTGCTGGTCGTGAATTCGACTCCTTGCCACCAGACTCTGCAGCCATGAATGGATTTGGACCAGCCTGACTGCTTGGACCAACTTGAGCACTTTCCTTTGCCCTACGAGCACTTTCTTCAGCTTCCCTTTTCCTTTTCTGTTCAAGGTATCTATCAGCCTCAGCTGCAGTGCGACAACCAGCAGCTCGGGCTTCCTGAATGATAAAATTCATGCAGAGATGACATTAGTTTGACAAATTGAAAGCATCATCATACTTAATACCAGAATGAAGCATTCCTATTTAGTATATATTATGTGTCTGTGTGCATGCATGGGTGTATAAAAGACGATATCATGAATGGCAAGTTCCAAGAAAGCCATGTGGCATGCTTGTTTTACAAAAAAAGTTTTGGGTATTCAATATATATGGGGTATTTACCATATAAAATATTTCAGGCACAACTGCATTTATTTTACATAGACAGTCTAAACAACCTCTGTGGGGCTAACCATGTATCATACCTTAAGTTCTTGAATTCTTTTCAGGGTCCGATGCTCCGAAATAACAGTCTGAAGCAAATCCTCATGCTCTTCCTTGGAATGAAAGCGCATGAAGACATCATATCGCCGACAGAGTGCCCTCTCTTCAGGCGATAAATCCTTCTCAAAATGATTTGGATACAGCAAATTTCTTTCCAGTATGAAATCCTTCCTACGCTTCCTCTCATCAAGCCTGCCAAGTTAACCATGATGCAGAGAGAGTGTGTCTTAACATATTTATATACTATTAAAAACAGTAAGCTTATACCATATTATGAAAGCCTAAACATAATCTTCATATGGTGATAACTAGTGAATAGTTCCATCAACAGATAAAGAAGAATCAAGAAATCACACACACAAATGATCATCCTATCTTCATCATAATTTATGAAAATATTATCTCAATTTCTATTTTCCTCTCTTCTTTTTTTATTTTAATTTTTTTTACCATTATGAGGAGTTGGTCTGAACTTAATGCTGTCTTGCAAGTTTCATATGGCTAAATAAATAAATGTAACAGTAAGTGTGAAGTTATATGGAAATCAAATTATTTTGATAATTTGATAGTTACAATGAAGATGGAGGTATTTGAATCCTAGATGTCTTTGTTAAATACACCAGGAGGTGCCAATTGCACAACTAGGATCAAATTATTGTCGCCTAGTACCTCTTTGCATAGATACGCAGCACTCGCAACTTCAGCTCACGTTCATCCTCAGTGTCTGTATCCTTAAATTCCATCTCAGCCAATAACTGCTCAGCATCATTGTCATATTCAGGATCAAACTCCTGTCTTTTATGGTTATAACCACTCAACTCAACTAAAGAAGGTCCCTCGCTCCCTGAAGAGTGTGGTCTCTTCCCCCCAAAGCTCCTGTCTGCTTGATGATCTGCACACAATATAAAAAGAGCATAATTTAATAACCAGCTATTTTATCATAACCATATTGATTATGAATGCACCACCAAGTTTTCAACCTTCTAGTAAGTGAAAATAGAAGGTAACAGATGCCAACAAACAACAAAGTGCAAAAGTATAATTGATTGCACTCATTCAAGAAAGTCTTTCAGCTAGATCAACATCAAAATAAAATAGGATGAAATACATAATTCCTCCTCTAGTTTGGGGGTGGTTTCAAATTAAACTCTAGATTTTAAAAAGTTTATCAGAACATGAATTTTTTCAATTGTTTCATTTAGCCTCCTCGGTGAGTTATTATTTAACAAAAAGTAACGAAAATTCATATTAATGGTAATTATAATCTATCAAGATACCAGAAATTAATCCACGTGAATCACATATATAATTTTGCCACCAAAATAGCATACAAAATAACTTTAAAAAATCCTCAAAAATAAATGTAGTTTAATGAACATGCGACCATTTTGTGAGATTTTTTAGGGGGCAATAAAATTCCATATGACATTCATATTACAGGTTTGGTGCCCAAATAAGCATGTGGCAACTTACTTGATTTTTCGTTCCTTTTAGTTAACGTTGACTATTAGAGGGGGCGAATTGGAAAATTTTAAATAATCTATGTTTTTAATTGAAACATTTTAAAATTTAAGAGTTTAACTTGAAACCACCCCCAAACTACAAGGGAATTATGTAATTGCACTGGAGAGTGTGTGTGCGCGCGCGCGCGTGTGTATAAGAGAGAGAGAGAGAGAGAGGTGGTTAGTTGGCAAAATTATCCCCAATTTTAAGGAGGTTCACTCTTGGATTAATAGAAAATATATATTAACCAAAAAGGAAAACAAGAACAAGAAAAAAGAAATGATAACTACCAACAATCTGTAGATAATATATTTGTCTCACCTTCCATTTTAATGACACCAGGGCCATCCTTAACTTGGGTCATGTTAGATGCCTTCTTGTTAGCAGCTGTTGCTGCCGAACTTGAGCTACTAGAACGGACCCCAGATTCCACTTCTGAAGTATAAGAAAAAAAAGCAAAGAATCAAATATCATGATGTTATTGAATTAATTATTTAATAAATCATACGGAGCTAGTCAGAAATATTTGCCTCACCAGCATTTAAACTTGACAATAAGCGGCTAGAGGAACCACCTTTATGTGACTCTTCAACTCTGATTAAATTAATAAAAAAAATTTAAAAAAAAAAAACACATAAGAAGTCATCTCAGCTAAATTGTATAATACAACCATGGTAGTGAATGATAGCCATACTTGACTCTTGAAGGAGAAAAAGGAGATTCTTCCTTCAAATTAAGCTCCCCCATCATAGGAAATCCTGTGATAGTCACCAGAAATTGCTCATTAACAAATGAATAGCATAGCCCCACTAATTATAAAAAATAAATGGAAATCATTCATTGACAACCATGTATTGCCTCCTAATTCAGTAGATGTTTACTTTAGCAGAAGATATATATTACGAAACTGGGACACCCCACCCCCCCCCCCCCCCCCCCCCCCCAAAAAAAAAAACCTAGGTCAAGATAAACCTCTCATGTCTTTGGTTACAATTTTCTTTTATCACAAGGCACATTTCTATACTAAAGTGAGGCCTAGGGCTATAAACATTATTGGCCAGAGCATCAGCTACCTTATTAGCATTTAGAATATGAAAATAATATTTCTAATGATGTGACTACTGCACAAAGTATGATATATCACCATGTAAGCGAGATAAAATTTTTATTAAAAAAAAAGAAGGATTAAAGAGTTATCATAACATTATTGCACACCTTTCTTGTCCTCACTATGTCCTTTAGCCATAGCAAGAAGCTCCTTTCTATTTTTTCCAACAACGTGAGACATGTCCTACAAAAAGAATATGTTCCACAACTTATTTGCTCTCTAAAAAGTTGCAATTCAGAAGATGATTGAGTCATTAAATTTTGTTTAAGATGTCATACCGGAAGAGGGAAGTATGGGGAGTTCTTATATTTGTTGGTATAGTGATCTATACATTGTTCTTTACTCTTAGTCCCCACATGCTCAGCAACTTCTGCCCAGTTACCCATGCCATACATTTCAATACCCTGAAATAAGAATTTTAATAATACAAAAATCAAAATAGACTCCACTGGGCCAGGTACCAAATATAGGGATGAAAAAAATAATTAGGATTGTAGGGATTAAAAACGAGATTGAAAGTACCTCTAGAAGCAGTATTTCATCATCTGCATTCCAATCAGGGCAAATAAGAGGGAAGGATAAATTGTCCTGTTGAAGTGAAAACACACGAGTATAAGCACAATTTATGGGTTTACATTTTTTTGTCCACACTCTCTATTATCAGCAGCAGCATATCATGCTGAAACAGGCACAAAGTTACATCCACATTATAAAGACATGAAAAGCAGCTTCTATAGATACATTAACACAATGAAAAACTCTACAAGTCTGCCTGGTATCCACAGAAGAAATAATTTATTAACAGTATTACTCACCATAACCCTGTAAGGGTGATTGCTCTTATGCGGTTGCACCTCTGCTCCAACAGAAAAACACTCTATACATAGGTCAAAATCAGGGCAATTGAAACACTTGATACGGATCTTCCCTGTAATGTCTTTGTTGCAATAATTACAGTGGTATAAAGCCCTTTTCCCTTCACTTGTTCCTTGACCTGACTCAAAGATAAAAGAAGAAAGAAAAACACACACACAAAGAGAGAGAAAAAGGAAGGGTCAGGGAACAAAGAAAGAAAGTAAAAGCACATAGACAAAACAGTAGCACTAACAATGATGGCTTGGTTAGGAGGAAAAAAGCACCATCATTTTGCTATAGAAGCTTCTACAATATACACATTTCTAACTGTCTATCAGAGGACTTTACAATGACTAAAAATAGAGGCAACCCTGTATCTTTGCCATTTGAGCCAAGACACCCATGGTCTCCCAGAGTTACAGACAGTAAAGAAGAGGTCAAGTAAAAACAAAGTTAAATACACAAAGATTTAAGAATTATTGCAACAAAGACATTACAGGGAACAAGTAGAGGGATAGGTTAAGGAACAAGTCAAGTGACCTGACTCAAAGATAAAAATAGAAAGTTGCTGTAATTTCTTTGCATACTAAACACTCGATGCAGATCTTCCCTGCAATATGCTTGTTGCAATAACTAACAAAGGTAAAACTTAGGTACAATTCCTTAGGTGCTAGACATTAGGTTTCCCAGTTAGATTCAAACATGCAGTTGCATTACCAATGAAGCATGAACACTGTTTTCTTTTCCAAGAACAATTAAATTCAATGTAACTATGCGTTTTAATTTAATTTGTGAACCTAAATGTATTACACCTAAGGAACTATACCTAAGTTTTTCCCTAAAAGAAGATAATTAAAAGAAAAAGTTGGTGGTTTAGTTTTAATAAATTTTTACTAAAATAGGCGCAGTTTAATAATTTCCAGATTTTCTGGAATGGGCTGCCCTAAAGGCCCATGAGTCTCATTTTATGTTTAGAGTCATTTTCCTATTTGGTTAAAAAGTTCTAAAGTACTTTTTGTTTGTTGGAGTGTGTCCACTTCTAACACATGTCCACTTTTGACGCATGTACTCATCGCAACGAGTCTAGTGCATTGGAGGCACAAGACCCAAGTTTTGCCCTTGTTTGTTATTAGTTATCCTAGTGAGTCCTAGTAAAAGGATTTAACAATAGCCTACATAAAGGCTTTATTGTAGTCCATAAAATTAGTAGTGTGATTGATTTTACTAAAATTCCAACGGCTAATTTTAAATTTGAGCTTTGAGAGTGTGATTGTCTTCTCCTACTTAAGTGTGATTGCCTAGTGTTATTTCATGTTCTATTCATTGTTTTAAAACCAAACAGCGATCAACATATTCAAGATTCAATATTTTCTTTACCTAAAACCTTAAACATCAATCCTTATTCAAGATCTCATCAAGATATCTAATTTAGTGCTGAATTCTTAAAGATCCTACATCAAAAATTGGTATCACAGCCCATTAAGGCTTCCATCATGCATCAACTAAGTAGCAACATCAGCCAGGACTTAACATAATTAAAAAAAAAAATGGAAAACACCTGTGCCCAGGCAGAACCTTTATCAAATGACCAAATAACAAATATAAAATCATGTCGTGTAAAAGTACCTGCAGCTGCAGATTCTGAATTTTCACCACTGTTAGCATTCTTTTTTCTCCTTGATCTGCATAGAAATTTTTGGTATTTAGAAATAAAACTTATAGTAATGTGCCAACTATAAATCAATAACACAACTAATATGATGCATCTCATATAAACCTACAAAACTTCAGCAAAATCCTAGTTACCAATTCAAGATTCAAATAAATACTACAGACAAGAGGGCACTTCAAGTCCGAAAGAAGAATAAAACCAGAAAGTTAATAAGACTACTTTGTTTGCAGAAAACTCAAAAACATTGATAAGTAATTATGTCAAAATGCTTGAGAAGTATTAATAAACACAATGTGTTCCTTCCTATAGTTCATTTTGTTGTTCTAGAAACACATGGAAAGATTGTCAAATTAAGTACAATATAACACTGACACAAGCTCTAACTTCTTCACTATGAAGATCACTAATAAAAACACCTGTCCATAGAACCTTCAGCCATAATGTTCAGTAGAGGATAGAACCGAATGCAGTGCCAAATTGAGAGAATGAGTTTCGGACTTGAAATGGTGGGCAATGCTAAGTTTCTTAGAGTAAGCTAGGGATGTTTCAACTCTTCAAGAGACAAAATCTTGGAAAATGCCTCTCATGCTTTCTTTTTGATAATCAAAACTGACTACAACATGCACTACCTTGTCAATTTATAGTTACACAAGAATGCATGCCATTGGCTTACTGCAATGCTATAGGCTCATAGCATTTGATTGGCTCTTTTATAACTAACTAGGCTTTGAAATAACTACCTAGTCCCCTAGCTTATCATCTTAACCAAATTGCTACAGAAACTGAAGTACAGTACACAAGTAACTTCTAAGATGCACAGCTACCCAAAAATAAAACCAAGCAAACGGATCTTTTTTTTTTCCTCCTTCAGGATAAGTAGTAGTACAACCCCATTTTGCATTCAGTCCATTATTTTCACTTTCACAATACTACACATTGCTGATCACATAGCATTTTACAATTTTATTATAGTCTGCAACTATCAGGAAATGAAACAGTACGAACTAAGAACGCAGAATGTATATCCCACAAAAAATCAAATTTTCACAGAAAAGAAAGAAAACCCACATACCATTCAAGCACAAATGTGAATTAAACTTCAAAAAAACAAAAAAAATAATTCAAATTTTCAAACCTTTGGGTTGGGTCCTCATCAGGAGAGTGAAAATTCCCACGAGACCGACCCATTGAATCCTGAAGAAGGTGAGAGATTTCACGAACCCCTTTGCAATATATACTATATATAAACTACGCTTCTTAATTAAAAGGCACAATAAAAAGACTGAGAAGAAAGAAGACTGGTATTTTTAGGAGGGGGGCAAGTAAAAAGTAAAAAAACCCTAACTTTTCACAGGGATTGTGAATTGGTTTTCGATAATTTCCCAAATAAGCATTAATGGGTTAATCTCAAAATCACATCTTTCTGGGATTTTTGGATAATTTTTGAACATTAAACGAGGTTGGTGTAGATTTGGATTTTCTCAAACACTTGCGGCTCTGTCTTCCTGTTTTGTTAGTTACTACCCAAAAAAAGGCTGTGAAACTGTTAATAGTTATGTATTTAGGTAAAGTTACAGGTCAACGTTAAGCTGAGTTTGGCTGTTTGACTTTTTTTTTTTTTTTAATTAATGTATGAACAAAAATGTCTGTGAGTCTGTGACTGTGTTTGTGTGGTAAAAAAGGGTAAGTGCAAGCCAATAACACTTTAAAATTATAAGAAAAGAGTGATGAGTTTGTTTGGCCATGGGCTGAAATGCTGAATTATCGTAAGGAGAAAATCAGACACAAACCATTTGACTAAAAAAAAAAATTTTGACCTTATGCTAATGTTAAAGGTCGTTAGTGGTAGATATAAATGTGATATTAATTATAAGTTCGAATAAAAACCAATAAAATTTCTGGTAAGATACGAAAAATGTTGTCAAATTTGTCATGTAACTTTACCGTAATTGATAGATTTTTTTTTTTTTTTTTTATACAGATGGATTCTTTATTTAATTGTAATGAATGGGAAATGGTAGCCTCTTTGTTTTGGGTAATTAAGGTTGGAAGTGAATTGGGCATTTGGGCTAAAGTATCATTATAATTTATAAATGGGATTATAAGATAGTATTTAAGCTTATAGTATTCATTTCACGATAATTGTTCTCTATTATCAGATTAAGACACTAAATGACTTTTTGTGTAAACGGGCATTGAACCCCAAACATTTTATTCAACAACAATAGATTTTACAAAATAAATTAATTGGAACCTATCATTACTTGCTATACTCACCCTCAACATAATCATTTCGCTATAATAGGCTTGAAGATTAAAGATGGAACGTGCAACTAAAGCTTATGCTAATAATTTGAAGAAAGAGTGAGAAAAATGATATCACTATTAATTATGCATTAGAAAATTTATTTTTTCCAATATTATTCTTACAAGATGAAGATGTATGGAAAGAGTGAATTACCCTTCTTCTTTTTTTAATAAACAGTAATACTTATTAGAACACACTCAAAAATAGTAATAGTAGTGTTTTAATCTGAATTTATAATACTTACATAACTAAAGTATAACTATAAAATGGTCTAATTTTTGTAATTGTAGATTGGAGTTATAAACAACAAATTAAGGTAATTGCCCACCATTAAAGTGAATTGAGATCTTGGGTGAAGTTATGCAACTTATAATTAACTTTTTAAGGTGGTTAGGAAAGTCAAAAAATATCAGCACTTCTTGAATGAATCTCCATTCAACCCTATCATAAGCTTTTTCAAGTCAATTTTATGATCATAGACCTAGTTTTAGTTTTTTTTTTATTTTTTTTCTTTGATAATCTAGTTCTAGTTTTTTCTGTGTGAAGCCGATGCACCATTTCTCGAGCAATAATGAGGTCATCAACAACTCTACTCGACATGACGGCTAACTGTAAGGTAGATACAATATGAATTAAAGATGGGCCTCCCATGATTGACATTAATTTTTGTAATAAGATTGTATTTAGTATTTCAGAGCCCTATAGGTGGATACTAATTGAGAGACTTGGGACCCATGCATTTGGGGATCAGAGTCTGAGAGAGTGGTTCACATAATATGGGAAAAGAGCTTGAGAAAATGTTTGTTGGATTTCATCTTATATTTAAAAGAAAACTTTTTAAACAATCTTGGGACAAAGAATCTCTCTTCCTTCTTTATTTTTTTTTTGGTCCTTCATTGATGCCAGGAAAAATATTGAACCCGAGAGTTTAGTGTAAATCAAACATAACACATAATCATGGCCATGTTAGGATGATCATGCCTCGCTCAGATTATTGGACCAACTCGTAGGCATATATGTAGCCCAAGATGTTAACTTCGGACTGATTTGGTTAGGAACCGGCCAGTTTAGCGTAAATTCAACATAACACATAACATGGCCATGATATCAACAGTTCGGGCCCAATTCATCATATGGTCGAAGGCAACAAAAACAATACGAGGCATAGAAATTGGATAATGGCTACAAGGCTATCTAATTGAAAGTTTCTATAATTCAACTAGCAGCTCTAGATTTTAGAGTTCAAATTCTTCATCTCTATTGTAATTATCGAATTTATTAAAAAAACTAGTAAATGTAAAGTATATTTTTTAACCCTAAAGCTTTGAATTATTTTCATTTGGTCCTTTATGTTTGAAAATATCATTTTATTTCCTTATATTTGATTACGGATGTTTACTGGTTGGTCCGGGTCAAGTTTGTACCCAACTTCAATTGACCCGACCAAATATGGTGGAGAAATGTTAAACCCATCGTCGACTCGTGAGATAGTCGGATCGAACTAGTCGAATCACACATTGCGTGTCAGTCAGTTTGGTCAAAACTGACAATAGTGAAAAAACTAAAAATTTTGCCCAAATTTAGCAAAGATCTCATTGAATCTGGTGAGATCTTACCAAATCCTATGGAAATCTCATCGAATCTAGTTGATTTCCACTGATCTATTGCTAGAAAAAACTTAAAACTCGTCGTAAAAATTGGTTTTAACGGTTGGGTCAAGTGGCTCAAGTTTTGGAAAACCCACCAACTGACCTGCTGGTGTTAGCTTCTAAGGGTGAAAACTTGTTGCCAACCACTAGAAAGTCAGTTTAGGCGGCAAGTTGATTGAGTTTGGTTGGGTCATTAGTTGGCTTGGACACCCCTATGTTTTTTTTTTGATGAACTTGGACACCCCTATGTTTGATTGTGTTTTCATATTTAACTTTATCATCCATCTCTATTAGTAATATGAGCATTAAGTGTCAAACTAATTAGATTATTAATTACTCATTTGGCAATTTTTTTTTTTTTAGAAAAAGGTGAGTGAATTTATTGAATTAAAGCAGAGAGGAATACATCTTTCAAATAATTGAGTAGCTCTTCTATTTAAACATCAATATCAGTAAATAAAATTGCTCTACATTAATGTCAGTAAATAGAACTGCCCTTTTATCTAGGACATGGACCAGGTTATTACCCTCCCTTCCAACCTACAGAAAAGTACATCCTAATAAAGTCGAGCTGTTGCATCGAATCTTCTCAATAATGTGACCAAACAGTGTGTGGCACGCCTCTGTGGCGTTGATGGCTTGAATGACTTGTTGACAGTCCCCTTCAAAAAACTTGGAATAACATCAATTATTTTACCAGAGTCACAGCTCTGCTTGCAATGAGAGCTTCGGCATGCTCTACAGATTGAGGCCAAGCTATTTTTTGACTCAACGCTCCCATAATATTTCCTGAGCTATTCCTAACCACCACTCCAAGTCCAGCCAGGTCACTGTTATCAAACAAAGCCGCATCAAAATTAGCTTTGTACATACCCACCGGTGGCGGTGACCATTTGACACAGGGAGCATGTGTTGCATGGTTGGAAGGCTGCTTATGAATGTCGAAGAACTCCATTACCAGTTCGTTGGCTCTGCGGCTAATCTCCTAGAGGGGCCACGTCGGTAGGTGCTTTCTGAGCTTGTTTCTACATTGCCATAGACTCCAAGCAATTGTGGAGAAGAAAGCAACTGAGAAGCATGAACCTTGGTCGGAGACTGAATCTAGAAGATCCATGAAGGTTCTGTGCGTGGTTTGATACAGCCAGGAAAAGCGAGCAGGGGCGGCCCAACATAATTTGGGGCCTTAGGAGAAAAATTTATGGGGGGTTTTTAATATGTAAATATTAATTAAACAAAATTATTTAATACCAATCAAATTAAGGTTAATTTGATACATTAAATATAGAAATAATACCAACTAGACTAATGTTAAATTCATATAGAGAATTGAATATCATAATTGAACTATAAATATTAATAAAAAGAAATAAAAATATATTGTGATTGAAAAATACACTTTGTTTTGGATATAAGAAGATGTATAGTTAAATAAAGTTGTAATCTAATTTTTAATTTTATATTTTGATTTTAAGAAAGAGAGATAGATATTATTTGGTGTGTGGTTTTGTAGGATATTAGTTTACAAAAATCAAAGTCTCAAACTATCCCGAGAGATTAATCTATAATTAATGATTTAACACATTTGCAACATCTTTTTGAAATATTTTAGGGTTTCAATTGAGTTAAAGTTCTATTGGTCTCGTATTTTGAGAGTCTTAATAGAAGTGAAAAAGATACGCTAATTAAAAGCACTATAAAATGTTTAAAATATAATGTGACATTGTCTCTCATTGATAAACTTCATCAATTTAACTAATGAATGTTTATCACTTTTTTGTGATTAATAACATAGCAATTTGTAAGCCAATATTAAAATTTGTAGTATCTTTAATATCACTAATAAAAAAAATGAACAACCTTTAAAAAATAAATATAATTTTATAAAAATTTGGGACTTTAAATATGAAAAGTAGGGCCTTTTTTCCTAAGCAAAATTTTGTTTTTTTGATGGGGCCTTAGGCCTAGGCCTAACTTGCCTAGGCCTTGGGCCGGCCCTGAAAGCGAGGTTCTGATTTCCAGACCGACTTGGCTTGGTCGCAGAGCCATAGAGCATGCATGATCGTTTCCTGGTGGTCCTCGCAAAGGGAGCATGTCTCATCCACTGGGATTTTCCGTCGTGCCAGATTCTGCTACGTGGGAAGTGAGTCGTTTGCCGCTCGCCAAATGAAGTGTTTGATCTTTTAGGGCGCTCGCATCTTCCAAATACGCTTCCAGACCAAGAAGCATTCACCACCAGATGAAGAAGGGGATCCACTAGCCACCTCGGTAGCAAGCGACCTGTACGCGGACTTAACCGAGTAATTTCCATCCGAGGATAAGGGCCATACCAGTACATCTTCGTTGCTCACATCACTCACATAAATCTTCTTGATCAACTCAACTTCCCAGGGGTAAATAAGGTCCTGTAATAACTCGATATCCCATACTTTTGTGTTAGGATAAAAGAGATCACACACCTTTTCCACCCTTGCACCGTTAGGCAAGACCACTCTCCTCTGCCCCAAATCTAGCAACCATCTGTGACTCCAAATGTCTATCGTCCGGCCATCGCCTACTCTCCTCACAGCCCCTTTTTGGATTACATCCTTGGATTGTAGGATATTTCTCCAGGCGTAGAAGCACTTCAAAGGCACCGAGGCATCCAAGATACTTCCCGTTGGGAAATATTTAGAGCTGAACACTTTATACAACAATGTTTCCTTTCTATATAAAAGTCTCCAAACCTGCTCCGCAAGCATCTCCTTGTTAAAATTTTGGATATCTCGAAATCACATACCCCCCAATATATTTTGAGGAGCATAAGGTACTCCACTTTACTCAGGCTGGGTTTGGATCCAGGTTTTTTTTTTTTTTTTTTACATTTTCACGTTTTTGACTTTTTTTTTTTTTTGGGTTCTGTCACGGGAACAAGGGTGCAGAGCGCACTGTGCACACTGTTCACATACTTTTTCGGTAATTTTTTATTAAAAATGAGTTCCGTAATACTATTTACACATTTAAAAATTATTTTGCTACTGTGTTTTCAGTTTTCAGCAATAAGTTTTATCCAAACAGACCCTTAATGTATCTTCTTTACCTCACTCTGCCCCCACCAAAACTTCCAGATCATCACTTCAATATCTTTGCAAAGGCTGACCTGCAATTTGAAAATACTCATAGAATATGCTGGAATTGATTGAAATACTGTCTTGATCATGACCTCCTTTCCTGTTTGAGAGAGCAACTTTTCCTTCTAACCTTGCATTTTTGCCCAAACTCGTTCTTTGATTAGAGTAAAGCTTGCTTTCTTCTCCCTACCTATAAAAGAGGGTAAACCCAAATTCTTTTCATAATGTTGGATTGCTAGAAGACCAAGTGACACTTTGATTGCTTCCCGAGTGGTTTCATCTGTCTTCCTACTAAAGAAAAGGGTAGTCTTATCCTTATTTACCATTTGGCCTGAAGCAGCTTTATAAATAGCTAATAACTCTTTTATTTTGTCAAATTAAACCTACAAAATAATAAGCAATCATCTACAAAAAAAAGGTGAGTAAGTTTTGGGTCACGCCTACAAATGGAGAAATCATGAATATGTCCATCATCAACAGCCTTTTTAAGAATTGCATTTAGACCTTCGACACTAAAGAGAAAGAGAAAAGGAGATAATGGATCCCCTTGTCTTAAAACCTCTCATCGGAACAATCATTTCTTGTGGCTCACCATTCACTAGGATAGAGTACAACACTGTGGTAATGCATTCCATGATCAAAGAAACCCATAATTTCTAAAAACCCATCTTCAATAGAATTTTTTCCAAGAAGGCCCACTCCACTTGGTCATAAGCTTTACTCATATCTAACTTTAGAGCTATAAAATATGTCTTCCATGAGCAACAAGTTTTCATATGATGCAAAGATTCAAAAGCAATCAAAACATTGTCAATAATCAACATGTCAACAATAAATGCACTTTGTGTTTCTGAGATGATACTATTGAGAAAAGGTTTAAACCTATTTGCAATGACTTTACTGACAATTTTGTGGATTACATTACATAAACTTATTAGTCTGAATTCAAATGCTCTCTCTATATTTTTTACTTTTGAAATTAAAGTAATAAAGGTATGGTTTATGAATTTTAAGATAGAGCTAGAATTAAGACAAGATAGAACAGCTTGAGTAATATCCATACCAACTTCGGACTAGTACTTCTGATAAAATAGAGGAGACATGCCATTCGGGGCTGGAACTTTTAAAGAGGACATTTCTTTCATTGCTATCTCAACCTCCTCTACCTTGTAAGGAGCCGTGAGTGTGGAGTTCATTTCTCCTGTAACAACTTCCTATATCCCCTCCAAAACACTCTCCAAATTTTGTGGATTGGATGTTGTAAAGAGTTCAGGATAGAAGTCAACTAGCAATTTCGTAAAAGCAGCTTCCTCTGATTGTCAGACACCATCAGCATCACGTAGCCCCTTGATAAAGTTCCTGCGCTTCCTTTGAGTGGCTGTCCCATGAAATATCCCTGTGTTCTTGTCCTCACTCTTAATCCATTGAACTCAAGATCTTTGGTGCCACATTTGCTCTTCTTTATCACACAATATATTTAGTTCTGACTTCAGTCTCCACACTTCCTGATAATTATTCTGTCTAACCGATCTCTCCTTTGCCTTCCATAGCAATTCCTTACTCATTTGGCACTTAATGATCATATTACCAACATAAATGAACGGCTAGGATACTATGAAAATATAATCAAATATGAAGGGACAAAAATGTAGTTTACTCAATTATTAACGTAAATTGATTAGTCCATGGAAAAGGGTATCAAGTCTCAAGCTAAAGTTTGAGCCCAACTAACCAATGATTTATTATGAAAATATTGTGAATGTAGCATCTAAAAATGTAGCATCTAAAAAAAAAAAAAAAGGTGAAATACAAAATTCATCCTAAGGTTGCAGATTATACCGGATTTTACCAAATTTTCAGAAATTCCCAGTTTTGTCCCCAAGCGCAAACAACACTTTAATGACGTTTGAAAGTTCAATGCTCCTTTAAGTGCCCATTTGTTTCAGCTTTTAGGGGATGAAAACGCGCGTTTTTGAAAAGCTGGAGGTCTATTAGCGTTTGGTTTAGTAGAAACGCAACTTTTACCCAAAAGTTGCGTTTTAGGCAAAGGCATAAACGCGCAAAAATATTATGGAGCTCTGGAGGTCCATAAACAAAAAGTTGATCAGCGTTTTGAAACTATCCGTTGGGCTCTTCCTAAAATTACCAAACTATCCGCGGGTTCTTCCTCTTCTTTTTCTTTCTTCGTCTTCTTACACGCACTGATCTGTAATTTTTTTTTAATTTTATTGGTATTATTTTAATAATGTTTGGGTAATACAAAATTTCAAGATACAATCTCAATCAATTTACAAACCAATCACAATCAAGATACAAACTCAAAACACACTCTTAAAGCTAATCAAATCAGAACCAAAAAAAAAAAAACAACAACAACAAGAACAAAGCAAATCTGACCGGAGGAGAAACAGTGGTGGAGCAGACGAGTGGTGGTGGAGCGGACAAGCGGCATGCGTGAACGCCGATTTACACTCTTTGCCGGCGATCTGCGTGTGCGTGTGCGTGTGCGTGTGCGAGTAGGAGTGAGAGAGACAGAAAGAAAGAAAGAGAGAGAGCTGGAGGTCTGTCCGGAGGAGAAACAAAAAAAAAAAAAAAAGGAGGTGTGGAGGTATGGAGTAGAGAGAAAAAGCTCCAGAACGGTATGTGTGGAAGAGTCTAGAAGAAATAAAGAAATGAATCAGAAAAGGAAAGTAAAATGAAAGAAGGATAAGGATGAAGGGTGTGGAAGAGTCTGGAAGAAATAAAGAAATGAAGAAGAAAAGGACGGCACGTGTGTGGAGGGAGTGGCAGGGAGATAAAGAAAAAAAAAATTAAGGCCGGTGTGTGGAGGAGATAAAAAGATGAAAAAAAGTAATAATAAAAAAAGAAAAAAATATGAATAAAAAAATAAAATAAAATAAGAGAAACATTAAATAAATAGTAAGAAATTAAAATTGAAAAATACTATTACAATATTTTTACAATAAATTTTAACCGGTAGGTTATTATTAGTTAATATTAGTGTAAAAAAAAATAATTTGTTTAGAAAGAGAAAAAAATAATTGTAATAGTAAGTTCAAATTAAAATCAGTATAAATTATCACAATATTTTCACAATAAATTTTAAGTGTTAGGTTATTATTAGCTAATATTGGTGAGAAAAAATTAATTTCACAGGATTTAAGAATGAAATAAACTCCCTTATATATACATTGTCCTTTTTGGTAATTTATTTCTCAAACTGCAACTTTTATAAGTGCTAGCCAAACACTCAGCTTTTTCAAAAAACACTTTTTAGCAGCTTTTACCAAACACTCGACTTTTTGAAAAAACACTTTTTCATTATGCACTTTTTGCAAACTCAACTTTTTCATTATACATTTTTTCAAAAAGCCCAACCAAACTCACCCTAAATTGATTTTGTTAAAAAAAATTATTGGAAATATTTTGACAGTAACTGGTATTAGCCCAAATTATAGGGATGGTTTTGGTATTTTATTATAAATAAATAAATAAAACCCTTGAGCTAAACCTTGAGCCCTGTTTGGTATTGGGTTTGGAGACTAAATACGCTTTTGGACACAAGAAGCAAAAGCACTTCCTTATAAAATCAAAAACAGGGTCACCCCTACCCCTACTTGAATTTTATATGCACAGGTATTGATTTTTCATTATAATTCTGATTTTGTACTTATAAATGATCTATATGCCATTGTGTTGCCATTGTTTCAACTTTCAAGTTGAAGTAGGAAAAAAGAACAAGACGCTAATGTAGAGAGTTGGCCGGCGCCTTGGGTGAGTAAGGCAGCCACTTAAGGCCCGCAAATAAAATAAGGTTCCCAAATGTTAATAAATGGAATATCTTTTTATGTGCAGGAGTCAAGACCTCAAATATTATCTAAGAAAAAAATAAGTTTAATAAAATCTTCACAGGGCTATAGGCAAATGCTTCCACTGTTTTACATTGAAGTTTTAAGAATACAAGTCTTAGATACCACTTTTTGTATTTTACTTTATATACAATCAATCATAACTTGTCATGTATTTAGTTGACTTTTCTTATAAAATAATCAAAGTATAATATTGGAAAAAAAAAATCAAACACATGACAAATTGTGATTGGTGGAATACAAAAAGTAGTATGTAGGAGTTATATTCAAGTTTTAAAATGTAGAATTTGTAATCTCAAACTAAATATTTCTCTCCTCTCTCTCTCTCTCTCTCTCTCTCTCTCTCTCAACAAAGAAAAACTAAAATCAAAAGACCAAAAAGAAATCAATCTCAAACTTTAGTGTGCATTTGGATTGGGATGGAAAATTAAAATAATTTTACTATTCAGCTTATTTTTGCTACTATTCATGGGCCTCATTGCTTTTTTTGGTATATTCATGGTCTCACTGTACTATTTTAACTAATTTTTACTTTTATTTACAGTACTTTCAACAATAAATTTTCAGTTTCAACAAAATAAGCGGTATCCAAATACACCCTTAGTCTTTTTTTTTTTGGGTACTCCTACCGCTTTTTACCTTGTCCAAAACCTATCTTTCGCTATGCATTCATTATTTTTAATAGGATTTGAAAATGTAATGCTATGGGCACAACATTTTTATAACAAAACCTAGGTAACAAGCTGTTACTAGTTCGCATATGAACCCACCAATGACATCACTTTTTTACTTAGTATTCATAGCTTTCCACTAAGGCTTTGTTGCGAAATTGTTATGAAAATATTGTGATTGTAGCTTTATTGGGATCTTGACATTCATAATTTAGGGTGAGTGAAGGATTTCTTTTCCTTTTGGAAGTAATATAGTAGTCCATGTTCACATCTCACATTTGGCTCACCATATGCTATATTTAGCAAATCAACCAAAAACCACCCCTACATCAAGCTCAAGAGTGCTTAATAATCCATTACATAGTAGTAACATATGAATAGTACCTCTATTGAGGGTATTGTTCATCACTATTGTTTTTTAAAAAATTATTCATTCATTTTTTGTCTGTCTTCTCTCTCTCTCGATCTAACTCTTTTTTTTTTTTCTCTCAAGAATCAATCCACGTAGATCAGCGATTGTTAAGTTGTTTGGGGTGCTGGTGGTCCAGTGGTGGAGCTTCGATCTGGTTCATGGAGGTCAATCTAGTTTGAACAGAGTTGTGATTTGAGTTGGTTCGTGTGGTGGAAAATCGGAGATTTATGGATTGATACTAGATAAATTTTTGGGTTTGGTAATTGTTGTGGAGATTGCTGCAATGGTTATTTGGGGTTTTTTTTTTTTTTTTTTTTTTCTTTCTATAGGCTACTTGTTTGGGTTGATTTTTGGATAGATGAAAAATAATATCTAAATGAGATGAATACAAAGCATTGTGGCTAATGTGGTGGTATATGAATAGTATAGGTGTAAATGCACTTTTAGTCCCTACATTTTTCACTTTTTCCATGTTAGTCTCTACATTTTAATTTTACTACTTATAGTCCCTAAACCAATTAACGCTTGACATTTAGATCCTTTCCGTCAGTCAACCAACAAAAATAGCTGACGTGGTTGACGGTGGAATAAAAAAATAATATAATCACACAAAATATAATGTCACGTCAGTATATAAATTTAAAAAATTAATTTATTAATTTTAATTAAATAGAAAACAGGAATAAAACTAAAAATCACTAAAATTAAGATCTAAAAAGTATCTTGACTCTCTCTCTGGGAAGAGATCACAAACTGGGTTCAAATTATTTTTTCTTCCATCTCACTTTGTTAAATTAGTTTTTCTTCTCTCTCTCACTCTCATCCGTGTCTCTCACTTTCTATTAACTTCTCTCTCTCTCTCTCTCTCTCTCTCTCTCTCTCTCTCTCTCTCTCTCTCTCTCTCTCTCTTGTGTTTCTTAGGTGGTGGTGGGGGTGGATGGGTAGAGATCAGGGTGGGATGGGTGAGATCAGGGTGGGGTGGATGGGTTAAGATTGGGGTGGGGTGGGTTGAGGTTGGTCTGGGGGATTGAGACCGACTGGAGTGGCTTAAGTCGGGGTGGCTAGGGTTAAGTTCGGGGTGGATGGGTTTGAGGTTGGGTTGGGGTGGGTGGGTTTGAGCTGGCTGGGGTGGGTTGGGTTTAGGTCAGGCTGGGGTGGGTGGGTTGAGACCAACTGGGGTGGCTTGAGTCGAGGTGGTTAGGTTTGAGGTTGGGTTGGGTTGGGTAGAGATCGGGGTGGTTGGGGTTGAGATCGAGTTGGGTTTGGTTGTGGCTGTTGGGATGGTGGGTTGTGGCGGCTGTGATGGTGGGTAGTGGTTGTTTAATCAGTGGAGGTGGTGGCTGGATTTTTCTTTGTTCGGGTAGAAAGAAAACTTCTGGGTTTGGGTTCGAGTTCGGGTGGAAAGAAAATTTCTAGGTTTGTGTTTAAGTTTGTTGGTTAGGTTTGTGTTTATATTTGTTGGCTAGGTTTGATCGGTGGAGGTGGTGGCTGGATTTTTCTATGTTTAGGTAGAGAGAAAATTTTAAGGTTTGGGTTCGGCTGGAAAGAAAATTTTGTGTTTAGGTTTGTGTTCTTAAGTTCTTTAATCTAGGTTGGAGTTCTTGTTTTCTTCATGTTCTACCCGAGTTTTTTTTTTTTAATTTTATTTATTTATTTTAATATTTGTTTTTAATTTAATTAATTAATGTGTGATTATATTATTTTTTTATTTCACCGTCAGCCACGTCAGCTATTTCCGTCGGTTGACTAACAGGAATGACCTAAATGTCAGGCGTTAATTGATTTAGGGACTAAAAGTGGTAAAATTAAAATGTAGGGACTAAAATAAAAAAAGAGCAAATTGTAGAAACTAAAAGTGCATTTATGCCAATAGTATATTAACTAAAGTAATAAAAGTGGAGTTTTTAGGATAAATGCTAATGATCTAAGAGCATTCTCATTGGATCATGCAAAACCCAAAACAATGCAAAATAGATAATAGTATTCACAGAAATGCATAAAAAACAACTTTCATCCTGAATTGCATTTTGCATTTCTGATTTACAACATGCTACAATGTTATGTATATTTGCATAACACTATAGCATCTTGCAAATGTTATAACTTCCTTTTGAATTCATCTGTCTCTCTCCTTTGACATTCTCCCTTCTCCTTTACATTTGCTATTGTTGTTGTGGGTAGAAAATATATTATTTTAATGTGATAAAATGTAAGATAAAGAATGAGATATATGGTGTGTTGTTAAAGTAGTTATGGAAAATAAATAAAGTGACTTTCTAGTTATGCAAAATACTTTTTTTTTTTTTTTTTTAATTTCCAGACAGGGAATGCTCTTATAGGCAGGTTTAGGTTTAGGCTTGATCAGAAAACAATTAAGGAAAAAAACTATCACAATTTTGGTTCAATGAGGGTCGAGCGAACTCTTAGAGACAACAGAGTCGTGCCAAGATGTTACTATTTTCAAAACCAAAAGAGGTTAAAATTGTGTTTATTTTAAAGTTTCGGATATCTACTTTTCACTTAAATGAGTTTTACTAAAAACTTCATTATAAGTATAAAGGATCTAAGTAAAAGATCATTAACTCATAAGCATTTTTTTTTTTTTTTTTGAAAGTAACTCATAAGCATATTATAACATCATTGTCTTTGAGAAGCTTATGAACTAGACTAACCTAAACACAATTTGATTGATTAAACTCAGATTTGATATATTTTGATAGGTGAACCCAAAAAATTATTGACAATATATCATATATTTTGATAAACTCGTGTGTCTAAGTTGACAATGACCACAAAAATAGAAGGGTTAGAAGGTAATATACTCACCGAGCATAATTACAATAAAATAAAATAAAGTTATAGATTCTTTTAATCCTTTTTTGTTCCCCAAGTATGTCAACATCACGATGTTTGAACATTTGACCAAAATAAATGGAAGACTACAATTATGAAAAGAGTTCGTCATCACAAACGTCAGCTACTGTTGTTCTTGTAATATATTCATGAACCTTTCACATTCCTCATAGTATATAGCCCAATTCTTGTCTCCCAATTCGACCACGAGTACTCTCACTTCTCTCTTCATAACCAATCCTCTCTGCTTCTACTCGTTTCATCAAATTTCTAGCCTACATAAGTTATACATTCAAGAAAGCCATCAAGAGCTAGCTCCCCAAAACAATGGCTGCTTGTATTGCTAATTCAAGATGTGAAACTTCTAGTAGTACTGATCCATTTAGTTTGGACTCCAACCAGTGCCAAATTAGTACTCGTTGCAGGACCCAACTTTGCAGAGTCAATTTGTCAAATCTGGTTTCTGGTAAAACCAGCAACTGGTGTGGGAAGAAAGTATCCAATTCATCAAAAACCATTCTGCATGATGAGGATGAAGATGGGTTGTGGTTGAAAATTCAAGAGGAAGCTTTACATGATTTAGAACAGGAGCCTATCTTGTCCAGGTACTACTACTCATCAATATTGTCGCATGTTTCACTAGAGAGTGCATTAGCGAGTCACCTAGCCATGAAGTTAAGCAATGCACATATTGCTAGCGATGCACTCATGGAAGTTTTCTTAGGCGTTTTTCGTGAAGATCATGAGGTCAGGGGGGCCATCAGAGATGATCTCAAAGCTGTAAGAGAACGAGACCCAGCTTGCATCAGTTATGTTCACTGCTTGTTGAATTTCAAAGGTTTCCTTGCATGCCAAGCTCATAGGGTGGCACATAAATTGTGGTCACAAGGTAGGAAGGTCATGGCACTTCTTATTCAGAGTAGGATATCCGAGGTTTTTGCAGTAGACATCCATCCTGGAGCGAAAATCGGACGGGGGATATTACTTGATCATGCCACCGGAATTGTGATTGGAGAGACGGCAGTCATAGGTGACAACGTTACAATTCTACATAATGTGACATTAGGTGGTACAGGAAAAGTTTCTGGGGATAGGCATCCTAAGATAGGTGATGGAGTTTTAATAGGTGCAGGAACCAAGGTTTTGGGTAGTATAAGAATTGGAGAAGGGGCTATAATTGGTGCAGGGTCAGTGGTCCTAAAGGAGGTGCCTCCTAAGACTACAGCTGTTGGAAACCCATCTAGATTGGTTGAAGGGAAAGAGAAACTAGTCATATGAGACAATTGTTGGAGGATCATCAGTTGGTCCCCAACAATAAGATGTCGAGATTCCTTATATTTTGGGAGGATCTGAGTTTTGATAGATTATTGTTAAGAGCCTCTTTTAACTTTCTTTGTAATGTAAAATATCTTCATGCACTCTGTTTGAACATGTGGTGGTTAGTATTTGGGGATTTGAGTTGGTAATGTAGATGAAGCCTCTTTCATCTTAAATCGTTGTAACAATGTCAACTTATCAAAAAGTAGACGAGAAAACATGAAAATTAAATAAAAGTTTTGTATTGAAAAATGACTTGCATTGCCACTTCTTACAGTCCTTCATTTGACTGATTCGACTCAAAGATATAATGATAGATTTCAAAGTACTCAGGATATGGCTTAGGTATCCACTATCAAAGTTCTTAATGTGGTTCGATGTGCCATTGTCCACTCCAATTTCTACAGGCTGTTCTTTTTTTTTTCTTTTTTCTTTTTTTGATACAAAATAGAAATTCTACTAGTCTAATCTAAATATATATGAGTGTGAAACTCTATCCTATAAATTTGAATTCTGACCCTTACCTCCCACACCCCACAAACACTTATACTTGTGAAGTGACTATCGCACTAAGGATGCACAGTTAATTATTAATTCAATGATCAAAATTTCTCACTCTCATGAATTATCCATTTAAGCTAAGTGACAATTTATCAATAGTTTTTTCTTTCCTAGGAAATTTCTCCATATTCTTCTTTGTATATATTATTAATGCAATGATCATGACAACCCAATCCCATATCAAAGATTATCCTTTTAATTTAATGGTATATACCGTATATTATTTCCCCAAGAGTCATCTTTGGGAGTGATTTTCAAGAGCATCTTTGTGGATAGAGCTCCAATATTACCCTGCCCTGATCACTTTCATTTTCTCTTTGGTTTAGTTGTCAAGGTATAGACTACATATAATACATGGTGCAGTGTGCCCTGCCCAGTTAGTTCCTATGTCACAGGGTGGGTTGAGTTCAAACATTAAACAATTAGATGGCTGGGAAAACAACTAATTATGCACTACAATTATGTGATCTTGTCAATGAAGGCTGGTCATAAACACTACTGATAACTAAACCACATAAAATTCATTAAGTGCATTAATGATAATGAATATTGAATCATACCTCTCAAGTCTCACTATAGAACCAACACAACTCTCACCACTGCCTGAACCGAAAGAAATAGATGGGGTAGCTTCCAATCACCTAATACAATTTGGAAAACATGGTGCAACAGCCAAAAAGCCTCAATTTCTATTCATATAACTATATAAAAAGCTCTCACCAAGAATAAGTGTGACAACTCAATAAGACTCTCACACAGGGAAGTAAAAGAAACACAAGTTACACTGATCGTGTAAAAGATCTTACAGAAAGAGATCCAAAATAACTGCATGAATTTCTCTTCCGAAGAAAAATACAAATACATAATCCCCTCACTCTTGTACAAACTCCGGGATTGTGTTATATTTTATCCCTGCAGGTGTTCAATAGTTAGCATTCCAGAAGAACATCACTATCCCTTGCTATACAAGGAACAAAACAACACAGGACATCGATCATATCATAGCTTGATGACATCCACAAGACAAGCTTGTCCCAATTCCATGGACAGAGTTTTCTAATATTCAAATGAAACTTTACCAGAAAAATGAAATAACACATGAATTATTCCTTTAAAGAGTAATTTTATTATGCTTCAATTTTGTAAAATCGTAACCTAAGTTTCAAAAGTTCACAGAAGTTTATTTTCCTTCTCTTAATATCTGAATGAATGAATATTAATAAAATAAAAGCCAAAAAATTAAAAATTATAAGCATCACCAAAAAATTCGAAATGAAAAATATACTAGCAAAAACAAAAAGCCCATTCTCACCTCTCCTCCAAAAATGACCTGTTTGATAACCATTGTCTTGGCCTAGAGCTTTTGGTATCCATTGTATACAGAAAAGATCCTACCCTTTTACGGCCACCCTCGTTCCAGGTTCCCTTACCTCCAACACTTCTCCTCTTCCTGCTACCCTCATTCCAGGTTCCCCTAGCTTCAACACCTCCCCTTGTCTGGCTACCCTCATTCCATGTTCCCCTATCAGTTCTTGTAAATTCCCAATGCTTTAACTCATTATTATTTTTGCCCCACTGTTTCCTACTAAATCCATTTCCCCCACAATCTCTCCATCCCCTACCTTCTAAAGTTCCATTATTCTGTCCAAATCTGCTTTCCCAAGGATTGTCACCATTGTTTAAATTTTTTGGCTCCTTTTGGTTCCAGCCCCAATCTTTATTCTCAAATTCACCCCATCCTTTATTTTTCACTGGCAAAGGATTATCATCATTATCCCCCTGATTCCTACCCCATCCATTTCCCCTGCAATCTCTCCATCCTCTATCTTTAAAAGCTCCTTTATTCTGTCTAAATCTGCTTTCCAAAGTATTGTCATCATTATTCAAATTCTTTGGCTCCCTCTGGTTCCAACCCAAATCTTTATTCTCAAAATCACCCCATCCTTTATTCTTCACTGGCCAAGGGTTGTCACCATTATCCCACTCATTCCTACCCCATCCATTTTCCTCACAATATCCCCACCCTCTATGATTTGAAGCACCATGATTCTGTTCAATTCGGCTTTCCCATGTATTGTGACCATTATTCCAATTCTTTGGCTCCTGCTGGTTCCATCTCCTACCTTTATTCCCAAAATCATCCCATGCCTTATCCCCTCCATTTCCCCAGGATGCCCATGGGTTCCACTCCCCTACTTCTTTTTTCAGAGCTCCAAGATCCACCACATTGGAAAATTCACGAGGATTGTTATTATTTTCTTGTTGCATATTATCCAATTCTTCATCCAATTCCTTAATCAGTTCAGGATCAATGTTAATATTCCAATCTATTTCATCAACATACATATCTGGATCAGGCAGAGAGATATCACAGAGGAGGCCATTGATCTCTGCCCAAAAACATTTCTTCGCATTTTGAAATGCCACTTTACCAGCAGAATCATCCCAGCTGAGCACATTATCTTGAAAGTGTATATACTTCTTATTATCTACTATCTTCCCCCATGGTATTCTTCCAACTGAAGTGCAAAATTTCTTTTCCCATAAAGGCACACCATCTTTCCCTCCTATAAGAGATAGAAAAGGGGAAAAAAATCAATTTAATGAGCCCACTCAGATCCATGATTTGTGCTGATAAGAACTCTCCATCTAAACAAAATGAAACAGAGAACATACAAGACAAAAGGAGAAAAAGACACCCATGAATTACAAATTTCCTCACCAGTAAAAGAAATTTAATCTCAGGAAAAGACACACAGCATCGAAGCCAGTGTACCACATTCAAAACAAGCAGAATATTATGAGAATCAAATAACATATGGTAGAAACTGTCAGACAATTCCCTATGTATAAGTATTTCAAGAATTCCCATCAAAATTTCTAACATCAACAATGTACTAGACTGGGATACAAGACAGGATGTAAGTGGCTTTGATTATAAAACTCAAGTTTGAAACTCTTTGCTGATATGGGTTATAGATTAGGGTAAGGACTTTTTAAACCAATAAAACAATAATCTCCAACCTATTCCAACACGTAAAACCTTATTCGTTTTGAAATACAATGCATAAATGTAAATGAGTTAGCTTCCAAACTAACACAAGCAGACCTGTGTTCATTTCCTAGGTCACAAATGTTTTCAAGATCATAAATTTCCTTCATATATTAAAAATAAAACATTTTAATGGTAAACCTTTCAATGATTTCACTCATGTCTTTATTCCTGAGATTGATGTATGATTGGATTAAAATATTAGCCAACACAGAGTCCCCTTCTTTTGTAGAATCTTGTTGATCTTATAAAATTCATATTGCAATTTTTTAGGAGTTTCTCTAGTATGCTTCCCGTGTATTAGAGTAATCTTCTCCAATGATCCTATCAATAAATTGATCTTTGCTTATCAAAGAAAACAATATCAGGTTGCCAATGAGCATTAACTCAAATGGATGGTGAGATCATGGGTTCAAAACCCACTGAGTGTGAATTACAGCATGTAAATATGTAATTTGAGATAAGATTAGACTTTATGACTATCTCTCTCTCCGTTGTATACTGCTTGGATCACTCACATCCAATGTTACAGTAAAACTACCATCCCTGGCCTCCCCAAAGATATAAAATTTTACTTATTCAGTTTCTTAACTTTCCAAGAATTTTCTCAGTTATCAAACAGACAGCAATAAAAAAAATATAAAAAAATTCCCAGAAATCAGTTTTAAAAAACATAGTACAGTAACAGAGATTTCATATAATACCCATCAAGAAAAACAACAATGCCAATAATTCTACAAAATTTTAATTAAAAAAAAAAAACACCCAATTCACCAAAAAACCAAAAATATTCAATTTAGAAAAAAATAAAAACAGAGTTACCTGGGAAAAAATTTTCAAAGTCGTATTCTCTCTGGGGCGGCCTTGGAGGCTGTTTTTTATGGTAAAATCTACGTAATGGATGATTTCTCCAATAACCCATTGCATCCACATACACCAAAACCCAAAATATTGGAGGACATAGACATTAAAACTCCGCTCAAGCTTCTCTGATCCTCTTATTTTCACTCAAGAAAGCAAGAGAAAGGGAAACACAGAAGTAGAAAGTATAGGAAAGATATTGAAGGTGTTATTTGACGTAACATGGAATTAGTAAAAATAAAAGAATGGAAGTAAAGGAGATAACTATGGTGAAGTGTGTGGTTTTTTATTTAAATACTGTAATCTTATGGCTGGTGAGTGGTGAGTGATAACACACTGAAACGATATAAACGCAACCCAGTCCTTTAAACACGGAAGATATCCTCTTATGATTTAGCCGTCCGTTATATTTAACTAAAAACACAATTCCACTCAATAATTAAAAAAAACCACGTGATTGAATTTTAAGTGTAAAACTTAAATAGTACTATATAGCAAAACATATAATCCAAATCTATGGTATTTTTGTTACTTGATTTTTTCAGGATTTAAGCGTTTTATAACGTGCTTGTGTCGGATCATTTTAGAACATAGAAAATATAGAAGAATAAAGAGAGAGCAAGAGAGTATAAAGAGAGAAGAGAAAATTCATAAATTACGTAATTCATCCTAACGATCTATATTCACAAATGAAAGTTTTTGACGATTATATCTTTCAGCATTCTAAGTTATAAACTTACAATGAACCTAATTTGGGCATTTATAGGAGACTAAGCCTTAAACTAACCATACATTAACCATGGTTAGTAGATTTGTGTATTAACTTTATAACTAGTATTCTTTATCTGCACATTAAGGATTGCGCTTGAGCCATGACTAGAATTGGACTTGAAATCTTTAAGAAATCTCAAGTCTAAGAGTTTGATATTTAGTCAGAGTTGAGTTCGATTTGACTTAATTATCAAGTCGAGCCAAGTTGGCTTCAAGTTTTTAGACTCTCTACCAAGCTTGAATTCAAACATTGTTTGTTGTAGGGATGATTCAAGTTCGAGCTAAGTTTATGCTTCTTCTTTTTAAAAGAAGTGTCGGGGGTAGGGCACGATCGCCCCATGGGCTTTGGACCAAGAAGGAGATTTTGAATATTCACTTTTGCGACAAGGGCCCGACCAATATGCCAACACAGGAAAGCCAAAGCCCAAAAGAAGAGAGGCCACCTAAGCCTGTTACTGAGGTAATCCGAGAGACTTGTTTGTCCCGAGATAAGGTGGCCCAACTGAGAAGCGATTAGTTGACTTACCGAGGATTCAACTTAGCTATCTTCCTTGAGGAAAGCGAAGGAGAAGACGCAAAGCCAATGAAACAATCACCTCCGCATTAATGAGCTCTTCCTACCTAATTCAACCCCCATTAAATTTGAATGACTGAGTTGAATAGTTAAAACACCTCAAAAGTCTACCTTTATGATCAAGAAATGGTAGAGGAGGAGTTTGATGGGACAAATATCTCTACAAGAAACACCCTAAAAGTCTACCTTCATAATCAAGAAATGGCAGAGGAGGGGTTTGATGGGACAAATATCTCTATAAATCCAAGTAAGAGAGGAATAGTTGGAAGGAGAGGATAAAAGGTGGAAAGAGCCAACATGAAAAGGGATCTATAAAAACTGATGATAAACAAGAGAGAGAGAGAAAAGATAGAGCAAGAACTTGTATTTTCACTTAGAACCTCCGCATGTACCTTCGGAAACCGATTATCATCAATCAAAGTATCTCTTTCTATTTTCTTGACCTTCAATTATCTGTCTAATCTTCCCATTGCGGAATTTCATCCATTTTGTAGAATTTAGTTATGTTAATCAAGAACTAGAGAATCGTTTTCCTTAGTTTGTGTTTTTGACACCCATAAGAAGCATTTTACTTTTGTTGTTGAGTCAAGTTCAAACATTCAAACATTCACTACCCCCAAACTTGCCTCATTTACTTATAAGATATGCACAAACTAATTAAACACCATTGTACCTAACAATTCACAACACAAAAACTTCGTGCCCTCTAAATAGTTAGAGCACTCATATTAGTAAACGTGTAATAGCATAAGGGGTAAATTTAGATTGTTGTTATAGAAACCATGTAAATATACGCATTTACTATTCAAATGCAAATCTATTTTTAATACTTATTTACTCATATAAATAAGGAGAGGGAGAGAGAGAGAGAGAGAGAGAGAGAGAGGGAGAGAGAGAGAGAGAGAGTAATACAAAAATGTTTAATGAAATGTAGAGTAAAATAAATAATTTGATATGAATGTTCTAAAAAATTGTTTTGAAAAAAAAAAAGATATTTTTTTGCTAAAAGAAACAAATTTTTGCAAGATTCAAAGCGAATGATCTATCAATAATTTCTCCACTAATACCTTTAAGAACATGTTTTGCTTCACAGCCCAAGTGATTTGGACAATGGCCCAAAGAGCTCAAAACAATGAATTTATTAGAGAGTGGGCTAGCTAATGAAAGTTCAATGAGTTAAGTGGATAAAAACCACGATAGGTCAATTATGTTGATCACAATACGCTAGCCAATGTAAAAATGGACAAGACAAACAGTTTTGAACAAGAAAAATTCTTCTCAGTCAAGTTTGAGGAAGGTCTGTTCTTATATATTTTTCTTAGACTTATACAAAAATTATAGTTTTTGATTATACAATGATTTTCCCTAGTTTTTCTGATGATCCCCCCCTGTAAGGGAGTTCATCCCTTATATACTTCCTCTCTTTCTTTCATCTTAGCCCTCCTCGTGTAGGTCAGATTGCTAGTCTCCTTGATGCTTGTCCTATTAGCACCTTCCTGAAGTCTTTGGGGGTAGCTATAAGGCTGAAAGTTACTGTTCAGGTATCACTTCCATAGTAATGCAGCTAGGAGGTTAGATGCAGAGCATTTAATGTGGTGGTAGCAGTTTTCTTCTCATATATTTCTCAATTCTCTTTTGTCTCATTCCTTTTTGATGCTTATCCTTCCAAGCATGGTTGTCCCCTGTCCAGTGTTTGATGAGTGTCCGGACTTGAGGCCTTTGCTCTGCTTGGCCGAGGAAGTATTGCTCCTCGGATAATGTCACCTGCTCATTATAATCAGACCTCTTCCTTGGTCTAGTATTCTACCTACTTGCCCTGCTACGCGTTTGTTCTTTGGTCTTATGACGTCCTCAGGCAAGGCCCACGGCCCAGTACCCTTATTTAGGCCCTCTATCCCCACAATACTAATAACTAGTTAAAGTCCCATGCATTGTATGGTTTTATCATAAACTTATAGAATATATTTTTTTTTCTGATAAATAATAACCAAATAAATAATTATTATATTAAAAAAGGAATAAATTGTATTTGTTTAATAACTATCAAATATAAAATGATAACACCTAAATACAAAATTACCAATTTGTAACATACCAATTGTGCTCTAATGAGAATTTTGTATCTAGTGGATTTGCAATATAAATTCTGAGTTTTGTAACTAATTTGCAATTTTGTTAGCAATAATATTAATAAGAAAAAAAATGTTAGAAGTTGTTTTTACTTTTGAGAGATTGTTGAATACCTCTTTGTACACTATATTTTTAGTCTATCCTTGTTCTTGTTTGTCATTATTCTTTATTAAAATCTTTGGTCCTTCAGGGATTGTTACTCGAGACAAAGCAACGTACAATTGGCCATGGCTGAACAATAGACTTGGCAAGTAAAGGCTAGCATTGTTTAGAGTTTGTTCTTGACTTTTGTTGATTGTCATATTTTAACAGATCTTTAAAGGAAACTGTATTCTTCTTAGGATGAATGACCACTTTGATTCTGTAGGAGATAGAACTATTCGAGGAATAAGAACCTTTATTCCGATTTTTGGACTTGTAATAATTTTTGTTTCTATTATCTAAGTTCCCAAACATGTCCCCATGTATAAAGTGCTTGGGGGTCTAGGGGAGAAAGGGTTTGAATTGCGGGATTTGCAGCATGTTATAATTATTCCGAAAAAAAAAAGTTCCAAAATATGTCACAATCAGCCTTGTTCCATTGGACTTTAATTAACTTCTCTGCTTCCTTGTCAAATACTACAAAATTTGCCTGTTCTATTGTATTGCCAACTTACTTGTCAAACCCACATCTAAAATATTATTTTCCACTTACATCAATTAGCATATATATATATATATATATTCAAAATTTACCATTACTCAATATATAAAATCACTTACCTAGTTTTTGGAAATTCACATGCTTTCATACATATGTCACACCATAGTTTTGATTTAAGTTTTTTTCAATTTTTTTGGGGACAAAGTTTAGCTACAAAATTGGTTACAACCTTACTCAATAAAATAAACATTACTACATATTTTAGAAATCTAACTGTTGAATTGCATGTTCTTTACGCTCTTAATACACATGTCAAATTTTGTATTAATTAGATATTATTTATTATATGATCTAATAACTCATATTTTATACATAATTTTAAATTACAAAAATTTGCAATTTAAACAATTTATTGATGACATAGCTATTAATATTTAAGCATGGAGAATATAAGAAGAAGATATGATTCAATGATGGATTTGTCAAATTCACCGTCAGTAATAAATATTGAATAAGGTTGTAGCTTTAGGTTACAACCATATTGAATAAAGTTGTAGTTTAAGGCTATATCCAATTTTGTAGCTAAATTTTGTCATTTTTTAGGACACTCATCACAGGAGACATACTATCACCCATTCTCAGCATTGATCTTTTTAATAGAGGTTATGCAATAAAATGTTGTCCTATAAAAAAGCATGAGGTAAATGTTACCATTCTAACATAAATCCCAATATCAACAAAATATAATTTTTGGCCCTAACTTGTTATTTTTATTTTAAGTCTTTATAAAGGTTAAAATTTCCGATAGTGTTCTTTTCATCATAGAAATCTCATTAGAGTCAAGGACTAAACATGATAATTGATTTAGTTTCTTCAAGACTATATTGAAATTCAACATATTAAAATTGTCTATAGGTGGAATTTTTTAGTTCATAAAATAAAAATTTAAGAAAGTATAAATTGAACTAACATAAATAAAGAAATTTAAAATTGTACTAACCTTTTTCTTAATTCTATGACTAGTGGAATATCTAATTCACATGCAACTTTGAAGAGTTTGTAGAAGACAATGATAATTTCCCTACCATCATTCATACATAATTAGTTTAAATTATGATGTTTAAATACATGTCATGTATATCAAAAGAAATAATTGCTTACTCATATATGTTTTAATAGTAGTTGATGTGATAACTATAATAGAATGCACAAAATTATCAAAACATATATCTTCATTAACTGCCTTTGCAAATTTATCCCAAAATGTGATTATAATTTTTTCCCTCTTGCATAAAAATATTTGTTAGACAATTAAAATTTTACCTCTTGACAAAATGTATGAATCTAAGTAATACATTCATCAATATCTAACTGACATGTTATCTTGAAGTTCGATTAGCCTTTTGTTCAATTTTTTCTCATGCACCTCTATCTTTCCCATGCGAGAAATTCCTGCGATTTCTCCTATTACATCTGCAAACGATAAAGTGCTTGATAAAAAATCATGAGTTATGAAGATAGTGACATATATATTGAGTATAAATGTATAACCAAAATTATCTGTTAGAGTTGTGTTTTTGTCAGCAAGACACTTCAACTCATCAAATGGAACCAGTTCAAATTCTGTTTTGCAATAAGTTGATCATATGTTTCTAACAACTTCACAAATGTTGTATATAATCTTATCATGTACTTGTGATTCACAATCCTGTAATCATCCTTGTTATCGACAACTCTAAAAGATTTAATTCGATAAATTTTGCCTTATTGTATATCTCTAAAATGACCAACAAATGATTTTCTAATACTTTCATGAATAATGTTATTCTGGAAAATTGGGAATAAAATTAATCAAGAAAATAAAATTCAATTGTATTTGAAGGCCTAAAAGTAATTTCATTATTTTACTTCAAAACTTACGCTCTCATCAAGTAGCACCAAATCAACAATCATAAGTTCATTATTTGTTTTAATATTAAGTTTATTTTGGAAAATTGAGAATAAACTTAATCAAGAAAATAAAATTCAATTGTATTTGAAGGCCTAAAAGTAATTTCATTATTTTACTTCAAAACTTATCCTCTCATCAAGTAGCACCAAATCAACACTTGTAAGTTCATTATTTGTTTTAATATCAAGTACTTCCCACATTATTGTGACCCTTACTTTAATATTCCAATCGTTTTTATTTTTTGGTGTCGATTTCATCCAAGAGGTTATATCTTTGTTTTCATCTATCCATTTTGATGAAGTAATATAAAAAAAAAATCAAATTATTTTCAATAATTTATCATCAAAATAACATGAAGACACTCTTAATAATAAGCTAAAAAGAAGATTGCCCTCAAAAACAAAATTAAGGGAATGAAAACAGTGTATCACCATTGGAAACAATATCACATATGATATACAAAATAAAATAAAATTTAATGATTGATAAAAATCATGTCTAACCATATTTGATTGATTAAAAACAAAGAAAAAAGAAAGAAAGATAGACAGACTAAATGGACAAATTCTGTTCTTTTATAGGTCAAAGCGTACAACTCTAATTGAAAGTTTGTTAGCCAAAACTATTTTAATCAGGAAAAAAAATTGTTATGAACAATTTATCATCAAATTTATATCAAGACTTGCTTAATAATTCCTATAAAAAAAAAGATTTGGTTAATAATAAGACAAAAAGAATATTTTTAAAAAAATCAAAATTGAGGGAATGAAAGCAATATATCACCATTGGAATCCATGTCATGAAAAAACAAAACAATAAAAGAAATCATGTCTAAGCATATTTAATGATTGATTCTCAAACCATAACCATATAAATTGCATAAAACTTAAGGTAATTAGGTTAAACAAAAGACAAAAAATACACAAAACCTATTCAATTTGATGGAAAAAGAAGAAGAGAAGAATAGAGAAAAAAAAAGTCGTATAGTAGGTATTTATTATGAATTATTTGATGTATATACACACACACACACTTCACATTGAAGAAGTTGATATAAACAAAAAAGTTTAAAATTAGTCTAATTTGGTGAGGAGTGAAGTTGAAATCTAAAATTTAAAAATAAGTGGCATGTGAAGAGGAAATCCAAAGAAAAAAAAGAGACACGATATGTGAAGAGGAAATACAAAGAATTTAGAATTTTATTAAAACACTAAAAGTAGTTGCATGGAATTTTAAAATAGACCTTTAGAACAAAATCATATACTATGTTGCTGTTTTTAAAATTTTTTTTTTTTTTACATGTAGTAATATAATTTAAATAAAAAAAAAACAATTAGATGAAGATTTTGGATCGCAATCGAATTAAGATTTTTTTATCAACATATAAATTATAATAATAAAAGGATTAGATGAAAAATTTGAATGGTAATCAAATTAAAATTTTTTATCAACTTAGTAAAATAAAGTAAAAAAAATTATATCTATTTTTTTAAATCAAAATATTTTTTAAGTTTAACTTTATTATATAATAATATATAATATATGATACGATATTAGGTTGTAATTTGAACAAAAATTCAGGGGTCAAATTAAAACAATTAAATTAGTGTTGTAGAGACGATCGAACCATGACACACAAACAAAAGCCGCGCGGTTCACGCGAAATTTTGAATTGAATTCAGACAGCGCTCCAAAGTACAACAGCCAAACGAACCCATAGCCCGCCACGTGTCCCGCAATCCTCCAAATCTTCAAAAAAACAACCTTAAAATATACATTCACATTCATTCATAATCAAACAGCAAACTTCATCTTCTCAAAAAAATCAAAACCCCTAAAACCACGCTCTCTTCAAAATTTAGAAAGTGTGTTCGGAGTTTTGAATATTAATCAATCTCCGAATAATGGCGTCTCTGAAGCTGAAGCCCCACTCGCGGTACAGCTCGTACGACACACGCTCCTCAACTTCCTCGCACTTTTCCGACCCATCTTCATCCACTGAGCAACTAAACAAGCAGCTCAAGCTGAACTCTTCATCTTCATCTTCAAAAGCACTCGTTGTCAAGTCCTCCAGGCCGTCCGATCTGTCCTCCCACGCCAAATCCAAGCCTTCAAATCCCAACTTAGCCACAATGGTGAAGAAGTTCATGGAGAAGAAGCCGTCGTCGTCGTCTTCTTCTTCGTCGAAGGCGGTGAAGATGGTGATTCCGTCGGATGTGATTGCAGAGGACTTGAAGAGGACGGCGAGGAAAGGAACTAGCTTCAAGGGCTTGCATAAGAAGCTGTTTGGGACTGGGACTGGGACTGGGAATGGGAATGAAACGACAGTGTTTGACAGCAAGAAAAAGAAGGGGGTGAAGGCTTTGACTGAGGTGAAGGAGAACACGAGGACTTTGGCGATGGTGTTGAGGAGTGAGAGAGAGCTTCTGGGTATGAATAAGGAGCAAGAGATCGAGATTTCTCAGCTTAAGTTCATGCTTGAGGAGAAGAGCACAGAGGTCAGTGACTCAGTGGGTCTTTTTTTCTTTTCTTTTTTGCTTATTTCTTTTCTGGGAAATGCTCTGTTTGGATTGAGAGAACGGGAGGAAAAGGAAAAGAAAAGAAAGTGGGAAATTTGGTTTGAACATTTTCTCTAATTTTTACGATTGCTATTATGGGCTCATATGAAATTCAACATGGCAATAGCTAAAAATAAAGATTTTTTTTTTTGTATGTAGCATTCCTCTCTGTCTAATTTGTGACTGGTTACTAAGAATAGACAGGGAAAGAAAAGGACTTAAGTATGACTGTGGATATATATATATATATATATATATATATATATATATATATATATATATATATTTTGGTTAACAAAAAAAGTGCTTTCTGATTTGTTTCAAGTTTTCAATTTTTGCTTCAAGTGTTTGTTGTTCAACTAAGTAGTAGTAGAAGAGGTCAAGCCTTGGTGATAAATTACCGATTGAAATCTTGAACTATTAAAAAATGATGAATTTAATCACTTAACTATAATTCTAACACTTCTTCACATGTGTGGCCTTAAATTCTCCCTTAATAAGTGGAGCCCAACGCATGAAAATTTTAAAATTTTAAGTGGGAGGTAGAGTGGAGACTTATTAAATGGTGAATTTAATCACTTAACTATAATTCTAACAATCACCATCAAGCTTGAGTTTATACTCTCTCTTAATGATGGAGCTTGACTTGTGGTAATTTTAACATTTTAAATGAGAGGTAGAGTAGAGATAATAATCAAAGTTAAGATCTTCTGCTCTAATACCATGATAAATTATTGATTGTCCCAAAATCATTTAACCATAATAGAACACTTGGAGCAATGAGCTCCTGGCAATTACCTTCCATCAAAAGTGATAGGTCATAAGCCTTAGTATGAGAATCAGTATCTTCGAAAAATAATATAGGGTGAATTTGTTTACCATTACCTCTTCGAAACCCTACGAAAGGTGAAAGTGTTGTAGTTTGTATGCTAGGTACAACCTTTTACTAATAGTAGTTCTAAAACAACAATTTAGTGGAGTGAACTTTGATTTTAGATGCCATAATTTCCAGACCCATGACACAGTTCCTCAATCAATGCATATTCTTTACATTTCACTATTAATTGCCATATCAAATCTGATTAAGTGCAAAGGGGCTAATCCACAATGTATTGAAATGTATGCATTTTGTGGACATGAAGGGAGGAGGGTATTTGTAGTTTGACAGTTTGTTTCTATGAGATTTGCAGGTTGAGAAGTTGAAGGATTTGTGTTTGAAGCAACGGGAAGAAATTAAGACATTGAAGAGTGCAATACTATTCCCAGATGTTCTGAATTCTCAACTTCAAGGACTTCTAGAGAAGCAAAATTCAGAGTTGAAACAAGCGAAACAGCTCATCCCAACTCTCCAAAGGCAGGTCACTTCTCTCACAGGTCAACTACAATACCTTGCAGAAGATCTTGCTGAGGTATGATAAGTAACAATTACACATTCATGGATACCTATTCACCGCCAAACTAGTTGGTTTGGTGTTTCACAAACTATTACGCTGCGGAAACTAGAGCAAACAATAAAAATTTAGAGTATTTGCATATATGATTTCCACAATTTCATGAAATAAGAAATAAATCATTACATATCCATGTTGTAAATTGACTATTAAGCTCCACTACCAATATTTAATTAAGATTAAACTGTTAATTCTAGCTATTAAGTTGCCAATTGCTTGTGCTGATCTAATTACGTTGCCACTGCTGGATTCTTCCACTATAAAGAGATCTCCAATCTTGTGCCTCTGTAAAGAACTAGGTTAGAGTTAGGGTTAATGAGTTGTCTCAAGTGGATTCTTGAGATTTGGAGGCTAAGAATTTAAGGGCCTTGGGTTTTTGGGTGCAGCCACAGAATTAGGGTAATTGATGTGTTTAGTGGGTTCTTGAAGTGGAAAGTATCTAGGCTTTGGATGGGAAAACTTCTAGGGTTTCGACATTAGTAATTAGTGATGGATTGCATGAAAATGATGATGGACTTGTGATTATTTTAAGAGAGTCACCACTTCCAATGGTGAGACTTCTTCAAGAGAGACTCTACCTCCAAGAAAATCACCTAGAAAGAGAGTGAGAAACTAAGCAACAATTTGATTATTCCTTCATTCATCATTGAAGGTTACATTGCTCTCTATTTATACAACTCATGCCCTATTCTCATTGGCTCACTAATTGAGTACGTGCTATAAATAATATACACATCTGATTAATGTATTACATGTGCACTAACACTAACTAATTCTATCTACTTATAACTAACTCTTGAACTAACTTCAAGAATCAATCCAAGCTTGAATAATATGTTCAATTGAGCTCATGGTTGTCCAATAGAAACTTCCACATGTGCATGATCCTTAAAATTTGGCAACAAATGGGACATCTGCGGCAATCTGCACTCCAAGTGGGTACTGAACTGCCGATGGGACGATTCTATCTCCTGATTGGCAGTTCAACTCTTGATTGCTGAACCTACCCTATTTTGGCTCCTAACAACCTTCTAGAACCAGAAGGTCTACTCGTTGTTTTCATTCCAATGTCAAAGGGAATTCGACTGATAAATAACGTGGCTAGTAAAATAAATTTTAAAGGTGAACTCTTGTCTAGCCAAAAGGGGACTGTTCCTATTCTTAGAAAGTTGTGCATGCAATAAATTCGAGAATAGATGCTTCTTCAGTTGCCTAGTATGCGTGCAGGAGTATATTGAACATGATACTCATATCAATTACAACCAAGAAGTACACCCAAGAGTCAGATGATTGTTTCACATGGTGGCCCTGAACAAGATTAACCATTAATATTATGATTAAGGAAATTATTCTTCAAGGGTTAAATTTATCTACTGGATTTGGACCCAAAATGAGTATAGGCTTTTGTTATGAGATATTTTGAAAATTTAAAATGAAGATAATATTACTGTATGTTGCTCTAAACATTTGCTTTTATTAGAAAAGTTAGCATTTTTAATTTTTACTTTTTTATATATTTATAGAGACTAACAACAATTCTTGAGCAGGTGAAAGCAGATAAACATTCAGCAAGAGCATGTTTCCAACATCATGGCAGTTCTCCAAGGACACCAATATATGATCTTGAACAGGCCTCTAATTCTTTGGTATGAATACTACAATAGAATGCAAATTTCAAACCATGGCTATGTTTAATTTAGTTATTGTTAATGCTGGATAGTTCATAGTATAAGTTCTGGTGTTTGATTTACAGTAGACCTACTCATAGCAAAAAAAAAAAAAACATGATTATCTTTTCTATTTCCTCCAAAACTTGAGAAACTGCTTTACTTGGATTGAACTATCTGCTCTAGTCCATGTCTTAGCATCATGACCTTTGAATTTTAATAATTTCAATAACACTGTCCAAAATTTATTTAGGACTTTAGCTCTGGTGATCCAACAACTCCTGGTAGTCCAGATGACATGTTCCTCAAGGATGTAAATCCCTGCTTAACGCCCTATTGTGCCAAGTCAAAATCCAAAGTAAGCACACAATTCTAGATTCCATTTCTTTATACTGTCAATATACTCTAAGAGCACCTTTATGAGACTCAAATTTATTGTCATCATTTTGCAGGAATTTGAGGCAATGGGCTATGATTCTCCAGATGATGAATTCCTATTTGAAAACAATATGGAGATCGGTTTCAACTCACGAGTGAGGAAGATGTCCAAAAGTTCTGATTGTTGCCAAAATGAAAATACAGGGAGCACAATGGCCAGAGTAGCTCGTAGATCAGATGAAACCAAATGCACATATGGAAAGCAAACGCACCATAAACTTTTCTAGATAATGTCAATCCCCCTTTTTTGCTAAGCATTGATCTCATCTCTAGTTCTTTTCCTACCTGTATCAGTGTATTGACTGTAATTTTGTTCGGTATTAAATACATCATTTCGTATATTGTTAGAAAATTAAGCCTAAATGATGTTAATCTATTTCAGCAGTACATTGCCCTCTATTTCAAATAGCAGACTATGTATGTTCTTAAACATAAAAGGTTCCAGTTCTGTTCCTAGTTGTAAATGGTGTATTTAAAAAGCCTGTCAATAAAAGATGAGTGAAGTATAAGTTTGTCATTTTGTGAGACATTGTGATTTTGAAACATGTTTTACAAGTCTAAATTCTTTAGCAGAAAGATATTGTGGCTGTGAGAATTTTTGTTAACAAATAACCGAACAGAAATGGGGAGCATGGATTGCTTATTATAAGATATAGCATAAACATATTCTACATATCTATAGCAGGCCCACAACTCAGTTGACTTTGATCCCTTCATTTGCTTGGGCTTAATGTGGCCCTTGTTTTGTCCTTAAAAGGGTTTTGTGGTTTGTTTTGTCATATTTGTCCGAGAGTATGAGCCTTGAAGGCCCACTGTGTAGCATGAAAAAAAAAAAAAAAAGCCATGAACAATTTTTTTTTTGTTTGAACAAATTTGAGGTTTGTAATTAATTTTTGTGTTGTCGAATCACCTAAACTTATATTAGGTTTGGTTTTTAAAATAAAAAACCCTAATAATCTCAATGGCTATTTGGTATGCTTTTTTAAGCGGTGACATTGATGGGATGCTTATGATTAATAGTTGGTAACTACAAAAATCAATAGCAAATCTGGATAAAACCACCTAAATCTTATCTGTAAATATTTATAGTGCTTTTGAAGGCAAATGAGTTTCAAAATTTAGTCCATGAAGTTATCCTTTGTTATGTTTACTAGGTTTTGATCAACTCAATATATTTTTATTGCTTTTTTGCGCACACATAAAAAAAGAAAAATGTTGTAACTAGTATACAAAACTCTTACTGTGGCCAAGTTCAGAAAAGATGATTGGTGTTCTAATTTCTTTTGCAGATTTCTGCTAAGTTTTAAAAATGATTTGTGCTTAATCAGGGACACACCCACTAGGGCCCAAGGGGGCCTTGCCCCCCTGAGTTGCATAATATTTTTTTTCTTTTTTTCTTCGTAAATATATGAGGGCATAATTCGAATTGGAACCAAGAAAAGGAGGGTTGGGTTTGTTTAAGATAGCTGAGTGGAGGAAAGATACTGTTTTCAGGTTTATTTGTAATTTACTTGCATACAGCTCTATTTGGGCAGCTTAAACTCCGGTATATCTTCTTAAATGTAGATCTCTGCGACTCTCTGGTCGGTGGCTAGTTTAACTAATTGCTCGTGGAATTGGAGAAAAATCCTTTAACCAAGGGTTGTGGGCTAGTCCTCACTATCGAAACATGTCGTAGGAAATAGGGAAAATTTTGATGCACAACATGATTCTTAATATATAGTGGTCCATTGCCACAAAAATATGGTAATAGGGTGATGCCTGACACAAGTTGCTGCTTTGACAGTTTGTCTAAGTTTATAGTTAATGGTCTTTGGATGTGGCCAACTGACAAGTCAGAGCTTTGAACAAAATCAAAGTAAACTTTGTGAAGTGCAAATTGATGGTGAGGATAGAGAAGAATGGGTGTTTGCTGCAAATAAATCATATAATTGCAGGGATACGCAGAGTACAGTTAGAGATGTGAAGCCTATAGAGTTCCTTGGTGACAGCTGCTTTGGTTTTCTAAACGCATCCATAATAAATGGATGCCTTCATGGGGGTACAAAGGATACTTGCTAAGCTCTTTTGCGAGGGAAGAATTGAATCTAGAGATCATCTTTATTTTGATTGTTCCATCTCTAAAATGATTTGGATGCAGATTCTGACTAGGGGCAGGCAGGTTGGGTCATGGAGTGAGGATGTTGATTAGGCTCTGAAGAAATTGAATGGGAAGAGTTTTTACAAGACTATATGCAAACTGGTTCTTGATGCTAGAAAATTTCAAGGAAGATTAAAGGCAGAAGTGGAGCAGGTTCTAGCTACTATGTCTGCTGTTAGATATTGTTTATTTTGGCCTAGGAATGCTAAGAAATTCGATTCTAAAAAGGCTTCCTGTTTCTCTTACTTTCTGTTTTATTGATGATCTACAGTGGTCTAGCTGCTGTTGCTGGTTTAGCGCAGCTGGTTGCTGCTCCTTGTTCTGTTCATCATCCTTCATCAAATTTAAAAAAAAAAAAAAAAAACCCTGGAGTGGAAACAATATAAAATGAACTGGACAACGATACTGCTTTATTATTGCAAAGTAGGACGCAAAGATGTTCTAACTTCACCACATGGTACATTGATATCTTCGAAGACGTCCATATTACATCAAAGTTCCTTCTGCTCTTGCTCAGGCCACCCCACCGCTTGTAGCTGTCCTTATTATCTGAAAGAGGGCTGCCAACAAAAAGATCATGGGAAATCAAGCGATCAATTGCGTGTTAAAAAAAAAGGCGGCAACTTAATCATCTTAGAAAATCTAATGTCTATGTATATTAACAACGATACTATTCACCAGTTCAGTAACTACAGGTCCAAAAATAAACATCCCCCCAATCAATTCTGTAGTCTTATCACACTGGCATGCATCAAGGGATTTAGAATAAGTAAAATTAAAAACTGACACCCCTATAAGCTACCATATATTATGTTCTTGACCTGCAAAGTACAACAAGCAAATATTATCAATGTGAATGATAAACATTACAATGCACATTTTTAGCATGCTCCTTGAGCTACATTAATGTTACTCAAACCCACACATCATAAATTAGTTCTATAGCCCACATCCCTGTCAGAATTACAAGAGAAAAGCAGTAAACACTAGATTCAGAATTACAAGAGAAAAGAAGTAACCACTAGATGAAGTCCACAATGTTACACAATGGCATGTTTATTGGATACATATTTTCATCTTTTTAGCAAGTTCATGCAACAACTTTATTTCACAGTAGACTTAAAAAAAGAGTAAAAGACTCTGACAAGATATAGTAAATATAAAACATGTGGAAAATTGAATAAGAGCCCCTTCACCCCCAATCCCCCCAAAAGGCTATTAAAGAGCATTAATAGTATGTCAACAATAAGAAGTTAGAAAGGCCATACATGATCCAATGACAACAAAGACAAAGAAACCAAGAACGATAGGCCCAACTGGGTAGTCATATCCTTTCTTTGAAGTGGTTTCAGGCACTAATCCCCTCTTTGTGATGTTCTTCTGAAACTTTGCCACTTTCCTCTCAGAAAGGCGCTTAGAAGTAGTCTGTCAAATCCATAAAACAACCAATACACGTTTCCATAAGAACTATGAACCGCTGAAATTAACAAGAATCTAAACTCCTGTAAACTTTCTGCTTATACAAAAATGCAAATCACCTCCCAAAAAGAAAAACAAATAACATCACACAAAGAAACAATCATTTGGCATTCAACCAAACAGCCAAACCTTACTACCAAAAATTTGAGGTCGGCACTGAATCCTCTGCAGACTAATCAGGGTTAGTTACAGTATTCTATTTGGCATTCAACATTCAACCCATATACGAAAAACCATTGAAAGCACCAACTGTTGTTCCTAAGAACATAAAATAAATTTCATAATCTTCAAATTTAATTAAAAAAAGGACTTCCTCAGCACCATAGACCAAACCACACTCTACAACAGCATAGATAGTACTAGGATTCAATCATATATTTAAGTTCAAGCATTCACATAGAAAGGGGCTAACTTGTTTCTTTCACTAATCCTATCCATCCATCCAGGACCAAACCAACATAGAAAAATCACATAAACACACTTTATTTTAATCAAATTACAAAGCATTTGATAGTGATTTCTACTTTACCCAGAAAATGTAAAAGCTTTACAAACCCAAATTTTAAACCTATAGCTGAACCTTTTGCTATAAAATTTGAGCACTAGAGCTCAAATGGTTTTTTTTTATAATTTTTTTATAATTTTTTTTAAAGCAATAATAAGAGACAATTGAGCAGAAGTAGCAAAATCAACATGCAAAGGAGACTTTTATTTAAGCGTGGTCATCCCAAAAATAAAATTTGTATGCAAAGCTATTTCCTTTTAAGCTTATTCATCCTAGAAATTACAAGAGAAAATTACAAAAGAAAAAACAGAATTAACATGCAACTGTGATTCTTCTTTAAAATTAAGGTCAGCAGTAATATACTAAAATCACAAACCAGAAAAGCAAGAAGGGAAAAATATAGAACATAAATTTTGAGATATTGGCAAAAAAAAAAAAAAAAAAAAACCCTTTACAGTCTGAATGGAACCAAAGAGAATTTGATTAGAATCTAGAGAGATTAAAATGGCAGAGAGAAATGAGGAGGAGGAAATCTAGGAATTTTACAGAGTTCTTACCATTTCGCGTTTTTGGGCGATGAAGGAAAACTGAGAAACCTGAAAAAGTGGCTTTATTTTTATTTATTTTTCAGCTTTTAGGAAAACCTAGGACTTTATATATTCCTGGTTCTTGTAATACGTGTCGGATATCAGTTTTATTTTATTTTATTTTTTGCTTAATACGTATCAGTTTATTTATTTATAATTATGGGATAAGATCTATCCTCTAAATTCATTACGTTTTTATTTAGCCATTTATAGAGAGGGGAGAATAGAATTGAATGAAAGTGAATGAATGAAAGAATTTTATAATATTTTTCTCTTTGTTTTGGAGTTTTAATAGAAGGAATGAAAAATTTATTCCCTTATTTGAGAGTTTAAGTAAGAGTGTAGGGGAGATGGGTCCAAGATTACATATTTATATGCATATTGGGCTGGAGGCCCAATCCGATAACATTAAATAGTCCGAGGATGGGTAAACATCTTATTAAGGGTTCGTGTTAGTTTATTGAGAAGCAAAGTCCGATTACGATCATTCGAGAAGTTGGTTCGAAGAGGAATATCTCCTCAGATCAGCTAAGCAGAGGTTGGAGTGTGTTATCTGCCATTTAGAGACAACATCCCATGAGACTCTATTGATAAGGATGTGCATCACAAGGGTATAGGACAAAGGAAAACCATGAAATTTCTAAAGCCAAAGCTGCTGCCATTACATTGAATGCTTTGCAGCTAAGTCTCTGGCCGCATTAATAAGGAAGTGATGCCTGTGTAACAATGTTCAGCCTTATAGCTATCTTCAAAAGGCTTCAGGAAGGTGCTGATGGGATAAATATCTAGCCCGGCAATTTGATCCATACGTGGAGGGTAGAAAAATGCGGGAGAGAAGTATAAAAGGAGGAGGAAAAAAGGGGAGAGAGGAGGGAGATTGAATGTTTGTAATATGTCTTTAAGAAAGAAGAAATAGAAGATCCAGCTCCTCGGCTTGAGTTTGAGGACAATTTTTCATCATACAAACTAGTCCATCATTCTCATTTTGTGATCTTAGGCCACTACCGTTGTTATCTAAGCTTATAAGAAACTAGATTTCAAACCCACTCTCTATAAATTTATTGTATTGGGCTTTTTGGGCCTATACCCTTCTTATTATTGGGCTTTGGTGTAAATTGCGGCCTTACAAGGAGGAAATAGAATAAGTAGGAGGGAACACTCAATCCCCTCTATTCATTTAAAATCTCAAATTTTCATTCCCTCTAAAATTAGGATAAATTAGAGGGAATGAAATTAGATTTAGTGAAATTAGGAGTGATAATTAAATTATAAGACTTTTGTTAAATGACATATGTCTTACACCATATGAAGTTGCTTCAGATTGCATCTATCCTCTAATTTCATCATGTCTTAAATTATAATCTCATTATAAGACTCTTGTAAGACACATATCTTTGAAACCTTTCAATTTGACTCTTTTGGCGAAACAAGGCTAGTGGCTTTAAATAGCTCAAAATTTACTCATTTACAATTTCTTCATGACAAGATACTTTAAAGACTGTGATTTTATTCAGGCTTTGATGGGGAATAAGCCATGATACCATTGTATGTGAGAAAAAAAATAAGGGAACCACCATATGTGAAAAAGTATAGTTACATGTGATGTTAGTACACAATGTGAAGATAATGCCATTAAATGTAAAAACAAATATAAGTACAATCGAATGTGGCAAAGGTACTGTCATATGAGATGTTGGTACTACTTAATGTGATAATGAAACTATCAAATGTGAAAAAAAAGGAACTATTAAATGTGACAAAAGTACGGTCACATGTGATATTAGTACTACTTAATGTGATAATGGAACTATCAATTGTGAGGAAAAATTATGCCATTAAATGTAAAAACAAATATAAGTACAACTGAATGTGGCAAAAGTACTGTCATATATGATGCTCGTACTACTTAGTGTGATAATGGAACTATCAAATGTGAAAAAAAGGAATTATCAAATGTGACAAAAGTACGGTCACATGTGATATTGGTACTACTTAATGTGATAATGGAACTATCAAATGTGAGAAAAAATAAGGGAACCACCAAATGTGACAATAGTACAATCAATATGATATTGGTACTGCACAATGTGAGGATGATACCATCAAATGTGAGAAAAAAAAAGGGAACCGCCGAATATGATAAAAGTACAATCACATATGATGTTAGTATTGCACAATGTGAGGATGGTACCATCAAATGTAAGAAAAAAAATAAGGGAACCACCGAATGTGACAAAAGTACAGTCACATGTGATATTGGTACTGCACAATATGAGGATGGTGCCATCAAATGTGAGAAAAAAAATAAGAGAACTACCGAATGTGATAAAAGTACAATCACATGTGATGTTGGTACTGCATAATGTAAGGATGGTACCATCAAATGTGAGAAAAAAAATAAAGGAATTACTAAATATGACAAAAGTACAATCACGTGTGATGTTGGTACTACACAATGTGAGGATGATACCATCGAATGTGAGAAAAAATAAGGGAACTATCGTATGTGACAAAAGTACAGTCACATGTGATGTTAGTACTACACAATGTGAAGATGGTACCATCAAATGTGAGAAAAATTAAAGAAACCACATAATGTGAAAATAGTATAGTCACATGTGATGTTGATATTGCACAATGTGAGAATGGTGCCATCGAATGTGAGAAAAAAAATAAAGGAACCACCATATGTGACAAAAGCATAGTCACATGTGATGTTGGTATTACACAATGTGATGATGATATCATTGAATATAAGAAAAAATAAGGGAATCACCGTATATGACAAAAGTACAGTCACATGTGATGTTAGTACTACATAATGTGAAGATAGTACCATCAAATGTGATGTTTTGGTAACCTGGTATAGTAGGTAGCCTACTAGTAGGAACTGTACCCCCCAAAAAAATAGGGGGTACTATAGAATTATCCCATAATGAATACTATAACAATGGAATGTGAGAATCTAAGGATTTGCATCTATGATAAGAGATTGTGTGTTTTTCCATATAAGGACATTCATTCCTCCATCGTTTGGTTGATCTATTATATTTTGACAATCAAGCTAAGGGAGGACCTCTGGTTGGAAAACTTCCATTTTTTTTTTTAAACTTCCATATTGGAAAAGTAATACCCATCTATAATAATTATTCATACACATTTTTTTGTCCGTAAAAAAGGGTAATCCATTTAACTAGTAATTACTACCGAGTCATACCAAACATGACAGCTGGAATATATGAGAGAGGAGAGTAGGGAGAAGGAAATGAAATTTTAATGAAAATAATTGGAATTTGTAAAGACAAAATTTTCCTCTAGTTAACCGGATATGTGAGGGTTCATAAGATAATTTATGTGTATTAAACCACATAATTCATTAAATCATTTAAACAAGATACATGACTATTAAAAAACCCACATGACTAAAAGTAAAGGTGAAGTGGGTTGCAGATAACTCAATTGGTAAAGTTTTTTTGTTTAAAGAATAATCATCATGAGATGAATGCTATAGATTGAAATGCTATCATAATTATCACACCAAAAAAAAAAAGAAAAGAGGAAAGTTAAGTAATGATTTAAGTTGCCAAATAGTGGGTTTGAGGAGTTTTTCTTCATATTTGGTTAAAATCTTTGTCCGATTTGTAAGAAATAAAGTTTTCCAAATATTTTTGGGAGTATTAAAAAGCTTATTATTAGTATTAGAAGTGTTTCAAATAGTATTATAATTAGTAATACATGAGATGAAATATATATACATATCACTAATTGAACATTTTAAGCAATGTTTTAATTTTTAAGCCAAAAATTAAAACTTAAAAAAAAAAAATTTTTGAAGCAAAATTTAATTTGTAAAAAGTTGCAATTATTTGTAGACAGTAGAACACATTTTTTTTTTTTTTTTTTAATTCAATAGTTGAGGGCCGGGGGGGGGGGGGGGGGGGGAGGATTTGAACCCTATATGTTTAGATGTTTTTGCTAAAAAAATTATGAGATATCAATTGAACTACAAAAACGATGACAAACAAACATTAGTTATTCATAGACATAACTAAGATAGAATAGTAGTATTTTGTAGAGCTTGTTTGGTAAAGTGAAAACAATTTTTTGTTCTTAGTTTTTGGTCTATAGGTATTTTGGAAAAATTGTTCCCAAAAAGCACCTTAAAAACATGGTTTTAAAAATTGGATCAGGGAAAAAGCAAATTTGCCTTCGGTTCCCGATTTTTCCCGTTTTGACAAGTTTTTGATCAATTTTCACTGGTTTTAGGCATTTTTTAAGACCCGACTAGTTCTCGGTTCAACCAGTAGGACTAGTCAGTCTGGTCTGGTTTTTGAAATCTTGCTTAAATCACAAATCCATTGATTTGGCATTAGTTTCTCACCCTAGTTTTTCACCCATTTTCCTCTTCTTCCCATTCAATTCTCATTTTCTCTTCCAATAAAAAATTACCACCACTCACAAATAGTCCAATACTATCTAGGGGTGGCAAAATTGGACACAACCTGTGAACTTGACAAGTCATGACATGACACGAAATTAGTAGGTTATGCGTTGAGGCTTAATGGGTTCGTGTCATATTCGGGTTGACATGATTGATCTGTTTAATAAACGGGTTGGATTAGTGTTCAACATATAGAACTCGTTTGACTCGTCTGAACCGTTTAATTAAATGACATTTTATCAATATACCCTTCAAACTTTAGGTATATAAACTTATTAGTTATTGTGGCTTATTTTCTTTGACATATTATGATTGATTATTTGTGATATTGGGATATACTTTAGTTTTGAATGATTATTTGTGATGTAGTTGCTCGTTAGTTTTTAATTTTATATTAAAAATGTTTATTTATTTGTTTTTTCATAATTTTTTTTTCATTTTGATAAAATCTGATAAATAAGTTAACATGACTGAGGTATATGTTATCACAAATTTGTTATCGTGGAGTTTCAACTTTCAAGTCAATCAAGTATAGGACTCCAAATTTCCTTACAAAATATCAAATGGTGGTTCTTAATTTATCGGATCAGGTTGCTTAAGGATGGTTGATGAAAACAGTAAGGGATGTGAGAACTTGGTTTGATATTTGGGTTGGGCTTGTGTGGTTTGAGTAGATGAGTTAATTTCAGAGTGAGATGGGCTGATGTAATTCTAGTCAATTTTAGGTTGGACTTAAGATTTCATTGGGCTTTGGTTGCTTAGTTTTGATTTGTTGGATATCCAGTTTTATCATATGGGTTGACTGATTTAGTTGATTTGGTCAGTTTGTGCCTTTTAATTGGATCTGGCTTTGAGTTTGTTTGAAGCTATGTGTGGGCTTGTGAGAGTTGAGTTTAATTGATGAAGTTGGTGTTCTTGGGTTTTGAACCAAGTATAGTTCTCTCAACAATTTGCTTCCAGTTTGCATTATGAAATTTAATTATTCAGTATTCTACTCGAACGTGTCCATATCATTATCAAGAATTTTGTTTTTTGTTTTTGTTTTTTGTTTTTTTGCAACAAGTAAATTAGAGATACTGGCAAATGTAGAAAGCTTAGGTCCTGTTTGGTAAGAAATTTAAACAATAGTTTTTAGTATCTAAACACTAATTGTGGGCCAAAAAAAAAAAAAGTGTTTGGTAGAAAATTTTATTTAGGAGTGTTTGAATTATGTTTCTTATTTTAGGATGTTTGAACACTATATTTAGAGATCTCCTTCATACTCGTTTTCAATTTTCAAATAACATCACTTAATGACACTTTTGTAAATATACTAAAAACTGTAGATCCCACTTGATAAGAAATTACACATACACATAGACATGGCAAAATGAGCAGGTTGGGTTGGGTTTGGGTTCGGGTCGAGTCAAACGGGTTGTGGGTCAAACGGGTCATAGGTCAAAAGCGCGTTATCTTAAGCAGGTTAAAAACAGGTTAAAAACGAGTTTGGGTCAATCAGGTTGCGGGTTAGGTCGGGTTGACCTGTACTTTTCACATGAATTTTTTTTATATAAATAAAATAACATGTATTTGTCATTTGGAAAGTTATGCAACAAATTATTTGATGTAAAATGCATTATTTTGACTTCACCACTTATATCAAGAATGAATTTAGTTAAACTTATCAATACTTATTCAATAATTTTAAAATTATACAAATCCTAACATTGCCATCTAAAACAAAATAACACAAACATAAGTAAAACAAATACACACGTTTTATTTCTACACAATATCAACATTCCAAAATATAAAACAAAATTATAAATGACTTATTGGATAACTCATTTGATAAAGAATAAAAACATATAAAAAATTTACAATTTTGAAAATTAATTTTACAATCTATTATCAATTGTGGTTGGCGCTCTATTTCAATTTGAGATATACATTAAAATTTGATTGCTTACTTATTTATACATGGTCTCTTTTATGAATATCATATCATTTTTAAGCAACACACACTCTAGAAAATATCATAATTTATTTTGAAAAGCCATTTATTTTGGACATAAATTGTTAAAAAATAAGTCTAAGCATTCATAATTTATGCTAATCTGATACTTTGGCTTCACTATTTTTACACTTGTAAATGTTTCTCACACATGTCTACAATTTTAAATCTATATTTTTAACTCTACTATAACCATATTATCTTGGCATGTACTTTGTTATTTGATATCTAAAAATCTTTACTCATTACAAAATACTCAACCTTTTATCTTTCAATTAATTTGCATATGTAAATGTATCAATTGTTTCCTTAAAGCTCATAATAAACAATTAAACTACTATTGTCTTAATTTTACTTTTTTGTTTTACAAAAAAAAATGTTTTAAAAAAGTGATTCGGGTTTGGGTCGGGTTGACCCGCAAAAAACTCGAAATACTCGGGTTAGGTTATGAGTCAACCTGTTTTTGTTTTGGGTCAAAAAAATCGGGTTTAGGTCAAGTATTTTTCGGGTCGGGTCAGAACATTTTGACCCGTTTTGCCATGTCTGATACACATACCAAATCGTAGGCCACACCTGGTGAGGAAATTCTCTCCCCTCAAATAAAATAAAAACACTTTTACTATACTCACCCTTAAAAAAAAATGGTGAAACTATACTATTAGTCCTTCAAGTATACCATGAATGCACATTTGGTCCCTCAGGTTTCAAGTGAGTGCAATTGCCTCGCTCAAGTTTTCAAAATTAACAATATACGTCATTCTATTAATTTCTGTTAGTAGTATTGCTTATGTGGCTAACGAAATAATGATCTGTTTTTTTTTTTTTTTTAAATGATGTGGCATTTCTTTTTGTTAAAAAATTACAAAAATGAATTTACACATTAAAAATAAAAATCTAAACCATTCCAATTCAAGTAATTTTCAGTGGAAACAAATAGGAAACTGGTTTGCAAGGAGACTTACAAGGACATAGAAGAGTCCTTTGGAAGTAGAGGAGACAGAGTTGAAGGCATTGAAGTTGTAGAATTTGCAGAGACAAGTGGGAATGTAAAAGGCTCCTACAAAAAATATACAATTACCCTCCCAATAAATAATTATCAGACCCAGAATCAAAATTAATTAACTGTACATAGAATCCCATCTAGAAATGTCCTCTAATTTCATAACCGGAGCATTGCTTTTACTTAGATATTTGTTGATTAGAAAAAAAAAAGCTTCATCACATTGCCATGGTAAAGTAAATAAATTAAGAAAAGAAAAATGGAAAAAGGGAAACTTGGTTGAATTGAAGAACATCGGACTTGAAGTGAAGTCAATCTCCTTTATCAAAACAAATATTGAGAGGAACAGTAGGAATGGTGGGGCCAGCAGGAATGAGAATGTATTTGTTGTTAAACTCATCCCCCACTACCAACCGAGTTATGCTGGTGCCATATAAAATAACACAACTTGTGCCACAATTCGCTCACGTGACGAGTTATGAGTGGTAGAGAGGTGTCCCCACATGAATCCACTATCATCTCTCTGTCACTTACAACTAGCCACATGGGCGAGTTGTGGCACAAATTGTGCCACTTTATGTGGCACAAGCATAATTCCTACCAACCTTTGAGTCCCTTTGGCAAACTTCAGTCTAAAATCACTCATTATATCAAACCCTTTGCCACAGATAGAGCAGACCTTGTAGCATAAGTTGGTGCAGTTTATGGGTAACATTGTGCACATTGGTGGTGTTGGTTTCTCACCTTCCATTGCTTCTTTTACCCAATTGCATTTGCCGTGGTTACAAATTTTTTTTTTTTTACGTGTAAGTTCATTTTTGTAATAAAAAAAAAATGCCACATCATTCAATAAAAAATGACAGGTCATTATTACGTCAGCCACGTAAGCAATACTACTAACGGAAGTTAATTTAATGACTTATATTGCTCATTTTGAAAACTTGAAGGACCGATTGCGCTCACTTGAAACTTGAGGGACCAATTGTGCGCATAGGGTAAATTTGAGAGACCAACAGTATAGTTTCAGTGTTTCACAAAAAAAAAAAAAAAAAAAATACATACATATACCAAACATACAATTATGTTTTTTCACATTTTAAAATATGTTATTTGAAAAATAGTACTAAATACAGTTTTTATTTTAAAATACTTTAAACACGTATTTTCACTGTTGCAAAAATGAAAAAAAAAAAGACTAAAATGCAAAATTGACCTTCTAATTTTCATTTTTTTTTGTCATTTCAGTCCTCTAAGTTTCAAATTTTGTCAATTTAGTCCTCCATTAGGACTTTGTTAACTGCTGCTGTCTACTAACCAAAACGACACTGTTTTGGACTCTTTTTTTTTTTTTTTTTTAAATTTCTTAATTAAAAAAAGGTGAAAATGTTAATTACAAAAAAAAGAAAAAAAAATGAAACTTAGGGGAACAACGTTGTTCCCTGCCAACTGAAAAGAATTTTAAACTGCCCAAACGTTATACTTTGAGAAGTGAGAATTCTAAACAAACACACAAAATTAATAAAATGGGGTAATTACACTAAATCCACCTGTAGTTTGGCTCGAAATCACTTTGCTTACTTGTGGTTTAAAAAGTGTCACTTTACCCACCTGAGGTATGTTCCATTTATTTTCTGTAGCCCACTTCTGTTAAAATCAGGGGTAAATAGGTATTTTTGATCAAATTTTATGTCTCTCTCCTCCCAAAACAAAAAATATCACAAAAATGCAAGAGAAACAAGATCAAAAGGGAGGGTTTTGTGAAAATCAACCATATCTGCTCTCATCTTCTTTCTCTCTCTCTAAATTATCTCTTCACCCTCTTCTTTGGTTTCAATCCCTCCCATACATACTTGTCCAAAACCTAATAGCAAATGTGGGAAGCGCAAAATGCACTTCCCAAATGCTCACTTAATATAGGATTATAACAAAATTGGAACAAGAAGAGAAGATATTAATTTTCACAAAACCCTCCCTTTTACGCTCTGTTTGTTTTAATGTAAAATATTTTCAGGAAAATATTTTTCAGTTTTACAGTGTTTGTTTTGCAGTAAAATATTTAGTTAAAATTTGAGCAAAAATACCTATTTACCCTTGATTTTAACAAAGGTGGGTTACTAAAAACAAACGGAACATACCTCAAGTAGGTAAAGTGAAACTTTTTAAACCACGAGTAGGCAAAGTAATTTTGAGCCAAACTACAGGTGGGTTTAGTGTAATTACCCCTAATAAAATTTAATCAAAACCCATTTCAAAATTTGCTCAGGAGAACCATAAAAATGTAATCTTATATAGTACCTTGATTGTGATCTCTGGCTTCATGGTCTTACCAGCACCCAACAAAATCAAAGAAAAGATAGTGTACAAAATGAGAAACCCAAGCACAAAAGCAAGAACAAGCAATGATGAAGAAGACCCTTAACACGCTCTTCATCTTTAAGAAGTCCTTCTTCAATCACTTCACATTGGTCCTTCCATGTCTTCTGACATCTTCTCCCTCTCCCTATCTCTCACTCTCATTCTTTCTCTTTCTCCCTCTTTCTTTTTCAATTTCTCCCTCAGTCCCTCTGCCTGTTAATTTTTTTCTCAGAGAAATTGGTTTCATGATTTGAGGCTAGGTATCGTATCAGTGGGTGGGGGTAGGGTTTTTTGTATAATTTTTAATTAATGTTTTCAGTTTTTTTTAATTAAGAAAAAAAAAAAAGAGTCCAAAACGGAGTGTTTTGGTTAATAGAAAGCAGTAGTTAACAAAGTCTTAATGGAAGACTGAATTGAAAAAATTTGAAATTTAGAGGACTAAAATGACAAAACTAAAGTTTAGAGGATTGAAATGACAAAAAATAAAAGTTAGAGGGTCAGTTCTGCCTTTTAACCAAAAAAAAAAAAAGGGGTATTTCACAACACTTTTTAAACAAGTTTTGACATCAAAGCAACAGAAAACTGCAGCGGAAACAAATACACCTTATTCCTCGCACGGAACATATGATCCCAAATAAAATGAAGACGAGCAGTGGTGCAAACATGGAAGTTCCAAAATCGAAATATAAATAATGAAGGGGAGAGATAGAGGATGTTGACAAACTAGTGCCAGCAGAAGTAACAGCCTGCCTATACTTCTCATCCTGGACATATCCGGCAGTAAAAACTCCAAAATCATGACAACATAGACACCAGAATCGACTTCCAGCTGACCATCCAAGAACTTGGTGGCTGGCTAATGCCCTATCGCAGAGTACAATCCCGATACCTTGAGATCCGAAACCTCCCCACTCAGCACATTCTTCACCTTCAACCCCCTAAGACCCTATTATTAGTGTTTTCGTCCCCATATGCCCCCGCGACCATCGAGTTCCATAGAACTTGAATCTTAATATTAGTCAAGGCCCTTTGCTGCATGATATTTGAAGCCTTAAATGTATCTCTCCTATGGATGATGTACACAATGGACCCATACTTGGTGAGGAATGTGGCCTCCTCTATGGCTGCTGAATCCCCGCCTCCAATTGAACAATCATATGGCTTGTTCTTGAAAATGGGTGTAGCACGGTCGCACATAACACAAGCCGATATGCCTTGGTTCCAAAACCATGAAAGGGGTGGTGGAGAAGGAGAAATCCACCTTGTTGATTGTCTCAGTTAGAATCTGAGTGCCAAAGCGTAGCAACTGCTTGCGGCAATGGTTATATGACAACGGTATGGGCAGTTGGGCCACTTCCAGTGATGCACAACCTTGTTTCGAAGGTATGGAGGTCATCCATGGCCGAAGTTGAATAAATAGTGGGCGGTAGAGGGGAATGCTAGGCCACTTCCCAATTTCAATGAGCAAATCCTGCATACATCTTTTCGTAATTGCTCTAGTATGCAACTCTCCGTTTGTTGCACTCTGTCATCAACATACTGCATCTCTAATGAGTTTTAAGGGAATGCTTTCAACCAAGATTTTATGTATATTAAATGCTTGAAACTATCATTAGGATGCATGCAGAACCTCCTATAATGTGTGCCTTTGCATATAGAAGGAACATTGAATTTCTAATCTTTCACCACGAATATTATGAAGATTGACATATATTGTATGACCTTTTTTTACTTTTTGCTGAATAACACATACTGCAGGAATTATTTTCGACAACTGAATTTATAAGTTGGGATAGACTTTGGAGGACCTGTCCTATACTCAATCCATTATTGTTATTTCTAATCGGTCTCCCTCTGCAATTGGATGACTATATATTGTTTAAAAAATAAGCTCTGTAAAAGTAGATTTGTACCTTGAAAGGATGGGGTTTTAACAAGTCGTAAATAACCTTATAGGGAAAATAAGTTGGCATTTTAGCTAAAAGATTTTTGCAACCCTATCTAGCTTGTATATGGTGGTCTTGAATTTTTTTCACTGCGGCAAGAATAAACATTTTAACATAGCATTTGAACTGTTCGAATGTCACTTAGTTAAGGACAAATTTAACTATGGCTGCTATTATCTTTTTGTTGGAGTGAGTGTGTTTCAAACACTTAACATTTGCTTTGTGTCCCACGTTGGTTAGGAATAAATCTTGTTGTGAGTTTATAAGGCTTTGCATATCTTAGGTGGTAAGTTGGAACACAATGGGCTAGGTATTGGCTTGGGCTTGGGTTTGTTACATCATTCTTGGGCCTCACCTTTTCTTTTACATTCGTTTAGCCCAAATTTGATTTGATTTTGTTATGTCTGTTGGTGAGCTTTTGAGCAGCTTGTTGGGCATTTAATGAACAGCCCGTTGGGCATCAAATCTGCACAGTAGCCGTTGGAGAACTAGTCCTCTAGTCAGCCCACTTATCTTCCTTTAGTTGGCATATAAGAAAACTTGTTTCATTTTCTTTTCACTAGTTTTTAGCCTTGCTGCCATCACTCTCCTTCCTCTGTTCAACCCTAAACTTTCTGCTCATCTCCAAAAAAAAAAAAAAAAAAAAAAATTTTAGCTTCTAAATCTTTAGTTTTAAGGAAAGGCAATTGAGGTTGTTCCTAGTTCTTCTTGTTTGAGTGTGTGATCAACTTGAAGAAATCACTATAGTCTAATCTTGGGGGTTGTTCGGCTAAGAGAGCCATTCACACAGAGTTCTATTCCGGGTGGCATGAATCAACCTTTAAAGACAACACATTTTGCGTGATTCTATAGTTTGTGAGATCTTTCTAACTCTATCTATTTAATTTTTGTCATTGCTAATTTTTTAGGGTTTGTTTTGTTGAATCAAAACTTGTCTATTTAGCCATATTTTCCAACAATTTTAAAGGTTGATTAGTGTGTTTTAAAAATGAAGAAGCAAGTTGTTGATTCTCTTAAGGTCATTTCGGAAATTACAAAGCTTGAGGCTTTTGATGGAAATAATTTTAAGCATTGGAAAGAAAGGGTTTTGCCCATCTTGAAATTTACCGAAATTGACCGGGTTCTTTATGAGCCTAAACCCAAAGATGATCCTAAAGATATAACAAAGTGGGAAAAAACAAATAAATTATGTGTTCATACTATTAAGTGTGGTTTATCTAACAAGTTGTTTGATAATTATTGTCATTTTACTTGTGCTAAAGATTTATGGGATGAACTTAATGGTCGTTATGGGTTTGAGGATGAGGGTGCTAAAAAGTTTGCTACGACTAAATTTATGTCTTTTCAAATGGTTGAGGAAAAAAGTGTTTTTAGCCAAATTGAAGATTTTCAAAAATTAGTATCCGACTTAGCTAAAGAGGGTGATATCTTACCTGAGAGGTTTGTGGCTCATAGCCTTGTGTTTAAGTTGCCGAACTCTTGGAAAGAGTATAAACACCGGTATAGCTACCATAGAACCTATTTGAATCTTTAACAAACTATCGTTGATATTCAAATTGAAGAAACAAATAGGATGTCAGAAAAAGTTTCGAGAGCTAAGGAATTTACTTTCAAGGCTAATGTTGTAGAGGGAGGACCCTCTAGACCTCCACAACATAATAAGAAACATGATTTCAAGGGAAAATGAAAGTTTCATAATAAAAATGGCCCAAATCCTCAAATCCAAAAGAAAAATGGTAATTGTTTTATTTGTAGCGAAGTAGGTCATTATGTGGCAACATGTAGGGCAAGAGGCAACTTCAACAACAATAAGAACAATAACAAAGGCTCTACATCCAATAAGGCAAATGTGGTGCAAACTGAAGAGATCATTGCAGTGGTGGTGTGTGAGGCACACTTGGTGACAAAGTGAAGGGATGGGTAGTTGACTTGGCTTACACAAGACACAACTGGTGCATTCAAAGAGGAGTTTAGTTCCTACACTCCTATGGTGGAAGGCACCGAAAATGTCTATGTTGGGGACAATAGGTCTGTGCCGATGGGTGGTAAAGGGAAGGTACTATTGAAGCTAACTTCTAGTAAAACTCTTTCACTCAATAATGTCCTTCATGTATCTCACTTTTGACACAATCTCATTTCGGTACATTTACTTGGTAAGGTCGGTATTAAAGTTTTATTTGATGGTGGCATAGTTACCTTAACTAAGAATGAAGTCTTTGTTGGTAAGGGCTATGATGATGAAGGTCTTTTTGTACTTAATGTTGATCAAGTTATTAATGAAAGTGGTTCATCTTCTTGTGCTTACTTAGTTGATTCCATTGATGTTTGGCATGGTAGACTTGGACATGTTAATCTTGGCTATATAAAGAAAATGAAAGAATGTGGAATTATTAACTCACTAAGTGAAGCTAATATGGACAAATGTGAAATTTGTGCCGAAACTAAAATCACCATGAAACCTTGTAAATTTATAACAAGAGAAACCGAGCTTTTTGGATTGGTTCATAGTGACTTGGGTGATTTAAAACACACCGTGACTAGAGGTGGTAAAAGATTTTATGTGATCTTTGTTGATGACCACTCTAGATTCACTAAACTTTATTTACTAAGAACCAAAGATGAAACTTTGGAGATGTTTATAAAGTATAAAAGTGAAGTTGAGAACCAAAAGAATAAAAGGATTAAAAGACTTAGAACTGATAGAGATGGTGAATATGAGTCTAATTCTTTTAAGAAATTTTGTGAACAAAATAGCATAATACATGAGGTAACTCCACCTTATTCACCGGAATCTAATGGAATAGCAGAAAGGAAAAATAGAACTCTTAAAGAGATGATGAATGCTATGCTTCTTAGTTCCGGGCTATCTTCCAACATGTGGGGGGAGACCATTCTTTTGGCTTGCCATATTCAAAATAAGGTACCTCATAAGAAAACTGGTAAAACTCCTTATGAACTTTGGGAAGGGCGTAACCTAACTTGGAATATCTCAAAGTGTGGGGGTGCTTGGCTAAGGTCATGCTACCCGAGCCAAAAAGCAGAAAGCTTGGTTCTAGAACATGTGATTGTGTGTTTATTGGCTATGCTTGTAATAGTTCATGCTATAGATTTCTTGTCATCAAAAGTGATATATTAGAATCATATACTATTACTGAATCCAAAAATGCCATATTCTCTGAGCATGTGTTTCCTTTGAAAAATAAGGAAAAATTATTGCATGATTCTATTGAAATTTCTAATGATTTTGTTGATGACGTGCAAGAAATAAGAAGGAGCAAGCGAGCTAGGAAGGAAAAGGATTACAGTAACGATTTCCTTGCCTATGTCGTTGAAGATGAACTTGTAAGTTAATATGATGCAATTAAATCCGTAGATGCACCTTTTTGGTTGGAAGCAATTAATAATGAATTAGAATCTATTATGTCTAATCATACTTGGGAATTAGTTGAGCTTCCACCCAAAGTTAAACCTATGGGTTGCAAATGGGTGTTTAAAAGGAAATTAAGACCGGATGGTACAATTGATAAGTTTAAAACTCGCTTAATAGCTAAGGGTTATAAGCAAAAACATAATGTGGATTATTTTGATACTTATTCTCTGGTTACTAGAATTGCATCTATTAGAATTTTATTTGCCATTGCTTCTATTTACAAACTTGTAATACATTAAATGGATGTTAAAACTGCTTTTCTAAATGATAACTTAGAAGAAGAAATTTATATGGAGTAACCCGAGAGTTATGTAGTTTTTGGACAAGAACATAAAGTTTATAAGTTAGTCAAATCTTTATAAGGTTTAAAACAAGCACCTAAACAATGGCATGAGAAATTTGATAATGTTATGCTTACACATGGGTATGTAATCAATGGTGCCGATAAATGCATATATAGCAAGTTTATTAATAATGAAGGTGTTATTATATGTTTATATATTGATGACTTGCTTATATTTGGAACTAGCCTTGATATTATGCATGATGCTAAATGCTTTCTTGCCTCTAATTTTGATATGAAAGATTTGGGTGAGGCAAATATAATCTTAGGCATCAAGATCCTTAGGAATAATGACTGCATTACACTATCACAATCTCACTATGTAGAGAAAATTCTTAAAAAGTTTGAATACTTTGATATGTCACCTATGTCTACTTCTTTTGACTCAAATGTGCATTTGTTTAAAAATCGTGGTGACAGTGTTTCACAAGATAAATATGCACAAATCATTGGTAGTTTGATGTTTTTGACAAACTGTACTCGCCCAGATATTACATATGTTGTTGGTAGATTGAGTAGATGTACTCATAATCCTAGTATTGAACATTGGGATGCAATATCTAGATTTTTGAGATATTTAAAGGGCACTTTTGATTATGGTTTGTCATATTGTGGTTATCTTGCTATATTAGAAGGATATTGTAATGCTAATTGAATCTCTACTACAGATAAGGTAAAGCCCACTAGTGGATATGTGTTCACACTAGTTGGAGGAGCTGTCTCTTGGAAATCATCCAAGCAGACTTGCATAGCGAGATCCACCATGGAATTAGAAAAGGTTGGATCCGAAGCTGAGTGGTTTAGGAGTTTGTTAATTGATATACCATTATACACTAACTCTATTGCCTCTATTTGCATACATTGTGATTGCCAGGCTACCATAGCACGTGCTAAGAACAAAATCTATAATGGCAATAGTCGACATATCCGATGGAAGCACAATATTGTGAGGTAGCTCATTGATAATGGTGTAATGTCCTTGGACTTTGTGAGGTCAGAAAGGAATTTGCCCTATCATTTGACCAAGCCATTAGCAAGAAGGTTGGTGAGTGAGACATCGAGGGGGATAGGACTGATACCCAAATTGTGACACTATGGCCAATGCCTAACCTCTATGATGGGTGATTCCATGTAAGGGGTTAAATGGGTAGAGGTCATTTGTGGTCCATATGGGCACTGTCAGTTATTATGTAGTCCGCTATCTCATTGAGGAAATTAGTGATGAGTCCACCCCTATGGTGTAAGACAGTGCTAAGTTGCAGATTGTTGGAGGTTGAGCTCTAGCTCTGAATGGATCCATTGTCCCTACCTGTTGGGATGGGGTGTACTACACACACTCTTGATGGATGCCACCTATGTGGGAGTGGAAGTTGTGTCGCTTCCTATAAGACTTGGGTAGGTCTCTAGAGCTCTCATAAAACCCAATGGCGCATGGCCTATATAAGGTGTCAACCCCGCTTATGGAACAACCTTGGTAAAGAAAGGTATGTGGGTGGTAAGTTTAGTTATCTAATAGCTTGGTTAAAAGAGTCTAGCTCCACTATGGTCTAGTAGTTCCTACTTATTTATCCTAAGTATGGTTAAAACCTTGGGGTACCATATTGATGCATGCCTTCTTGAGTTTATTGCCTTTCGCAATCTAGTGTTTGTAACATGTGGAGGATTGTTGGAGAAAGTGTGTTTCAAACACTTAACATTTGCTTTGTGTCCCACATTGGTTAGGAATAAATCTTGTTATGAGTTTATAAGGCTTTGCATATCTTAGGTGGTAAGCTGGAACATAATGGGCTTGGGCTTGGGCTTGGGCTTGGGTTTGTTATATCATTCTTGGGCCTAACCTTTTCTCTTACTTTTTTTTAGCCCAAATTTGATTTGATTTTGTTATGTCCATTGGTGAGCTTCTGAGCAGCCCATTGGACATTTAATGAACAGCTCGTTGGGCATCAAATCTGTATAGTAGCCGTTCGAGAACTAGTCCTTTAGTTAGCGTACTTATCTTCCTTTAGTTGGCATATAAGAAACCCTATTTCATTTTCTTTTCTCTTCAGTTTTTAGCCTTGCTGCCGCCACTCTCTTTCCTCTGTTTAGCCCTAGACTTTCTGCTCATCTCCACAAAAAAAAAAAAAAAAAAAAAATTTCAGCTTCTAAATTTTTAGTTTTAAGAAAAGGCAATCAAGGTTGTTCTTAGTTCTTCTTGTTTGAGTGTGTAATCAACTTGAAGAAATCACTATAGTCTAATCTTGGGGGATTGTTTAGTTAAGAGAGCCATTCACACCGAGTTCTACTCTGGGTGGCACGAATCAACCTTTAAAGACAACGCATTTTGCGTGATTCTATAGTTTGTTGTTGGAAAAATAGCATGGAGTAAATAAGAATTTGATATTTCTATGTTCACTTGAAGATGCTATTAAAAGTGGTAAAAATCTTGAGTCTCATATAGGAAAGGAAATAGATAATATATGAGTTTATATGTTCATGAGTTGGACATTGGGTAGGGCTTTTGGCATATGTGGACTGGGCCTACTTGTCCAAATGATAATATTTTATTATTTTAATTTTTGAATCAGTTAGTCTGTGCACAATAGTTATTTCTAAAATAGAGTACTTGTTCAGTAACGTATAGTTTTACACAGTCCCTCATTCATAAAAACTACTTTTCAGAAAAAACTCTCCCAGTGAGAATATTTTTTTGCATTTCATTCTGTGTCAAAGAGAGAGCAAGAGACATTGAGTAGTTCACAGAGCACGACCTTGTGTGCTTCGTTTTCGTGCAGTAGATCATTTTATCTTGGGAGGCAGACGTCCGTGAGTCTCAAAACACCACAGTGATTGTGTGAGAAGCGAAATCTGCTTTAAAGAGATTGTGTCAAACACAAGACTTGATTTGAATTGTTCATCCTTCACACATTTGGTCTGTGAGTATTTAATTATTTGCAGATTTCTCTTTATATATATATTTAGTATTTGTTTATTACTGTTGTCTTGTACATCTATTTGTGTTATTGCTTATTCTTAGATTTGTGTATTGTTCCTTTTGTTTTATCACAAAAATAAATTGTTGAAATTAGAACCAACAGTCTTAAAGCAGATTTTCAAATATACTTTAATTTATTTTTGTGATTTCACGATGAAAGGAATTTGTGTTTGTTGTAAAACACTAATCGGTAACAATAGATACACTACGCGAAACTTAGAAAACTGGTTTTGTGTTTATCGTGTACTTGGATATTTTGATAATGTGGGTTACGTGATTCACTGAATTTGGTAGAGTTATTTCCTTCTTCCTTTTTATATGTTTTTATTAGAATCTTTTGTCTTATATGATTTCTTGGTTGACTGGCTTTGATTTGGGATTGTGTCTGTAGTGTTGATTTTGAAGAATAGTTGATTTTAATATATTATATTAGGATATTTGTCTTCTTAAATTTTGTTTGATTGGTTTTGCTTCATATTTTCGCAGGTCTGTACGGTCTGTTTCTGCGTTGTTTGGGTTTGATATTAGTTGGCTTATAATATATTAAATAATATTTGGCTTGACTTTCATTTTACACCTTGACCTTTGAACATAAAAATTTACATTTATTTCTTAAACTTGGCTGGTTTTGAGGATTCAATTTGTTGGAATTTTGTTGAACACATATGTCAAACAAAATTGTTGTGAATCTAGTTGTGGCTCAAACCAACATGAACCTTTCTGCTGTGATTTCTGAAGTGAACTTGGTGGGAGGAAATACCAAGGAATAGTGGGTGGACACTGGAGCTCCACGCCATGTATGTTTAGAAAAGAAAATGTTTTCTACATATAATCCTATGGGTAATGGAAGAAAAATTTTCATGGAAAATTCCTCAACCTCTAAGATTGAAGGAATTGGCAAGGTTGTGCTCTAAATGACTACAAGCAAGTTTCTTACTTTGAAAGATGTACTGCATGTAGCAGAAATTCAAAAGAACCTTGTATCTGGCTCATTGTTGAGCAAAATTCGTTTTAAGTTGGTTTTTGAGTCTGAGAAATTTTCACTCTTTAAGAGTGGATTGTATGTGGGAAAAGGATATTTGAGCAATGACCTGTTTAAGATGAATGTAATGACTATTATTGATAATAATAAAGGTGAATCTTCTGTTTACATGCTTGAGTCATCTAATATATGGCATAGTAGATTGGGTCATGTTAATTATCATACTTTACATAGACTAATCAATTTAAATTTATTGTATAAATTTGAAATTGATTTTAATCATAAATGTGAAACTTGTGTGGAAGCTAAGATGGTTAGAGTATCTTTTAAATCAGTTGAAAGAAGCACTGAACCTCTAGATTTGATACATAGTGATGTATGTGACATGAAATCTGTACAAACTAGAGGTGGTAAGAAATATTTCATCACTTTCATAGATGATTGCACTAGATACTGTTATGTGTACTTGCTAAGGAGCAAGGATGAGGCAATTGAGGCATTCATGCAATATAAGAATGAGGTTGAGAATCAACTCAACAAAAAGATTAAGGTTCTAAGGAGTGATAGAGGTGGGCAATATGAATCACCGTTTGGTGAGTTCTGTTTACAACATGGTATTGTTCATCAAACCACTGCACCTTATTCACCTCAGCAAAATGGAGTTGCTGAAAGGAAAAATAGAACCTCAAAAGATATGATGAATGCAATGTTGATAAGTTCCGGATTACCACAGAACTTGTGGGGGGAAGCTATTCTTTCCGCCAGTTATATTCTTAATAAATTGTCTAGAAAGAAAACCAAAGAGACACCATATGAGTTATGGAAAGGTAAAAAGCCTTCCAATCAATTCTTAAAGGTGTGGGGGTGTTTGGCAAAGGTGGCTGTCCCTATTCCTAAAAGGATATAGATAGGATCAAAATCAGTGGATTGTGTTTTCATTGGTTATGCTCATAATAGCAGTGCATATCGGTTTCTAATTCATAAATCTGACGTTCCTGACATAAATGTGAATACCATTATTGAATCAAGGAATGCAGATTTTTTGAAGAAATATTTTCTTACAAATCCACACAAGTGTCATTCTCATAATCAAGAATTGGTGGAAGAGAGGAATGAGGTTGAGCCTAGACGTAGTAAGAGGGCTAAAATGTCAAAATTGTTTGGTCTAGATTTTCTAACTTATATGTTAGAAGATGAACCTTAAAGCTTCAAGGAAGCTATCTCTACACCTGAGGCGCCATTCTAGAAAAAAGCTGTGAATAATGAGATTGAATCCAAGTATAAGACAAGAGGAAATTAAAGGCTGATGGATCTATTGACAAGTGTCTACTCTTTCTGTGTCTACATCATCATTTGCATTGTGTTTATCAATTTCTATTTATGTGAGGGATTGTTGGAAAAATAGCATGGAGTGAATAAGAAATTGATATTTCTATGTTCACTTGAAGATGCTATTAAAAGTGGTAAAAATCCTGAGTCCCACATAGGAAAGGAAATAGATAATATATGAGTTTATATGCTCATGAGTTGGACATTGGGTAGGGCTTTTGGTATATGTGGACTGGGCCTACTTGTCCAAATGATAATATTTTATTATTTTAATTTTTGAGTTAGTTAGTCTGTGCATAGCAGTTATTACTGAAACAAAGTACATGTTCAGTAATGTATAATTTTACATAGTCTCTCATTCATAAAAACTACTTTTCAGAAAAAACTCTCCTAGTGAGAATATTTTTGTGCATTTCATTCTGTGTCAAAGAGAGAGCAAGAGACATTGAGTGGTTCACAAAGCACGAACTTGTGTGCTTCGTTTTTGTGCTGTAAATCATTTTATCCTAGGAGGCAGAAGTCCATGAGTCTCAAAGCACCACAGTGATTGTGTGAGGGACGAAATCTGCTTTAAGGAGATTGTGTCAAACACAAGACTTGATCTGAATTGTTCATCCTTCACGCATTTGGTCTGTGAGTTTTTAATTATTTACAAATTTCTATTTATATATATATATATATATATATATATATATTCAGTATTTGTTTATCACTGTTATCTTGTACATCTATTTGTGTTATTGCTTATTCTTAGATTTGTATATTGTTCCTTTTGCTTTAGCACCAAAATAAATTGTTGAAATTAGAACCAACATTTGTGAGATCTTTCTAACTCTATCTATTTAATTTTTGTCTTTGCTAATTTTTTAGGGTTTGTTTTGTTGAATCAAAACTTGTTTATTTAACCATATTTTCCAACACTTTTAGTATACGAGCATTCATAAAACAAATAGTTCTTGCACTCCGAAATTCCCATGCGGAACAAACATAGGAGATGAATAATATTACCCCATTAGCAAGTCTTCATGGCTATATAACATATTCTTGACTATTAGCCAGCATATGAAACTATGCTTAAAGATTGCAGCAGAAAACAAGATCATCCTTGACCAAAATCAATGGCAACCCATTTTTAGATCCTAGGAGTTTTAAAGTTCCTAGAGAAAATTCTTGAATGCAAAACCCATTCTTAGACACTACGACTTTTAAAGTTCCTTCTTTGAAGTAATGGGTGACTTGAGATTATTGATACAAATTCTTTGGTATTGCCTTGAGTGGGAATGAAATGATTTTAGGGCTAGTTTGTTGGTGTGAAGGTTCGTGTCCTTTGAGAGTGTGTTTGGAATTTGTCTCTTGATGATTGTTCAAGGTGTATGTTGGTGGTTTGAATTGTTGTCATTGGTTGGACTTTTTAGTGTTCTAAATGGCTTCAAGAATTTTGTCATGTCTTTTTGACTTTGTGTTTCAAATTTTGCTTGAACTTGGAATGAAGTTTTGAAAATTTTCATGTTGACTGTCTTGGTCCTTGGAAGATGAAAGTTTAGTTTCATGGGAGGTGTGAGGCTTTTGAGTGGTTTTGGAATGAGATGCCTATAGTGTGTGTGAGTTCAAGTTGATAATGATGGTGTCTTTTTTTTTTTTTTAAATGCAATTGGGTGTGAGGTGTGTGTGGGTTGATGGTGTGAACATAGGTTCAAGTTCCTTAGGTGTAAAGGAAAGTTTATATTTTTGGAGTGATATGCCCATTGAGTTGTGAAGCTATTTTGAATAGTTTTTTTGGAGTTGTATGTTTGCTTGAGCTTGTGGTAAATGTGTTTTTCTTGATGAATGGGTGTAAGAACCAACTCGTTCTTGAGTTGAAATTTTTGAGTTTTGGGTTTTGTTTTTGCTTAGAAGCTTGCTTGGGCTCATTATTCACTTAACAATTAATCCCTGAGTTCAACTTGCGAAGACCTTTTTTGTTTAGCCTTTGAGCCATTTTCACCATGACCATAATTTTGACGCTAAGCTAGAATTTACCGAGACACTCACATAAATGTGTTGCCTTGGAAGCTTTTCACCTTGTTTTCTTGGCATTATTTTCCAAATGTATTAAAATTGAAGAAGGTCAACATGATGGAACAAGTGGAGTAAAGAAGAAAGAAAGCAGAGTAAAGAAGAAAGAAGGAAAGACTAAAGTGGAGTACACGCCTCAGAGAAACAAGAAGAAAGAAATAGAAGAAGTGACAGATGTCCCTACGTGTCAAAGAAACAAGAAGAAGCAAATAGAAGTGACAGATGTCAAATTGTAATTGGATGTATTAATCATTAGCCAGTTAGTTATTTTTGGTAGAAAATTTGTTAGCTTTCATTAGCATCTGTTTCCGTGTATAAAAGACAGAGGTGATAATTATTTTGTAACTACTTCATTTTTCTTTAATCAAATGAGAAAATTCAGTTACTCAAATCTCTCTCCTTTTCTCTGTTTCTAATATGGTATCCTTTGCCTCCTAGAAAGAGCCCTATAGCTTGTAAATGGGTTTATAGGGTTAAATATCTCCCTGATGGCTCTATTGCAAGATACAAGGCCCGGCTGGTTGCTAAGGGATTCACACAGAAGTTTGGCTTGGTTTATTCTGAGACCTTTTCACTAGTGGCCAAGTCTGTATCAGTCAAGATTGTCCTCACTTTGGCTGCTGTGAAAGGGTGGTTCCTTCACTAAATGGATGTTAACATTGCATTCTTACATGGTGATCTCAATGAAGATGTGTACATGTGTCTCCCACCTAGTTTTCATAGCAAGGGAGAGAATATTGTATGCAAATTAAACAAGAGTCTTTATGGTCTTAAATAGGCATCAAGATAATGGTTTGACAAATTTTCCAAAACCATTCTCCAAATGGGATTTGTTCAATAAAAATCTGATTACTCTCTGTTTACTCACACTCAAGGGACTTCCTTTACAGTACTTTTGGTGTATGTAGATGACATTTTACTTACTGGAAACAATCCTAATTGTGTGAACAATTTGAAGAAGTTACTGGATGATAAATTTGAATTAGAAAACCTTGGTTCTTTGAGGTATTTCTTAGGTCTTGAGGTGGCAAGGACTGATGTAGGCATTAGCTTGACACAAAGAAAATATGCACTTGAAATTTTGAAGGATACTGGTTTTCTTGGATCAAAGCCAGTTAGATTTCCTATAGAGCAGAATCTAAGGCTTTCAAAATATGAAGGGAAGTTGCTAGCAGACCCTGGGATGTACAAAAGGTTAATTGGGAGACCATTGTACTTAACTTTGACTCGGCCTGACATCACTTATGCTGTGCATAGGTTGAGTCAGTTTGTCTCAAAACCTAGAGAGCCTCACTTGCTTGCTGTTCATAGAATTCTTTAGTATATTAAAGGATCACCAGGTAAAGGACTTTTCTTCTTAAGTACTTCTGACTTACACATTAAGTCCTTTTGTGATGCTGATTGGGCTGGGTGCCCTCATATAAGAAGGTCACTGACAGGGTATGCAGTGTATTTAGGAGAAAGTTTGATAGCATGGAGATCAAAGAAACAAGGAGTAGTTTCAAGATCATCAGCAGAGGCTGAGTATAGGGCAATGACTAGTGTAGCATGTGAGATAACTTGGGTACTTCAATTACTTAAGGATTTAAAAATTGAGCATCCCAAACTAGCTATGCTCTTCTGTGATAATCAGGCAGCCTTGTATATAGCTGCTAATCCAGTCTTCCATGGGAGGACTAAGCATATTGAGGTATACTCTCATCTGGTCCGAGACAAAATTTTGGAAGGAATGTTTAAAACTTTTCATGTGAATTCAAATGCTCAGGTAGCTGATGTATTTACCAAAGCTTTAGGCTTCAATTCTTTCACTAGATTGACACAGAAGTTGGGTTTGCAATATATTTTCATGCCAAAGCAGTTGCCAACAGAGCTGCTGACTGCAACTCATCTCCAAGTCCATAATCTTCCAGTTCAGGACTTGGAGGGGAGTATTAAAATTGAAGAAGGTCAACATGATGGAACAAGTGGAGTAAAGAAGAAAGAAAGTAGAGTAAAGAAGAAAGAAGGAAAGACTAAAGTGGAGTACACGTCTCAGAGAAACAAGAAGAAAGAAATAGAAGATGTGACAAATGTCCCTACGTGTCAAAGAAACAAGACGAAGCAAATAGAAGTGACAGATGTCAAATTGTAATTGGATGTATTAATAATTAGCCAGTTAGTTATTTTTGGTAGAAAATTTGTTAGCTTTCATTAGCATCTGTTTTCGTGTATAAAAGACAGAGGTGATAATTATTTTGTAACTACTTCATTTTTCTTTAATCAAATGAGAAAATTCAGTTAGTCAAATCTCTCTCCTTTGCTCTGTTTCTAATAAAATGTCATTTCATTATTGATTTTAGGCTTCAATGTGTTCACATGAATGACTTTGGAATGAAGTTTTTTGCACACATCTTCTCTTGTGAATGTGACTTTCATGCTACAATGATTAGGTTTTTCTTGCATTTAATCTTTTTCCTCTGTATTTGCCCAGTTTATGCCATGTGTAAGATTAACCTGTGCGGATTTGATCTTGAATGCAGAAGACCATAACTTGCGAGAACAGAGGTTCCTTGAAGAATTTGTGGATACGTTGGAGAAACAAAGACCCTTAATTTGGTAACAAGATCCAAGTAGATGGTGTCCAAGAACAGAAGGATTTGCGGACAAGATGCAAATGTGACTCTTTTGGCTTTTAAACAATTATGCTTAACTTGAAGGCCAAAATGTGAATTTTCGTGTAAGGACCTTTATGTTGCGCATGATTAGAAGTGTATTGATCCTTAGCATAGGAGATAGTGAGCTTGCAGTATCTCCCCTCACTCGAAAACTTAGGTTGAGTTGGAAATTATGATTGGGTGGAGTTGCCTATGCCACTATACTACATTATAGTACAGTTCTCCTTCTCCCAATGTGCCACAAAGAGCATTGGTGGCCTTGTGACTGTATGGGTGGTAACTTCTTGCTTAAGTCCTTGCTTGCTCTTATGATTAGTCACATCTTCTTCTTCTTCTTCTTGTAGATTTAGGCATATGAGTGTTTTGGCGAGGTCCAAGCTGTAACGGAGTAGAAGGAGTTTGTCTACCCCTGTATAACCTGAGGGTCTTCGAGCAATCAAGTATGAGGTTGCAAAGATTGACACCCTATACAAGATTGGTGCCGACACTACACATTGACGACTTTGCCATTGATGATGTAAGTTCTTTTCTTGGTTTTCTTTGTTCTGCATTTTTATTTGATGTCAATATCTGACACTTTTGCTTGCATTTTTTATGCAGATGACTCTGAATCCATGGTCTAAAGTTCAAGTTCTTCTGAATTCTCCTGTGTAGCCCTTCGCAGGTGCCAAAAATTGTTTTAAGTCACCATTGGGTAGGTACCAGTTTCTTGGAGACCATGTACTCATTCAAGTCAACCACTCATACCCTTCAGTACTTCTGAGAGACACTCCAGCTAGGGACAAAGCCGCATTATTGTATACTGAATGCTTGAAACTACCGTTAGGATGCATGTAACATGGTGAGAATTGGACTGAATCAATTGAATTATCATCCTTCACTAGAACCTCCTATTATGGGTGCCTTCAGCCTTGGCACAACTATTTCAGGGAAAAAAGGAGAAAACCTGGACCACCTATAAAAGCTATCCAGGCTAAATTACTTATGACAAAGAAGTACTTCGCATTGCAAAAGTGGTTTCTGATTTTGATTGTGGCTTTCAGAAATCTGTGGTTTTTCATTTTCATTTTCATTTGTTGACAAAAATCTCACTGACTTTGTTGATTTTATGCCATTTGATGTGACATACATATCTATAATTTCATTGATAGATCAACTTTATTATGTTTTGACTGTGTTTGGCACTACTGCAAAGTTATGTATCTTGTTCATGTGTTCTGGTTTCTTTGGTTGCTCCTTTCAGAAGAATGCACCATGCCCTGTTTTAACCTAAAATTTAGGTTTTTCCTTATATAAATCATGATCTTTTGAATACAACTTTTTGTATGCTCTCTCTCTCTTCCCTACAATTTTTGCATGCTTTCTCGTAATCATGCTTGTTAGAAATTATTGAACAGGTTCATTTGTCATTCACATAAAGGCCTAATGAGCACTTCTACAAAAGATTGGGGTTGTTGGCTATTGTTTAAATTAGGACTTGTGATCTTCCCCTTTTCCTTTCAAACAACAGTTGATTTCTGAATTACACTGCACCAATATTAGGTCATCTCACATTCAAAGTCAAGAATATTTTGAGAGGAACCTCTGTTGCATGTATGTCATGAATTTCGGATGCAAAAATTGTGGAGGCTAGGATGATTACCTGATTTTTTTTTTCAGTAATGTGGGTGCCAGTGGCCAAGAATGTTTAAAGTAATTACTAGTGAAGCAATATATGAAGATGACAGTCGTGCATTTATAATAAAGCATTGCCTCAACAAGGTATCTGATAACCGTGCTATTCTGCTAATATCCATATGCATATGCATATTAAAGGAACATTGAATTTCTAATCGTTTGCCATGCGTATTATGTGACAGACACTATATGACCTTTAATATTTTTTCTGAATAATATACTACTAATAATCATTTGTGTATGCTATTGACATGGAATATTCATGTATTGATTGGATCAGCTTACATCAACTAAATTTATAAGTTGGTATATAGTTTGGACCTGGCTTGAACTCAAAGTCTCAATCCAATATCATTTAAAAGTTTCAAAACGATTTCCTTCTGCAATTGGATGAGTTTATTTTTATTGGCTTATTTTGTTTAAGAGATAAGCTCTGTAAAAGTAGATTTGTACCTTGAAAGGATGGTAATTTAAAAAGTTGTACATAATCTTATACGGAAAATAAGTTGGCATTTTAAGCTAAAAGAGTTGTACATAGAAGGCAACCTAATCTAGCTTGTATGTTGTGGTTTTGGAGTTTTTTCGCATCAGTGAGAATACCTAGTTTAGCATAGAATTTGAATGATTTATATGCTAGTTAATTAAGCAAAAATTTTACATTGGCTGCTACTGTCTTTCAGTATATGAGCATTTATAAAAAAAATGGTTCTTGCACCGCAAATTTTCCATGCAGAACAAACATAGGAGACCGATATTGCTACCCCATTAGCAGGCCTATCACGGGTATATAACATTTTCTTGGCTATTAGGCAACATATGAAGGTATGCTTTTGAGATTGCAGCAAAAAACCAGATCATCTTCAACCATTGACATCAATGGCTACCCAATCTTAGACCCTAGGAGTTTTTTTGGTATCAAATCAACTAAAATTTAGAAATCAAGTAAAAGGAATTGGTTGATGCATATTTATTCATTATTGCTTTCAGTTGTAGGGCTAGCCCATCTATGACCTCTGAAAATAAATACACTGGTTCCATGTTCATTCACTATCATTCCCAATGAATTATTAGGATTTGTTTTCTATAATCTTATGTATCTGCAGGGTCCATTGTTGCCATCGCTTCTCAATTGGAGGTAAGGTTGAAATATTTTGATGAAGCCCCTATTGAAAATGAAGATTGTTCTAATTCTTCGCAATCCTTATTGGCTTAGGCCCCTTATTGTTTGTTCTAGTAATAGGATCATCTAATATTTGGAACTTGCAAACTTTTGTGGTGATGTGGATGACTGTGTGTTATTTGTTCCCTGATTATATCAAATTCTTTGCTCTCTTTTATCTTGATGCTGTATGAGTGGGTGGGAGGAGCTTAATGGATTCTTCTTTTTTGCATTACAAATTGATTAGTTAGAGTAGTCATCATTTGTGGAATGACCATTTATATTTCCTTTGTTCTATATGGTATTTTGATATCAGTTCAATTTTGTTGTTTTATAAAATTTACAATAAATATGTTTAGGAAACGGTTGATGTCTTGTTCTATCACGATCAAGTCTTTGGATCTCCTTTGCAGGCTGAAGTTACCATTTCAAAGCTAACAGAGGAGAGGAGTTCAAGCATTCAAGATGTAAGAGTCTAACAAAGAGAAACTTGTAACTTCTTGAACTCCATTCTTTTCTTATAGTTTCTTTTGGTATGCTTAAAGTCGGTGAGTTCTGCCATAAGCATTGCAATGCTTCTTCTTTTTTCCCCCTCCTAGTGCAACGGGATTTATCAACTATAAAAATCTTATATGTTCACTATCTGCATATGTATTAAGTTTATTAAAAAGTTTTAGGTCCTGCCCTTTTTCTGTAGAGACCAGCAGCTCATATGTCCCGGCCCCAAGGTTACTTGAACATTCTCTTCTCTCCTCTTCATTTTTTTTTTCAACGTGACCTAATCTAATTTTTCTATTTCTTACATGTTATGTAACAAGGGTATAATAGTCAATTTATATAAATTATATTTTCCATCCTTTCATTTTTCTCTCCAACCGAACAAAAGAGTTTTTCACCCTCCTATTTTTCCACCCCTCCAATCGAACACACAAGAGGGAAAACTAAATATTTTCCATCTTCCCACTTTTCCATCCTCCCACAATTTTCCACTCTTTCAACCGAACGGGCCCTTAAATTTTTAATAGCACCTATTAGAAGAATGACTCAGATGAAAGGAAAATGGATTTTTGACCCAGCTGGAGAACATTTCTTCTAGAACTGCCTTTAATTTATCTTTCTCATGGTGCTGAGTTTGTGATTCTGAGAAACTCATTACTTTGTCTGTGGGAGAAGATCCTATTATTATGCATACAAGGTTTTTGCATTAGGGTGTATAATGTATCTCTATGAAATATTAACAGATGTGGTGGCTCTGCTTATCCTTAATAAATCTCCGTAGTGTAATGAACCGAAATGTATTATAAGGTGTAATTTTTGTAATCACATCATTAGCCTTGTAATCAAGAATAGTCAAGTTAGTTGTAAGATTGCAAGAGGTGGAGCCAAGTTGGTTACAAGTTGTTGGTTGCTTATTTGGCTAATAAGATTTGCAAGCAACTTCTATAAACACTTGTTGATGATGCCGAAATTCACCAGTAAGCTATGTGATACTCACAAGAGCGAAATAAAACCTACACAATAAAAAGAAGAGACCTAGCAGAGAGCACAAGTGTGGTACTGGCCAAAAACCCTCCGAAGGTCAAGTTAGAAACCTTATTTTCAACACTAGATTGCTAGAGTTGAGTTAATTATGCGTACCTTGGTTTGTGAGGGTTTTGGAGTATTTATAGTCGCGTAGAGCCAAAGTCTATGCCTTGGTTAAGAAATCTTTTCCTTCTAGGGGAGTGACTCCTTTTCCTTATAGGAGTCTTCTTTGTTTGGGCTTGAGCGTGTTGGTCAAGCAAAACCATGGTAGTCCTAATGTAAGCCGCAACCAAGCTTGTATAAAAGGCCTTGGAGTCCAACACCTGCCAAGTGTCACACACGTCCGTCCACCATGTGTCTGTCATCTATTTTACCTCTTCAGCTGCCCCCCATTCCATGAATCCGTCACCTTCTCCCGATGGGTCCATGGAATGAGTTGCTTCCATTCTTATAAATCCGTCATGTATTCCCTGCGGATGGAGTGCCAGGTTGGATTAGGGTCATAAATGCACTTGAGGACATGTGGTAAGCCTTGATTGATAGCTTAATGCAATCGAGGTGTCTCTTCGTTGGTTGCGCCGCTCCCCCTATATATATATAACCTGTCCCTTTCATTTTCACATTTTGGAAAAATATTTGCTGATCAGAGCTTATTCGTCCTCTGTGTGACTGTCAGCTTACGGATTTACCGTTTAGTCACTTCATTCAATTTCTTCTGTCGTATCCTTACTCCATTCAACTGTAAGTTTTCTTCCCCTTTTTTATTTATTTGTACGTTGGTCCGTTGTCTGTGTAGAACTAGTGTCTTAGGTTTCCTTCTTCGTCATTTGTAGGTGTCCGATGTCTAGTGAGACTTCTAGCGGTCAATCTTTTGTCCGTGAGGGAGCGGACTATGAGGAGGTGTACCCGTCAGGTCAGGGAGACCCGGGTACCTCTGTTGAGGAGAGGGAACCATCATCCAGCTCTCCTTCCTATGCGGAAGAAGAAGGGCGAGGTGAAGATGGATCGGAGTATGACTTAAATGATGATGTAGAAAGTGTAGATCCTCCCGTCCGGTCTGTGATAGGCAAAGATGGGTTAAGAGAGTTTGTCCTGCTCCCTACGTGGATGGTGAACCACTTTACTTCCTCCATCAGCCCTCAACATTTCAACACCCTTAGGGAAAAATACCAGATACCAAACACCATACCCCTCCGTCTACCATTCAAGTCTGAGAGGTGCTACTATAAAGGTCTTGAGGACGTCAGTGTGTATGAGCAAATGCTTAAGGCGGGCCTTCACTTTCCCTTGAGTGCCTTGCACCGTCGTCTCCTTCAATATTTGGGTTTGTCCGTCACCCAAATCTCACCCAACGCCTGGAGAGTTTTCCTGAGTGTTGAGGTTTTGTACGGCGTCATGTCCCATGGGACAAGACGGTTAACAGTGGAGGAGTTCTTCAACTGTTACCGTTCGACTGAGATAGTTAAGTCGAAGGGAATGTATAGCTTCACTTCGAGGAGTTCGTTACTTAGGTTGGTGTCCAAGACCCAGATTCCAATCGCAACTGGAAGAATAGATATTTCTTCCTTCAAGGGGATGCCTAGATGGGTTGTCCTGATGATTTTGAATTTACGCCCGTCGACAAGACGTGGGGCATATTGTCACCGTCCGGTATGCATCCGTCTTTATTTGTTTTATTGTCTAGTTTTGATGTCATTCTAACCGTCTTGTTTTTCTTAGCGCGTAGCCGTCCAGACATTACCACCGAGCAGTTTGGTTTTCTTGAAAGCATTTTCCAGAAGGCCGACCTGTCAGAGAGGACGTGGGGGAAGCTCGTTACTTTGGATCAAGGAAGTCAATACCGTATCGGAGGCTGTACCGGTTTGGCCACCGGTACGGTATATTTCGGATACCGGTCAATACCGGTATACCGTTTCGGGTTTACCTCTACTTTATATATTTAATATATATACACACACACTAAATCCAAATTAAGTAAAAAAAATTGGAGAGATCAAAGATCAGGTGAAATAATGAAATTATCTATAAAATACTTTCATTATTGATTATTTTAGAGACAAAAACTTTCACAATTACCAAAAAAAAAAAAACACAACATTTTGTGTTTCGGTCCGGTACGGCCGGTACGCAGCCGGTATGGCCGAAATTCACTGGTATGGCCGGTACACGACCGGTACGGCCGGTATTTTTTTCGGTACAAAATAAGAGTGTACCGGTACCGGTGCACTGGCCGGTACGGTATGTACCGGCCGGTACGGCCGGTACCGGTACGGTATTGGCCACAGTGCTTTGGATACCATCCATTGGTACTGTGAAGGTCCTGAGCCATCCTCTGCTGCAATCAAATATGACTCGGGAATACGTAAACGTAAGTCCCTTTTTGACTAAGTGTTGTTGGCCTTATTATGTTTAACGTTTCTTACCGTCTACTTTCTTATAGAAATGGACGATGCCAAAAGGAGAGCCCTTATCAAGCAGCAGGCTGCCAATAAGAAGAAACTTGGGGGCGATCTTCCCCCTAAAACGGGTCTATCCCAACCATCTACTAAACGAGGGCCAGAGAAGACTGACCGTCCCAGTAAAAAGCAAAGGCTGGTGACGGGTCTTCCAGCCATCCAGGCTTCAGCAAAGTTGCCCCCTAAGCTTGGCGTGGGAAGGGTAAAGGCCTCATGACCAATCCTGACCTCATCCAGGAAAGAGCTCCCGTCCTGCTTAGGGAAGACCCTCAGTACGCCCTCGCTCAGTTGACTTCTATCATCAAGGAGGAAGACTATGAGGATATTGGCAACCATGCAACGGAAGCCATGGGGGAGACGGCCTTGTTTAGCCTTGCCCAGGTAACATACTCGTCCACTACCTGCTTCGCTTGGAATCGTCCTGCTTATATGCTAATTTGTTTGTTCCTGATGCAGACGGTTCTAATGGCAAAAGGACTAATGGACCGCTGCCTGGCTCGTGAGAAGTCCTTGGCGTGCGTCCGTGCAAAGGCCAAGACGGCGGGGGAGGAGCTGGACGAGCTAAAGCTCTGGAAGCTTCGTCATGAACAGAAGCTGAAAGCGTCCGAGCAAGCTTGTGAAAACTTGGAAAAAGAAGTTGAGCTTTTAAGGGAGACGGTGAAGGCTAATGACGACAATATCCATCGAGCAAGGGTTGAAGCCGTCCAGGAGTATAGAGATTCTGATGCACTATTGACGAAACTAGGAACTTCTTTTTTTGACGGGTTTGACGACTGTCTCCATTAGGTGAAGGCCTCATTTCCTGATCTTAGTGTCGGTCATATTAATATTGATGCTGGAGGTCAGACCCCTGCTCATACCGTCAACTCTGAGGGGACCGCCGAACTTTTTGGTGAAGTCCTTAATGAAGATGAGGCCCCCGGGAATGGTGATACAGGACCCGTCCATGATGATGTCCATCCACCTGAGCCTGACGGTCCTGGCGCCTAAGCTGATGCCCCCTAAGTCGGAGAATAGTTTTTTTTTTTTAAGAACATTTGGCTATGTAATTTTTGAACCGTCATATGTAACCTTTTGTAAACAATTTTATTCAAGTAATTTCATCCGTCGCATTTGTTTGAATGTTTTAATCGCTGTTCATTTGTCGTTTATCCTGTAAATAATCACCCGTCCACCTTGTCGACTTGGTAAACATCAGCTTCTTGGATACTCCCTCCACTTTCGTGGACTTAGTAAATATCACTCTTTTTTGAGATGATTCGTCCATTTTGTGGACAGCAAATATCATCCTTTTGGGATGATCCGTCCACTTTATGGACTTAGTAAATATCATCCTTCTTTTGGGATGATCCGTTCACTTTGCGGACTTAGTAAATATCATCCTTTTGGGATGATCTGTCCACTTTATGGACTTAGTAAATATCATTCTTTTGGGATGATCCATCCATAAATCGTCCACTTTATGGACTTAGTAAATATCATCCTTTTGGGATGATCCGTTCACTTTATGGACTTCGTAGATATTATTCTTCTTTTTGGATGATCCGTCCACTTTATGGACATGGTAAATATCATCCTTTGGATGATCCGTCCATTTTGTGGATTGCAAATGTTGATGATCTGTCCACTTTATGGACTTAGTAAATATCATCTCTTAGATGATCCGTCCACTTTGTGGACCGCGAATATTATCCTTCTTTGGATGATCCGTACACTTTGTGGACTTTGTAAATATCATTTCTTGGATGATCCGTCCACTTTGTGGACTTTGTAAATATTATCTCTTGGATGATCCGTCCACTTTGTTGGCTTGACTATTATGGAAGTTGGTGAAAATCTCAATCCGTATGTTCTGAAAAACTCCTCTTATTATAATGGATACGTAGAACATTGTCTATAAAAAATAAGAAAGTCGCCTTTGGGCGTTTAAAAAGTATTGTAGGAAATAAGAACTATAACTGTATACTAGAAAAGATAGACTGGAAATGAGGAGTGTAGTAGTGCTGCTGCTGTCGTCTTCTATTGATAACACTTTTTCAGGTACTCTGCATTTCATGGGTGGCTTAGCTTCTTTCTGCTCAGGGTCTCTAGATAGTATGTTCCCTTCCTGTGCCATGATGTGATCCTGTATGGTCCGTCCCAGTTCGGTCCAAGCTTTCCTTGTGTGGCGTCCCTTATAGTGCTGAATACTTTCCTTAGGACAAGATCTCCGACTTGGAAGTCTCTATGCCTAACTCTAGAGTTGTAGTGTTTCACCATCAGGTCCTGGTACCGTGCTATCCTTTGTTCTGCGGCTGCCCTGAGTTCGTCCACTAGATCAAGTTGTATGCGCATGGCATCATCGTTCCTCAGCTCATCATGGTGCTCAACGCGGTAGCTCGTAAGCCCCACTTTTGCCGGTATGACCACCTCAGTGCCGTATGCCAAGCGGAACGATGTCTCTCCTGTCGGTGTTCTTGCTGTTGTCCTATACGCCCACAAGACACTTGGTAATTCGTCCGGCCATATACCCTTTGCCCCCTCAAGACGAGTCTTGATGATTTTGAGCAAGGATCGGTTTGTGACCTCAACTTGTCCGTTGGCTTGTGGGTGTGCGGGTGACGAGTAGTGGTTCTTTATTCCTAGCTGGGAACAGAAATCCCAGAATGCTTCGTTGTTGAATTGCTTGCCATTATCCGAAACCAGCACTCTTGGTATGCCATACCCACAGATAATATTTCTCCATACAGAGTTGCGGATATTTTTCTTCGTGATGGTGGCCAAAGCCTCAGCCTCCACCCATTTGGTGAAGTAGTTGATGCCAACCACTAAGAACTTTAGCTGCCTTGCCGCTATTGGGAACGGGCCCATGATGTCGAGCCCCCACTGTGCGAACGACCATAGGGCCGTCATAGGTGTGAGCTCTTTTGTAGGTTGCTTTATGAGGTTGCTAAAGCACTGGCACTTGTCACAGGATCTGACGTATATGTTGGCATCCTTTTGCATCGTTGGCCAGTAGTATCCTGCCCTGAGGAGCTTGTGCACTAAAGACCTTGATCCTGAGTGATTCCCGCAAATCCCTTCGTGGACCTCCCTCATGACATATTCTACTTCTTCAGGAGTGAGGCATCTCAAATAGGGTCGAGAGAAACCCCTTTTGTATAGAACATTTTTCATTGTGATGAACCGAGATGCTTTAACTCTTAGCTTCCTCGTAGCCTCCTTATCGTCTGGTAACAGGCTGTCTTTCAAGTACGCAGCTATGGGAGTTATCCAGCACTGCTCATTGCTTACTTCCTGTAAACCCGTACCATCTATTAGTGGTGATGTTTGAACGAAGGATAATACCTGGTCGAGAATAGTCATTGGTTCCGCGGAAGCTGCCTTTGCAAGCTGATTAGCTTTTTGGTTTTCCTCCCTTGGGACTTGAATCAATTCGACCTGGAGGTTGCACATTCGACTTTTCACTTCATCGAGGTACTTCTTCATTCTTTCGCCCCTGCATTCGTAACTCCCATTAATCTGGTTGGTGATGACTTGGGAATCGGAGTAGACAACCATTCTTTCTGCCTCTGCAGCAATGGCGAGGTCCAATCCGGCCACCAGAGCTTCATATTCTGCTTCATTATTTGTTGTTGAAAAGCACAAACAGATCATGCACTTAATCTTATCCCCCTCGGGTGTGCGAATTACCACATCGATTCCTCCCACATGCTTGTTAGAGGATCCGTCTGTATGAACACTTCATACGGGAGGCTCACCTGTGCCCTAGTTGGTAAACTCCGCAATGAAGTCTACCAGGATTTGTCCTTTTACTGCGGGCCGAGGTCGATAGCGAACGTCATACTCGCTTAGCTCAATCGCCTACAATGCCATCCGTCCTGCTGCTTCGGGACTACTCATCGCTCTTCTTAGGGGCTGGTTTGTCATGACGTTTATGACATGCGCTTGAAAGTACGGTTTGAGCTTTCTTGCCGCGGTTACCAATGCGAAGGCTAATTTTTCCATTAGTGGGTACCTCTCTTTTGCTCCTCTGAGTGATCTACTTATAAAGTACATAGGCCTCTGTATTCTATCTTCTTCTCTAATGAGAGCCGCACAAACAGCCGCTGGGGAGACAGCTATATATAGAAACAGCTCTTCACCTTGCTTCGTTGGGCTTAGCAATGGCGGAGATGAGAGGTATGTCTTCAAATCTTCAAAAGCCTTCTGGCACTTGCCCGGCCATTTGAATGATTTCCTTAATGTGCGAAAGAATGGTAGGCATTTGTCCGTTGCCCCTTGAAACGAATCTGTTTAGGGCGGCTATCTTGCCATTTAAGCTTTGGACCTTCTTCAGTGTCTTTGGGGGAGCCAAGTCCACTATCGCCTTGACCTTCTCTGGGTTGACCTCGATACCTCTTTGAGATACCATGAAACCCAAGAATTTCCCTGCCGTGATCCCGAACGCGCATTTGCTAGGTTTTAGCTTCATGTTATAGGACCGAAGGGTGTTAAAAGTTTCCCGGAGCTCGCTTAGATGATCGCATTCGGGAACACTTTTTACCAGCATGTCGTCCACGTAAACTTGCACATTCCTCCCAATCTGATTTACGAACATCTTATTCATCAGCCTTTGGTACGTGGCCTAGCGTTCTTAAGCCCAAAAGGCATTACTTTATAGCAAAAGAGCCCTTGACTAGTAATGAACGACGTTTTCTCTTGATCCATTTCATCGCGCTTGATCTGATTGTAGCCGGAGAATGCGTCCATGAAACTTAAAAGCTCATGTCTTGCAGTCAAATCTACTAGGGCATCAATACGCGGTAGAGGATAATTGTCTTTCGGGCAGGCCTTGTTTAGATCCGTGAAGTTAACACACATTCTCCACTTCCCGTTTGTCTTCTTGACCATTACTATATTCGCTAACCAGTCTGGGTAGTGTACTTCTCGTATGAAACCTGCTTCCTGCAATTTTTGGACTTCCTCGGCGATAGCCCGATCCCTTTCTGGAGCAAATACTCATTTCTTCTGTCGGATGGGAGAGAATGAAGGCGACACATTCAGCTTATGTACTATTACTGTCGGATTGATCCCCGGCATGTTCTCATGGCTCCATGCAAATATGTCCCGATTTTCTCTCAGGAACGCGGTTAAACTTTGCCATACCGAGTGACTGGCCATTGTACTAATTCACGTGGTCCATCCAAGCCTTGAGTCATCAAGTGTTACTTCTTCTAGTTTTTCTACTGCTTCAGCCGCAGCCCACTGTCCTTCGACATTTAGCGTTTGTATGTGATCGTCCATCTCCATCATGGCAACATAGCATTCTCGTGCTGCTGCCTGATTCCCGCGCAGCTCTCTGACTCCATATTCGGTAGGAAACTTAATCATCAGATGATAAGTCGAAGTTACAGCTTTCCATGCATTGAGAGTAGGTCATCCAAGGATTGCGTTGTAGGCAGATGAACAATCAACTACCAGAAAAACCACATCCTTGGTGATTGATGTGGGTGATCTCCCACCGTTACGGACAATGTGACGGCACCAAGGGGATAGACTCTTGTTCCTCTAAATCCAACGAGGGGAGCGTTGGTTGGAACCAGTTGCTTTTTACTAATTCCCTTCTGTTGAAATGCGGGGTAATAAAGGATGTCCGTCGAACTTCCGTTATCAACCACTACCCGATGCAAGTTGTAATCCCCAGCCCGTATGTTGACCACGAGCGCATCGTCATGTGGATGGTGAAGGCATCGGGCATCCTCTTCTGAAAATCCGATAGTTGGGATATCGATTCGCGTCACCTTTAGTGTCGGGCCCGTCATCTTTCTATACTATCCGCATGTAAGTTTTACGAGCCCTTTTGGACGGTCCTGTGGTACCTCCGACAATCATCCTTATATCTGCAATGGGTGGTCTTGGGTGCTTGTTCTCCCGTTGGGGGGGCTGGTCCTGTGGCAGATTCATCCCTTCTTTATTGACAAACCTCTGCAGCTTCCCTTGCCTAATGAGCGCCTCGATTTGTTGCTTTTAGTCGTAGCAGTCAGATGTGTCGTGGCCATGGTCATGATGGAAGCGGCAGTACTTGCTTCTTGACCTTTTATTGGGATCCCCCTTCAGCTTACTGGGGTACGTCAAGGCCTCCTCATCCTTTATTTGCATCAGTACTTGGTCAATCGGGGCCGTCAGAGGGGTGAAGCTGGTGAATTTCCCCATGGGTGGTTTCGGACGTCTATCCTCCTTTCGTTCCTCCATTCTAGCCTTCTTTTGTCCCCTCTCTGATCGTGCTTCCTCCTACCTCTCCCTTTTCCTAGGCTTATCTTCTCTTGCTATCAGTGCATCTTCCGCGTTCATGTACTTCGTTGCCCTGTAAAGTACCTCGGACATAGTTTTCGGATCATTCTTATACAGGGAGAAGAGGAACTTACCTTTTCGCAGCCCGTTAGTAAATGCTGCTACTTGTATCTTATCGTCTGCTTCGTCTATCGAAATGGCCTCTTTGTTGAACCTTGTTATATATGAACTCAGGGTCTCGTCTTCACGTTGTCTGATGCTCATCAGGCATGCCGTGGACTTCTTGTACCGGTGGCCCCCGATAAAGTGTGACACGAATTGAGCGCCTAGTTCCTTAAAGGTGCTAATTGAGTTAGGCGTCAATCTGCCATACCAGACCCTTACGGATCCTTTCAATGTAGTAGAGAAGGCCCTACACATAATCTCTTCTGGCACTCCTTGAAGGTGCATTATAGTCTTGAAGGACTCTAAATGGTCTAAGGGGTCTTTGGTTCCATCGTAGCTCTCCACCTGGGGCATACGAAACTTCGGGGGAAGAGGGCACGAAGTGACATGTGCCGTGAAGGGCGAATCAGTTTGGTGGACCAGGTCCTCGAGGTCGCTAGATATTCGTCCTTTGAGGGCGTTCATCATCACATCTATTCATTCCCGAATCTCCTGCATCTCTGCGGCGATGTGGGGTGGTAAAGTCTCAAAAAGGGCTGGCTGATTGGTATCTCACCTCTCCAGCCTGGTTGGAGCGTTGCTGCCCTCAGGTCCGTCGGGGTTCCTCCTTTCAGCGCTTGTTCCTTCCTGGTCTTCCTCTTGTATTCCGGGATGTGCATTCTTCTGATGTAACTGTTTTTCTAAGTCGTGATTCTGTTTGGTCAGGCATTCGACCGCCACTGCCAATGTTTGAACCTGTCTTTCTAGCGCCATAGTGTGCGGTTCGTCACCCTGGTTGTTGGTTGTTGCCATCCATCTTGTGAGAGCCATGCAACTTTTTGTCTTAGGAGCAAGGTGACGTTTGATCACCCTAGTTTGTCTCTTTCCCAAAGACGGCACCAACTAATGATGCCGAAATTTACTAGTAAACTACATTGTCCTCATGAGAGCGAAATAAAACCTACATAATAAAAAGAAGAGACCTAGTAGAGAGCATTGGTGTGGTACCGGCCAAAAATCCTCCGAAGGTCAAGTTAGAAACCTTATTTTCAACACTAGAGTGCTAGAGTTAAGTTAATTATGCGTACCTTGGTTTGTGAGAGTTTTGGAGTATTTATAGTCGCGTAGAGCCAAAGTCTGTGCCTTGGTTAAGAAATCTTTTCCTTCTAGGGGAGTGACTCCTTTCCCTTATAGGAGTCTTCTTTGTTTGGGCTTGAGCGTGTTGGTCAAGCAAAACCATGGTAGTCCTAATGTAAGCCGCAACCAAGCTTGTATAAAAGGCCTTGGAGTCAAACACCTGCCATGTGTCACACACGTCCGTCCACCACCTGTCCGTCATCTATTTTACCTCTTCACTTGTAATCCATAGTCGTAGAGATTTTGTTGTTCTAGAAACTTGGTGAAGAATCAGGCAGCATACGGGAGGATTTGTGGTACAGTTTGTGATTTGCCTGCTGCTGTGGCGCTTGGGCAACAGGTTGTACTGAAGGGCTCGAAAACAATCTGTCATCTATCATTTATGGAGCAATTAGCTCCTAGTGCAACTGCTGCAGAATAAAGAGTGCGAGTAGATGGGAGAGTTGTGACAAGTTTGGAACTTGGCACTACCATGTAGTTTATTGTTGCAATGGTTGAGCAATTGTATGGGAATGAGAAATCTAAAGAGGTTTATGATCCATTGGATATACTTTCCAACCATGGGAATGAATATGCCATAAACTGAACTATATCCAGTGGAGCGAACGTTTGATTATTTTCCCAAGATTCTTGCACCTATTACTAATAATGGCAATGAGGACTAAAATGAATGAAAGTAAAATTAGATGACTGAGTTGAAAAAACTTAGAGATTTAATTTTTCATTTTATCGTTAAATTTATTATGGGATCCACCATATGTGTGAGATGAGATAGCACCACATTACTATATTGTTGAAGTACCTAATAATTTTCCAGTCCTCTCAACCTCTCTCAACAGTTTACATTATGAAATTTGACTATTCTACTCCAATCATGGGTGACCATATCATTATCAAGACAATTTTTTTTTATAGCAACAAATCTCTATTTTATTTTTTCTTCTATATTTCTATTATCATGTCAGATCAACTAAAATTTTGAAATTAATTAAAAAAAGAAAGGGGGAAAAAAAAAGAATTGATTGATGCATATCCATTTGTTATCTCTTTCAGTTGTGGGGCTAGCGTGTTATATGACTTCTGGAAAACAATGCATTGGTCTCTTGCTCTTCAAATTTTTTAAATTAAAAAGAAATTAAATTAATGATTGAAAAATATTTTCCAGAATATTTTTTTTTTATAGAAAATTTTAACAAAAGTTGACAAAAAGGCCTTAATTGAATAAATCTTAAACTTAGATGATTGAAATAAACCAAAACAAAGTTAGAAAACTAAATGAAATTTGAATAAACTTAAAGGGTCAGTTATGCATTTTATCCTTAAATTTTTAATGACTTTCACCATATGTGTGAGAGGAGAGGGGACCACGTCACTATAATCTCGAAGTACCTAATAATTTTCTAGTTCTCTTAACAGTTTTCATTATGAAATTTGACTATTCTGCTCCAATTGTGAGTGACCATATCATTATCAAGAATTTTGTTTTATAATGACAAATTTCTATTTTATTTTGTCTTCTATATTTCTAGTATCATATCAGATCAACTAATATTTTGAAACTAATTAAAAAAAGAAAGGAAATAAAAAATTGGTCGATGCATATTCATTCGTTATCTCTTTTAGTTGTCGGGCTAGTGCATTATATGACCTCTAAAAAAGAATGCACTATTCTCTTGTTCTTGAAATTGTTTAAATTAAAAAAAAAATCAATTAATGATTGAAAAATATTTTTTGGATTTTTTTTTTCAAAAAATTTAACAAAAGTTGATGGAAAGACCCTAATTGAATAAATTTGAAATTTATAAAACTGAAATGAACGAAAGTAAAGTTAGAAGTTTGAGATGAAATTTAATGAAATTTAGAGGGTTAATTTTACATTTTATCCTTAAATTATTATGGGGTTCACCATATGTGTGAGACAAGAGGGCATCACATCATTATACTTTTGAAGTACTTAATAATTTTCCAATTCTCTCAACCTTTCTCAACAGTTTTCATTATGAAATTTGACTATCCTACTCCAATCGTGAGTGACCATACCATTATCAAGAATTTTATTTTATAACAACGAATATCTATTTTATTTTGTCTTCTATATTTCTAGTATCATATTAGATCAACTAAAATTTAGAAATTAATTAAAAAAGAAAAGAAATAAAAAAATTGGTCGTTGCATAACCATTCGTTATCTCTTTCAGTTGTGGGGCTAGCGCATTATATGACCTCTGAAAAATAATGCACTGGTCCCATGTTCATTCACTATCTTTCCCCTAATGAATAATTAGTTTTTGCATTCTATATAATCTTATGCATCCACTATGTGTCCACTGGGACCATTGTTGCTATCGCTTCTTAATTAGAAGTTAGGTTGACATTTTATTTATGATGAAGCCCCTATTGAAATTGAAAATGAAAATTGTTCTTTAGTAATTCTTCTCAGTCCTTATTGGTTCGGGCCCCTTACTGTTAGTACTACTTGGATCATCAAACATTTGGCCCTTCACAAAATTTTGTGGTGATGGGGATAAATCATAACTATGTGTTATTTTATCCTGGATTATATCAGATTCTTTACTTTCTTTTATTTTGAAACTGTATAAGTGGAAAGAGCTTACTACATTCTGCCTTTTACATTATGAATTGATTAGTTATTTTTTGGGTTGAAAAGAATTGATTAGTTAGAGTAGTCCTGAGTTCTCATACATGAAATGACCCCATATATATTAGTTCAATTTTGTTATTTTACAAAATTTAAGGTAAAATACAAATTCCACTTTTAGTTTGGGTTAATGCTAGGTATTACTAAATTTTTTCAAAAATATCCATTTTACTCTCAACGCACAAACTTCACTTACACTACAAAACACGAGGGTCTTAGCCCGTGTTTGCAAAAATGCAGTTACAAACTGGTTAACGCCGCGTTTTTAAAAAACTCGGCTTAAAGAAAACAACAAAAGCCGTGTTTTAAACATGCATCTAAAGCCATAGAACGCGTCTAAAGCCGCGTTTTCTTGAGCTATAGCCTCATTTTTGGGGTGGAGCTATTGCCGCGTTTAAAACATGCGGCTATAGGACCTTCCTATTTCAATTTTCTTTTTAATCTTAACTATGGCCCCATTTAAAAAATGCTACTCTAGCTTGCCTAAAGCCGCATTTTATAGACATGGCTTTAAATATGGTATGTAGTTGTGTGTATAAAACGTTGCTTTAGTTTAGCAAGTGGCCGCGTTTATTAAACGCGGCTTCAGATTTTCCTATAGCCGCAGGTTAAAAATGCGGCTTTAGGCTTTGTATAAATACTATACTCTAACATTTTCAACCCTAGCCTCTCCCATACATCAGCCTCCATCTCTCAAGCCCGATCTCAACCCTCACCCTCCCTCTCTCTAATCTTAAGCCCTCACCATCCATCTGTCACTCTCAACCCCTCACCCTTGTCTCGTATCTCTCTCTCTCTCTCTCTCTCTCTCTCTCTCTCTTTGTGAAATCATAAAAAGCTGAGAGAGATTTGGTTTTTGAACTTTCTCTCTATTTACGGTATCAATTCTCAAAAACCACGAAGTTTTAATTGCTTTTGTACTTTCAGCATCGGATTCTAAATCACCTTCAACAAGAAGCTATTCTCAGAGACTCATATTCGATTCTGCAAGGTACGATCTTCTATGGCTTTTCATTTTCATTGCATTTTTTTTTCTATAGATTCAGTCGGATTTTATATTTGCAGATATTGTTTGAATTCAATATGCTTTGGTTTAAGTTTATTTTATTTTATAATTTTTATGTTTATTTGAATTGGTTTGAAATTCTATAGCTCAATTCGTTAGCTTTTTTTATTTTTATTTTTATGTTTGAATGCTTTCCCTTACCCATGGCTGTCCTCAACTCTCTCGCTTGCATGTGGGTCTCTCATGATGTTAATCTCTTGGGTCACAAGGATCGCTGAGGCTCCCAAGATTGACTTTGAGTTTTGGAAGACTTTGTTCCCAGTGAGTTTGAAAAAAGTTTAAAATTGGGTCTTGTTTTTATGGTTGCATGTTGTTTTGGGATGGAAGACTTTTTGATTCTTGTGATTTTGATTTGATTTGGTGGGAAAAGTGGAGCAAATTGAGAGTATATTATGAAGTTTAAGGTTGTGTCTCTGTTGATTTTGTTTAGATGTTTGATGGAAGAGTTTGTTTGAGGTGAGTGAAAATTTGGGTTTTGTTTGGTTGGTTAGAAGAAGGAAGATGGAAAGAGTATGATTCTATTTTAGGCCTTTTAATGTTATTTTTGGTTTGATTTGATAGTTGATTTTAGGATTTGTGATCTGTTAGTTGATTTTAGAAATTGTGAATATATTTGAATATAAGAAAATATAGAAAGTTACCCTTTTGTTTGGTTGCTGAGAAAGTTCAAGAGAGTGAAAGAAAATGATTTTTTGAATTGTATGTTTTTGTTGTTTGATTGGATTTCTTTTGGACTTGTTTAGAGTTTGTTTGGTTGTTGAGCCAGCCACCATTGCACCAACCACCAGCCATCGTTTCTCTCCCCCAACAATCTATCAACCCCTGTTATCGCTGGCTCCACTGCCTAGCATCTCCAAACTGCACTGCCGGCCCAATCACTTCCCAGTAAGTACTCTCTCTCTGACTTTTCATACATATTGAGAACAAGATAGAAAATAAATTGACATTGCAATAAATTGACTATTGGTTTTTTGGATAAAACGCGGGTATCGCTATTTTCTTGCTCTATTATCTTTTAGTGGTAATATACATATGATGGGGTATTTGAATTTACCGAGTACAATTTATTTAACTGATTTTTTTGTTTTCTTTTGTTGGTGGGAATGTGTTCGTAGACATTAAGTAATATGAAGAAGGTGAGTCATGGTAAACAGAAGGAGATAGCAAGGTCAAGGCCTATAAGTTTTGCCCAAACTGCTGATAATATGGTAAGAAATGCATTATACAACAACTAGCCAGGGTTTTAATATTCTACTATTTTAGATTCAAATGTAACGAATATAAAGAGTTTGATGAAACTAATTTACTAAAGAATCTGAGCATTTTGTGTGAATTAGTAGGAAATTTTTAACATTGCTTGCCTCATTATTAAAATTCTGTAATAAAAACTAATGTCAGAGGAGCATGTGAGGTTTCATGTTGTTGCAGAGGAGAGCACAATGTTGGGGTAAGGAAGACTTGTCTTTTTTGTATGTTCATGACTGTTAATACACATTTCTTGTGATGTTTCCTGTTCTTGATTAGTGGTTTCATTAAGAAATATGTTTGCCACTTTGTTAGCAAGATATTGGTTTGGTATATAGCAATTGGTTGTTCTTTGAATGTGCTTTCCTTCGTTAACTTTTTGTGGAAAACTAAATAGGTTGAAAGTGGACAGCTTCAATACCATTGGCATGCATATGTACATAGGCGCATACATAAAACACATACCTTATCTTGCCTTCACTTTTTAAAATTTTAAAAATGTGAGTGCCTATCACTTTGTGCATAGCCCATAGGCCCAATTGATTGTATGTTGTAGAATTAATTGGGTAAATATTTCAATGTCAAGTTAGCGATAATAATGACCTCAAAGGATGCCTAGCTAAGTGCAAATGAGAAAAAAAATTTATGACCAAATGGCAACTAAAAATAAGGATAAAAAAAAGAACACATTATGGTAAATGTGATGTATTTTCATGTTTCTTCATTTTTTTGTTCATAGTTTTGACCCAAAAAAAAAAAAAGAAAAAGAACACATTATGCAAAATGAAAAAAAAAAACATGCAAAATTATTGCATGAAAATATGCAATAATGTACAAAACCCCCTAGGAATGATTAATGAAGAGTGATAATGTGTAACTATGTTTAAGGTTACTTTTTAGGATGCCTAGTTGATGGTTTTGACTCATAGACATACCTATCATACGACTGATTACAAAACTCATATTTGCATATAAACTTAAACTCATTTAACTTGTGCATGGAAAAAAAAAAAACTATGCATGAATGTAATACTGAAGTACACAGACTTTTAAGACGTTCAAAAGATAGGAGTATTGATACAAGGATACAACATACTTTTTTCAAAATCTATTTATGAACCATTTTCCTACAAACAAAGTAAGAATAAGTGAACCATTAAGTGCTGACTTTCTTTGTAACAACATATTAAAAGAAAATTGCAAAATTGTAACATTGCTTATGTGTGTTGTTTTAGCAGAAGTAAGCCTTTTAGTTAGAAATAAAATGTAGTAAAGAGTCAGGAGAGACAAGATGATTGCAATAAAAACTGAAGCTTTGACAGCAAAGACAAGTGAGAGAGAGGAAATGTGAGGAAGTTGAGTCAAGGAAATTAGGTTAGGGTAGTAGCCAGTATATAGAACTTTGGGATGGGGCTAGCTAGGGACTATTTCAGCCACTGTTACAACTAACTATAATGGATTTTAAGAGTGTTGGGACCCAAAACCGCTTGATACTAAGCATTCGCATAAAGAAAATAACAAAAATTGTCTTTTTGAACGTAATACTCTACATTTTTTATTTTATTCTACTTTATATTGCATGTTATGTCCCAAATTCCATTTGTTATGTTTGATTGTCAATTGTCGCTTCATATCACCAACATAAATTTTCACTATTGTAATGAGACTGTTGAATATGATGTAGGAAAAAGAAAGTGGGCAAGCAGTGGAGCGTGCAATTGTTTTTGCGAAAGTATATTGCACCAAAGATGGGCATCCTGTTACTCTTAAAGTGGGGGAGAAGATTGTAAGCCCTATATCAACCTATTTCTTCTGTATTTTGTTTGTAAATTGTTTATAGCAAGTAATATGTTATTTGGTTCTTGTGTGAAAACAAGCTAAAATAATTTAAATTTTAACTCAAGGGGGCTCACTATAGGGAGAGCGTTGCGAAGGAATCCTAAGGTAAAAAAAATGATGCGTTTGCTCAAGTGATGGGGGCAGAACACTATGGACAAGTATGTGGGGTGAGTTTCGGACCAACCCCATCAGGAAGAAGTGGGCCCAACCTTTCATGCTATACATTAACTCCACCGTCATCTAGCGAAACGACCCATTAGATGACTGAATTAGAAACTTCGCTTGCATCTGTGAGGGACCAACTTTCCCAGTCAGAGGAGAGGCATTAGGAGCAACTCGCCAAATTAGATGCACGACATAAGGCATAACTCGTTGAAGCACTAGCCTAATCGGATTCGCATAATTAGGAGCAACTCGCCAAAGCACTGGTCCAATCAGATGTAGAGCATAAAGAGCAAATGGCAGAAATGATGTCACACATGAGAGACATGTTAGCCCAATTTAGCCCACTTCTGCAGTCTTCACTGCCTTCTCAGGTACTAAAAATGTTGCATTCAATTTAATGAAAATTTAGTTTATTGCAATGCATTGTTTTGTGCTACTAATACAATGTGTTTAATATATTCAGGATAGTGCTACATCTAAATGAGGACTCTTTGTGGATATTTTGTGATTGTATGTTGTATTACTTTTTGGTTGTTCATGAAGGAATACTATAGATATGAATATTATTTTGATATTATAGTCAGATTGATATGTAGACAGGTCAATCATGCCATTCAAAGATTGACAATCTTTTTTGTGAACAAAAAACTTTTTAGTTGAATCTCTTATATATGTAGACAACTACATTGATACTTTAACAACATAGAAGAACAACCAAGAGGATTAAATAGTGAAGCCATGCATTGTTCTCACTGTAAGTTTGAAATATATAAATACCGTTTTGTAATTTTTGATTTTTTTTCTTTGTTGTTATTTTAGTACTTTTTGCTGGTTCCATTTGTGTAATTTTGTTGGATAGGAATTTTTCCATTATTGCTCATGTTGATCATGGCAAGTCTATGCTTGCTGACAACCTTTTGGAGTGCATTGGGACCATTAAGAGAGGACATGGTTAGCCTCAGTACCTTGACAAGTTGCAGGTATATCAGTACTTTTAAAAGATTTGTTTTTGTTGTTGTTTAGGAAAAACATGAATTGGGTATTCAATGGAATTTGTATTACTTTCGAGTGGGCTTGTTTAAGATTGACGAGTGAAGTTTATACTTGCTGAGTTGTCTAGGAAGAGACATGCATTGGGAATGATATGAAATTTATATTACTTTTGAGTGTATGATGTTTTTCATGGGTTTGTTTCTGAGTGAAGAGTGAAGTATATGCTTGCCAAATTGTTTAGGGAGATATATGAATGGGGTATTCTATGGAATTTGTATTGCTTTTGATGAGTTTGTTTCTGAGTGAAGTTATAAACTCTTCCTAGTTGGTTAGAACTATTAAAAAAAAAAAGAAAAGACAAGTATGCTTAGTTGTTTAGGAAGAAACATGAATTGGGTATTCTATGGAATTTGCATTACTTTTGAGTTTGTGGTGCTTTTGATGAGTTTGTTTCCTAGTGAAGTTCGAGTGTTCTTAGGTGATTAGAATGATAAAAGAGAAAAGAAAATAGTTTGCTAAGTTGGTAAAGGACATGATACAAGTATAGCCCTATAGTTTGCTGATAATGAAATATGGCTTTCGGGTGATACATGATACAAGTACCACAAGCAACTTGATCTGAGGCCAAGGTGAATTCTGTATTGATAAACAAAACATGGGTTTGGCAAGAAGCCTACAAGATCTGACTAGCTTTAGTCACCATGCAAAGCCAAATTTCTTTGGCAAAGTGGTCTATGACTAGCAGCGGTTCAAACTTTCTTTGGCAAACTTGTTGAAAATCTAAAACAAACAAACAATGAAAGATACACTAGCTCCATTAATGTTGTTTTGGTTACCTAGTCTGGGCAAGCCTTAATTGTTCCTGTTGCTATGTTGGCCTATGGAAAATTTTTTGTGTACATTTTGGTTTTGTAAATGAAGTTTACTAATTCATTATAAAAATTAAAAATAAAAAGTTCAGTGATATATATATATATATATGAAAGTATTACAACAAGCTTTCCTTCTAGAAGAGTGTCAGCCAGGATAGTCTCGAGTCTCTCTGGCGTTGGAAAGCCATAGTTGAAAAAGTTGGAACTGTTGAAGCATTTTTCATGCTTGCTAAATTGTTTAGGGAGATACATGAATTGGGTATTCTATGGAATTTGTGTTGCTTTTGATGATTTTGTTTCCTAGTTGGTTATAATTATTAAAAAAGAAAAGATGAGTTTGCTTAGTTGTTTAGGAAGAAATATGAATTGGGTATTCTATGGAATTTGCATTGTTTTTGAGTTTGTGGTGTTTTTGATGAGTGTGTTTCCTAGTGAAGTTTGAGTGTTCTTAGGTGATTAGAATGATAAAAGAGAAAAGAAAATAGTTTGCTAAGTTGGTTACAATTGAAAGTATAGAAGCTATATAAGATTGCATTTGGTAGTGCTAAAAAGTTGTCTAACTTCACTTATCTTGTTTTTAAGAGTGTCTCTAGCTGCTTTGTATTCTGATCATAGCATTCAATTTTGGAAAAATCAAGGTTTTCTTTATATGAAGAAACTTATGTTCTTCTTAGTTTTCTGCTTGGTTCAAAATAGTTGACTGCTGCCTTTATATTTTTGCAGTGCCATTATGGACATAAACTGTGTTCTACCTGTAAAACAAGGGTACAAAACCGATACCCCACCTTTAGACAAGAGCTTGGAGATGGGAAGGCACCCCTAGAAGCATCCGGGATAGCCATAGGAAAGTTAGAGACAGTCATGTGCATAATGTTTGCAGTATCTCAAAATCATGTGTTGATGCTTGCTGCATCTTTTTTGTGTCAAATGGACCCTAAACTTTCTTGACATTGTTGCTGTATTGAACTACATATTCCTTAAAGATTGATAATTTCCCGTATTCCTTGAAGATTGATTGAAATTGTCACAGGTTTGAGAAAATTCCAGCTTGATATTCCTTTGAAATTCCAGCTTGTTATTTTGTTGCATGCAACAAGCCGCAATTTTACAGGAATAACAAGCTGGAATTGTGTGTGTGACAGGTTTTCTATAGTAGTGTTTGTAAAACTTATAGTAGCATTTGTAAATGCATTTGCCATCTGGCCTAGGAAAAAAAAAAAAAAAAAAAAAGCTATCGCTGCATTTAAAAACACGGCTAAAATATGTCTTTGAAGCTGTCAACAAGTGACCTATAGCCACCTTTAGAAAATGCGGCCAGAGTATGTCCTATACCCACGTTTATAAAAACGTGGCCATTGTTCCGGGCCTATAGCTACATTTATGAAAATGCGGCCATTGGTCCCGGCCTATAGCTGCGTTTGGAAAAATGCGGCCATAGACCCCTCAGGCCTATAGTCACGGATTTTAGGCCACAGTTGAAAAAGCGGCCTTAAAAAATGGGGCTATAGGCCAAATCAACCTATAGCCACGTTTTTTCTGAGCTATAGCCGTGTTTTAAAAACGCGACTATAGAACGTTTTTTTTTGTAGTGTTAACACTATCTGAAAATTGCCCTGTTGCTTTTGCTTCATTCTTCATATCTTTATGTTTTTTATCTACCCTTGACACATAGTTGGTTGAATAGTAATGATCCCAACAAGTTTCCAATATTCCATACTTTGGTTAAAGCAAGAGCATGTGGAAATTTTGTGCTTCATCAGCATATGTATACAAACGATATTTCATCAACAAAGAGTCGCTGCTTATCTATTAATCATAGTAAAGAATTCATTTACATAGTTTTGTCACAATGATAATTAATAACTTGTGCAACTGTGAATGGTGGAGGAAAATTTGGTTGATCAATGTGAATGTGAGGTTCACCATTTACTATCGCTTAGGTCATCAAGTTGTACCTAGTAAAGTGTATGATTATAGAAGAATTGTTTTTCACACATGTGAGCTAGACATTAAAAGGTGTCGTGCACCTTAACAAAACTGAATGTAATTTTTTTTTATACTAAGCTAAAGGATGATTAAGTTTGTGGAACCATATATCTTTTTATTGTTGTGGAACTTTTGTAACTGGATACCACGTTTCAGCAAAGGAAAAGAAGAGAAAGTGGATATTAGGGGTGTGCTTCTTATAATTTTCATATTAAGCCTATATTTGGATTGCACTGAAATTATTTCAATGCCTGCATTTGGCATTTTTGTGTGGGTCTCGTGCACTGTTCGTGGGACCAATAAGTACTTTTTCCAGCAAAAACAACTTTAAAACTAGGTCTCACGATACTATTCACACATTTAAAAATTATTTTGCTATAGTATTTTCAGTTTTCAGCAATAAGCGGTATCCAAATAGACCTTAATACCTTTGTGATGATAGAAAAATTAGTTAAGAGCACAACCAAGCCCACCCTCAATCAAGCACATCATGGAACCACATGGTGATTTGAAAAGGATTACGAAGATAATAGGTTTTAAACCTACTATATATGTTCTAGCCAAAGTCAATTGCATATCAAATGAAGATAGTTTTCATATGTCGTCAAGTAAGTCCAAAGTCTATTGTAATTAGGGTTGCAAATGAGCAGTGTTATAATTAAAAATTTTAGGTATGCTCGTTCAGCTTTATTTCAAATAAGAGTCAAGTTTGAGTTTATCAAGAAACTAGATTACATGTTCATGTTTTTGGATAATTTTATCATCGAATACGCTCCAACTAGTTCACAAGCTACTTGACTTTTTTTTTTTCTCATATATAATAATCAATCATTACGAAATTGTTTCTCCTTTCACAAATTAAGGCTAGGTTTGGATAGCAACATGTTTGCATTTTTTATGCGGGTCCTGTGCACTGTTCATGGGACCCGCAAGTATGAATTTCAGCAACTTTTTCTTTAAAACTAGGTTTCACGGGACTATTCACACATTTAAAAATTATTTTACTACAGTGTCTTTAGTTTTCAGAAATAAGCGGTATCCAAACAGACCCTAACTATAATAAATAAATTATTATTCAAACTATATTATTTAATTTACTTATTTAGATAAAATGATTTTTTTTTGAACATATTAAAATTAGATTTATTAGCTTTGTATTGTTAAATATGTATATGTTGGCAAACCATGATCAATATGTATATGTTGGCAAACCATGATCAAAATGTTTAGTCTAGATTTAGGTTGTTCAAAGTATGTGTTTGTGTAAAGTTGGAATCAAGTAATTGCAGAAAATTACTATTCAATTTCTGCAAGGCTCGATCGATCTAAAATTAGACTCGATCGATCGAAGCTCGTACAGATTGTTTTTCTACAGAATTTTTCCAACTCAGCCTAAGTCCGTTTGACATGTAGGGTTTTATGTTTTATGTCTCATATAAATAAAAAAAAACTATAGCCACGTTTTCAAGGTTGTTGATATGCTGTATGTGTGACTCTCTTGTGAGATCTAGATGTGTTTACCTTCATACATACTTAGGGTTATCAAGATCGTGATTGATGTCAAGAGCTTGGTGGTCGCTTCAGTTGCTGTTTCAAGAGCTTAAAGAAAAACACAATTGGGTATACTTGTGGATGCTGTGGATTTGAGAAAGAAGTAGTCCGCGGACTCGGAGCTGTCACGTAGTCGTGGTAGTAAGTTTTCTACTCGAGGTAGCAATAGGATGTTAGTGGTCTAAGTTGCTATTGTAAAACTTCAATTCTTTCATACTGGATCTTGTTTTACTTTGAGGATAGCTATGTTAAATCCTCTCGAAGATTTTACCGGTTTGGTTTTCTTAGGTTATTATATCGTTGTGTTATTTATTTTTCGCATTGTTTTCCTGATATGATTTACTTGTGTTAACCTAGACTTGAATAATTTACTTAAGTAATCACTTGGCTAAATAACTAAGTTAAACAACTGGTTTTTAAGGGGTTTAAAAATGTACAAGTGGTATCAGAGCGGGTTAGCTCTAGTGTTTAGATATTTTGATCTAAGAGTTGATCCTTGACCCCTGTTGTCATGGATTCTTTGAGGTTCTTATTTCTAAAACTTCAACTTGTCTACTTTTGGTTTGTGTCACTTGTTACATGTGTTAAGTCTTTTCTTGAATATCTTGGTATAATTACATGTGATGATAATTATGTGTGTTATACTGCTTTAACCGCCTTAAAGGCACGTGATTCTTGTCTTTGGTATTTAGATAGTGGTTGTTCTAGGTATATGACAGGAAATAAAGCTTTATTCAAGATACTTTTTGAAGAAAAGATTGGGACAACCACGTTTGGAGATGGAAGCAAATCTGTCATCAGAGGCATTGGAACTGTGAACATTCCAGGGTTGCCGATATTTGAAGATGTTTGGTATGTTGATGGGCTGAAGGCTAACTTACTCAGCATCAGTCAGATTTATGGCAATGAACTAAATGTTCTCTTTACCAAGTATGAATGTGAGATACTTGATGGAGGAGGTGACTGTAAATGTGTTGGTACTAGGATTGCTGACAATTGTTATGGTATAACCTCAAGTATAAGCAACAAGTGTTTTAGTGCAAAGATCAATCAAGTAGACATACAGCATCAACGGTTGGGACACGCAAGTCACCAGGAGTTAGAGAAGATTTCCAAGTGTGATGCAGTGATTGAGTTGCCAAAGTTTAAGAAGATAGAAATGTGCATATGTGGACCATGTCAAATGGGTAAATAAGTGAAGTCCAAGTATTCGTCTGTAGCAGAAGTTCAAACTTCAAGACCTTTAGAGTTATGGCACATTGATCTCATGGGTCCTGCCAGAGTTCAGTGTTTAGGTGGAAAGAAATATATTCTAGTTGTTGTGGATGATTTCACTAAATATACGTGGGTTGTACTTTTGAGAGATAAAGTTGGGGCTCTTGAAAAGATGATACACTCTTGCAAGAAATTGCAAGTTAAGAAAGGTACTGTGATAGCCAGAATTAGAAGTGATCATGGAAAATAATTTGAAAATACAAAATTGGCTACCTTCTGCAATGATCAAGGCACACATCAAGAGTTCTCTTCACCCAAGACACCATAACAGAATGGAATCGTGGAACGGAAGAATAGGGTTGTTCAAGAGATGGCTTGTGTCATGCTACATAACAAGAATATGCCTAAGTCCTTTTGGGAAGAAGAGGTTAACACTGCTTGCCATACACTTAACTGGGTGTATTTCAGACCTGATTCCAAGAAAACTCCGTATGAACTCTGGAGAGGAAAGAAGCCTGTTGTCAAATACTTTAGGATATTTGGCAGTGAATGTTATATTCTGCATAATATGGAGAACCTAGAAAAGTTTGATGCAAAGAGTGACAATGAATACTTTATAGGCTACTCTTCTACTAGTAGAGCATATAGAGTATACAACTGGAGAACTAAAACAGTCATGGAATCTTCAAATGTGGTGATCAATGATGAACTATGTTCAGAAACTCATTTAGAAAATATTCTTTTGGTTCAAGAAAAGACTATGAAGGTAGATGACTCTATTCTTGATGATTATGTTCGGAAGCATAGTGATGAAGAGTTACTGTTGTTGAATGATGTTGTTTCAATACCATCAAGTTCAGAACCAACCACACCGGTTTGTGAAACTCAACAAGAACAAAGTGAGCCTAGTTCTTCAATTGAACAAAAAGGTACCTCCACATCTCTGGTTAAAGGGCCTTCCTTTAAAGTGAAGTTAAATCTCCCTGCCACAAACATATTGGGTAGTCTGAATGATAACATGAGATTGAGATCCAAAGCCTTGAATGTAATTACTCACTCATGCTATCTATCCCAATTTGAACCTAAAAAGGTGGATGAAGCACTTCAAGATGCTAATTAGGTCAATCCTATGCATGAAGAACTTCATCAATTTGTTCGGAATGATGTGTGGGAATTAGGTCCTAGACCAAAGGGAGTAGATATGATTGGAACTAAGTGGATTTTTAAGAACAAGTGAGATGAAAATGGTACAATTATTAGAAACAAATCAAGACTTGTTGCTCAAGGATACACACAAGTAGAAGGGATTGATTTTGATGAGACTTTTGCACCGGTAGCAAGATTGGAATCCATTAGGATACTATTGTCCATAGCAAGTCATTTGAACTTCAAGTTGTATCAAATGGATGTCAAGAGTGCTTTCTTGAATGGGATGTTATGAGAAGAGGTATATGTTGAACAACCAAAGGGTTTTGTTGATCCTCACAGATCGGATGATTTCTACAAGCTAAAGAGAACCCTTTATGGTTTGAAACAAGCTCCTTGGGCATGCTATGATAGGTTAACTGCATATCTCAATGAGCATGGATTCAAAAGAGGATTTGAAGATACTACTCTCTTCATACGAAAGGATAAGAATTATTTTGTAGTAGCTCAAATTTATGTTGATGATATTGTTTTTGGTGTTGTTAATGATTCTCTTGCTCAATCTTTTGCAGATGAAATGAAGAAGATATTTGAAATGAGTATGTTTGGTGAACTAACTTATTTCTTGGGATTGCAGGTGAAGCAAACGGATTTTGAAATTTACATCAACCAAGTGAAGTATGCTAAAAATCTTCTCAAGAGATTTGGACTTGAAAAGGCTGCACATGCTAGAACACCAATGGCTGCTAATGCAAAGCTAACTAATGATCCTTCAAGTGAGTCTGTTGATGTTAAATTATATAGAAGCATGATTGGCTGTCTTTTGTATTTAACTGCAAGTTGTCCGGATATTGCCTTCAGTGTTGGTGTATGTTCTAGGTTTCAATCTAATCCTAAAGTTTCACATTTGGAGGCTGTTAAAAGAATCATAAAATATGTTAGTGGAACTTGTGATTATGGATTGTTTTATAGCAAAGAGTTAAATTTGTCTCTTGTTGGATACTCAAATTCAGATTCGGCCAGCAATGTCAATGATAGGAAAAGCACCACTGGTGGGTGTTTTTATGTAGGGGCTAATCTTGTTGCTTGGATGAGTAAAAAGCAAAATTCTGTCTTTCTGTCTACTGCAGAAGCAGAATACATTGTTGCTGGAAGTTACTGTTCATAGCTTCTTTCGATGAAAAAGCTTTTGAGTGATTATGGGATATGACAAGATACCATGGTTGTTTATTGTGATAATTCTAGTGCTATCAATACCTCTAAGAACCCCGTTCAACACTCTAGGACTAAGTACATAGAGATTAGATATCACCTTATTAGGGATCTGGTTGAACGAAAGATTGTGGCTCTTGAATATATCCCTACTGAATGTCAAAATGCTGACATCTTCACCAAACCTCTTGAAAGAAGTAAGTTTAAGATACTTCATTAAGTAATTGGTGTAATTCTGTGCCCCTAATCATCCTTGGCTTACATGGTCCTTGAGCTACATCTCTCTATGCTTTATGACCATTCTTCTTTTGTTGTTTTGGTTTCTTTTTGCTTTTAGGATTTGCATTACATTACATTTATGCTAGGTTGTTTTTTCCTTTTCAAAATATAAAAAAAAAGGAAGAAAGGAAAAATGTGTTTTGCATTAATATTCTTGGACTTGAAATCAAGACTGGCCATATTATTTTTACATAACATGTTTATGTCCTTTATTTAGCTTAGATGAGTTTATTTTACTGCACTTTACTAATTTTGGCTATGTTGTGCATGTTGTGTGGGAGTTGTTTATAGTTTTTTATCACATGATCTAAATTTTGAAGTTACATGCTTTTGATTGTAAGGACTAAACAATTCTAAGAAAAATGCATAAATAACCATCTCACCACTATTTATTAGCTAATCATGAACACCTTAGTTCATATCACATGATTTCGTGCTTGAGAAAGTGTAGCACATGTACAAAAAGAACATAAGGTGTAACCTCAGTTTAAATAATAAAATTGGTATGTACATTATTGGGCTATAATAAATTCAAATTGAAATAAAAATTGGTGTGTACATTATGAGGCAAATCAAGAAACTTACATGATTGCAAGCTTGTTTTTTAGGAGATGTGGGAGTTATATGATGTAACTCTTTAGGTGATAGTCATTTTTCAAATTCATGTGATGAATTCTGTAGAAAATGTGATTGATTTCTATTTACTTATCACCTCACATGTATCTCAGGCTTATACTAGTTATACACACTACACAAGTTACTCCTTACTAAACTTAGTACATAATATTGTGTGTGATCTTGTTATGGACATCCTATATCAAATATGTCTAGAATCTAATGCAAAACATGTTTTAATGCTCGTGTTTTGAAGTCAAATTGATTGAAAATCTTGTTTTGGAAGATCTGGGTTGAATTCAAGGGTTTTTGAAAAACTTTTCATCTCATATTCATGCATTTCATTCATAAAACAATGTGCTTTGAGGAGTTTTAGCATTAAAATGTGCTATTTTTCAAAAAAAAAATGATTTTTCAAGATTTCCGATCGATCGAATCTGTTGCTCAACCAATTGAAAATGCGATGAAAATTTTGGTCACAATCTGCCTAGCTCGATCGGTGCTCGATTGATGCTGGATTGATTGAATATGTTCTTCGATCGATCGAATATATTTTTTCGACAGTTCGAAAATCGGTCTGAGAGTTTTTAAAACAAGCTTTTCTCACGTGTTCTTCACTTTATTCAAACTTTTCAAAAAGCTTTTTGCTCTGTCTCTTCGACTGATCCACTTCAAGTCAACTTTTTGTCATTTTCTTCCAAATGTTTCTCAAGTTTTTTGTCTTCGAGTGCCAGTAAGGCCTTCTTAACCTTTCTTTTTCATTTTATTTACATTTTTCATGCATTTTAGGTGTAATTTTGGAACCTATAGGAATTTGGGGTTTTTTATTTTTGAGTTGGTTTCTTTTAAAATTAATCATTGGGTTTTTGTTCTTAGATTCTATAAACATGTTTCCCATGCATTAATTTGATTAATTTGGTGATTTGAGAACAATTTGAAATTTTAGGGCTTGAAACTACATGGAATTGGGAATTTTGTTCAATCGGGCTGTAATTGGTAAAATTGACTTGTGTAATTGATGGATTAATTCATTATATGATGTTTCCTAACTAGTATGGTGATTAATTACTCAATTTGGGTTATTTTTTGAAATTGGATTCTTCAAAATTTGGGGTTTTTGTACTAAAACTCTATTTTCAAGTCAATTGTTGGTTTCTAAAGAATAATTGAACCATTTTCAATTCATTAGAGCATGCATCATTTGTTCATTCAGTTCATGCATCATATAGAATGATATTTTCTATTGTTGTTTTTTCTCTAACCCTGTCTGATGCAGTCTGCCCTTGGTTTTCTTTGTTTTTCTTTCTTTGGTTTTTGTTTTGGTTTTTTTTTTCCTTTTCTTAGCATCATGGTTAGGAAGACTAAAGCCAACAAGAAAACCACCTCCTTTTCTACCCCTGATTTCTAGAGTGATATATTCCTTAGCCCAAAAAATTAGGAAACCTTTAAGAAGTTGAATGTATATAGGAAGGTGTGGGCTGAGAGGAAAGTGATTTTAGATAAGGTTGATCTTGAGATTCGTAGGAGTTTTGATCATAGGGGTTGGGTGCCTCTTTTATATGTAGATCATCCTCTTCTGGCTGTTCTGATCAGAGAGTTCTATTTGAATCTCTTTGTTCACTCTACTTCATCCAACATTCAGCTTGTGAAGAGTTGGATAAGGGGAGAAGAGTATGTCATTACTCCTCAGGTAGTGGCCTTTGCTTTTGGTGTACCTTTGGTGCAACAGCTTGTTTATCCTTATGATGAGTCCTCTCTTCTGGATGACATCATGTCCCTCATCACTGGTACTACCATTTAGTAGGGTACTACCATTCAGTGGAGTACTGATCCTCGCACCACCTCACATGAGCTTACTAAGATTCATTACTTGTTTTTCCAGATTTCGTGTCATTCTATCTAGCCTATCTCTAACTTACACACCATTCCTCTTGAGCGTTGTGCATTTTTGTATGTCCTTGTGACTGATGCTCCTATGTGTTCTCCGTCTCTTTTCATTCGATCTTTGGTTAAGGTTCATAGGAGTAGTTCTAGGTCTCATGCTCTTTTCTTTCTACTTTTTCATTCATCGGATTTTGTTAGATTTGGGTTTAGAGGATTTTCTTGCCTTCGAGCCTATTCATATCATCGGCCCCATAGGTGCCACATTTCTTAGGCAAAGAGCGGCTTAGATGAAAGCTAACTCTAAACGCTCTCATGTAGAGTCTTCTACAGGTGATGCATCTAGGCCTCCTCCATCTGGTGATCCATCTGCTGATGAGTATGTTGATCCCACCGCTGTAGTTGATCCTCCACCAACTGCTTCAGATGATTCATCCATTTGGAGTGTGTTGGATACTGTTGTGACTATTTAGGCAGTGCATGGACAGCTTTTGGTGGATGTGCTCACGGAGCTTCAGGCATTGCGTATAGATTTGGCGAGTCTTTGGCGATCTACTCTACCACCTCATTTTGATGATGATAAGCCTTGATTGTCCTTTGGCAATTCGTCACAAAAAGGGGGAGTACATATTGTTGGAGATAAGGAGAGATTTTGATATTTTGATGTTTTTGAGTTTTGGAGTTTTAGATTGTATTTAGGAGATTCATGTTGTATATGTTTTTTTTAGGATGTATATGATAGAGGGATACATTAAGTTGTTTATCTCTTTTATTGTTTCTTTTTTCACATGTGCTACATTGATTTTTGATTTATATTATAAGGTTATTCATGATATATGACTGTCTCTTATTTTCTGTTTTGTGAAATCAAAATTTTATTTTGTTTTTCTCTTGTATTTTCCACATATGCGTTTGTGTTTGTTGAGTGTTATAGGAATATATAGGTTGATTCAGTCGTGCTGCTATCTACACTAGCAACTGATAGATAGTAGTTAGGTTGAATTGTTTTTGGGCATCTTGTTGTAATGTGCTGTTTTGTAACTTTGAACATTTTTGTTTTGGTATGTGTTTTGTCACGGATTGCCAAAGGGGGAGATTGTTAGGTTTTAAGAATTTATGAACTAATGTATTAGAACTTCAATGTGTATATGTTGGCAAACCATGATCAAAACATTTAGTCTAGATTTAGGCTACTTAAAGTATGTGTTTGTGTAAAGTTAGAATCGAGTAATTGTAGGAAATTACTATTCAATTTCTGCAAGGCTCGATCTATTGAAAATTAGACTCGATCGATTGAAAATTAGACTCGATCGATCAAAGCTTGTGCAGATTGTTTTTCTGCAAAATTTTTCCAACTCAGCCCAAGCCTGTTTGACGTGTAGGGTTTTATGTTTTATGTCTCATATAAATAGAAAAACCCTAACCACGTTTTCAAGGTTGTTGATATGCAGTATGTGTGAATCTCTTGTGAGATCTAAAGGTGTTTACCTTCATACATTCTTAGGGTTATCAAGATCGCGATTGATGTTAAGAGCTTAGTGATCGCTTCAGTTACTGTTTCAAGAGCTTAAAGAAAAACACAAGTGGGTGTACTTGTGGATGTTGTGAATCTGAAAAAGAAGTAGTCCGTGGACTCGGAGTTGTCACTTGGTCGTGATAGTAAGTTTTCTACTTGAGGTAGCAATAGGATGTTAGTGGTCTAAGTCGCTATTGTAAAACTTCAATTCTTTCATAGTAGATCTTGTTTTACCTTGAGGATAAGGTTAAATCCTCCCCAGGTTTTTTATTGGTTTGGTTTTCTTGGGTTATCATATCATTGTGTTCTTTATTTTCCACATTGTTTACTTGATATGATTTACTTGTGTTAACCTAGACTTGAATAATTTACCTAAGTAATCACTTGGCTAAATAACTAGGTTAAACAACTGATTTTTAAGGGGTCTAAAAACGTACAATGACTATTTATATTATCAATAAACTATAAATACTTATTTGATATTATAGAAATTTATATACGAATGTACTAATTATATATTTAATTTATATTAATATATATATATATATATTATATTCTTTTACACACACATATATATAATTTAAATATATATATTTAAATCTTCCATATATAAACACATTCATAATAAATATCTATTCATAATTACTATATTATCAACTTGCATATTATTAAAACTTTTTTGTGCATTTCATGGAGTTCCAACCATGAACTTGACTCATCTCACAGTCGAGGATGTGCATTTACGCGTAAACATGTTTACCTCATAAAACACTGCCTAGCCACAAATCTTAAGAAGTTGCCAAGAATTTCAGTGCACTGATCAATGAAACCGTTGTGAATATGGTGGGTCATACTATTAACTTGTTTTTTTGTCCTGTATTTTCATTGTGGTGGGATATGTTTGGTCACATCATTTCTCTTATTTATGTGCCATTTTATCTTTGATTGGTTGCTTTTTTTTTTTTTTTTTCTTTTTTCTTTTGAGTAATTTATTGATGGGATGTATGATGTATCTACCTTTTCCACCATGAATTTGCAGTGTTAACTTGTCTTTCATCTTCCTGTTCCTCTTCCATGAATCATTCTTCACGCTTTACATTCTGCCTACTTCCCTACCCTTTACGTTTCATTGCCAAACTTTGATCTGCCTCTTTGTATTCAAGTCTAGTGACTGTTTTTTAGCTTTGCACTCTTAAATCAGAGGAGTAAAGAGAGGTACATGCTTTGCTTCTATTGTCCATCTTTGCTTTGCTTTACAAATTTATTGTAGCGACCAAATTTACTAGTAAATTATCCAAATTCCTTAATTCCCTTGCAATTTCCTGTGACTTTAATTTTATTCCTGCTGCATATTTTTTATCGTGTTAATTTCCTTCTTGGTTTTTAACTATGTGCCTTTAAAAAAAAAAAAAAAAAAACAATCTGTGCCTATTCTCTCTGACTGCATATTTGATGTTCTTTTAACTCAATGCTCAATTTTTGAAAAACACTAATGTGGCGTTTGGTACGAGAGAATCCACATTACTTCTTGCATTCAGATTCTTAGGAATGAAGTTATTCCTATGTTTGGTTTCATTGAGAATGTGAGATAATAATGTTTGGTTTATTCTCATGAATCTTAAATGAATTATTTATTTTTTCCATTCTATACTTAGATTTGAATGTGAACTACCAAGTCCTTTAAAAAAAATCATCCTCTAAATAAATAATGAAAAGCCAAATATAAACTATTAATTATCACAAATTTATTAAAATTATATTCTAACATTTCAAAATGACAAGTACAATACAAATATAATTATTTAACTTCTTAAATGTTTTTATTCTTAATAATAATTTTTAAAAGAGTTTAATCCATAGCAAAACAACTTGACAACTTTTTTTTTTTCCACACGTGAAACCTAAATAAAACTTTGTTAAAGAATATATCAACATAGTTGTCTATCCTATTTATATTATTTTGGTGGGTAAAGATAAAGACAAGGGAAAATATACTGATGATTTGTTTTATATTTTATCTTAATTACTTAAATGATAAGGAAAAAGGGTTAAAATTGTTAGTTTATAAAAAAAATACATTTTCCTTTAAACTTGGGAAACTTTAAACATTCCTGAGAATCCTAAAATATTGGCCCATACCAAACGCTATATTAAGGGCTTGTTTTGGAAAAATAATATTATTTTATTCTTAATTATTAAAAATAGTGTTGCAGTAAAATTATTTGGGAGAAGAGCCTTGCACTAAAATTGTGTTTCAAAACAAGATTATCAAAATTATTTTTTGAAAGCACGACTTCATTATAAAAATATGATTTCAGTGTAAAATTTGAAATTTCCATGCTTCAAAGAGTCTATTCTTTTTTCTTTTTGATACCAAGAAACCACCCTGTGATGTGGCAAGGATTGGGAAGATAAATACTTAGTTTTTATACCTACCAAAGTCTAGGTAAAGTCACTTGAATATCAAATAAGGAGAGTTTTATATTATGTCAAGTAAGTGAAAAATCTATTGTAATTATGGTTGTAAATGATCTGAGTATTAAAAATTTAGGATTGCCCTTTTAGTTTTAATTCAAATAAGAGTTAAGTTCGAGTTCATTAAGAAACTAAATTATATATTCAAGTTTGGTTTATTTTATTGTCAAATAAGCTCCAACTTGTGCACAAGCTATTTGACTTATACGTTTTTCTCAAATATAGTAATCCCTATGGCTAAAACTGTTTATCCTGTCACAAATTTATACTAACAATTAGTCAATAAATTATTATTGGAATTATATCATTTGAATTACTTAGATAAAATGATTTTCATTTCTAAACTTTTTAAAACTAGATTTATTAGCATTGTATCATTAAAAATGACTATTTATATTATCAATAAATTATAAATACTACTTTGATATCTTAGGAATGTATTTACAAACTTACACAAATATATATTAAATTTATACAAATATATTTTTATATATGTACATATATATAAAAATAATATTATATATATTAAATTTAAATCTATGTTTTGTTTACAAATCTATAATCTATATAAAATTGAAGATATTTGACTTTTTATTGACCTTATAATATTATGCAACATAAGCATTTGAATTCTCACAATTTTACACTTTGATATATATATATATATATATATAATTTAAATTTTATTTTATATTTAAGCATTTCATTATAATTTTGGTATATTATATTTTCTTTAAATAGTAAAATATATAATTTCATAAATATATACACAATTACTATAAGATATTAAATTCTTTAAGGATGTGATGTAAAACCTAAGTTTTATCTATCCAATTCCAATATGTCATATCATCATATTACACATTATAGAATAGGCACAACCACACCCAATCAATTTTAATATCTATTTGAAAATCCAACTTAATTGTGAGTTTATTGAGATATTATTATGTGTGATAGGATGTATTAAATTTTAAGTAAAAATTGATGTGACAATCTCTTATTGAATGGTGTAAAATATTAATTTTATACATCATCCTTACCAAATTCAAACTCACTTTATTTTGCAATGCACAAAGTACCAACTATGAACTTGCTCATTTCACATATAAATTTACGTGTAAACATGTTTACCACATAAATTACAGCCTAGCATCAACTTAGAAGAAGTTGCCAAGAGTTTTCTGTTTTCAATGATCAACGAAACCACTATGAATGTGATGGGTTGTTTCTAATTTCCACCTTCTCCACCATGAATTTTTCAGTGTTGACTTGTCTTTCACCTTGCTCTTCTAAGATTCATTCATCACGCTTTACAAGTGAGTTTGGTTCAGCTTTTTGAAACTAGACTTTTTGAAAAAGTGGAATTTTAATTAAAAAAGTACGATATAAAATTGGGTTTTTTAAAAAAGTTAAGTATTTGGTAAAAACTATTAAAAAGTGTTTTATGAAAAAGTTGAGTGTTTGAGTATATATATAAAGTAGTTTATTTCATACTTAGTATCAATTTCTTCTTAATAATAATAATAATAATAATAATAATAATAATTACTTCATGTTAGTAATAAATGACTCTCTTAATAAAAGATTTTGTAAAAAAGTATTTAACTTTAACATTTCTCTTTTCAAAAAGTATTATTTCAACAACATTTTCACAATATTATAAACTTACTCAAATATATTCTATTCTTTTAATATATTTATCGGCACTTGCCCCACACCCAACTCAACCCAACCCAACCCAACTCATTTCCTTCTCCTTCTTCTTCTTCTTCTTTTTTTTTTTTTTTTTTTTTTTTTTTCAGCCAACCCTACACCTTTGGTAACGCCCCAGCTCAATTTAAGAGTAAAGAAAAAAAGAAAAAAAAAAAAGAAAAAGAAAAAAAAAGAGGGGTCAGATATATTAATGGGCCACATGTGTGACCTCGCCTACCCCACTCCCCTCAACCACACATCTCACGAGAATCCTCACTCTCTTGGCCAGCCACTCATTTGCTTCTTCTTTTTTCATGCAACAAACACTCCTCCTCTCTGTCACTCTCTCATCTCCTTCCACGGTACCCACTCCATAGCACCACCTCCACCATCATTTTCCGGCAAGGGTCACCGGAAAACTCTATAGAAAAAAGGTAAGGCTCACTCATCTCTAAAGGAGTTTATTTCAGATCAGGAAGATTCACCTATTATTTTTTGTGTTTGTGATTTCACCGGAAAACTCTCTGTCACTCTCTCATCTCCTATAATTTTCTGTGTTTGCCATTTCAGTTTTTAGTGTATTTTGTGGGTAGTGGGATGAGGATAATTTGGGTCATTCCTTGCCTTTCCAATGGTAATATTGACCAAAAGCGCTTTTGCGTTTGCAAAAGCTTGAGAAACCTGTCCGCACATTTTGGATGAATTCTTTGCATTTCAAAACGCAGCTTTTTTTAGAAAGCACGTTTTGAAACATTATCAAACGCCTGATTTATTTTTTTGGTTTCAAAAAGCACTTTTTGCCGTGTGAAAGTTGAAACAAATGGGCACTACGTTTCATTTCCCAACTTTGATTTGGCTCTTTGTATTCAAGTCTAGTAACGGTTCATTCGCTTTGCACTCTTAAATCAGAGGAGTAAAGAGAGATACCTGCTTCAACTAGCCATCATTGCTTTGCTTTACAAATTTATTGTTGTGATCGGATCATCTACTTGTTCATTATTATAATGAAGTTGAATATAACTTGGTTCGATATATGATATTATAAAACTTTATACTTCATCTTTTGAGATACTTTCATTGGATATGGTTCATTGGTTGCAGAAACAACAAAAGGAACTTAAGACATTTTATGATATCGCACAAGTTCCAATGATAAAACAATTTACCAGATTTTTTTTAATTAAAAAAACAGATTTTTTTTTTCACCTCCGCGCTGACCAGGTCATCAATCCACAAATATAAATGTCTGTAGAGTATGGAGTTAAGGGCTGGGTTCAAGTCTCGAAGATGAAGCTTTGCACACATATACAATTAGATAAAAAAATTCTATCTTATATAAAAATAAAAAAATTAAAAGAAAAACAGATTTTTTTTTTCTATTACTTCGTGTTTTGATGGATTTCGTTGAAGTAAGTTGTTTTTATTGTTTGTGCATACATGAATGGAGAGGGAGTTGAAAAGGTGGGTCGACAGTTCTACTTTTACTGATATACAAAAACAAAGTTTTGGGCTTAAGCTTATTTTTAGGATGCACAAGTTCTGCTAAAATTCCCCAATTGAATTTTTTTAATTTCCTCCAATTTTATTTAGATATAAGATGTGTGTATTTTTAAAATCAAATAAAAGGTGACACATGTTGTATATCATACTAAAAATAGGAGAGAATTAAATGATTCAGGCCCTGTTTGGATTTTATTTTTTCATCACTCATCACTCCTCATTCAATTTTCGTCACTCATCACTCAAAATACCCTATCACTCTACACAAGTCTGTTTGGCTACCATTACTCAATATTTTTCAACTATTTGTGGGCCCTATACCTATCACTTGGTGCAAGTTTTGCTCTTCCCCCCCCCTTCAATCCCCAGTACCCAAACTCACCAAACCCAGTGAAAAAAAAAAGGTCAAAAGTTGTGGCTGACCCTGACTAGTGGGTCCCTCCATGGTGTTTAATTACCAAAAACTGGAAATCCAAACAAGCTTTTGAGTCATGGGTCTCACCATTTTTGAGTTATAAGTTATGGAAACTAGAAATCCAAACACCCCCTCTGACTCCTTTCTGGTTAAAATATAGAATTAATTGAATAGTTTGAAAATATGAGAGAGAATTACAGAGCTTGGGCTCCATTCCCGCTAAAATATAAAATTAATTGAATAGTTTGATGGCATATTTTCTTTCATAATGAAAGGACGGGCTCAAAATATAGATTCAAACAGTGAGCTTTTACACATATAATAATTATAAATTTGAATATATTAAGAGGATTGAAAAAGTTAGTTATTGCTTTTTTTTTCCTGTCAGAAATATCCCTAAATTAATTAACCAACAACTTAAAAATGGGGTTAAAATATTAAATTGGCAAAAGAAGGTTAGTTATTATTTTTTTTACTATAAAATATACCCCTACCTAAAACTTAAAAATAGGGTTAAAATAAAAAATTGACAAAAATAATAAATTCATACTTCTATATTGAAATGTCTTCCTCCTTCTAATAAACTCCTACTTTTAAGTTGATTTAAGGTGAAACTACACCATTGGTCCCCGAAGTTTACTCTGTGTGCGCAATTAGTCCCTCAAGTTTGAAGTGAGCATAATTAGTCCCTTAAATCTAAAACTGAGTTGTATTGGTCCTTTTACTAATTGCTGTTAACGGTGTTACTTATGTGGCTAACGGAACAATGACTTGACATTTTTTTTAATGATGTGACATTTTTTAATTAAAAAAATTACAAACTAAATTTACATGTGGGATAAAATATTCACAACTAAATTAAAAAAAATTACTTTCTATCTGTTGTAAGAACTTAGAACCCACAACAAGAGAGAAGGTGAGAGAGGGAAGAAGCTAAACCCAACCGCCGCCTGAAATCCCATGCCCTTGCCGCCGCCGGCAATACCCATAAGATTAAACTAGAGATGAACATGATCTTTGAAAGATAAAGTTAAGAAAAGTAAAACCCACAAATCTTTTGCATAAATATCAAATGGGTCAGCTCCAAAATAAGAAATAAGCAAAAAAAATAATCAAAGTCCAATATAAAAGTTGAGAAAACCAACCTGGGTTTTGGAGAATTCATAGAACGATGGGTTTTGTTTTTTGTTGACTGTCTCTCATAAACCAAGGTGAATTCTACGCGTATGTTGCTGTGACTATTGAGTACAATGAAAATGACAGAAATGAATTTTCTTTTTCCACTCTCTCTGTTTGAGGCTTTTGGTTGTAGCGTTGTATGAAATCGTAAGAGGCTTTTGGCTTTTGCTAAAGTAGAGAGTGTGTTTCAAATGAATCTTTATATGTCTGTGCTGTCGCCGGCGGCAGCTACGGCTTGGGCTATTGCCGGTGGCGGCAAGGGCATAGGATTTCAGGCGGCGGCGGTTGGGTTTAGCTTCTTCCCTCTCTCACCTTCTTAGGTTTAGCTGGGCTATTGCCGGCAGATAGAAAGTAATTTTTTTAATTTAGCCTAAAAATTTTTTCCCACATACAAATTTAGTTTGTAATTTTTTAATTAAAAAATGCCACATCATTAAAAAAATACTAAGTTATTATTCCGTTAGTTACATAAGTAACACCGTTAACAGCAGTTAGTAAAATGACCAATACAACTTAGTTTTAAAATTTAAGGGACTAATTGTGCTCGCTTCAAACTTGAGGGACCAATTGCGCACACAGGGTAAACTTCAGGGACCAATGGTGTAGTTTCGCCTTGATTTAAGTTCCTACTTCTACTCACTAACTCCTTATAAAATAAGATCACTCTTTTGTTAGTTTTAAAACTCCTCCAATCTACAAAACTCAACCCACGTGTTCATTACACCCTTAGATTTTTTTTTTGTTTGGTTATTGGAAAAAGTAGAAATCCCAAATTATAATAAATTTAAATTATTAATCTTTACTTAAAAAATAAGAGTCTCTAAGCATGTGCATGAGCGCGTGCTCAGAGGCTAGTAGTTATTATGTAAACAAAAAGTAAATATAATATAAACTGCATTGATATGTGTGTAAATAAAATCAAGATACAGAAATTATAGACTTGAAGAAAATAGAATGGAAAAACTCGTTTGTGATCAAGGGCGGTGTTTAATTTTAACTTCAACTGTTCATGCTTAAGGATAAAGGCAGTGTTTAATTTTAACTTCAATTGTACATGCTTAAAGATAAAAGGCGGGGTTTAATTTTAACTTTAACTGTACATGCTTAAAGATAAATTTCGTTCCCTGGACACACATCCAAGTCCAACTCAACTAGCTTGGGCACGTGTGTGAGTGAGCCCCACTTAAGTTGGTCCTCCCTTCCACAAAAGTAGGGTGCCTCATGGGGCCAACCACATGTCCCACGTCAGGGTATACAAATCCATAAATTTTTTACAATCTTTCCAATAGGGCTGTTCATGAGTCGGGTGGGTCGGGTTTTTGCCTAACCCACAACCGACCCGTAACAATTCGGGTGGGCAGTATTTCAACTGGCAACCGACCCGTTACAGTAACGGATTTGCGGTTCGGGTTACCGGCGGGTGGTGGTTGGTTTCTGGTGAAACCGATCTCACCAGAATCCTTCGAAACGCAGCGAGATCTTGCCAGATCCATCCAAGATTTAGTGAGATCCAGTCGGATCCGGCGAGATTTCTATCAAATCGTGATGAGAAATCACTGGTTTGGCCAGATCCAGCGTTTATTGTGCCAGGAATCAACGAATTTAAGTGAAAAGGGGCTGGAATCTAGAAAAAAGGGGCCGAAATCTGGAAAAAATTGCCGGAATCTGGAAAAAATTGCCAAATATTGAATGGACTTTGGTTTGGGTCGGGTTTCACAGGTTTTGAATTGAAAAACCGGCAACCGACCTGCTGGGTGTCGGGTTATCAAAGTCGGAAACCGTGTCCGACCACCGAAGTTTTCGGATCGAGTGGGCGGGTCGAACGGCGGCGGGTCAGACGGGTTGGGCGGGTTGCCAGTTTGCCTAGACACCCCTACTTTCCAACGTTGGACAGTACGTTTTCACTTTTATTTAGAGTACGATTGGAAACTCCTTATTTAGTTGAGATTGAAATTTTTTTATCAAAAGTATTATAGATAAAATTAAAAAGTAGCTAAAAGAGTATACAAACCCATAAATTTTTTTCAATCTTTCCAATGTTAGACGTTACGTTTTCATTGTTATTTAGAGTACAATTGGAAGTTGCTTATTTAGTTGAGATTGAAATATTTTTACCGAAAGTATTATAGATAAAATTAAAAAGTAGCTAAAAGAGTACAGTAAGACTCATCAATAGTACTAAAAAGTACAATGAAATTTATAAATAGTAACAAAATAAGTTAAATAGTAAAAAAAAAAAAAAAAACTAATTTTTTAAGCTAATGCCAAATGCAATCTCAATAATGTATAAGTAGGCACTTTTTTTTCCCAAAAAAGAAAAAGTAGGCATTTTTATATTCTAAATTAAAAAGTGGGTACTTTTGAATCAATTTTTTATTCACTTCTTTTCAAAGAGGAGAACACAACTTGATTCCGATCCATCTCAAAGGACACACGGATCTCACCTTTATTTTGGCTCAAAGATGACCAACCATCCACTTCTTGAACCATATTATCTTAAAATTGACTTATTTATTAATCAAGTTAAAATCAAGTTTACCCATTTGACACAAACCTGTAAAAATAGTAACGAGTTTGTGGGTCATGTCTAATATTGCCACCAAACTTTAACTTGACAAACTTTTACATATCTTATGGATGCTATAACTATGTACTGTGTTAGATTTATTTTTATTTTCGATAATTAATAAAATTATCAAAATCAATATATGTTAGTTTCATATTCTACTTTTATATCAAACATCAATAATAAATTCATATTATTATAATATTAAATTTTTTCTTAATTTTATTAAGATTTTTCTATAATTTGTATGATCATCTTAATTTCATATATAATATGTATGTATTAATTATATATGTTGCATTTTACATAAGAGAAAATTAACTTATTCAAACTATAATAATAGGACACAATAAATAATTTTTTATTTGTTATTTTTCTTGAAAAAATTATCAAACTATACATGTTTCCTTATGTAAAATAACTCCCTAACCCACGTGATATTGAACTTATGACTTGATGCCACCACTAGAGATGAAATGCCATTGGTGTTGCAAGTTACAACCTATTAGCACTAATTATATATTTTTTAAAATTATGAATAACATAATTATGTTACTAAATAGGGATATAATAAATGAAATAGTTGTGGGGTTTGAACTGGTAAGGTTTCTTGTCATGTAATAAGAAATTTGGGGTTCAAACCTTACTTACACAAAATCTAATTTGTGTTTAGATTTGATACTAAAGAGTAATTATCAGTTTCTTGTAGTAAAACTAGTAGTACTTTTAACGTTTTTCATATTGAATCTATTAAAAAAAAAAAAAGTTAAACTACATAGTACACCTCTAAAGATGGTTTTCATATGTCGTCAAGTAAGTCAAAAGTCTATTGTAATTAGGTTGTAAATGAGTTGAGTATTAAAAATTTAGGATCGTCCATTTAGTTTTATTTCAAATAAAAGTCATGCTTCAGATCATCAAAAAACTAGATTACAAGTTCTTGTTTGGTTCATTTTACAATAGAATATGCTCCAACTTGCTCTCAAGTTACTTTACCCATCTTGAAAATTTATTTAAAAAATATACACAATTACATATTTAATTTATTTGATACTTTTTTATATATGCATATATATATATATATAATATTTAAATCTATGTTTTTTTTTATAAATCTATAATTTATTTAATATTGAAGACATTTGACTTTTGATTGAATGTATAATATTACAAAAGCTTTTGAAAACTCACAATTTTACATTCATAATATAAATATATATATATAATTTAAATTTTATTTTGTATTTAAACTTTCATTAGAATTTTGGTACACTATATATATATATATATTTTATTTAAATAATAAAATATATAATTCATATGTAAACACATTTATAATAAATATCTATGAATAACTTATAATTATTATAATTATTGAGTTTCATATCTAAACTTTGTTGTGCATTATACAGATAACCAACTATGAACCTTTTTATTTAGAAGAACCAATCTCTCACTTGAGTATAAATTTACGTGTAAACATGTTTACTGCATAAATTACAGCCTAGCCTCAGCTCCTAAGAAGTTGCCAAGAAATTCTGTTTTCACTTATTAACAAATCGCTGTGAATGTGATGGCACATATTTTCTTGAGTGTTGTGTATTTGGTTTTAGGTCAAAAGTCATATTATTTCCTTTTTTTTTTTTGTCCTGTATTTTCATTGTGGTGGGATCCGTATGGTCATATCATTTCTCTTCTTTTTGTGCCTTTTTATCTTGATTGGTTGCTAATATTGTATTGTTAGAATTTTTAGAGCCCGTGTTAGGACATATGTAGTTTCAGTGTTTTCAAACATATGTCACTATTTTGTGTAATTGGCTTATCCTTTGACAAAACGCACTTTACTTGTAATTGGGTAGATTGAGGATGTGTTTAACGCTTCAAGACACTGTGTTTCAAGATCAAGTGTTGAAGTCATCAAGTCTGTCCAAGAAACAAGCTGAAAAGTGCAAGTTACTAAATCTCGACACCTAGTCTCGACACATGCATCTATCGAGTTTTAGAAGCTGTTTCAGCCCCGAGGCTCGACAGCTTCTCGACAGATCCTCGACACCTCTATCTGTCGAGATTTAAGGAAAATAGATTCCAAGTTCTGTTTTAATTCCAATCCGTGTATGTGTTTTTGGGACTTTTTTTCTCCTAACCCTAGACATATAAAAGGATTTTTTTAAGGGCCGTCAAAGTGACGCAGGTTGCACAAGTAATGAGTAATCCTTGTTCATGCAATTTGTGACCGAAGACAAAGTTCATGTCCTAGTTCATTCTTGTGAAGAAGTTGCTATGTAATGTGCACCGTAGGGTTTTGTAACCAAGCATCTTCTTGAGCTTCATTGTGTGGATGATTTGAAGAACTTTGCAGCTAACAACTCTCTCTAGTTGGTGAATTGAAGTCGCGTACTCGAATCTGGACAATTAGTTAGTCATGTACTTGGGAGCAGTGCATCAAGAGGAGAAACTGTCACTACAGAACAAGTCTAATTAGGTATTGGGGAAAGGGTTCAACTGTAGGTTGGTGAGGTACTAGGATTCCTTACTTGTAACCGCTTGTTGTGATAATAATGGAGTTTCGGGAGTGGTGACCTTAAATCACTCGGTGGGGTTTTTGCCGTCAGGTTTTCCCCATTCGTAAATAAATCACTGTGTCATTTATTTTCCACTGCATACTTTGGCTATTGGTGATTTGTTTGTGCTGCCACGTGAATTTGCATGTTAACTTGATTAATTAATAACTCGGCTAATTAATCAACTTAATTAATCACAAGGGGTCAACGCATTTGTGGCCTATCAGCCCGTTTAGAGCATCCATAGCAGTGGAGTAAAAAATATAGCTATTTGGCACATACAAAAGTCACTTTATCTATTTTACCTCTTCACACCCAACATCAATGAAGCTATATTTTTAGCTATTTGATTAAAAGAATACAAATAAATCATTAAAATAATAATAAAAACATCCACAAAAAAAAAAAAAAAAACCACCAACACAACACAAACATCCACCACTACCACCACTAGTCCATAACAGGAAAAGAAAAAACCACCAACCCAAATCCTTTATCTTTTTCCTTAACCCAGACCAAACAAAATCACCAATCACAAACAAAATAAAAAATCACCAACATAGCACAAACACGGCATGGGTCGGCGAGCTGGGTCAGCAGAAGGGGTGGGTTAGCAAGCTGGGTTGGCGGAAATGAAGATGAAGATTCAACAGAATAGATCGGCGATGGGGCTTGGAGAGATGGGTCTTGATGAGATGGGTTTGGGGAGATGGAAGAAAGAAGAAAGAAGAGAAGCCGAGAGAGAGAGAGAGAGAGAGAGAGAGAGAGAGAGAGAGAGAGAGAGAGAGAGAGAGAGAGAGAGAAGAGGAAATGTTTGTTTAATGAGAGAAGAGATAGAAGTGTAATAAAAAAAATACTTTTTTTTTTAGCTTCAAGCTGCCGTATGCAGCTAGAAATAGCTGCGTACTATAGCTTTGAAGCTAAAATTTGTAGCTATACCTTCACTATTGTAGAGCAATTTTTGTATTTTGGTGAAGCTAAAATAGCAATGTAGCTATTTAGCTTCACTATTGCTAGTGCTCTTAGTAGCGGTGTTTAAATATTGTTATTCAATTTTCAGTGTTGTGAAAATACGTATTTGAGTGCTATAACAATACATGTTAGACGTGTTATTATTGTTTAAATACTGAAAACTATTGTTTAAAAGCAGGTACCAAACAACTCCTGTTATGATCCTAGTGTCCCACATTGGTTAAGTGTAAGCTTAACCATGTGTTTATAAGCTTTTGGGCACCCTCCCCTTGCAAGCCGGTTTTCAAGGGTGGATTCTACCCATGGGTTTATAACATTTGGTATCAGAGCGAACCATCACCCCAATTAATCAGGTGTGGCTCATTGAGTATGGAATTAAATGAGTTGCAGCTTTGTGGTTGGATCCCAGAAGGGGCGACCTAGAGGCTGGATTAAAATTACTGATAGTTTAGTGGAGCCACCAAAAAGAGAAAGGGCTACCAACGGGTCAGTTTTGCTAGAGTGAGCCGTTGTGGACGTCAGCTGCGGAACATGGTGGTATGTTATGATAGTTAAGTGTAAGCTTAACCATGTATTTATAAGCTCTTGAACACTCTCCCCTTGCAAGCCAGATTTCAAGGGTGAGTTCTACCTATAGGTATGTAACAGTCAATTGTTAAGAATCCAATGTCCTTAATGTCTATTACTTCTCAATTTAGTAGTTCTTCGAGTTAACTAGGCCTCCATTGATTCTTCGAGGGAATCAACCTCCTATAGCAATTTAAGAATTAGTTATTCAATGTATTAATCTTCAATGAATCTCATTACAATCTGAATTGTAGCTTATATTCTACACTAACTAACTAGGTACCACACATCTCAACTTAGCTAACTAACTAAGTACAACTAAGTAAGTACAACACTTAATGCAGTACAATAGTACAACACTTTAATGCTACTCGTAACTAACTCTGTACAAGTCTCCCCTGCCACTCTACCAAGCCTTCCACTGCCCTGCCTGTCCTGCCCACCACAGCATACACAACTGCATACAGCAACATGTTGCCCTACCCACAATAGCACACCGCAACACATTGCCCTACACTGTCTAGCCACAATGTCTCAAATGCACCTTAATGAATATCCTAACAATGCCCCCTCCTTTAAAACACCTTGCCCACAAGGTGAGGATACTAAACCTGCAATTTATGAAGAAGTTCCCAAGTGGCATCAGCTGGAGAAGAGCCCTCCCAATGAACCAAAACCTTAGTAGCATTCTTGAACCTTTTGAGCTGGCATTGCCTTTACTGCAAGATAGCCTTTGGTTCAGGAGTGATATGGCCCTGAGCATCAACTGGTAAAAGTGTTGGAATTTCTTATAGTAGCCTGTTAACCCTAGGAATCCCCTCAAGGCTTTCACGGTTTTCCAGCATAACTTGAGTCTTCTTAGGATTAGTCTTCACTCTATAGCCTGATATGATATGCCCTAAATACTCAACTTTAGAGCAAGCAAAAGTGCATTTACTTCTCTTGGCAAACAATTTATGATCAAGCAACACTTGTAAGACTGATCTGAGATGCAAAACATGAGTAGCCATGTCTCTACTATAGACAAGAATATCATCAAAACAAGGACAAACTTCCTAAGGAAAGGCTTGTACACATCATTCATGAGAGATTGAAATGTAGAAGGGGCATTTGTTAACCTAAAGGGGATTACCAAGAACTCATAATAACCCTCATGAGTCCTAAAAGCTGTTTTCTCAACATCTTCGTCCTTCATTCTAATCTAATGATAGCTAGACCTCAAATCCAACTTTGAAAACACCCAAGCACCACTTAATTCATCAAGAAGCTCATCCACCACAGGAATAGGGAACTTATTCTTGACAGTGTCATTACTAAGAGCCCTATAATCCACACACATCCTTCAACTAACATCTACCTTCCTAACTAACAATACTGGTGAAGCAAAAGGACTTTGGCTATTCCTAATTGAACCATACTCAAACAAATCCTTAACAATATTTTCAATTTTCAATCTTTTGATAGTATGGATACCTGTAGGGTCTTTAACAAGTTGGTTGGGTACTTGGTTTAAGGATGATCTAATGTTCATGCCTTCCACATGGAGGTAAACCCTTTGGTTCCTCAAAAACAATAGCATACTCCTCAAGCAAAGACAACACTTTTGTGGGAACCTCTGAAGCCTTGGATTTCTCAACCAATTTAATGGAAACAATCTTCAATAACAGCCCCTTAGTGATTGGTTGTTTAAGGAATTCACTTGTAGTCTGGATCAAGGAACTAGTAGGTTTAATGCCCTGCAACCATATTTGTTTGTCCTGGTACATGAACCCCATCATAACTGCTTGAAATCCCAATTGATAAGGCCAAGAGTGCAAAGCCATTGAGTTCCTAGCACCACATCACAGCCCCTAGAGTCAACATATGCAGATTCACTATGAATTCATTGCCTTGAATTTTAAGCAGTAGATCCTTACATTCCCCTTTAGTTTTAATTAGATCTCCATTAGCCACCTTCACCTCTAGAATTCTGGTAGTGTCCACAGTCAATTTCTAGGTCCTAACCAAAACAACATCAAGGAAATTATGGGAACTTCTAGTATCCAAAAGAATCACCTCCCAATGCCCCCTAATCTGACCTAACAACCTCATAATACCTAGGGAAGGACTGCCCAACAATGCATATAAGGTAATATCAGCTTGGTCCAACTAAAATTCTGCAGTTAAATCCCCTTCCCCAACTTCCACTTGACTCACTGCTTGTACTTCATCAATCATGAATAGTTTAAGACCTTTACACTTGTGTTTGGGTTGCCATTTTTCATCACAATTATAACACAGGCCCTTTTTCCTTCTCTCCTTCATTTGAGTTGATGTAATCTTTTGTATGGGCACTTTTATTAGTTGAAGATTCAGCTTTACTATCATGCTTATTTGTTAGAGATTCTTGCCAATTAGTCTTGCTAGACTCTTGGAATGGCCTATAAGCCTTCTTACAAGTGAGAAAATACTCCTCCTGAATCTTGGCTAAACCAAAAGCAGCACTCAATGTTCTTGCATTTTGCATCCTTACAGCCAGCCTTATCTCATCCCTTAATCCATTTAGGAAGCAACTAAGCTTATGAGACTTAGGTAAATTCTTGATCCTATTACTCAACATCTCAAACTGGCTCTTATAAGTAGCCATAGTGGTAGTTTGTTTTAGCTTAGTCAATTTTTCCATAGGCTCATCATATGATGAAGGTCCAAACTTGACTTGGATGGCCCTAACAAATGTTTCCCTCGAATCCAAAGACCTTTCACAATCTTGAAACCGAACTGATGCCTTATCATCAAGGTGATAAGAAGCATTCAAAATTCTCTCTTCTTTAGGAATTTCATAATACCTAAAGAATTGGTCAGCTCTAAAAATCCAAGCAGAAGGGTCACCTCCATTAAACCTAGGAAACTCCAATCTTATAGGTTTAGGGATTTGAGCACCTACCTAAGTCTTGGATGAGCTTGATGTGGCAGCACCTCTGCTTCATGATGGTTTCCTGGTTGAGGAACAAAGCCTTCTTGTTGTTGTACTGTTGGAAGCCTTTCTTCAAACACCGTTTGCAAACCCTTGAAATTGCTGTCTAGAGCTTCCAACCTTCGTGTGATAATTTCCATGGCAGAGGCATGATCATCCAACCTCTGCTGAACCAATGAAACAATATCATTTAAAAGGGAGTATCTAGTTTCTTGCACCATGACAGAATCGGCTCTGATACCAAATTGTTAAGAATCCAATGTCTTTAACGTCTATTACTTCTCAATTTAGTATTTCTTTGAGGGAACTATGCCTCCATTGATTCTTCAAGGGAATCAACCTCCTATAGCAATTCAAGAATTAGCTATTCAATGTATTAATCTTCAATGAATCTCATTACAATATGAATTGCAGCTTATATTCTGCACTAACTAACTAGGTACCACACATCTCAGCTTGGCTAACTAACTAAGTACAACTAACTAAGCACAACACTTAATGCAGTACAACAGTACAACATTTTAATGCTACTCGTAACTAACTCTGTACAAGCCTCCCTTGCCACTCTGCCAAGCCTTCCACTGCCTTGCCTGTCCTGCCCACCACAACATACACAACTAAATACAACAACACGTTGCCCTGCTCACAACAGCACACCCCAACACACTGCCTTGCACTGTCTAGCCACAATGTCTTAAATGCACCTTAGTGAAGATCCTAACCGCCCTTTAGTATTTGTATTATCAATAAATTATAAATACTAATTTGATATTTTAAATATTTATTTACAAATTTAGTATTAAATTTATATAAATATATTTTTATATATGTCTACATGTAATGTAACATAAAATATTATATACATTTAAATTATTTATTTATTTACAAATATATTATAATATTTGAGCTAGTGTGTGTTTGCCAATTGCTATTTGCTAAAAGTTTTGCTTTTTATCTCAATTTTATTTTTATTTTATCTATACTACTATTTAAGGGGCTTCCCTTGTTTGGATTCCACATTTTGAATGCCTAAAGTACCCTCATCATATTCACTTACAAATTTTCAACTAACGAGGATAAATATGTAAATTAAAACTCTTACACTTTAAAACCCACAAACTCGTGTATGTTTTGTAGTTTCTATCTCATTTTTTATCTCTCATTCTTCTTCAGAGTGAAGATATTTAGTTTAGCTTTACATCCTTCTTTCTTTTTCTTCAGATTAAAGACATTTATTATCAGAGGCTCCAACAAATTTCCAGATCCTATCTTTTGCAAGTTCCTCTTTGTTGCTGATTGTTTGCCTTTTGCCTTTTGTTTTATAGGATTAATTATGCCATGTATGAAGAGCTTGACACCCCCAAGACATGGAGCACCCAAGAGAGGCGTATAGGTAAGTTTGTGATTCTTCAAAACTCCTTTTTGTGTTTGGTAAAGTTGATGTACTGCGTAAAAGTTTATGTTTAGACTTAAACATGTGGAGAATTGCTTTAATGGATTGTGTTGTTTCTTTTTTGAACAAAGATTGTGTTGCTTGGTTTCCCAATTTAAATCATACACAAACTCTTTGACCACTATTATCTTTAATAACATGCATGCCTGCTACTTGGTTTGGTGTTTGTTTTTTAGGAATTTACGGTACACTATTTAATTTTTTTCTCAATTTAAAACTAACACAAACTCTTTTTTTTTAATAGGAATTTACGCTACTTTTTTATTTTTGAGGGCATTGCACGCTTTTTTGAGAAGGAACAACTTGAAATATTCTTACTACACATTATACGCTACTTTGTTTCCCAATATCCTAAAAAAAAAAAAAATTTAACTTCTCATTCAAAATGTATTAGTTGCTCCAAAATCAAATCAGTACAAAAGAAAAAAGAAAACCCTTCACGCATAAAAGAAAAAAAAATTGTTATTCTTACCACCCATTTATATTCAAATGATTGATTCTTATATGTATTTGTTATCTATTAAAATTCAAATACTTCAATTATTTTTATATAAAAAAAGTAAAAGTAAATGTTACCACAATTCTTATCTCAATTCATACAATTATCACAACAATTATCTTTTGAACAATAAAAAAACACTCTACCGAAAATTCATCCACTCTCTTCTCAAAAAAAAAAAAAAAATTCACCCACTCTTTCATCCACGTACAAGTTTAGGAGTCTAGCAATTACAATTTAGCTCTCCATTATCATCAAATAGTTAGGAGTCTAGCAGTTACAATTTTATTTGACTTTGCCCATTCTTATCCTCATGTCTCATCATTTAAGCAAATTCAAATTCAAATTCAAAAAGAAAAAGAAAAGAAAAAACAGTCTTTGATACGTTAAGAGCGCTAGAGGTCTGGTAGCAAACCAAAAAAATAAAGATTGGTATCTTTCCTTATGTATTCTATTATTGACATTTTAGTTTTAATGTGTTGTGATTTTCATAGGGTGTGATTTATTTATTTGTTTCAATTTGGTGATGTGTAGTTGGGAATTTATTGGCAAAAATTTGATACAATTGTTGGTGTATCTCATTTATATGCTAGGCATCTCTCTCTCTCTCTCTCTCTCTCTCTCTCTCTCTCTCTCTCATGTTCTTTTTAAATTTTTAGTTTTTTTTACTGCCTTATTGCAGCCAATTCTTTTTTTTTTTTTTTTTCTTTTCTCTTTTCTTTTTAGAGTTTACAATTTCTAATATAATTCTATTACCAAATTATGGCATGTTGATTTTGTATGTTGGTTTTGTGCATATTGTAGAAGATTTGCACGGATAAGGTCTTCTGGTAATGGATCAATGTCTTTGCACTCAGTTAAGTAAAGATGAACAACTCAAGTGGATTGATATTCATGTCTATATCTATACCTTATTCTTTGAGTTTTTTTTTTCCTTTTTTTTTTTAATTTTTTAATTTTAGAATTTCTTATACAATTTTATTAGCAAATTATGGCTCCAAAAAATCAAGATGTCCATGAACATTTTTTTTTTTGTAAATTTCAAATTTTCAAAAGAAATTTTACAAATCTTTTACACACCCACATTTTCCTTTGTGCTACTTTGTTATACTATTATCAACATGAAAGAAACTTAATTATGAGTTCCTTAATTAGGCCCGTAAACAAGGGATTAAAGCTGCCAAATACAACACACTTGCAAATTTGCGATACAATTTTTCCTTTTCTTCCTATTTTTTTGACATTATATTATTTTTGCTTTTTTAAAAATAACAAATGAGGTATTTTTATTGATCTCTAGCAACATTGCAAATGCATGTATAATAAATGAAGTAATCTCAAAATATAATAAATGCTCTAAATTAACCCTTACCCAAAAAATAGAAGAGTCTCTGAGTACGCGCGTGAGCGCATACTCAGAGGCTAGTACTATTATTTAAAGGACTTCCTCTGCTTGGATTCCACATATTTTAGTTCAAAAAATGCCCCTGAGTCCTATGTTTAAGTAGAGACAAAATTAAAGGACAATTTGGTAAAAATGCAACTCTAACTCCCACTCCCACTAAAACATTGCCTAAAAAATAGGACAACTTCCCTATTAATTTTTAAATTGATTTATTCACTTATAAATTAGATTTTTAAAATAAAAATTATATATATTAGTTCTTATTTATTTATTATTTATTTTGTTTTTTTATGTGATATGCGGCAGTTTTTTTTTTTTTTTTAGGAAACCGTGGGTAGGTTTTTATTTTATTTTATTTTTATTTTTTTAAAAAGGTGGGGTAGATTTTTTTTTTACAAAACTTGGGATAGGTGTATTTTAATAGAAAATCGTAGGGTAGTTTTTTTTTAGAAGGTGGGATGGTTTTTTCTTAGGAGAAAGTGGGGATTGTGGACAATTTTTATTTTTTCACTTTTTTGTTATTAATTTTTGGTTGATTTATAGTTTTAACCTTATTTTTTATTTTTTAGGAATAAGAATAAATTAATTAAATTACGGGTATTTTTGTAAGTTGAAAACACAAAAATTAATTTTTTGAGTTCTCTTAATATATAGAGAAGATAAAATAAATAAAAAAACACAGGTTTTTTCTACAAAATAAGACCACTAACAAAAAAAAAAGCCTCATTACACGCACGAAGCGTGTGTGATGAGGCTAGTTATTATAAATAATCTAATTTTAGCTAGTTTTCATAAAATAAATTAACTTTTAATAAATACCATATAAATGAAAATGAGATACCAAAAATAAGCAATTATCAAACAATCACTTGATATTTATAGTTGAGTATAATTTTACGAGTAAACATTGCTAGATAGTTTACAAGGAGCCTGAACTCATCAAGAAGTTGCCAGGAATTTTCTGTTTTCGCTTGTCAATGCAACCGGTATGAATGTGATCAATGATGGCTCATATTGGGTTGTTGGGTCGTATCTTTGGTTTTTTTGGTCAAAAGTTATATTATTATTATTTTTTATTTGGATTTTCATTGCGGTGAAATCCAGTTTGGTTGCATAGGCCTTGGTAACGTTGTTCGAAGAACAATTTTTGCTATGTCACAACACTTTTTACCCTCGCTATTTCTATAACTTCTAAATAACGTTATTTTAATAACATTGCCAAACTGCCCATAATTTCTCCTTTGTTGGTGCTTTTTTATTTTGATTGGTTACTTGTGCTTTTTTTATTTTGATGGGTTGTTTCCACTTTCCACCTAAACCTCCATGAATTTCCAGTGTTGACTTGTTCTTCGTCTTCCATGAGTCATTATTTTTTGTGCGTTTTTATCTGATAAGTCTTGTGATGTGACACAACAAATGCCACAACTTGCCATATATTTTGATTGGTTACTTGTGCTTTTTTATTTTGATGGGTTGTTTCCACTTTCCATCTAAACCTCCATGAATTTCCAGTGTTGACTTGTTCTTCGTCTTCCATGAGTCATTATTTTTTGTGCATTTTTATTGGATAAATCTTGTGATGTGGCACAACAAATGTCACAACTCGCCGTATGGTGAGTTGTAGTTAGTAGAGGAGTGGTGGTAGGTCTATATGAGGACACTCTTCTATCAACCACAACTCGCCACATGGCGAGTTGTGGCATTTGTTGTGCCACTTTACGTGGCACAAGACTTATCCCTTTTTTTCTTGATTGGTAGCTTGTCCTCTGCACAAGACTTACCCCTTTTTTTCTTGATTGGTAGCTTGTCCTCTCTCTCTCTCTCCCTCTCTCTCTCTCTCGTAATTTATTGATGGGATGTTTCCACGTTTTCCACCATGAATTTCCAGTCTAAACTTGTCTTTTATCTTCCTCTTCCATGATTCATTCTTCAAGTTTTACATTCTGCCTACTTCCCTACCCTTCACGTTTCATTGCCAAACTTTGATCTGGCTCAATGGCTCTTCGTATTCAAGTCTAGTAACTGTTAATTCACTTTGCACTCTTAAACCAGAGGAGTAAAGAGAGGTAAGTGCTTCTATTGTCCATCCTATCTTTGCTTTGCTTTATTACAAATTTATTGTTGTGACCAGATTTACTAGTAAATTATTACTATCCAAATTTCTTAATTCCCATGCATTTTCCTGTGATTATAATTTTATTCCTGCGGCATATTTGTTATCGTGTAAATTCTCTTCTTGGTTTTTAACTATGTTCCTATTTTAGTTTTTTTTTTTTTTTTTTTTAATAAAAAAAAAAAAATCTGTGCCTATTCTCCCTGGCTGCATATTTGGTGATCTTTTAACACAATGTTCAATTTTTAAAAACCACTTAAGGGCTTGTTTTGGAAAAATAATATTATTTTATTATTAATTATTAAAAATAGTCTTTGCAGTAAAATTATTGGAGAGAAGAGCTTCTCTTTTAAAATTATGTTTTATAACATGATTTCAAGTATTGAATTTTCAAATTTCGAACTAAAATTGTGTTTTGAAAGCACGACTTCATTGTCAACATATAGCATATTGAAATTATGTTTTAAAAACTCGATTTTAGTGCAAAATTTGAAATTCCCATGCTTCAAAGAGGTTATTCTTTTCTTTTTCCTTCTTCTTCTTTTTGATACTGTGGAACTGGTGATTTGGAAAGTATTAGGAAGATAAATAGATTTTAAAAGTACCAAGGTCTAGGCAAAGTCACTTGAATATTAAATAAAGAGGGTTTTCATATGTCATCAAGTCAGTCAAAAATCTATTGTAATTAGAGTTGTAAACGATCTAAGTATTAAAATTTTAGGATTTTCCTTTTAGTTTTAATTCAAATAAGATTTAAACTCAAGTTTATCAAGAAACTAAATTATATGTTCAAGTTTGGTTCGTTTCATTTTTAAATAAGCTCCAACTTGTTCACAAGTTACTTGGCTTATTTGTTTTTCTCATATATAGCAATTGCTATGACTAAAACTTTTTATCCGGTCACAAATCTATACCAATTAGTGAATAAATTACTATTGGAATTATATTATTTGAATTACTTAGATAAAATGATTTACGTTTCTAAACTTATTAAATCTAGATTTATTAGCATTGTATTGCTAAAAATGACTATTTATATTATCAATAAATTATAAATACTTCTTTGATATCTTAGGAATTTATTGACAAACTTGCACAAACATATATTAAATTTATACTAATATATTTTTATATATGTGTATGTGTGTGTGTGTGCATATATATATATATAGAAAACTTAAATCTATGTTTTTTTTTTTTGCAAATCTATAATCTATATAAAATTGAAGATGTTTGACTTTTAATTAACCTCATAATATTATGCAATATAAGCTTTTAAATTTTCACAATTTACATGTTATATATATATATATTCAATTAAATTTTATTTTATATTTAAACATTTCATTAGAATTTTAGTACATTATATTTTCTTAAATAGTGAAATATATAATTTTTTTTATATATGCAAAATTATTATAAATGTCTAATGCTAAGATATATAATTTATGGGTCCCACTATACTATTTCAACTAATATTTACCTTTATTTACAGTATTTTCAGCAATAATTTTTCAATTTCAGCAAAATATGCGGAATTTAAACACATCCTAAATGTTATATTAAACTTTCTTTTGCAATGCACAGAGTACCAACTAAACTATGAACTTGCTCATCTCACAGTTGAGTATAAATTTACGTGTGTTTACCACATAAATTACAGCCTAGCATGAACTTAGAAGAATTTGCCAAGAGTTTTCTGTTTTCACTGATTAACGAAACCGGCCGGTTTGGATGTGATGCCTCATATTTTCTTGAGTGCGGAGGTCAAAAGTCATAAATTACAGCCTAGCATGAACTTAGAAGAATTTGCCAAGAGTTTTTAGTTTTCTGTTTTTCTGGATTTTAATTTCATTGTGGTGGGATCCGGTTGGTCACATCATTTTTCTTTTGTCTGTGCCTTTTTATTTTGATTGATTGCTTGTGCTTTTTATATATTGTTTCTTTTGAGTAATTTATTGATGGATTGTTTCCACGCGCTTTCCACCTTCTGCACCATGAATTTTCATTGTTGACCTGTCTTCCATCTTGCATGATTTATGCTTCATGCTCTACGTTCTGCCTCTTCCTTACCCTTCTTGTGTTTCATTGCCAAACTTGTTTCTAGGTCTTCGTATTCGAGTCTACTAGTAATTGTTCATTCGCTTTGCATTCTTCAATCACAGGAGTAAAGAGAGGTACTTGCTTCTATGTACTGTCCATCTTTGCTCTGCTTTACAAACTTATTGTTGTGACCGGATCAACTAGTTCATTATTACTATCCATTTTTTTTTTTTTTGAGAAGCTACTATCCAAATAATATATATCTAAAAGTTGGAACTTTGAAACGTAGTATTCATTATAAGGTTGATAAATTATTATTAATTCATTTATTGTCAATTAAGATATTAGTGAAGATATATTTTTCATCAAGAAATTTCTCTCTCTCTCAATTTGTTTTTCATTTTTTTTTCTTGCATCCATATTTTAGGTTGATGAATTTTTTTTTTTAAATGTTTTCTTGCTCACACGTTTGTATGTGCATTTGCTTTCTTTGTCGCTAGCAAAAGTTAGGCTTTTCTCTAACTTCTCCTAGGCTGTAGGATATTTTGTCCCTTCTTCTTGAAGGCTTGACTGTCCCCTTGATAGACATTGCTTATCGTAGGGCTGGTGGGTTTCGTTCTTTTGGGGGTTTGGGAAACAAATGTTTTTTTTTTCATGGAGGAAATCACAGCAGGATAGAGTCGTCTCTCTTTAAGGCTCTAAGGTTCAAATGAGTTCATTCTGGCCGCAAAGTTTTTCTAAACCTCTTAGTCATGGTCGTAAAATTTCCATGGATGATGGGAGTAATGGTTAGGTGTCTTTCAAATATGAAAGATTTTCGAATATATGCTACTGGTGTGGATGTTGTTAAAGAGATAAAGTGAGAGAGAAAAGACTGAATAATCTGTGTATATTGATGTGTATAATAACGTACAATAGAGAGCCTTATATAGGCTAGGTATGTGTGCAGTATAAGTAATATGAGTAAACTACAAGTACAGTATACTGGGCTAAGCCCAATGGGCTAATCTGGTCTAAGCTATACACTAACATCCCCCCTCAAACTCGAGGTGGCAAGGAGGAAGCCAACTGGAGTTTGGATATAAGATCTCGAAGACGACCAGGCGGGTGAGTCTTGGTGAAGATATCAGCAGGCTAGTCAGCAGAGGAGATAGAGAATAACTTGAGATTGCCTTTCTTGAGATGCTGGCGAGTGATGTGGCAGTCAATCTCAATGTGCTTAGTGCGTTCATGGAAGACATCATTATGAGCAATGTAAATGGCACTACGGTTGTCACAATAAAGAGGAGTGGCAGTGGGCTGGGGAGCATCCATGTCAGCCAAGAGCCAACGGAGCCAGACAAGCTCGCAGGTGGTGTCGGCAAGGGCACGATATTCAGCCTCAGTACTGGAACGAGAAACCACATCCTGCTTCTTGCTACGCCATGATATAAGGGAAGTACCTAACAGGAAACAAAAGCTTGTAATAGAGCATCGATCAGTCGGATCACCTGCCCAGTCTGCATCTGAGTAAGCATGAAGCTCGAGAGAAGACCGAGAGGAGTAGTGGAGACCATGATAAAGTGTGCCCTTGACATATCAAAGAATCCGAAGAATTGCAGCATAGTGAACAGAACGAGGAGCATCCATGAACTTACTAACCATACCCACGGCATATGAGATATCAGGACGAGTAACAGTGAGATAGATCAGACTACCAACCAACTGACGATAGTGTGTAGCATCAGATATAGGTTCACCATCCAAGGGTGTGAGCTTTGCATTGTATTCCAAGGGAGTGGAAACAGTCTTGTTGTCGGTGATACCGGCTTTAGAGAGAAGATCAGAAGCATATTTAGCTTGGGAAAGATAGTATCCATCAGAGGACGAGGTAACCTCAAGCCCAAGAAAATAGCTGAGAGTGCCCAGATCTTTCATCTCAAAATGCTGACTGAGGAAGTGCTGAAGAGAGCGGATACCTGCAGAATTATCTCCAGTAATAATCATATCATTAACATAAAGAAGAATAAGAGTGATACTAGCAAGGGATCGTCGGACAAAAAGAGCAGTGTCATGAGGACTCGACGTGAAATCCTGTTGAGCAACAACTGAGCTAAACTTTTCAAACCAAGCTCGAAGAGCCTGCTTGAGGCCATAAAGAGCATGACGAAGGCGACAAACTTGACTGCCTGAGTGTGGATAGCCAGGGGGTGGCTGCATGTACACTTCTTCTTGGAGATCTCCATTAAGGAAAGCATTCTTCACATCCATTTGATAAAGAGGCCAATGGCGAATAGCAGCCACAGTAATGAGACATCTGACAGATGTAAGGCGAGCAACAGGAGCAAATGTTTCCTCATAGTCAATGCCATACTCCTGAGTAAAGCCCTTGGCAACAAGACGAGCCTTGTATCGTTCAACAGATCCATCAGCTTTGGTCTTGATCTTGTAAACCCACCTACAACCTACTACAGACTGACCAGGAGGCAAATCAACCATATCCCAAGTGTGATTCTTATGAAGGGCATCTAGTTCTTCATTCATAGCTTGTTGCCAAAGAGGGTCAGTATGGGCCTCACGATAAGTGTGAGGTTCATAGAGGGTGGCAAGAGCAAAAGAGTAGTGATAATCAGTAAGATAAGGGGGAGGAATGCTTACCCGGGTGGAACGACGAAGTTCAGGACTAACAGGTAACTCAGGAGAGGGTGGTGCCACAGGATCCAAGACAGGCGGGTCATGTGCCGGGGACAGAGCCGGAGATGAGTCGTTTGGAAAGGCAGCCGATGTAGAAGAATCCTCCACAAGTTCAGGATAGAGAGGGAGGAAAGATCGGTAAAAATGGGAGACTCAGAGGAAGAGGATGCAGGAAACTGCTGAAGACTCGTGAAAGGACGATGTTCCCAAAACTCAACATTACGGGAGACACAAAGCCAATGAGAAATGGGATCATAGCAACGAAACCCCTTTTGAGAGACACCATAACCAAGGAAACAACAGAGACGAGCACGAGGTTGAAGCTTTGTTCGTTCATGAGGAGGAAGAGAGACAAAGCAAGCACAACCAAAAACCCGTAGAGATGAGTAGTCAGGGATTTGACCATAGAGAAGTTTGAATGGTGATTTGTTATGTGTAGTGGGTGAAGGAATACGATTAATGGTGTACACAGCAGTGAGTGCTGCCTCACCCCAAAAGCGCTCAGGAAGAGAGGCAGAAATGAGAAGGGTGCGGACAACATCAAGAATGTGATGATGTTTTCGTTCTGCACGACCATTTTGTTGAGAGGTGTAAGGACAAGACCGCTGAGGAAGGGTACCATGACTGTTTAAAAAGGATAGGAAAGATTTATCATTATATTCTTGGGCATTATCTGATCGAAATACTTTAACAGTGCGATTAAACTGTGTTTCAACTATTTTATGAAATGTTTGGTAAATAGACACAAGTTTAGACCTATGGTGAAGTAGATAAATCCAAGTATATCGAGAGAAATCATCTACAAATATGACAAAATATCTAGATCCCCCCTCAGTAGGAACCGGTGCAGGACCCAAAATATCAGAATGTATAAGATCAAAAGGTGCAGAAGAAAAAGAGTCACTATTATTAAAGGGCAATTTAGCTTGTTTGCCAAAATGACAGGAAGTACAATCAAATTTTTGAAACTGAACTAAACCTAAATGACCTTGAGAAGCTAACAATTGAAGACTAGATAAGGATGGGTGACCAAGACGAGCATGCCAAAGATCAGGTGAGGGGGTGGTAATGGTAGCAGCTGCAGAAACAACTTGTGAAGGAATCTTCAAGTCATGAACCTCAAACATGCGACCAACTTTACGCCCTGTCCCAAGTACTTGACCCGTCCGGGGATCCTGCACATCCACACCATGATTAGTAAAGAGAAGATCTACACCTAATTCACAAAGTTGACCAACAGAAAGCAAATTGAGGGATAGCTTTGGGATATGAAAGGTGTCACTAAGGAATAAACTAGGAGAAGATATTGTTCCTTTATGACTAACAGGCATAGGAGTTCCATCAGCAGTGTAAATAGTGATAGGGTGTGCTAAGGGTGCCTTATCAGAAAATTGGGATTCATCAGGAGTCATATGGTTACAACATGCAGTATCAAAAAACCAAGGTTGTTTACCTGAGGTGACAGAAAGGGCAGTAGAAGTTCGGGATAAAACTTGTTGAGCAATTGCCTCAATATCAGCCGTAGTAAGTGAGGAAGCTGAAGATGGACCTGTAGGAACTGATGGATCTGGAGGACATACAGCAGCTGCCCGAGGAAGAGAAGCTTTATTCTGCTCTTGCATAAATTTCTGCAGTTTGCGACAAACTGAGATATGATGGCCTTTAGCACGGCAAAACTCACAGCGAGTACCTTTGGAAGACTGAGAGGTGGGACGCCCAGAGTTTATTCATGGAGGAGTAGTGAATGCAGCAATGGGAGGCTGTGGAGATGGTGTAGCCAATACATGATCAGATGATGACATGTGATGAGTAGGTCGACGGTTCTCCTCAGAAATGAGCTCCTTGACTGCAGCATCAAGAGAAGGAGTAGGAGACCGACTAAGCAGAGAAGCCCTAGTAGGCTCAAAGTCCTCACGTAAACCCATCATGAAGTGCATGAATTGACGGCGATCCTGATATTTGGCAAAAAGCTCAATGTCCTTGGAACACACTAGTGGAGGATCTGCAGCAGAAAGTTGTTCCCACATAGTAGAAGTCTGAGAGTAATAATCAGAAATAGACTGACCTGTCTCTTGGCGCATCTGATAAAGTTTTGATTCAATGTGGAACTCCAAGCTTGAATCATTAGTACAATTATAGCGATCAGCCAAAAATTTCCAAGCAGCCTCAGCAGTCTCAAGACGTGGAAGAAGATTATGAATGGAGGGAACAGAGGTATTGATAAACCAAGACAGGATCTTACTCTGAATACTCTCCCATTCGTCTAGGCGTTCTTCATAATCATCTTCAGCAGCTGTGGCTTTGGACTTAGGGTTTGGTACTGGCTTAGGAATTGAACCAGTCACATATCTCCACAGTTTACGACCCTTTAGGAAGACAGTCATATTCTGAGACCTTGCATGATAGCTAGTGGGACCATCCAACAAAACATTGATAGGACGTATGATATCTCGATCATTTTGTTGAGCCATAATGAGAAAAAATGCCCAAAAAATGGGATTTAGAAACCTCAAATCCAAAAACGGAGCCTAAAATCGGAATCTACGCGAAAAACTGAGCAAGACAGGTCCTGTCGAAAATTTTTGACTCTGGTCAAAAAGTCAACGGTCAACGGTCAATGGCTGACGTGTGCTAACGTAGGCGGATGATGCGGATGCTGACGTAAGCATGATGACATCAGCTTAGGGTTGACGTGGCAAGATGCTGGAGCTCCCTGGCGCGTGGAGCGCGTGGCGCGAGTAGAAGCGCGTGTAGCGCGTGCAATGACTGTGGTGGCACGTGGAGGCGCGTGCAGCGCGTGTTCGGCAGACAGAAACTTAGGGCGACGCATGCGGGGGTGTGGAAGCTAATTTCCGGCTGTTCTTGGTTGGGTTTTGCTCGGTATTGGCTGTTCCGTTACTGTATATCTTTGGTTTGACAGTAAAATGAGCGGAATGATGAGATTCGAGAGGTGCAGGAATTGTGGGCGTGACGGCGGTGACTTGCTTTTGATAGTGGCTACTGGATGAAGGTGAGGGCAGCGGAAGGACGTCGGAGATGTCCACAGGAACCAAAAAATCAGAGGAATGGCTCTGATACCATGTTAAAGAGATGAAGTGAGAGAGAAAAGACTGAATAATCTGTGTATATTGATGTGTATAATAATGTACAATAGAGAGCCTTATATAGGCTAGGTATGTGTGCAGTATAAGTAATATGAGTAAACTACAAGTACAGTATACTGGGCTAAGCCCAATGGGCTAATCTGGTCTAAGCTATACACTAACAGATGTCTCACCTAAGGACTGTGATTTGTGCTTGATAGCAAGGGGACCCTGACAATTGAGTCATGCTAGTTTGGTGCATGGATGTGTACTCCTCTTTTCAGCCCAACTAAAAAAATATACAATTGTTGTCCCTAGTTTTTACCCTAATAGGAAGACAGGGGGAGGAAGACAACCCCGTGGTGGTGGTCCTGCCCTGCTTATAGTAAAATTGTTTCCGGTGAATTCAAATTCAATGATGCCCCCCCTTAAGGTAAGTCCTATTTCCATGCCCTTATTTAATGTTATTCCTATTATGGCTGAAGATACTTGTGCTGCTGAGGATATTCCTTCGGGTTTTGAGGGTCAGCGGAAGAAGGGTGTGAATTTTGCTAAGGAATTAAATTCGATTGATTGTGAATTGAAAAAGTATGATTTTATGGAGGGAGTTGATACTGATGTCACAGAAGCCTGAAGAAAGTACACACGATGCTCTTTTGATGGAACAGAAACTAAACTGTTAGTTTCTAGTAGTAAACCTCGAATCCACAAGGTGTTTCCCTGAATTCACAAGGAGATAAAAACTGGAATCCACCAGAAGAAAATTTGTCAAAACATCTATGTTTATTGATAATAGTTTGATTTGTCTCTGGCAGCTATAAAAAATATAAATACTGAGAAAAACATCTAAAATCCTAATTTGCACTAATTACACAATTAGGTGACAAAATACCGAAATTTAGTAAAAATAGCAAAATTGAGTTAAATGCAAAATCATAAACTACTGGCCTTAAAAGTTGTCCAAAAACAAACAAGACCTTATTTTGACTCTTAAACAAAAATTTATTAAGGAAAAACAAATATTATTATGAATAGCAAAAACATTGTTTTCGGGGGGGCCTTAACAAAGGAATTCGTCTAAATTTAGGCAACGCTCATAATTTATGAGTCTCAGAATGCCGTTTCCCTTCAACCTGCCAAATTTCATGCAATTCTAACACTGTCGCCCTGATGCCCTCTACTGGCACCCCTTTAGATCTTGCGTTGTGACTTTCAGTGCCCCGGCATTTGCTGTCTATTCTACATGAGTCTCCCCCACTTGAAAAGAACTCGATCCCAAGTTCCCACTATCTGGTGCGTCCAGAGAATAGTACTTATACAAATCAGCAACATTGAAGATGGAAGAAATATTCATGTCTAATAGAGGAGCAACTACATAAGGATTGTTATTGATCTTCTTTGTAATCTGGAATGGCCCATATTTCTTGTCCTTAAACTTGTTGTAGGTACCAACTAAAGTAGACTAGCACTACATCCCTAACACTGAAAATCTTCTTGCCTCTCTTTTTATTAACTACTTCCTTGTACTTGACATTAGTAGCTTCTAGATTCTGTCTCACTTCCTCTTGCATTGCCTGAATATGGTCAGCCATATTCTCTGCAGCTTGACTCACTCCTAGAAGCTCTGGTAAGGGTACCATGTCCAAAGCGTGTTTTGGGGGCACGCAGTAGACAATGGCAAATGGAGACTTATTAGTGTTTCTGCTGACCGAGTTGTTGTAAGCAGAATCTGTTTGGGACAAGATCCCACTGCTTAGGCTTTTCTCTTGAGATACACTGAATCAGATTCCTCAAAGTGCAATTAAGCACTTCTATTTGGCCATTAGTCTAAGGATGATTGGCACTGCTATAATTTAAGGAAGTGTTAAAACACTTCCACAAGGTCCGCCAAAAGTGACTAATGAACTTAGTATCCCAGTCAGAGGTGATGGACTTTAGCACTCCATGCAAACGCGCAACTTCTTTAAAGAACAGATTTGCCACTCGAGTAGCATCTGAAGTCTTCTTGCATGCAATGAAATAAGACATCTTCGAGTACTTGTCAACCACAACAAAAACAGAATCCAAACCTTGCTGGGTTCAAGAAAGACCCATTATAAAGTCCATAGATAGACCTATCCATGATGCTTGTGGAATCGGCAAAGGCACGTATATACCAGTATTCTATGATTGACCTTTGGTAGTTGGCAAATTGGGCACTTCCTCACATGATTGCCCACATCCCTCTTGAGTTGTGGCCAATGATACCTCTCTTCCACTAGTGCTATAGTCTTATCTCTGCCCATATGTCCACCCAAACCTCCACCATGCAGCTACCTAATAATTTGCTCCCTCAATGAACTTTTAGGGATGCATAATTGATTACCCCGAAAGAGGAAACCATCCTGGATGTACATACTATTGACATCAGTATGAGTTTGTTGACACTTACCCCAAATATGACCAAAATCTTCCTTATTCTCGTACAACTCCTTGACGCAATCAAACCTACTGAGCGCATAGGTTGGTCAACTTCAGTATGTAGGGTGGTCAACAAAGGTGCTCACCTACTGAGCTCATCTACCACCTTATTAGTGACACCAAACTTGTGCTTCAATGTGAAATGGAAGCGCTGTATATAAGCTACCTATCGAGCATGCATCATGTTAATGCTAACTTGACTATTGATGTGCTTCAATGCCTGATGATTTATATATAATACAAACTCCCTCTGAATTAGGTAGTGCTCCCAATGCTTAAGAGTTCGTACTACGGCAAAGAACTCCAACCCATAGGCCAACCATTTACTTTGAGCTTTACAAACTTTCTCATTGAAAAATGCTATTGTTGTCTTTTGAAAGAACAGTGCCTATACCAACCACAGATGCTATTAATATTTCCAGGTCTCTAATTGAAAAGAAAAAATCTCTGAGTATTGTGGAAGAAGTGGCGATGCAGGGGGGTAGTATGGATTTCTTTTTACAGCTCAAATCTAAAGTGAATAAGTTACTTTGAATGGAAGAGCAGATGTGGTAGCAAGAAAGTCATTCTCATTGGATGGTTTTAGGTGACAGTAACACTAAGTACTTCCACAATAGGGCATCTCAGCGATTTCGTCGAAATACCATATCTAAGCTCCAAGATTTAAATGGCATGCTGGTGTCAGGAGAGGAAAATGTATCATCTATGGTTGTGGACTATTATAAATAGCTTTTCTCTTCCTCTAACCCGAGTGACATGGAGATGGTGGTTCAACAAACAAAAAGCGTGGTGAATGTAGATATGAATGCTCTCTTGGTTGGAGAATTTTCAAAAGTGGAAGTAAAAGTAGCTTCAAAACAGATGGCGCCCTTAAAAGCTCTTGACCTTGATAGTATGCCCCTAATCTTCTTTCAACATTAATGGGATAGTATTGGTGATGATATTGTCAAGGCTATCTTATTATACCTAAACACCAAAGGAATTCTACCAAGTTTGAATCACACTTTCATTACTCTCATCCCAAAAGTAAAAAGCCCATAATATTTCACTGAATTTCATCTTGTAGCTCTTTGTAATATTCTATATAAACTTGTTTCTAAAGTTTTGGCTAACAGATTAAAAAGAGTTTTTCCTTAGATTATTTTTGAATCCCAAAGTGTTTTCCAGCCGGATAAAGCCATTTTGGATAATATCTTGGTAGTTTTTGAGACCCTCCAGCCTGTTACTTATTCTTTTTTGGTTAATAAAGAACCTAAGGGCCATATTATTCCATCTAGAGGTATTCGTCAATAGGACCCTTTGTCTCTATATCTATTTTTACTATGTTCAGATGGACTAAATGGGATTATTCAGCATGTAGTAGATGGTGGGCTAATTGAAGGCTTTTCTATTTGTAGAAACGGTTCAAAAATTTCACACTTATTTTTTGCAAAGGACAGTCTCCTTTTTTGCTGGGCACGGGTGGAGGATATGGAGACTATTCAAGATATTTTGAGTACCTATGAAAAGGCTTCGGGACAAAAAATAAATTCTACCAAAACCACTCTTTTCTTTAGTAAGAATGTCTTGGATTCTACAAAGAAGGTAATAAAAAATTTGTTGGGGGTGCTTGAGATTAAAGAATATGAGAGGTATTTGGGCTTGCGTGTTGTGGTAGGGAGAAATAAGAAAGCTAGCCTAAATTATATTAAAGATAGGGTGTGAGGGAAACTACAAGGTTGGAAAGAGAAGTTGCTTTCTTAAGTGGGTAAAGAAGTTTTGTTGAAGGCGGTGGTTCAAGCCTTCCCTACCTTTGCTATGAGTTGTTTCCGGTTACTGGTGGGTCTATGCTAAGATATGGAGATGCTTATTCGAAAATTTTGGTGGGGCCAAAGGGGATATAGGAGAAAAATTCATTGGAAGAAGTGGGAAGTTTTGTGCAAACCAAAATTGAAGGAAGTATTGGGTTTCAAAGATCTTTGTAAATTCAACAAAGCAATGTTAGCAAAGCAAGTATGGAGACTGATTCATGACATGGATTCCCTATTTTAGAAAGTTTTTAAGGCGAAATGTTTCCCAAATGGCAGTGTTTGAAGCAAAGTCATCCTTGGGCTCATTTGCTTGGAAAAGTTTTCTCTGCTCAAGAAATCTGATTGCATGGGGAGCTCGATGGAGAATAGGGGATGGAAAGACTACTTGGATCTTTGCCCACTAAAGTTAATTTGTCGAAGAGAACCATTTTACAAGAAGATGTTTGTCACCTTTGTTCCAAAAATTCAGAAGATGTTCTCCATGCTATTTGGGGATGTGAGAAGGTCCATCAGGTCTGGCAAATGAAGTTTGGTTGGCTGGACAGTAATCAATTTGCTTTAGGTTCTTTTTTGGAACTAATACAACAAGTTCAGACAAAGCCAAATTTGTTTCCTCTTTTTGCATCAGTTTGGCACCATCGGAATAACTCATGTATGCAAGAGCATTTGGTACCATTGGAAAGAATAGCTAGTTTTGTCGAGGAATATCTCCAGGGTTATTTGTCTCGAGTTCGGCCAAAGCAAAAATCTCAGAGAGTAGCTTCAGAGAAATGGAGTCCGCCTAGTGTGGACTCTATGAAGGTAAATTTTGTTGGTGCACTATTTGGAGAGCCTGATGAAGCGAGGCTCGAAGTGGTGATTTGCAATTCTAAGGGGGAAGTAATGGCTGCTCTCTCAGAGAAAATCAAGAAACCACCATTTGTGGAGACCATGGAGTAGTTGGCAACTCGTCGTGGAATGGTGTTCTCTCTTGAAGTTGGGTTTCGAAACTCAATTTTTGAGGGTGACTCCGCATCTGTTATTAATTCCTTGAAGGATAGGGGCATTACAAACTCTCATGGAGGTCATATCATAAAAGACATTGTGTCTTACTCTAACTCTTTTTAGAGTTGTTTTTTCTCTCATGTTGTTAGACAAGATAATGCAGTTGCACACCCCTTAGCCCAGAGAGCAAGATTATCTTTTTCTTTTAAGGTGTGGATAGAGTTTGTTCCAACAAATATTTTTTCTTTTGTTCTATCTAATTTTCCGAATCCAGTTTAATAAAATGGCTTAGTCTTTCTTCTCAAAAAAAAAAAAAAATGATAAATTTTTGTGTTAATTATAATTCTACTTTGAGTTGATGCAATTTAGTTTTGTGTTTTAAGTTGTTACATATAGCATATAATAATATAATGTTATTATATTACATAGCATGACTTGGATAATTTGATGTTTATTACTATAAATTTTATTTTTACTCTTTTTTTTTCTTATCTTATTTTTTTCAACATTTAAATATAGCCACCCCCTTCATATCATTAAATTATGAAGCACAAATCAAGAAAATGACTAGACACGCACCTGCCTTCCTTTACCATATACTAGTGACCTTGAATTTTCTACCACAATCATAATCAAATGTCTACAATTTAACCTCAAAGTAAATGACTTTTTCGTTTACTTTAAGTGCAATTACACTTAAATTGATCGAAGGATAGCCCTTGCACTGGATCTCAATCATTTATGCCGAATCCACCAATGACCATGAAATCCCATCGCAAATGACATAATATGTATTAGACACATACAAAAGCCCCTGGCCCTACTACACCTCAAGAATTCATAGACATCCATGACTCAACCACTTGCACTCTAGAGTTTGGATTAATGTATTAGTAATTGTAAAGGACTAATGCTATAGTTACAAATTATTTTACACTAGCTTGTAACCCCATGCATATGCATGGATACCCTTAAAGATATACATTAAGATGCATAATATAATTCCTATATATATAACTTAAATATTATTTATAGTCATTTTTATATTTTGTTAACTCTTTAAAAAAAATTGCAAGGATATTATTAGGTATTGTATGGGCACAAATCATGCTGGGCCTAAATTCTAACTCCAGAGCCAGCCCAAAGGACCCAAACAATGAATTTATATAGAGAGTGGGTTTTGAATCTAGGTTTATGGACGTTCGACAACACAAAGGCTAAACTAGATCACAGAACACATGCATATTCTTTGTACGTGGATGAAAACTCTCTTATATATTGATGCCGAGGACAATCTTTGATGGTTTCTTACAGCTTTCTCTCCTGTGTGTGCTGTTCCCCCCCCCCCCCCGTCTTTTCTTTTTTCTTCCTTCGCCTTTTATAGGCCTCCCTCTTCCTTCTCCACGTGTAGGTCGTATGCTTCTTTTAGATACTTGTCCCATCACCCTACTCTACTAAAGTCTTTGGCGGTAAACCTAAGACTGAACTCCAATACTCAGGCGTCAATATGGTGGTAGGTATAGAGCCTTCAATATGGTGGTAGTAACTTTATCCTTAATATCTTTTGTCGCTCCTTTTTATCTCATATTCTTGTTTTCCCAGCCCTTGTGTCCAAGGTTTTCAATACGGATGCCCTTGAACTACCAGATCACTCTTCTCATCCTTGGCAGCGTGTGGCCGATGACGTTGCCATCTTCAAACATCATGCCTCGGGATGTTCTGCTCATGCATGGCATCCTTCTTATGTCATGTTACTTCACAGGCAGGCCTTCTCATGTCCTCGGACCATCCATGCTGTTAGGTTGGGCTTTCAATCCCGCGAGAGCTTTTGGGCCGGCCCAATACATACCTAGGGCCTGTTGGCACTACATGTATAAAATGTAAATTGTCCATTTTTTTAAAAATTATTGTGAAGTATTTTTTTTTTATTCATTTATTTTAGACTCTTTGGCTTTTGTACTTAATAATCCACTTAGATGAATATTTATGATGTAGTCACACATTTAATTATAAAATTAAGAAAAAAAAACTCTTTAAGAATTAAAAAATTTAGGACACAGGCACGAAATTGAAACTCTAATTTGGAATTCTAATTAGAGTTTCTCTCAGCTTCATCTATTATTATACATATAGATTAGGGGAATCAAAGTATTTGTGTAATAAAGGGCCATATAATTTATAATTTAGATAGAATTCTTGATTGTGTCTAGGCCTATAGATTGAGTAATTTGTATACTTAAATTAAAGGTATTGTGAATAAACTTAATAATTTAAATCATATAGATATATAAAAACATATTTTTATATAGATATATTACATATTTTTGCCACAAATTTAAATCACACAAACTTAATAATTTTATTTTATGTGTTAGCATCTTCTCTGCTTCTTCTTCTTTTTTTAAAACATATTATCTATCATCTTTAAAGAATGCCAACAATATTGATTTTGTGGGAAAAGTTACATAAAATATTGAGAAAAAAATGTTTTATATTACAATCTACAAAAAATTCTTTTTAAATATTTAAACCTTTCTATTTTTTATACCACTGACATGTTTTATAGCTACTACATGTGGTAACTTAAGTCTTAATATTCTTAAGTTGTTTTGGTAAAAAGGATAATAATTTAAAAAAAAATTAAAAGGTTGTCACAAAAAAAGAAGAGTTCATGTAAAATTTTTTGTAAAATGAAATACCTATTTTGTAAGGCCACCAAACTTGATAATTTACAAAATGTGGAACCACTCACAAAAATATTTGCATAGTTATATAGTTTCAGCTAAAGCAATCTAGCACACTTTTAGTCTTCAAAAAACACATATCTACGAGTGGTTAAACATTCATCTTGGACAGTTTTAACTTTTCATATAATTTTACGTTTACATATTCATCTACTTTATTTTAGATTTTTCTAAAAAGAACTTTAATTTAGATATTAAGTAAACAATGAAATACTGATTCAAGAAGAATTAAAAATAAAAAAAATATCTATACATATTCATTTTGTGCAGTTTTAACTTTACATATAATTTTGCATCTATATATTCATCTGCTTTGATTAGATGTTTATAAATAAATAATGAAATCTATGAACAAGGTAATTAAAACAATCATATTTTTATTCTTCAAAAAGTCACCAATTTCTTTATTTTAAAAAAAATGCTTTTTACATTTCCTTAGAAATTCATTTAAAAATAATAAAGAATAAATGAAAGAAGAAAAAAAGGAATGAAATTAAACGTCAATTAGTAACCGTTAAATGGAAAATAAAGAAGTGGGTAAGAGAAGTAAAAAAAAAATAGAGACAACCGTATAAAGAACATTAAAAACTCTATAGTGCAATAAAATCAACCATTACATTTGTTTAATTAAATCAATAATCAACAATGAAATATACTAATACAAAATTTAAATTTGAAACTAATCAAAATCTAACTAGGGAAATTATATTTCCTATCATAACTAAAAATGAGATGTTTGCCAATAATAATAGAAATTATATAAGAAATAAAATTGGAAAATTCTATAACAAGTTATTAAGTGATGTAACATTATTTAGAATTACACTAGGTGCAACTTGATATCAACCAGTAAATATGTGATAATAGTAAGAAATGTTATAGATGAGATCATGACAAATATGATAAAACTAATTTTAAAAAAAATAATTACTTCTTACTAAATTTAGGAACCAAAATAATATTTTACCTAAAAAATTGTCATGCACAATGCGCAAGTCTGCAATCGGTTTCCTTAATTCCCAAGCATTTCCCCTATGATTTTATTCCTGCTGCACAATTGTTCTTAATATTAATTATCTTCTTTAGTTTTAACTTTGTGCCTATTTAAATTTTATTTTCTTACCACCGCACACTCTTGTTGTGTATGTCACTCCATAAATATAAGTGCTTGTGGGGTGTGGAGGGCAAGGGCTGGGGTTAAGTCTCTAGGAGGGAGTTTCACACACATATATACTTAGATTAGGCTAGAGTAAAAATTTTATCTTATATAAAAAAAAAAAAAAAAATTTCTTTTCATTTTTTTCCCCTTATTTTTTTCTATTCTTCCTGCCTCCAAAAAGGAACAAAAAAAAAAACCCCTCTCCAACAAAGAAAAGAAAGAAAAAAAGAAAAAAGAAAAAAGAGTGATTTAGAAAAACAAAAATGAAAGAGGAAAAATACAATGAAATTGAATTTAACTTGGTAGTATATATGATACTATAAAACTTTATAAGTTCTTGAGTGATGCTTTGATTGGATATCAGATATGGTTAATTGGTTGCAAAAACAACAAAAGGAACTTAGACCTTTCATGGCACAAGTTCCACTGATAAAAAAAAATCTATCTGGATTTTCTTATTTTAAATATATCAATTTTAATATTGGCTTAAAAGATTTTTGTTTTCCCTTTTACTTTGTGTTTTAATGATTTTGTTGAAGTTAGTTGTTTTTATTGTTTTGCAAACATGAATGGAGAGGCAGCTGCAGACGTAAGTTGACAGAAGCACTTCTACTAATACACAAACAAAGTTTTGGGCTAAGTCCACACTATGCATAATGTCCCCTCCCTAAATTCTTTCTAATTTTTATTTAGATGTAAAACATGTATTATTCAAAATCCAAACAAATGACACCTGTCATACATCCGGAGAATTAGAGAATTCTTTCATAATAAAAGGACGGCTCAAAATCATGGGTTCAATCTGTATACTATTACGCATATAATTATAAATACTTTTTTATTTGTGATGTTATAATCAAAAAATAAAAATTATATAAACTATGTTAATATGTGAATAAATAAAATCAGGAGACAAAACTTACAAACCAATATTGTCTAACCGGCCTACACACTATCCAAGTCCAAACCAGCTTCCACGTGTTAGCAAGTCGACTTGAGTTGCTCCTCCACTCCTCCCTTTCACAAAAGTAGGGTGGCCCATGGGAGCCAGCGTATCCAATATCATGGTATATAAGCCCATAAACTGTTTATAATCTTCCCTATGTGGGGCTATGCGTTTTTACCTCTTTTACTCATATTTAGGTAGGTACTTTATTATTCACTCTTTGACAATTTTGAGCAATTGACCACGTGATGTTATTCTTCTCAAGGAGGAGAACATGACTTGATTTAGATCCAACTCAAAGGACGAGAGTGGATCTCAAGTAACTTGTGTATTCACTAGAAAAAATAGTATATTTAATTCATGTTTAATTGATAAGTACAAATAAATATAAATTCAAATTAGAAAATTTGTAGAAAATAACTTGCTTAATTTAATTAGATTTGTTTAGAGAATATCAAACATAATTTAATCAATTTTTTTTTTTAGTGTTGGCTTGTTTTAACAAAAAAAAAAAAAAAAATCGGTGAGTTTTAGTTAGTTTAATCTAAACATAATATTAGAAGTCAACAAAAAGTCAGTGTAAGTTAGATCTGGGATCATGTTCAAAATCATCTAGTCTTTTTTTTTTCTTTTCTTTTATTAAAATTGGCAAATTGAATATATTTTTTTATTTAGATGCGGATGTGAAATTTATTATTATTATTATTATTATTATTATTTTAGTAGCCACAACAATGTCAACTGTACACACCATTTGCCATATAGGCGATTTTATTAACGAGGTAATAATAGAGATTAAATTGAATGTCAAATTGAAAATAATATAGATAAAATTAATTACTAATAAAATGTAAGAATTAAATTGACTTGAAACCAAAATATTAGGACCAAAATTAGTACTTTTTTGCCCCTATTTATAAGCCACTCTGTTGTGATTTATTTGGCTTAATTGATAGCTGCGCTTTAAGTAAAGGAGCTAGTATGAACACCCAAACTTCATAATAGAAAATGCGAAATGGCCTTTTGGCCTTTCTTTCCCTCTACCTTCTCCATCCCGGTCTTGCCCTTTTTTTGGTTTTCTTCTTACTTTGGTGCCCCTTCTTTGTCTTTAGGAAGTCCAGTTTTGTTGCTGTCAAAGAATGCTTTTCAGCACAAAGAAAAAGGAAACTTGTGTGTATTTTGTTAAGATTATTGAACATACCTAATCAAATCCATTTTCAAATATGTTTGCACGATTGTTGCAAAAATCAAAACAGGAATGGAGATTCAAGCAGCAATTTCAGTTGCTGCTAAAATCGCTGAGTGCACAGGTAAACCAGTTGGCCAGTGGCTATGCTACTCATTTCACTATGGCACCAACATTGAGAAACTGAAGAGTCGGGTCATGGAGTTGAAGGCAGCTAGAGATAGGGTGCAACATCGTGTTACTGAAGCTGTAAACAACATTGGAGAAATTGAAGCTGACGTTAACATGTGGTTGACAAAGGTTGATGATATTTTGGGAAAGGCCAAGGAAGTTCTTGACAAAGAAGAGAAAGCAAAGATAAGCTCTTCTAAAATGGCATGCCCGAATCTGAAGCTAAGGCATAAGCACAGTAAAAAGGCAAAAAAGATAGTGCAAGAGATTGATGAACTGAAAAATTGCAGATTTGACACAGTTTCCCATCGTCCTGCTTCAAAGGGGTCAGTGAGTACGACAAATATGGATTACATTACGTTTGCGTCAAGAAGGTCGACTGTGGAGGAACTTATGGAGGCATTGGTAGATAAAAATATCAACATGATTGGGGTGTGGGGGATGCCTGGTGTGGGGAAAAGTACACTGATAAGAGAAGTTGCTATGAAAGTGAAGGAAAAAAAGTTATTTGAAGAGGTGGCTATAGCAACTGTGACACATAAACCAGACTTATTACGAGTTCAAGGAGAAATTGCGGACAAACTAGATCTAAAGCTTGATAAGGAAACTTTAAGCGGAAGAGCAGATCTTTTAAGAAAGAGGTTAGCAAAAGCAAAAGAGGAGATACTTGTTATCCTTGATGATATATGGGAGAAACTTGATTTGAATGAAATAGGAATTCCTTATGACGGATGCAAAATAGTGGTAACATCTAGGAATAGAGATATATTATCTTCTGATATGGGAGCCCAAAAATATTTTGGGCTTGAAGTTCTACCCAAAGAAGAAGCATGGCGTTTATTTGAGATGTTGTCAGGTGATTCTTTCAAAGAATCGAATTTGCGATCCAAAGCAATGGAGGTATCCATGGCGTGTGCAGGTCTACCTCTCGCACTTGTAACAGTTGCAAAGGCATTAAGAAATAAGCGTGTCTTCGAATGGGACGATGCCCTACGACAACTACGGCGGCCCTCTCCTCGAAACCAGAAAAGAATGCAAGCAGTTATCTATTCAGCAATAGAGTTGAGTTATAATCATCTTGAAAGTCCAGAGCTCAAATCGTTCTTTTTGTTCTGTGCTCAAAATCAAATTTTTTCTACCATTTTTTATAAAGACTTGTTAAAAGAATGTTTTGGGCTGCATTTATTTGATGGCATTAGTACATTGGAAGAAGCAAGAAACAGAATATATACTCTGGTTCGTAGCCTCAAAGACTCTGGCTTATTGTTAGATGCTCCTGATACTGATGAGGATGTCAGTATGCATGATCTTACTCGTGATGTCGCCCACTTGATTACATATGAGACTCAAAATGTGTTAATGATAACGGGCAAGGATCTAGTAGAATGGCCAGATGAGGACGACATGAAAATGTGCAAATCAATCTTTGTTTTTAATAGTGATATTCATGAACTTCCTGACAGGTTGGAATGTCCAGAACTAAGATGCTTAAATGTGTATGCCAAAGATAGAGATTTTAAAATTTCAGACACATTGTTTAAAGGGATGAGAAAGCTAGAAGTTTTAGATTTGACTTATATGCGACTTTCATCACTTCCTTCCTCACTTAGGATACTTACAAACTTGCGAACATTGTGTCTGGATCAATGTGTGTTGGGAGACATAGCTATGATTGGAGAGATGAAAAATTTAGAAATTCTTAGTCTTATTCACTCTGAATTTAAATATTTGCCAAGAGAAATAGGGCTTTTGACTCATTTACGGATGTTGGATTTGAGCAATTGTAAGAAACTTCAAGTGATTCCAGCCAACGTCCTATCACGCTTGATACTATTGGAAGAGTTATATGTCGGCAACAGCTTCAATCAGTGGGAGGTTGAAGGACTCAACAATGAAAGAGCTAGCCTTGCAGAGCTAAAGCATTTATCACGACTAAGCACTTTAGAAGTACACATTCCAGATGCCAACATGATGCCAAAAGATTTGTTATTTGAGAAGCTGAGAAGATACAAAATATTTATAGGAGATGTGTGGGATTGGTCTGACAAACATGAAAACTCAAGAGTACTAAAACTCAAGATGAATACATGCAATCAATTGGAGAGTGGGATCAAAATGTTGTTTAATGGAATAGAAGATCTGTGTTTGGACGAGTTAAATGGTGTTAAGAGTATTGTATATGAATTGGAAATGAAAGGCTTCCAACAACTAAAGCATCTCCATGTCCAAAACAATGCTGAGATTAAATATATCATCCACTCAAGGGGGTTGTATGATGTCGTATTTCCTGCCTTAAAGATATTTTCTCTCAAAAAGATGATCAACTTGGAAGGAATATGTAATGCCCAACTTCCCTTGACATCCTTTCGTGACATAAGAATTATGAAAGTGGAACATTGTGAGCAACTGAAATTTGTCTTCTCGTCATCCATAGCTAAGGGTCTTTCACAACTTCAAGAATTGGAGATAAAAGAATGCAACATCATGCGAGCAATAGTTGTTAAAGAAGATGGTGAACTTGAAGATAGAGATGTGATATTGTTCCCTCAACTACGTCACTTGAAACTACAAGGTCTTCCAAAGCTCGTGAGCTTCTTAGGCACACAGAATTCTATCATAGCTGATGTTGGAGAAATCATTCACGAGGGTGAGCTGGATTTTCAGGAGATACCACATACAGGCATGCAACCTCTTTTTAATGAAGACGTAAGTCTATTTTGCTTATCCCCCTGTTTTGATTTTGCATTTTTCGCATTCGTAACTTAGGAGTTAGGAGTCTTTGGCATCTCTACTTTTTGTCTTGATGAACCCTGCATTCGTGAAGTTTAGTTCTTTGGAAACCTGATAGTACCATATGTGGGAATTGTGGTAAGCTATAAAATTTGATGCAAAAAAGCTGATCAATGTTTATCATGTCTTTCTAAAATTCTATTCTTATAAATGACACCACCTTGCGTTTGATTTGCAAGCGTCATATATTTTTCTTTAATTTTTAATTTATGTTAATTTTTTCGTTTGTATTTTTCACCTAGATAATTACTGTAACATATTGGGACCATACTCATAAGCAACTGTTCACAAAACCATGACTCCACCATGAAATCGTGGTAATCTAAAAGAATTAATTCACAAATTTTTTTATTTGTATAGATTATTATTATTATTATGTGTGTGTGTATATATATATATATATTGAAATATTTGCTAGATTATATAGTAGAATTAATAATTTTTAACAAAGTATGTTTTTTTCCTAAGAGTACTTCATTTTAAGTCTATTAAAATATTATTTAAAAAAAAAAAGATTCTTTTTTATCTTTGCCCCTTACAAAAGTAAACATGGGCAAGAATATTTTCTTTTCACTAAAATAATTAAATAATACATATTGCTTTCTTTGCCAACTGATAAAAGTAGCTCTCTCTCTCTCTCTCTCTCTCTCTCTCTCTCTCTCTCTATATATATATATATATATATATAACTCTCTTTTTTGGTTTAAGATTTACACATGCTCTTATTAATCGAGCCAATTCGCCAATGATCAAATATATTGGAAATTAAAGTTTTCCAAACATGGTAACTGAATAGGGAAGAGAAAAGTAGAGGTTTTCTACCATTCAACAGTTTCAACTTTTAATCTTCTATTTTAATTTTGTTTTTAATTACAAACCACTATATTGTCATCTTATCTTATAGTTCTATCTCTTATAAAGTGTAGAAAAGTATGATCATAAACTTTTTTATTACATACATTGCATATCTCGATATAATCATAAATATTTATCAAATTAAAATATACCTATTTAAAGATGCTTCAACAACAAAACAAAAATTGTCATATTGAGAATGATTAACTGAACCTTTTTTTTTTTTACTTGCATTAGATAACTTATCAACAATACTTTTTCCACAAAAACTGCAAATTTTTCCATCCAAAAAATTATCAAAAACAAATATGAATAAAATCTCATAATAAAGCTTCTATATGAATGCATCCTTATAAAAATTAAAAATTTGGCAATCGTGGTAAGCATAAAACTGAAATCCACAAGTGTTATTCAATGTATAACATGTCTGAACCCCACCTTGCATCTGATTTGCAAGCGTGTATATATATATATATATATATATATATTCATGACTTATTTTGTAGATACTTAGTATTGTTTACAGGATTCGTCACATTTTCATTATTCTTTGATTTCTGTTCATGCATGTCTTTGTGGTTTTTTTTTTTTTTGGTGACTCTTCCCTCTCATTGCTAGACAAGTTGCCATGCCACTATGTTCAAATAAAAATTTGGTGATTTCCTCAAATGAAATAACAATAATATACGTACCCTAACTTATGCACTGTTTAGGTTTGTCAAAAATACTCTCTCACTATAAATAGGATTTCTGTGAGAGTATATGTAATTACAATGAGAGGTTTTTTTTTTTTTTTTTTTGATAAGACAATGAAAGAATCTGTTCCCTTATATAGAAAACAGAGTGACCAAAAATGCTTGGGTGAATTAACTGTTGTTGCAGAGGCTCTGTTCCTTCATAAGTCTAACTAATCTAACCATTTGAGAGAATTAACTGCTTCCTAATTACTTTAACCAATTGAATTAGAACATGTGGCTAATCAAATACTAACAACTTGAGCTAAATGAAAAAAAAAAATGATCACGCGTGCGTTATTATGATTAGATATGTCAATAACATGTTCACCAAAAAAAAAAAAAAAAAAGATATGTCAATAACATAGTATGGACTTTCAGGTTGCATTCCCAAGTTTGGAAACATTGAGCATCTTGCAGCTGGAAAACTTGAAAATCATATGGCATGATCAATTAGCTGAAGATTCCTTTTTCAAGCTTCAATCTCTAGTTGTTCAATACTGCGAAAATCTTGTGAGTATCTTTGAATCTGATATGCTGACAAGATTCCAAAGTCTAGAGAAACTTAAAGTAACTTATTGTGGTTCACTACAAGAAGTATTTGAACTTCAAAGGCACAATGTTAGAGAATCACATGCTGTGACAGCCATTCCGTTGAAAAGTTTGATATTGCGTCGTCTACCGAAAATGAAGCAGGTATGGAATAAGGACCCCCAAGGAATTTTCAGCTTTCAAAATCTACAAGATTTATGTGTTTGGGAATGTGAGAGTCTGCAAAGTTTGTTCCCAGCATCTGTGGCTAGATTTCTCATGCAATTGGAGGATCTTCGGATAGAAAATTGTGGAGTGGAGGAAATTGTTTCATGTGAAGAAATTGCAAAAGCAACAGCAAGATTTGTTTTCCCTGAAGTAACTCTCCTAGTACTGCGTAAATTGCCAATGCTCAAGTGGTTTTGCCGAGGGTTGCATACTTCAAAATGGCCATTGTTGAAAAAATTGGAGGTGAGTGCATGTGATCAAATTGAGATATTTGCTTCAAAAATTTTGAACTATCAAGAAACAGTTGAACAAAGCCAACTAGAGACTTCCATTCAACAACCCCTTTTCTTGGTTGAAGAGGTAAGGGCTAATTTAACTATTCTTTTATAACATTTAGGCTTACGAGAAATAATAACTTTGTTTGGAGTATTACTCGTCTCTCACGCAAAAAAAAAATTCCAAAAAGTGAAGTTCTTAGTAAAGGTCATATATCTGTATACTTTTTTTTTTTTTTTTTTAAACAAAATCCTTAATCATTATTCTTGCATCAAAATATAGGTACTTTGGTGTGTATTTTTTGCTCAACGTGTCTAGAATTATGAAAGTACTACAGGTGTCAAATTGTGACAAATTGAAACAATTGATCGGCAACAACTACTTATTGATTAACGTGGTTTTGGAGAAAAATAATTCTTATAAATGACTCTTACACCACTATGCATTTAATTGACTAGTACTGATCAATAGTATTTATGAATTACGACATAGTTCTTTATTATGACATAGTACAATAATAACTTTGATATATATATATATATATATATATATATATTTTTTTTTATAGGGTACATTATTCCCTAACTTGGAGGTTTTGTCATTGAGTGGAGATTTCAAGATGAAGGAGATACAATGTGACCGACTTTTGGAAGAGAGCTTGTACAAATTAAAGCGCCTTGTCATAGCCGGCTATCTAGCTGTTTCTGATTGGATTAATTTTCTAAAAAGATTACATAGTTTGGAGAAACTTGTTGTGAAGCGTACTTCTTGGGAAGAAATATTCCCATATGCGGAACTTTTTGACCAGGAAAATAATGCTACAATACTCGCACAACTACGAGAACTAGAGCTATATGAACTACCAACGTTGACACATTTGTGGAAAGAAGTCACCCAACCAAGCCCAATTTTGTATAATCTGGAAAATCTAATAGTGTCATTTTGTGACAAATTGGAAATTTTAGTACCATCATCAATATCTTTCCAAAATTTGACAAATCTGGAAATACTAAAATGTCATGGATTGATTAATTTAGTTACATCATCAACAGCCAAAAGTTTGGTACAGCTCAAAAAAATGAGTGTAAGTGAATGCGAAAGGATAACAGAAGTTGTAGTAGGGGAGGGAGGTGAAGTGAGTGAGGTGATTACTTTCACCCAGTTGATATACTTAAAACTTGATTCCTTGCCAAACCTTGCAAGCTTTTGCTCCGAAAGTTATTCTTTCAATTTCCCATCTTTGGAAGAAGTAATTGTGAGGCAGTGCCCTGAAATGAAGACTTTCTCTCGAGGACCTCTAGGGACACCAAAGCTCGCAAGAGTACAAGCAACACAAGAAGATGAATGGCATTGGAAGGTTGACTTGAATACTACCATACATTGGCTCACACAATAGTTCATTGGAGAAAGGTAAGTATATTATTCAAAGATCTCCTAATTTCTCACAGCATGTACTTTAATCTTTTTAATGCATTGATGCATAAACACAAGCAACCTTTTCACTCTTCCACTAGATAATTATCATAATAGAATCCTTGTAAATTGCATCAAAATTTCTCCATCATACATATTATTATGACCCTTTGCACTTCTTAAGCACACACAAATTAAATAATTTTATCATATTTAAAAGGATAATTATTTTTCCTTGATGATACTTTGATGTCAGTGGTTATAATGATTGATGTTTTTTCTTCAATATGTTGTTTTCTATTACGCTAGGTTCAAAATTCTAAAGATGGAGCTCGTCCTAAATATGCAGCAGCGGGAATGAGGCTTGGAATTGCAGTTTGTGGTACTCGGGATCATGTTTCTTTCTCTTAAAATCATGTGCTTAAAGGGTTGTTATCCCATGGTTATGGAAATCAATAGAGTTCATCCATTTGTTGTTTATTTTGCTATTGTTTCTTTATTTTCTTGCTTTGCCATGTTTGAAAAAAGAAAAAGAAAAGAAGTAGTAGTAGCAGTACTACTACATCTTATGTGTGTGATACATTTCTCTTTGGAGTGTCATAAACTAACTCTTCTTGGTGCAAAAAGACCATATGGCCATTTGAATGAAGTTGTGCATACATGTTATTATTTTGATGAGTGTTATAAACTACATGCTATATATCATTGAGTATCAAAATTTCTCACGCATATTCATTTAGATTATGTTAGAGTAAAATTCTATTTCAAAGTTGCTTATCCTTTTAAATTCTCTAACTCAGTTATTCATGTATTCTCACCCATGCACATAATAGACCAACACTATAAGGCTATCATAGAAGCAGCTGTATAGATTAACGTAGCGAATTTGATCTCTCTTGACTTTTAGCTTCATGGTTGCGGAAGATAAATGATAATGTATATGTTTGTGAAATTTTAGTTATAGATGGCTAGGAAGAAAATTTTTATCTTCATAAAAAATTTTATGTAATTGAAATCCAAATTAGTATTTTATGGAGCAAGAAAAGAACAAATAGTAACATTGACCACCAAAATAGGAAGAATGCAGTTGTTTTTTAATAATAATTGAAATGGTTAAAATAATAATAATAATAATAATAATAATAATAATAATAATAATAATAATAATAATAATAATAATAAAAACCCTGAAATTAGCATAAATCTCATGAATCAAAGATCCACCACCTCTATCTTTTGAAAGGGGTGTAAATTATATTAAAAGATGATAATGAAAATCATATTTGCATTTCAACATAGATGAGCAAAATGATCTTCATTTTATTTTTCCTACTTACAATAAGTGGGAAGAGGGAATTCAAATTCAGGTTTGCCGCCACCCCCCCCCCCCCCCCCCCCCCCAAAAAAAAAAAAAAGATTTTAATGCTGGGTACTAATCACAACTTCCTATTCTTATTCGAAATTTTTGTATACTTTACATGCTAATGCTCTAATCCAATTTCTCCAAACTTCCAATAATTTGCAAACTTCTAATAACAAGGATTCCCTATTAAAATTACAATGAAAAAAAAAATTCAAAGATTAACAAAAACTTCTACTCTTCCAAGTTTTGGCACTCAATGTCTCCTCTTTAATTTGAAGACTCAAATGATATGAGTACCTTCTTTCACCTGTGGTTTCCACTACAAATTCCACCATGACATTATAAAACTTTCAATATCTTCAATTTGGTCAATCTTATTTTGTACAAAACACGTATAAATATTCAATGGTACTATTGGTTCTAAGAATGACAATGGTGGATACCATGGCCAACAGTAACAAAGCAAAGTTTTTTTTCTTGAACACAAATTGAAGTAACAATGACACTAGTTCATCGTAATTATAAATAACTTCTTCACGTTGTGAGTTAATTTATTTATTTTTTCTTTTCTTTTTTTTGGGGGAGGGGGGGTGGTAAAAGGTCCTACGATAAACTTTTTTTTTTCTGCAGGGAATAAGTAAATGAAGATTTATCATTCATGCCATAATTCAAAATAGCATGCTGAGTAAATAACCCATAGGATCTGTTGAAGGTCAAGTGCTCTACAAACCTGGTGAACAAAAATTTGATTTCTTTGTTCATATTGGCACGTCCTTGTGTAGAGAAGAATAATTACCAAAAGGACATGCTATCACACTAACCAAGTGCCCCCCCCCCCCCCCCAACAAAAAATAAAACCTGCCATATAGCACATCAAACATGGTGTTAAAGCAGAATATATCTCAAGAAACCAGCAGAGTAGCCAAGATCCAAGGGAAAATGTTACAGTCAACATGTTTAAAAGCCACCAAAAGGGCAAAAGCTAAGGTTTAAGATTTACAGATTACAAAGCCAAACAATCAAGAAAAGTTTCAGCTGAAAACAGATGCAGCATAATTGTAGAAATCTATTTATGCATCCAACAATGACAAATTAAATGTCATTGTTTTCAAGACAATTCTTTGTCCTTCTCGATTAAATATTGTTCATCAATTAGCTTCTTTTTTGAACATTTTTTAAAAAGGGTACACGACCCCACCTGCCAGAATTGTGTATCAGGTAATTCAGGGAAACTCTCCTAGTGGGGATGAGCCTAGTATGTCTAGATCTATAACTCATACTAAGTGTTAGGACATATGTGATTCATGTTAAGAACATATGTCAACATTTTATATAATTGGCTAATCCTTTGATAAAATGCATTTTACTTGTATTTGGGTAGATCTATGATGTGTTTAATACTTCAAGAAATAAGGTTTAAAGTTCAGGTGTTAAAGCCATACAAGTCTGTCCAAGAATCAAGTGAAAAAGTGTTGTTCATTAAAGTTAGACAGCTAACTCAACAGCTAGTATCTATTAAGGTTTAAAAGAGCAGTTTCAGCTCGAGGCTCAATAGCTGCTCGACAGATAGGGTATTTGTCGAGATCTATGAAGTTCAATTTTTCAGAGCTAATTTTCATTCAATCCGTGAATGTATGTTTGGGTTTTCTCTTCTCATAACCCTAAACATATATAAGGATTATTTTAAGGGCCGTCACAGGTTGCATAGTTGCACAATGGCACAATTCCACAAGTGTGAAGAAAAGTGAATTCAAAAACCTAGTTTGCCCTAGTTCTTCTTTCTCTTGAAGAAGCTGTTGTGTTTGTACACCATAGGGTTTTGTGACCAAGTAACTTCATGATCTTCATCGTGTGATAAATAGAAGAACTTTACAGCCAACATTCTTCTCAAGTTGGTGATTAAGTCGCGCACTAGGATCTGCGCATCTTTTGATTAGTCATGTATAGGGAGCCGTGCAATACAAGGAGAGATCGTCACTACAGAATAAGTCCAACTGGGTATTGGGGTAAGGGTTCAACTGTAGGTTGGTATAAGGAACGGAGATTCCTTTACTTGTAACTGCTTGTTGTGATAATAGTGAATTCTTGGAACTGGTGACCTTAAAATCACCCGGTGGGGTTTTTGCCTCAGGGATTTTTCCCATTCTTAAAAAAATTACCGTGTTAATTTATTTTCACTACATATTTATTTAGTTGGTGAATTGTTTGTGTTACCACGTACATTACATGTTAAATTGATTAATAAATTAAATTTGGCTAATTAATCGACTAATCCATCACAAGGGGTTAATACATTCTTGGCCTATCAAGTGGTATTAGAGCAGGCACACTCTGATTAGTGTTTAATCTTTGCTATGTAATCCATTGACCTCCGTTTGTCATGGATAGAGGACAGTCACTCATTGTACCTTCTTTATATGATGGTACTAACTATGCATACTAGAAATTACGCATGAGAGTTTTCTTGCAGTCATTAGATGAGAAAGTGTGGCAAGTTGTGGAGATAGGCTAGACCAAGCCAAAGAAAGCGTCGGCCGACTGGGATGATGCAAAGATCAAGGCGACTAATTTCAACAGCAAAGCATTGAATGCCTTATTCAATGCTGTCACAAATGAGGAGTCCAAGAAGATATCCTCCACTGAAACTGCAAAGGATGCATAGACTATTCTCTAGACAACCTACGAAGGAACCAAGGCTGTCAAGAATTCGAAGCTCCAGAGGCTCACTACTAGCTTCAAAGAAATTAAGATGGAGGAGGATGAGTCATTTGATGAGTTCTATACTAGGCTTAAGGAAATAATAAACTCAGCTTTTAATCTTAGGGAAACCATTCCTGAATCCAAGATTTTGAGAAAGGTGCTTAGATCTCTACCCAAAGGATTCCATGCTAAAATCCCCGTGATTGAGGAGTCAAAGGATATTGACAAAATTCCATTGACAGAGCTAGTTGGAAATCTGCAGACCTATGAGTTGGGTTTGTTTAGGATTGGGAAGTCAAGCAAGGGCAAAAGCATGGCATTAAAGGCCAAGAGTAGTGATACTGATAAGTTTTCTGACGATGAAGATTCTAAAATGAAGTCTTACATTACTCGGCAGTTCAATAAATTCATGAAAAATGCCAATGCAAAGGGCTTCGACAAGGTCCGTAAGCAATCAAGTTCTTCTCAATCTAAGAGCCAAGAAAAATGGAAAAAGAATGCTAAGGATGGCGGTCAGTACACTGTTCCCTCAGGACCCAAGTGTTTCGGGTGTCAAGGACTTAGTCACATGAAACAAGAGTATCCTACTTATCTCAAGTCCATCGGGAAGAGCAAGGCACTTGCTGCTACCATGAACAATACCGAACCTGAGAATGATTCCGATAATGAAGATGACAGAATCCTAAATCCCCTTACTGCCACTGTCAATCCTACTGAAGGGATTGTAGAAAATGTGGATGAAGAAGAAAACTTGGTGGAATCAAAATTTGAGAAGATGGATGAATAAGATGACATCCATACTACCTATGCAAAGTTATATAAGATCTCTGAAAAGCATTAAAAGTTGTATAGGTTGGCCACCAAGAAGCTTAGTGATGTGGAGCTTAAACAAGAACAACTCTCCTCAAAGTTTAATGAAGCCAATCAGACTATTGGAGCACTGAGATTTGAATATAATTTCTTGGCTGAGAGAATCAAGAAGCTTGAGGCGGAACTGTTCCAAGTTAGAGCTCATTTGGAGAAGACCTTAAGTGCAAAACTTGATGAGATGCTTAGCATGCAGAAATCTGCCTCCGATCAAATCGGTTTAGGGTATGATTTCTCTTCTCCTAATATTGCTTCCTCTAGTACTACTGTTTTTGCTTCTCTTGCTAATAATATTGAATCTGAAAATAACGATGCCAAAAATGTGATAGATAGGGAGAACATAGACAAGGGTAAATCTATCTTAAAAGTATCCCCTAAGCTTGCTAAGAAAGAAATAAAAAACCCTAGGGCTAAGAAGAGTAATGCTCAAAAGTTCAAAGAGAATAAGCAGCATCTCTGTCATCACTGTGGAGCAGCTGGACACACTCGACCAAATTGCTACAAGTGGCAAGCCACTTAACAGGGTAACAGCATGGCCTCAACAGGAAACCTAAGTCAGTTCCATCCTTTCTTACTCCTCTTGGAGATATCCTCAAGGCCCTCATGTTCCTTACGAACTTGAACGGTTGCAATTCTTCCCCCTCTTTGCCGGTTTAAGGGTTCACCAAAAGGAAAGGTTTTTCCAAGGTATGGAAGGAAAATGGCTCCTAGTGATTTAGTCACTTTTCCTCTCTCCCTCTCTTTTTTGTTTTTTTTTGTTTTTGCATTACTTGTGTGTTTTGCTTTCTTATTTTGAGACAGTTTAGTTTTTATGCATTGCTTTGTTTGACATGTTTTCGTTTGTTTGTTTTTCAGTTTTGTTTTATTTTGCTTTCATTCATAAAAATTAAAAAAAAAAGTTGAAAAATCAAAAAAATACAAAAACAGTGTATGTTTGTGTACATTGGTACTTGTGTACCTTGAATGGCCAATGAAACAAATTTTTCTAAACTTTGTATCTCTTGTAACTTAGATGAAGATCTTTATGCACAACTGAGCAAGTGAGCTTTGTGGCTCTTTATTTGTGATGAGTAAGATTAAGTTATCTTTTGTACTTAACAGTTGTATCACTTTTTTTGACGGGAAGGACTAGAAAATTCTAAGAGAAAGGCATAAATAACCATCTCACCATTGTTGCCTGTCAATCATGAAATGACATTTGTATGTTTCAGCATAGCAAAAATGCAATGTCAAAAAGCTTAACATAATTAGATATTTCTTTTCTCTCTCTTGTATGCCCATGCATGATATGCTTAATAAAAGAAAAACATGCAAAGAAAATTGAAGAAAATAAATCAAAATGCTTTATACATGATTGCAAGCATGTATTCTAGGAGATATGGAAGTTATAAGATGTACCTTAAAGGTAATAGTCTCCATCAAGCAGTTATGATCGTGCGTGAGTTAAATTGATTTAAGTATATTTCAAATCATCATAACATAAAGACGTTTATGCAATCTTGCGATTTTTTTCACACACAACACACAATATTCTTTGCTATTCTTGATACCTTTGATACATGTGCAGGTACAATGTGATTTGGACATCACAAAGTTTACATGTGTTAATGTACGCTTACTAAATTGTCTTAACTTATTTTTGAAATATAAAATCAGTTAAACTTGTTTAGTGTGTATGTGTGTTTCTGGATCTATGTGTGTAGAGAGGGAAAATTTTCGGCCTATCACAAGCCGACACGTCATGCCACCAAGTCCACAAAGCATGGTTAATTACAAAGATCACATACTGCTACTCAAAATTTGCCAAATTCCATCAAGGTAAAAACATGAAAAGCATGCAAAATGCTATTCACATGGAGGCGCTTGTAAGCGATGATGCAAGCAAATCCGGCTGTGTAAGCGATGACCCAAGCAATCCGACTGTGTAAGCGATGACACAAGCAGACCAATCAAGCTGTGACATGTGTCACCAATCAGACTCCGCCACATGTCGCTCACCTACCACCAAACTCTTATAAATAGAAGCCTTCCTAAGGCATTTGAAAATCATCCAAAGAGGAGATCTGAAGACATCTAGAGGAGGACACCAAGCCATCTAGAGCACAAACAACAACAAAGAAGTATCGAAGCTCTGCTGGAATCAAGCCCTGAAGCCTCCAAGAACTTCAACCTTCAAATACGAAGAACATTCGAAGCCAAATCATCCAAATCATCCTCCTAGATCTCAAAGGTCACTAGAATCAAGCTCAAAAGCCTCCAGAAACCTCAAAAACCACAATTTAACGAAACTCTATGGATTCAAGCCTCCAAAGCCCCGAAGAACTTCCACCACAAACCTTCGAATACGAAGAACATTCGAAGCTAAATCATCCTCCTAAATCTCAAAGGTCACTAGAATCAAGCTCAAAAGCCTCCAGAAACCTCATAAACCACAAATCAGTGAAGCTCTACGGATTCAAGCCTCTAAAGCTCCAAAGAACTTTTACCACAAACCTTCGAAGACAAAGAACACACGAAGAACACGAAGAACGCGAAGAACAAAGAATTTCTAATAAGCTCATAGTCAGAAATTCATTGTAATTCCATTTCAAAGATCTTCGATCCATCCTTCAGCCAAATTAAAGGATATCTTATGTTCAAATCAAAATCACATCACAAATCTTTCAAGGAGATCGAATCAGAGAATCACTCTTTTGTAATCACAGAGAATTGTACCACACATTCATTAATACAAATTCGTATTTGCGGAACTATTTTACTTGTTTGATTTATTTCGAACCGAGAAATTTAGTCGTCCACAATGTGCTTACATTTTTCTTGATTAAAAGATGATTTTGAGAGCTTAAAATGTCGATTGGATCATTGGTTGAGTTGCATGTTTGATTGCATTCATATCTTTGTTTTTTTCTTCTTGAAAAATTGTTTTTAAGCAATCTTGACAGCTCCTCTACAGCTAAGCTATCTATCGAGCTCTTCAGCTTCTTTTTATCGCAATCTCTATAGTTTCTTTTCTTGATAGCTCCTCAATCCATCGAGAAAATTTTTGTTTCCTTGATATATGCTTAATAGGTCCTCGATCCATCGAGCCCTTTTTACTATGGATATATTTGGATAGCTGCTTAATAGATGCATCTGTCAAAGTTTAAACCTCGACACCTCTCTATTTGTCAAGATTTAAGAGGTTCTATATATAGGATCCGTGCAATTTTAGGTTCATTTCTTTCGATCTCTCTCAACTCCTATTGACTCTACACCTCCCAAAACCTCTCTCTCTCACTTAAAACTTCTTTCCCAAGAGTTTTTCGGCCTAAAGATCATCTTCTCTCATCTGGTATGATCCTTTTCACTCGTTCTACATGCATTTCATGCATTTGACCTTACTTTTTGGAAATTTTGAAAAATATTGGGTTTTTCAAAATTGATGGACTTTTTATGAAATTTTTGGGATAGGCTTTGTGAAAATGGTTTTAAATTATCATGCATTGCATCATTTACATTATAACAATGTTTCATGCATTTTAGATGTGTGTTTACTTTGTTAAAATGATTGTGTGCTGGTAGGATTGGATTAGGCTGAGCCCATGATATTTTTACTATTACATATCACATGCTCATGCATTTTCATGCATACGTACCTTACATTCTCTATATTCTTATATACTGATTGTGATTGGTGCTTTTCTGCGTCTCTCTCTCTCTCTCTCTCTCTCTCTCTCTCAGTTAGTTGCTCTATGGCACTTAAATGAAAATCTACTCCATCTCGGAACCCTCTTCGTTTCAAGGCATCCTTTTCTTTTGATCCTACTCCCTCTCATATTCGGTTCTGTGATGATAAAGCCCGACAAGACTTTTCGGAGAACTTTTCTAGACGAGGCATTCATTCGGAACGCTAAGTCATTTTGTAGGACTTCTCTGACATTGACCTACCCACTGTCATTCATAGTAGGGGTTGGGAGTCACTGTGTGACGTCCTAGTCACTTGTCCATCCGTGCTTATACAAGATTTCTAATCTAACATGCATGAATTTGATTATTCAGTACCTCTCCTTGTCACTCCCATTCAAGGTACGCATATCGTGGTCAATCCGGATATTGTATCTGACGTGCTTCATGTCCTTAGGGTATCGCATCCTGACTACCCTAGTTGTGATTGTCTTAAGACCGTGTCTAAAGACGAGCTTATGTCCTCTTTTTGTGAGCGTGCCTCTGATTGGGGTGATCATTAGTTCACTCCTTGCTTGACTTTTGCTAAAGGTTCGAGATTCCTTAACGTGGTGATGACATTCATTCTCCATCCATTGTCTTACTATAACTCCATTACTGAGCCCCGTGCTCTGTTTTTGTTATCCCTCATTAAGGATCTTACCATAGACTTCCCCTCACATTTCATTCTATCACTCATTAATGTCTATAGGGATACGGCGACCCTTGATAAGCTCATCTTCCCTTTGACTATCACAAGGATTCTACACCATTTTTCTGTCCCCTTTCTTGTTTTCGATCACTTCCATATCATGTGTGCCATAGACGCCGCTACCGTTAAACGGAGCAAGGCGCAGCTACATTCGAGGCAGACCGAGACGACAATTCCTCCAGCTTTTACAGCTTCAACCACATCCGCTCCCTCTTCTTCTACGAGCGGTGTGTTTCTTGAGGACATCATGGCACAGCTTATGCGCATGGATGCTCGCCTCGACACTCTCAGTGATGAGTTGTGTTAGGTGAACACCTGAGTTAGTTGTATTGCATGACGACAGACTATCATAAGTGGCTTCGTTGCTTCTCCTCCTCCTACTTCAGAGGCTTCTGAGGATGAAGACGATAATGGTGATGCTGATGCTTCTGATGCGGATGAGGATGCTAGCTCTTCGAGCTTCCAGTGCTGATGAGACGTCTACTTGATATACTTACCCTTTGTCACTCGTGACAAAAAGGGGGAGTAGTTTTGGTATGAGAGTAGTCATACTCATAGGAAGAGGGTTAGTATAGGAGATTTTTGTTAAGGGGAGTGTTCATATCTTGAGATATGTAGTGAGGACTTTTATGTATCTTTTTCTTTTCTCTCTATTTTATATACATTGTTCATATACCTTAGATCTTGTGATCATGTTGTGATAACAAACCTTGTACTTGTTGATATAAATACATTTGAGGCTGTTATTACAATTCTTTCACCTATCTTTACATGTGTTATTACATGCTTTTTATATATTGTATGCAATCTTTTATTTCTGTCTCATACTAAGATGCTTTGATGAGTTTTGTTTAAAGTATTTCAGAAATACAAGTTGTCAAATTCTTCTTGCCATGAACTCTCTTCATGCAAAGTTTTTCAAAAGTTTGTGTTAGGATAGATTTTATTGTATTCAACAAGTGAGTATGAGTTGAATGATTTATGACTTCTCTCATATGTTCAATTGTCTGTTATGGTTTTGTCACAGATTGCCAAATGGGGAGATTGTGAGGCCATATTTGATTCATGTTAGGAACATATGTCAACATTTTATATAATTGGCTAATCCTTTGACAAAACGCACTTTACTTGTATTTGGGTAGATCTAGAATATGTTTAATGCTTCAAGAAACAAAGTTTCAAGTTCAAGTGTTAAAACCATGCATGTCTCTCCAAGAATCAAGTGAAGAAGTGTTGTTCATTAAAACTTGACAACTAGCATCTATCAAGGTTTAAAAGAGTTGTTTTAGCCCGAGACTCTACAACTGCTCGACAGATAGGATATCTGTCGAGATCTATGAAGTTCAATTTTTCAGAGCTTATTTTCATTCAATCCATGAATGTATGTTTGGGCTTTCTTTTCTTATAACCTTAAACATATAAAAGGATTATTTTAGGGGTCGTCACAGGTTGCACAGTTACACAAGAGCACAATTCCACAAGTGTGAAGATGCTGTGTTTGTACACCATAGGGTTTTGTGACCAAACAACTTCATGATCTTCATCGTGTGATGAACAAAAGAACTTTGCAGCTAACATTCTTCTTAAGTTGGTGATCAAGTCGCGTACTGGGATCTGCGCATCTTTTGGTTAGTCACGTACTGAGAACCGTGCAATACAAGGAGAGATTGTCACTACAGAACAAGTCTAACTAGGTATTGGGGTAAAAGTTCAACTGTAGGCTGGTAGAAGGTACTGGGATTCCTTTACTTGTAACCGCTTGTTGTGATAATAATGAATTCTCGGGAGTAGTGACCTTAAAATCACTCGGTGGGGTTTTTACCTTGGAAGTTTTCCCCATTCATAAACAAATCACCGTGTCAATTTATTTTCCGCTGCATATTTATTTAGTTGGTGATTTGTTTGTGTTGCCACATACATTGCATGTTAAATTGATTAATTAATTAAACTTGGCTAATTAATCAACTAATCCATCACGAGGGGTCAATACGTTCTTGGCCTATCACTAAGCCTCCAACCACTAGGCTGTACCCTAACAGGTACTAATCAATCAATTTTACCCTATTGAGATCCAATCTCTTGCAAGTAATGTTCGGCTTCCAAAGCTGCCATGCAACCTGCATCATTAAAGAAACCAAGTAAACTAAATAGAGAAGACCTTAATACATGTACTGTGAATAAACCATAACTTATGTGGAACAGGTCTTTTTATTTAAATTTAAAATGATAACATAAATTGTTCAACAAAACCCAAATATTGGTGACATAAACAGGTTATCGCAACAATGGTAGATGCCATGGCCAATGGTATAATCAAAATCGCTACTTACATGATTTCTAATTTTCTATATGACTGTTCTGAAAATTAAGAATGAAGCAGAAACCAGTAGCAGCCTTTCTCTCCCCCCCTCTTCCCCAAAATCTTGGGACCTAAATGAAAACTTCAGAAAGATGTGTATTCCCAATAGCCAAATCACTTAGATTGGAGTTAGTAAGCAACAACCTGCTGTTATTTACCAACTTATATACCACTGCCAATTATTTGTATTATCTCAATTCTTATAGTCAATTACAGAAAATGTCATATCTTAGGCATCCCAATGGAGCCAGATGATGAACACAAAACACTTTCCCAAATCAATGTAGTTTTTTTTTTTTTTTTTTTTTAAATCACATTTTAAAAGACAAACAATCCAAGCCTAGTCAAGTATCTTGCGATAAGTGCAATTTGTGAGATTAAAGTTATGCACAGGCTTAATTTACATTTGCGTAGAAATCATAAATACATGTCACTCAATTTCAGGTCACCAAGTAAGAAAAAAGCCAGAGTCCAGCTCAACCTTGAAGTGACAACCCATTTGATCTTTTTTTAAGGGGTCCAAAAATGGGTAGGACAAAATCAAGTTCCAAATATTCCAATATTTGAATTCTCCATGTTCTTAAAACTTGAGTTAAACCAGCTTGGGTTTGCTCAAAAATGGGCTCAGTGTCTCAAAAGAATGTGCTTAATTCAAGACTCAACAGTCAACCAATTGCATAGAGAGATGGTGTTCAAGCCATGTCAAATAGATAATAAATAGATTAATTTCTTCACAACCCTAGAGCACAAATTTCATCATTTTGATAAAGAAGAACAAAAAAAGTACATGGTCACACAAGGTGAGATTAATTTTGTTTTTAAATCCACAAGAATAGAATGGACAAGAAACAAAACTTTTTAGTACCCTCTTAACTATACAGCTATTAGGAGTGAGTCAAAAAAATAAATATTAAAATTTCCTTTTGTTTATTATCAGTTTCATCACTAATGTGTTGCACATAGAAAATACCATAATGCAACAAGTAAATTAGAGACACTGGAAAATTTAGAAAGCATAAATATTCTCTGTTCTTGTAGTCAGTCCCTTTATTATCTGGTGGGCAATTTGATCAAGAACAAAGAAACATGTAAACCAGCAGCTTGTAGTTGAAAAATGCATCTGAAAGCTGTACAGAGAAGAGAAGTGAACTAGGCAATTAAGTTCAGTATTATATCACTGTGATAAACATAATTTTGACATAGCAAAAAATAGAAACGGAAACAAATACACCTTGTTACCCACACAAAACATATAATCCCAAATAAAATGAAGAAGAGAAGTGCTGCTAACATAGAAGCTCCAAAATCGAAATTTAAATGATGAAGGGGAGAGATAAAGGATATTGACAAACCAGTGTCGGTAGCAGTAACAACCTACCTATAATTTTTATCCTGGACATCTCGGGTAGCAAAAAGTCCAGGCACACTTGTCTGGGTGGTCCCCGACTTTGTGACAACATAGCCACCAGAATCAAGTTCCACCTGACCATCCAAGAACTTGGTGGTTGGCTCATGCCCTATCGCAAAGAAAAATCCCAAAACCTTGAGATCTGAAACCTCCACGCTCAGTACATTCTTCACCTTCAACCCTCCCAAGACCCTATTATTAGTGTTTTCATACCCATAGGCTCCCACGACGACTGAGTTCCATAGAACTTGAATCTTAGGGTTAGACAAGACCCTCTGCTGCATAATTTTTGAAGCCCTAAATATATCTATCCTATGGATGATGTACACAATGGACCCATACTTGGTGAGGAATGTGGCCTCCTCCGTGGCTGAATCCCCACCTCCAGTTACTTCCAAGGGCTTACTCCTAAAAATGGGTGCAGCACCATCACATACAGCACAAGCTGATATCCCTTGATTCCAAATCCCTCCTGGGCCCTCTCCAGAGCCAGGGATGTCTAACTGCTTGGCGACAGCACCAGTCGCCACAATAATGGAATTGATAATGACAGTCTTAGAATCAATGAAGACCTTGAAAGGGGTGGTGGAGAAATTCACCTTATTGACGGTCTCGGTTAGAATTTGAGTCCCAAAGCAGAGTGATTGCTTGCGGCAGCAGTCTATGAGCTCAATGCCATGAATTCCTTATAGAAATCCTGGGAAGTTCTCCACCTCAGTGGTCGTGGTGAGCTAGCCGCCAGAGGCAATGCCATTGGCCATCCACCCCTCAAAGAGGATGGGCTTCAACTCTGCGCGAGATGCATATATGGCAGCAGTGTGGGCAATTGGGCCACTACCAATGATGCAAAACCTTGTTTTAAGGGTATGGAGGTCATCCATGGCCAAAGTCGAAGAAATGGCAGCGGCAGAGGGGGATGCTTGTCCAGTTGTGGAAGTGGGAGTTACAGTGGGAGCAGCAGAGTTGGAGGCCTTTTGAACAAACTTGGAACCTCTTCTGAGTACATTTAAGGGCTTGTTTTTAGGGCAATAACTCATAATTTCTCCTTTATGCAATCTCTATTGCTATAAAAGTTAAAAAGCATGGTTTTGAAAACCAAATTGTAAAAAGAATAAAAAAAAAGAGATGTTCAAGTTTTTAAGATGGGACCATAATGGCATCATAAAACTTTTCTAATAAACCACTACAACAAAAGTGGACTATAGTGACGAAATCTAATGAGGATAAATAATTACGTCACTGGATATTAGCATTAGGTGAGGAAAAGAAGATTTCATCACCAAATAGTTTAAATGGGTGAAAAAATCAATATTTCATCACTAAAGATATTTAAATTGGTGACAAAATATTAATTTACATCACCAAAGACCTACCTTAAGTGACAAAATAATTTTTTGTCACCTGTTGTTAAAAATAATAGCGCGCTCTCAATTTTTTTGCGCGGTGGTCATGCCTAATTTTCAGCGCCTTCAATATTTTAGCCTTTCAGCCTCATGCCTAAACAAAACCCAATACCCACCTTTTAGCATTTCAGTTTCAGCTTCCCACCTTCTCAAAAAAAAAAAAAAAAGCTCTCAACCTCATGCCTAAACAAAACACAATACCCATAAAACCTCACGCCTCTTAGCCTCCCTCATCAATCGGTAAGCTCTCTCTCTCTCTCTCATAGATCCTCTCTCTCTTTCTCTTTCATTGATCCTCTCTCTATTTGTAGGAATCGTTTTTTCTCTTTGTGCCATTTTCAGTAAGGAGGGGAGTTCATTCGTCGACTTCACCGACGCAAGGAAAAAGGGCTTTACAACGGCTCCAATCGAAACCCATCTTAGGTACGCTTCGATTTTCCCCCAAAGTTTATTCATCCCAATTGAAACCCATGTGAAATTTTGTCCATTGAGGATGGGTATGATGCCTGATTGTGTGTGCGTGTCAAATTTCGGCATTGGTGGTGGCTTTGGGTTTAATAGAGTTGATAGATTTGTATATTTCATATGGGTATCATGCTTTTTTTTTTTTTTGTGTGTGTTTGATTCTTATTGGTATATCTTCTACTGGTTCTTAGTTTTGATTTTACTTATTGTGGATTTTTGGGTTTGAAGCCATGGGAACAAGAAATTTAACTTAGAAAATTTTGAAGTAATTTACGGTGGTTTTAGTTTTGTTTAGTTAGTAAAATTTTTGAACTAATTTATGGTGGGTGTATTATGTAACATGAGGAATGGGTAGTTGATTAACTTATCCTAATATATATATATATATATATATGCTATTAGAGGATGGGTATTAGGAATGGGTAATATGAGGAAGGGGAATTTTGTAATCTGAGGAACCAAGAGATGGTGTTTCTTCCTTGTCCTTTTGGGTTTGTTGTTTATATTCTTGTTAATGAGGAAAAAATTAATCAATTGATAAAAAAAGAGTTAGATTAATAGTAATGCTTCTGATAAGTAATCGAATTAGATTATTAGTAATGCTTAGATCTGTCTAAAAAAAAAAAAGAGTATTTCGTGTAAGAATAGATACTCTAGCACTGCATCAAAGGTTCAATCTTGATAGTTTTTCATAATTTACTCGAGGGAGACATGAGAATTGTGAAATAGTTGACATTAATTCTCTTGGTTGGCAAAACGATATAATTGGTGTGTAGATCCCTATGTAGAATCTTCTGAGGAGCCAATGCCCCAAAATGCCAATCAGCTGTGTGATTCTATATATATATATATATATATATATATGTGGGTTTGTTTGTAAAAAGAACACACACAGAGAGAAAGAAAAGTAATAAAAGAAGAAGCAAAAAAGCAATAAAGAAAAACAAGTAAAAAATCACATACAAATATACAAGTACAACAAAGGCACAAGTGCTTTTTTTGGCTAAGCGTAGAGGTGTCCAAAGAATAAGGGATTGGTATCGGTATATACCAATTTTCAATCAACATCAAAAGTAGAGATGTGATGAGATACTGTGTATTTTAATAATTAATTCAATGGTAGATGAGGTAGTCTAGGCCTCTTTGGTTGGATAATATTAATGGGTTTCCATTATTTATACCTTGAATATTCTTTTGATATAAATGTTAGATCATGGCATAAATTCTTTTGAAATTCTTTTGATATAAATGTTTCCATTATTTATACCTCGAACAGACTCTATATAACCAAAGATTGTGACAATTAATGTTAGATCCTTTTAGGATAATACCCAAGCTGTTGGATTGGTGCCTAGTTTTCTTTAACATGGACCTGTGTATGTGGTTGTTTAAATTAAAACACAGGTTGCCAAGGAACCCTTAGCAGAATATAAATATAAATATATATATATATATATTCCTTTATCCATTTGGAGCCTTTGGCTTCACAAAAACAGAGTGGTGTTTAGAAATTCTCTAGTAAGTCATGATTTGTTTAACGAAGTAAACCATTGTGCTACTGAATTCTTCTATTTGTGCTACTTGGTCTCACATGAAAAAGAGCATGCAATTAATTAGAGTGAGATGGAATAAAACCTATGGAACTATGGAAGGCTGTCACAAACTCAATTACAGATTGCTGTTCATTGGACAATTTTAGGTTTTAAAGCTTAATGTAACTTTTAAAAACACAGAAGTAATAAAAAACGGGTTCTTTTGGTTTGCTCTATTGGTTTTTTTTTTTTTTTTATTTATTTACAGTTGAGTTTGTTTGAATGAAAAGGTTCAAAAGAGAGAAAGTGGCTATTAGAAACTTTTGCTAATAAGAGTACTTTGGTTTTGTGCTTAATGGGAAAAATGAAAAGATATATAGGTGCAAGTGCAACTGGGTTCATTCTCAAAAATTAGATTACAATCACTTAATTTTTTTTTGCTATTGATTAGCTATGAGCCTATGAGAAATAAATCAGACAAAATTCCTTGTGGGATATAGGTGCAAGTGCAACTGGGCTCATTCTCAAAAAGAAAGGCAAATAGATTATAGAGTCATAGAGTCCCACAAGCCCTACACTTTTGGGATTGGCTTCATTTTAGTTATTTACTTATTTTTTATAACGATGACTTAAAGAGAGGTCATAGAAGCCCATTAAGGCTTAAAAGATTTTGAATTAATTGATATATTGATATAATATTAAGGCCTTAAAAAAGTTTCTATTGATATAATATTAAGGCCTTAAATATTATATTGATATAATATTAGCCCATCACTAGCCGTGTTGATATTCGACTTGGGCTCTTTGTCCAAAATTAAAGCTCCCTATTTCTTCAACAAATAACATGAAAGCAAAGACGTTTAGAACTATAAATCAATGAGCCCCTTTTCCTATATCTATTGGTGACTTGAAAATATTTTCATCTCTAGCTTAGATATTGATGGAGTATCAGTGATTACAAGACTGATCTAAGTTTTGGATGAACTGGCTATCCACCTGCACACTTAAAATGGATTAGATGACTTACGACATACCAGTGTTGTTAGTCTAAATTTATTCTACTGGAGGAAGAGTGTTTTTTTTTTTTTTTTTTTTTGTTGAGAATAGGAGGAAGAGTGTTAATTTTTGTTTTTTTTATTTGATAATCCCCTAATTTCTTAATCCTTGCAATTTCCCAAAGAGAATAAATTGGGTTTGGAGCTAGCGTAAAACCAGTGTTTTACTCCAGCCAATGAGACCACGCCATGTCATTATTTCAATAGAATTATTATTTCTTTTGCAAATTAAAAAAAAAAAAAAATCCAATCATGCAAAAATCAAATCTGCCAATGTGTCTTTGCTTTTTGAAGTACTTTCCTTCTTGCTTATTCACTTCTTTTAACATGTTGGGCAACATATTCCTTGTATCAAACTTTATTTTTAAATTGGATCCATGATAGTATCAAATTTAGTTGAATTTTGGGCAATCTTGTGATTAGTTGTGCAAGTACTTGCTTGTTCCAGTAGATACGGTATTGATGTAATTTTCTTTATACTTGTGCAGATATGAGATTGGTGGCAAAGAGACGGTTTTTGTGGTGCAACTTGAACTTAAGTCACTTTTTGTAAAGTATGAGAAGACATCATTTATATATAAATGGTTGTAATTACTTTGTGAACAACTCGGTTCGATGGTTTTAAAAGTATAATGGTTCTTTATTTCCTTTGTAGATTGTATGGATGATGTTTTTATGGATGTGGTTGGAAATGAATGGATGATTTGTTTATGAATGTGGTTGGAATTTTATGGATGATTTATTTATGGAAGTGGTTGGAAATGAATAGGTTAATGTAATGGCAAGTAACAATTGGTGACAAAATATTTCGTCACCTTATATTGTCAAATTAAAAAAATTACAAATGAAAAATTTTTCATTTGGTGACGAAAATACCTTGTCACCTATCATATTTTTATTGGTGATGAAAAATTTTCGTCACCAAAACATTCTGTGACGGGGCTTAGGTGACGAATGAGGTTTCGTCACCATATGTCTTTGGTGACGAAATAAGGACATGTGGTGACGAAATGTTTTGTCACCATAGCCCACTTTTGTTGTAGTAAAAATAAAAAAGCATAAACAAGCTAATTAAAATTTGAACAATAACAATTCTTTAAGTACAACATCTAAACAAACTAATAAATTCCACATAGTAATATTTCACATTAAAAAAATATATATCCGACTACAACAACAGCAGCGACAATCACCACCTAAGACAATATAGAAAATCAAGAGGAATAACAAATAAACCTAAGAATTAAAAAAAAAAAAAAAAACAGAACACCCACTAAAGTACTTGATTTTCATAAACAATGTGGTTCAAGTCGCAGCAAACGCTAAAATGAAAAATGAAGTAAAACAAACCAAAAACGGTGACACACTTCACGGCAATGATTGAACAATATAAACAAAGGAAAACAAATTGAATCTAAATTTAGCTAATTCCAGGTTACTTACATATAATTAAAGATAAATATAATAGGACCAAATAAAAAACACCTAATTAAGCATTTTTTGTTTAAAGCATGCACTGATAAAAAGGGGGATTATATTTTAATTTTGATTTATAGCACATACCCAGTAAAGAAAATTCTCCAAAAAATAGAATAACCCTCAAATGATTATATGTTCTTTGCATTTAACAATGTGGGGTTGCCTTTCTGACTGAGTAAACTATGGAAAAGAATTTGGAAGACCCCATGTTTCTTCTACATTTCAAAGCTCAAACTAACAAGACACGATAGCTGATAAACAACAAGAAGCTTCAACAAGTGAAAACTTCCAATACCCAAAAGTGGGCTTTTTGTCCTCTCAAGAACCCATCTAAGATCATGTAATACACAAACCCGAAAAGATAAAAGGAACCCAAAAGTAAACAACCAAGTGAAGACGATGAAAATGTTTACCTCAATGTCTAGACTTCCCAAATTCCCAGTGAGCTATTCAGATTGGGCTTATGGAGGAAAAGAGTTGGTGGTTCCGTGGCAGAGGGGAAAGAAGAAAGCATAAGCTCATAGGGTTGGTAGATAATAAGCCATCCATGACTTCTTGTGTTTGCTTTGCTTGGGCGGTAGGTTTGGGCCTTGAGACAGAGGAAAAGAATGAACGCAAATGCTTCTTGGAATACCAAAAAAACTTAAAGATGGAACAAAACTGGAATCCCAGGATGGACGTGATTTTTTTTTTTTAATAAAGTAATATTAATATATTGAAGGTGGAAATATAACTATCATACTAAAACACTCCCTAGTAAATCTGGAAATCCAAAGTTAAGTTCATTCTACTATCAGTTCATGACATTTCTACGATGTCTCATTGGCGGAAAATTAGGTATTCCTAAATAGGATGTCTCGTTATATGGAGAGGTCTTTTCTAACAACTCCTTTAATTTTGTCCATTTTCAATATTCTTAGCATAATGAATGCTATAAGTATAACAATGGAATGTGAGAATCTAAGGATTTGCATCTATGATTAGAGAGTGTGGGTAAATGGGATGAGAATTAGGTAATAGAACCCTAGAGAAGGTATTTTTCCATATAAGGACATTCATTCATCCATTATTTGGTTGATCTATTATATTTTGACAATCAAGCTAAGGGAGAACCTCCCGTTGGAAAAATTCCATGTTTTTTTTTTTTTTAAGAAAAAAAAAACTTCCATAATGGATAAGCAATACCCATGAATAATAATTATTTGTCCACATTTTTTCCATAAAAAAGGGTAATCCATTTAACTAGTAATTACTACCAAGTCATACCAAACAAGAGAGCTGGAATATACGGGAGAGGAGAGTAAAGAGAAGGAAACGAAATTTTAATGAAAATAATTGGAATTTGTAAATACAAAATTTTACTCTAAATATGTATATTAAACCACATAATTCATTAAATCATTTAAACAAGATACATGACCATAAAAAAACACATGACCAAAAGCAAAGGTGAAGTGGGTTTTAGATAGCTTAATTGGTAAATTTTTATTTTTTTTATTTTTTTTTTATTTTTTTTTTATCTAAAGAGTAATCATCATGAGATGAACACAATAGATTGAAATGCTATCATATTTATCACACACAAAAAAAAGGAAAGTTAAATAATCTTTTAAGTTGCCAAATAGTGGGTTTAAGGAGTTTTTCTTCATGTTTGGTTAAAATCTTTGTCCGTCAAATATTTTTGGGAGTATTACAAAGCTTATTATTAGTATTAGAAGTGTTTCAGATTGTATTATAGTTAGAAATACATGAGATGAAATATATATACATATCACTAATTGAACATTTTAGGCAATGTTTTAATTTTTATGCCAAAAATTAAAAATTTCCAAGATATATTTTAATTTTTGAAGCAAAATTTAATTTTTAACAAGTTGCGATTATTTGTAGATAGTAAAATACATTACTTTTTTTTTTAATTCAGTAGTTGAGGGTGGGGGGATTTGAACCCTATATGTTTAGATGTTTTTGTTGAAAACATTATGAGATATCAATTGAACTAAAAAAATGATGACAAACAAACATTAGTTATTCATAGACATAACTAAGATAGAATAGTAGTATTTTGTAGAACCTATTTGGTAAAGTGAAAACCATTTTGTGTTTTCAGTTTTTGTTTTATAGGTGTTTTGGAAAAATTGTTCCCAAAATGCGTTTTATCACCTTAAAACCATGGTTTTAAAAACTAGACTGGGGCAAAACCAAATTTGCCTTCGGTTCCTAATTTTTCCCATTTTGACCGGTTTTTTATCGATTTTCTCGGTTTTAGGCATTTTTTTTTTAGAGCGGACTGGTTCTTAATTCAACTAGTAGGACTAGTTGGTCTAGTTTGGTTTTTAAAACCTTGCTTAAAACACAAATCCATTGATTTGGCATTATTTTCTCCCCCCAGTTTTTCACCCATTTTCCTCTTCTTCCCATTCAATTCTCATTTTCTCTTCCAATAAAAAATTACCACCACTCACAAATAGTCCAACACTATCTAAGGGTAGCAAAATTGGACACGACCCACGAACCTGACACGACACGACACGAAATTAGTAGGTTATGTGTTGAGACTTAATGGGTTCGTGTCATATTTGAGTTGACATGACTGACTCGTTTAATAAACGGGTTAGGTTAGTGTTTAACATATAGAACCTGTTTAACTCGTTTGACCCGTTTAATTAAATGACATTTTACCAGTATACCCTTCAAACTCTAGGTATATAAACTTATTAGTTGTTGCCGTTTTTTTTTTTTTTTGACATATTGTGATTGATTATTTGTGATACAATTACTCGTTAGTTTTGAATTTTATATTAAAAATATTTATTTGTTTGTTTTTTCATAATTTTGTTTTTCATTTTGATAAAATCTAATAAACAGATCGACATGTCTGAGATATATGTTATCACAAATTTGTTATCATGGAGTTTCAACTTTTAAGTCAATCAAGTATAGGACTCCAAATTTGCTTGCAAAATATCAAATGGTGGTTCTTAATTTATCGGATCAGGTTGCTAAAGGATGGCTGATGAAAATAGTGAAGGATGTGAGAACTTGGTTTGATTTTTGGGTTGGTCTTGTGTGGTTTGAGTAGATGAGTTAATTTTAGAGTGAGATGGGCTAATGTATTTTTAGTCAATTTTAGGTTGGACTTAAGATTTCATTGGGCTTTGGTTACTTAGTTTTGATTTGTTGGATATCCACTTTTATTTTATCATATGGGTTGGCTGATTTGGTTGATTTGGTCAATTTGTACCTTTTAATTGGGTTTGGCTTTGAGTTTGTTTGAAGCTATGCATGGGCTTGTGAGAGTTGAGTTTAATTGATGAAGTTGGTGTTCTTGGGTTTTGAACCAGGTATAGTTCTCTCAATAGTTTGCTTCCAGTTTGCATTATGAAATTTGACTATTTACTATTCTACTCCAACGTGTCCATGTCAATATCAAGAATTTTATTTTATTTGTTTGCAACAAGTAACTTAGAGACACTGGCAAATGTAGAAAGCTTAGGCGGTGTATCTTGCAGACTAGCATAGATGTGGAAAACAATGAAATAAGTTAGCATGCGCTGAAAAAAATGTTGAAAACTAACATCTTGAGTTTTAGAAACTCAATTTCAAGGAAAACTTGAGTTGAGATGTGGCAGTTTTAGGCTTGAGGATGTGGCAATTTCTGCCACATAGATCTTGGGTTTTAAAAACTCGATTTGTAACTTGAGTTTTATAAACTCGATTTATGTTGGTGTTGAGCGAAAAACATCAAAAGCAAGAATCTAGAAACAGAAGAAGAATCTGGTTTGAGATCCACCGAAGAACATTAGAAGCAAAACAGAGGAACATCAGATGGTTTGAGATCCACTGAAAGAATAGAGGAAGAAGAAGAAGAAGACGAAGACGAAGATGAAGAGCTGATCTGAAAAGAAAATGGTGGAACTCAAGTTTCTAAGACTTGAGTTCTACGTGGAATTTTTTCGACATCAGATGCCACCGCTTGCATCTCGAGTTTTAAAAACTCGACTTTTACCATTGAACTCGAGTTTTAAAAACTCAAGATGTTAGTTTTCCAGTTTGTTTTGCAACAGGACAACTACCAATATTCTTAGAAAATTAACGTTAATTGGCAAGAAAATTCAAGCTTAGGCCCTATTTGGTAAGAAATTTCAAACAATATTTTTCAGTATTTAAATACTAATTGTGGGCCAAAAAAAAAAAAACGTGTTTGGTAGGAATTTTCATTTAGAAGTGTTTGAATTACATTTCTTATTTTAGGATATTTAAACACTGTATTTAAAGGACTCCTCCATACTTGTTTTCAATTTCCAAATAATATCGCTTAATGATACTTTTGTAAATATATTAAAAACTGTAAGCCCCACTTGATAAGAGATTACATATACACAAATAAAAATAAAAAATAAAAAAGAGAGAGAGAGAAAAAGAGATTACATATACACATACCAAACTATAGGCCCCACCTAGTGATTAAATTTTCTCTCCCCTCAAATAAAATAATAATACTTTTACTATACTCATCCTTTAAAAAAACACATACACATATATATTATTCATAAACAAAGACTATTCTCTATAATAAAAACAAAACTAAATTATTGAATAGCTAAACTATAGAAATAGCTGTTACATTACAATTAATAGTCTACCAAATGTGTCCTCATTGATTTGGATAATAAAAGCTAGAATTTGGATATGCTTAAACTTGTTTTCCTTCCTTTTGAGCTCGAAGATGTGGGTGGAATTCGATTGAGCAATAGGCACCTGAGGATAGGCCAATATGGGTAGAGACTCTTAAATGGGTTATTTTCGGTTAGGAGTGCTTATAAGGTTGCGTTGGACTTGGATAGGAATGATGTAGGTGGTTCTACTTTGGATGGAGGTAGCATGCGTCTTTTCTGGAGGAAAACTCTGGAAAATCCAAGTTCCTCATAAAACTAGATACTTTGCTTGGAGAGCTGCACATGACATTCTACCAACAAAAGCTAATCTATTTCATAAATATGTTCTTCTGGATTGTACTTGTGAGAAGTGTGGAGTCAATTCTGAATCTTTGCTTCATCTATTCTGGGAGTGTCTTAAGGCTCGTGAAACATGGGCTTTATCCAGTCTTTTTCACTCCTTGTCTTCATTGTACTTTTGGAGTTTCAGGGATTTTCTATTGTATGCGTTAATGGAGGCTAAATGGACAGGATTTGGCAATGGTGGTCTCAATTGTATGGGCTCTATGGATAAATAGGAATGAGGTTTGGTGGTTCAAGAAAGAATCGGAAGCAATTGATCCAATGGTGCACACATTATTTGGGGGAATATTGGGTAGCTTTGGTTGTACAGTTGAAGTTTTCTCAGCCTTTGGAGTTAAAGTGGTTACTACCGTTAGCCCCTTCATACAAGACTAATGCGGATGGGGCAATTTTCTCGGATAAAAAGGAAGCTGAGGTAGTTGTTATTATCCGAGATCATTCGGAAAATTTTATTGTTGGTCTGAATAAGAAGATCCAGGTTCCGATGGAGGCTGTTGAAGTTGAAGCCAAGGCTTTTGAGACTAGTATTGTGTTTGCAGAGGAAGTGGGCTTCTAGGACTTTGTGTTAGAAGATGACTCTCTGATCATAGTCCAGGCCTTGTGTGAGAATTCTCCAGCTCCTTCGTCGGTGGCTCCTTTGATTTATGGGGTGCTAGACTTCCTACGAGTTCGATAATGTTATATTCTCTCAAGTTTGTAGGCAAGACAACAAGCCTGCTCACCTTTTAGCTAAACATGTTTTAGGTATTAATGACTTTTCTGTTTGGATCAAATAGAGTCCTTCTTTTCTAGAATAAGCTTTTTTCCATGATGTATTTACTGTTTTTATTTCTAAACTAGTCGTAGACTCACGCAATGCGTGAGAATATACAACTATTTTGTAACATTTTTATAATATATGATTTATTCTATAAAACATACTGGATATATTATTTCTAAAATTGTTTTTCATCTCTCAATCTTTACAAATATATCATTCTATTATTTTCATTTTTTTATTATTTAAAAACTTAGGGGCATTCGATTGATATTAGTCTATTATGTTTTTTGAAATGAAAGATAGAAATACTTTTTTTTTTCAAGTGATCTATTTTATTCAAACTTTTGTATAGTGTGTTATGGTTTTTTTTTTTTTTCTACAAATAAAATTTTTAAGTTCCAAAATAAATTATTTGAATTTCTCATTTTCTTAAGAAGATTATCATGATAATCAAACCTCATTACAAATTTACAATTGATATTACTCAAATAATTTATAGAGATATTCAAATACATAATCATCTCACTTCTTAAATACCTAAAAATTAACTCAAACCAAAACTATAAGATAGAGAGTACATGTGATAAATAACTCAAAAAACACACCACCAAAGTGTATCATCCAAAAGTAGAGACAAAAAAAAATTCATTAATCTAAATTTACAATCGCAAGAAAGAATTAATAATTGAGAGAGAGAGAGAGAGAGAGAGAGAGAGAGAGAACAATCACCTTTTTTGGAAGAGAATGTGAGACAAATAATAAAATTATATAAAATAAGATGAGTAGAAAAATATTTATAAGAAAAATGTATAGTTTTAAACACCAAATTATCCAAGTCATACTATGTAATAGAATTATAGTAAATCATTATATAATTTCAAAGGATAACATGTAACAAATAAAGAAAATAAAATTAAAAAGATATTAAATTAAAATATAACCAAATCATATCAATCTAAAGTAGAGTAAAACATAAAAGTTTATCAATCTAAAGAATCAAACATCCACCAAAATAAAGAATATATATATATATATAGAGAGAGAGAGAGAGAGAGAGTATTCACCTTTTTGTATGAGCAAAATATGGATTGAATGGAAGAGAAAAAAAAACTAATTTTTATACGCAAAAAATGGGAAAAAGAAGAGTCAAAATAAAAGGAAGATAAAGGGATGAAGAAAGTGTAAGGTCAAGGTGTAGAGTAGTGAGAAGATAAAAAGGTGAAAATAAGTAAATGTTAGAAAATGTGTAATTGTAAAGTGGCAAATTAATAAGGAAAAAAAATTAAAAATAAGAGAGAAAATATTGAAAATAAGTTGATGATGTGGTGTTGGTGTGGCGCTAATGTGGCTCAACACGAGTATGGTAACATTAAACTCTATGCTTCAGTTTATATATACAGATGAAATTTTTAGTCCTTTTCATCAAAAAAGAAGAAGAAGAAAGTGGGATGTTAATTGTCACGTTCTAGTTGTTCTAAGTTATAACGAAAAGTAGGAAAATCCCGTATTCAAATATTTCTCTTACAACTATTGAAGTATCACAAAAGACATGACATTTAAATAAGTTGAAATAGTTCTATACCAAAATATTCCATTACAGAGGACAAATTAAAATGGAGTCTACAGCAATATCAAAATTTTGGTTTGTAGTTTTTTTGGTCATATAAATTACACAATATCAAAAAGGCAAGTCTGTGAGGCCTAGTTTAGGAGAACATATTAGTATCTGCGTTGGTGTTTCATATCCAATAAGTGGTTGACACCAATCCAAAAAAAAAAAATTCCAGCTCAACTTAGTCCAACAATACAAGCTGAAAGACAATTTTGTCCCTAAAAATATTTCAAACCCACTGCTCTCTTTTTGATACTGTATTATTTCTTGCTTTAAATTTCAATAGAAGTTTTGACCTAAAAATAAATAATTTCATGATTCTAATAGTTAAACCACCCCCCCCCCCCCCCCTTTTGTTGATTTCATCCATTTTTATGCTGTTGGCTACATTTAGTTGAGTTTTATTGGAAATATAACCATGAGTTGATATTATTTTTGGAGCTATGCTTAGGACCATGGAATTTCCTTTAATTCAAGGAAAATACCAAATTTGCATTTCATTGTGAAAAAGTACATAATTTTCTATGGAATGCTTGCTAAATTCTAGTATAATTTCCGTGAAAAATTGGTATTAAATATACCATTTGAGATTCTTCTATTGATCATGCCATTAAAGTTTGAGCATCAGATTGATTAAGGAGTTTAACTAATTTTTATAAATTATGTGTCTGATTTTTAGTTTGGTCCAATTCCTCTGTCATATTTGGTCCCTTTATTTTTATCTGGTCAAATACATGGTTTATTTAATGATTATATCAAGTTTTATTCATAACTGTTGATTTAAGGTCTAGTGCACCGCAGTCTAGGTTTTATCCACTGCCTAGGTGAATCAAGGTTTGTCTCAAAGGTTGACACATTACATTCTTATCCACTTCCATTCCTATTCACATTCACCTAAGGGGACCTATATATTCATCTTTTTCTAAGGACTAAAGAAGGATATTCCCCCCTTCCCCTTGGGAGGGCACAACCCCAAAGAATTCTTCCTGTGTCCCATGGCTGGTCCTCAGCTTCTACTACCTAAAACCCCAACAGCCAACATTGCAAAATCCCAAGCAAAAGTCCCCATTTTTCCTTCACCTACCCGAAGCTCCAAAACCCCATTTTCAGCCCTTTCCTTCATCACAAAATATACCACAAAAGAGCTCCTAAATATAAACAAGAAAACCACTTTCCTGACTCAAAAACCACATAATCTCTCATTTCTTCCATATACACCAACATACAGGCAGCCCTCCTATAAATCCAATGTTACCAATGTGTATCCCTAAACATTAGTAAAAGTCAAGGAGATTCCACCTAACGGTTCAAAGCTAAATTGAAATCCCTCACCGCTATCTGCCCCCAAGGCAGAAAGTTATATAGTCATCCCTCCTCCGCGTGGAAAGACCAATAAAAGAGGCCCCTTCAGGAGCTGAATACTAATCCATCACTACAAGCATTTAGTTGCTTTTGTTTAGATGGAAGGAGATGGGAAGAAAGAAGAGGAGAGGAGAGAAAAAGGTGGACAAAAGCACCCCAAATATAAGCCTTCGGCTGGTCAATAATCAGCAAGAATTGCGGGTTGAGATCTATTGGCACCCTAATATAATTCCACCAGGCCAGTCGAATAGCAGTAATTGATGCTTCGCGTCTCATATGAATTTATAGCAGGCATTTGCAGCACAATCCTGCAAAGGTTTCTATTGCCAAAATATTCAGACTGAACCCAGGTGTTCAAGCTTGTTGCACCATTAAAAGTCTTTTTTATATTGCATTTTTATCAATGGCTTTCACAATTGCCGGTCTGAGATATGTGCACATCCCCTCATCGTGGTTTACACCTTTATGTCAGTTTTTGTCAGCTTTATATAATTTCTCATCTTTACCTTTTTTTTTTTTTTTTAATGGAACTCACATTATTTTAACATGCCCGTTAACATTTGCCATCAAAAAATAAACGGCTAAAACCATGCCAGCTATCATTACAAGAAAAAAAAATGCACTCTCTCATCTCGATTGCAACCAATTTAATATATATATATATATATATATATATATATATTTATTATATATGAATCATATAAGGATAGCAATTTTGTTTCAGAAGCAGGCCATTATCATTCTGGCCTGTTCAATTGTCTTATTCAGATACAAGAGGATAATACATGAAATTTATTTGGAGCCTCTAACGTTTAAAAGGAGGTAAAAAAAAAAACAAAACAAAACAAAACAAAAGATAAGAGATGGTGAATTACATAGCCACATAAGTAATCTTTCTCTAGCTAACAGTCAAGTACGAAGTATATACATGAGTAAAATTTTGAAAAAGAACAAAAAATTCCGTGTACTCTATCAAAACTGGACTCCTCCATGGATGCAATCCCCAGAACAAGAAGTGATGGCCACACAAATCTGACGGGTTGAGCCAGTGGAGAGACAAATTTGGCAACTTTCAACGTAATTCAGGAAATCAGAGGTTAGGACAGCAAAACTCTTTACCAATTGTGCAACTGAGAAGTAATGCTTTTTACCACAGGGTGGTATGTTGTGTGCATGAATCTCTTAGCTTTCTCCGAGCCTGGTTGCTCTAGCCACTCATCATATAAGCTTTTTACAAGGGGATTCTTGAAAGGGTCAGCTACCAGAACCTGTATGGTAATAAAAGCATAAACAATTAGAACCATAGAAGCATGACCATGCGCAAGCCAAAGAAAATCTCAAGGCAAAGTAAATAAATAAATGAATGTGTATGCGAATAATACATGCTAGCCAAATGAAATCATTCCCTAAAGCTCTATGTAGAGTTTTCAATAAGTTCATTTTAATCACCGTACCATTTGAAGCATCATTGATTGCTCATATGTCTATGACTTAAAACGGATTTAAGTTGGAGATTTTTGAGGGGCAGTTAATCCATTATGAAGGATATCTGTACTTTAAGATACATCCTTGGATTAGAGTTGAAATTCCAATTGTGCAGATCAAGCATCAACAAGGTTTTTCTTTTTTTTGAGAAAGAAGCATCAGTAAGGTTCATTCCAGGGAGACAATTATATAACATTGAAACCAAAGTTATCATGGGTAAGCAAAGTTGATGATTCAATAATGTATGATTACTGGATGCGTAAGGACTAGACCCCCACCAATAGTAGATTAATTCATCATATAACTAACAAAGACATGCTTCAACATGAAAGTCCAATTTTGCAAGAAGTAGAATCTAACAGCACAGAAAGTCATTTGATAAACTTCCAGAATTCCAAATAGACACTCACATTTTCCATATAAGCAGCTTCTAATAACTGAATCAACTCCTTTGCAGACTGCCCAGGCTTTGGCTTGATTTGACCTCCACCGTTCAAGCAACCTGTTTGATCATATCCAAATTTCAAATTTCTTATTAAAAAAAATTCAGGCCAAATATATTATGCACATGATCCATTCATAAGTAAAATTTGTTTTAAACGAAATAAAATAAGGAAAAATGAAAAATACCTGCAGGACATGCCATTATCTCCAGGAAATGGTAATCACATTTTCCAATTTTAATTTTCCTGACAACATTTTGCAGGTTCCGGAAACCATAACACAATGCAAATTTCAGAACAGTTTTCCCCTCCACCTACATTAAAAGATGGCATGTTATCTTACACATAACAATGAGCAGCAAAATGCGGATGCTTAATAATACGTCCAATGAAAAAATTTCAAAATTTTGTAGTGTGAAAAATCCAAAGGGGCACATAAAGATGTGAAACAATTAGAAAGGGTCAAGCATAAAAAAAGTGGTACCCAGGGCTCAAAGCTCTCACTTTTGTGAGGTTTGAGAGAGATCACGGTAGGTAGCCTTACCCCCAATTTTTATAAATAGTCAAGCATGAGAATTAAAAAAACAAAATGGAGCTAATTATCAGATTGGTCCCTAAGAAAACACATGACATTCTGAAGAGAGGAAGTCGGGGACTGTTCAGAAATCAAAGTCCAATGAGGCTCATTTTAGTGGAAAGGTCTAGCTAGATGGAACATCAAATTCTCATGCCAATATCCCATAAAAAATGTATGGTTTCTGTTAAGCAAAGCTTCTTACAAGAACATTCTCCATATGACTACAAGCTATATGAAGAAAATTTGATAGGCCTGAACTTACTTCAAGAGACACTTCTTGGAAATCTGAATTTCTAATCGTTCTGAAGTCAAGAGGACCTTCAATTTCTCTTCCAAAAAGTAATCTAGCAGCATATCGAAAAATTGTTTCAGCATAACCTCCAGAACTTCCATGGACCCCAAAAAGATGCCCTTCTTCATTTACGTTTGTCAGCCTGCAGGAAGATCACAAGAAACTAATGTAAATGACTCTGACACAAGGGCAAACTTAAAAGGACAGTGTGATTCTTACATTCTATCTGGTGGGGACTCTTCCATGGATATAAAATCCACTGATTTTAACTACAAAAATTGGCCACAAAAAATTAATATATATAGATAGTTGTTGTTAGAGAATGCACTATAATAATGGAGGTGCACATTAAATCTTACCTGTATCAATTCTAAAACTTCCCCTGTGGTTAACACAGAGTCTACCTCTGGAATGCTAAGACCATTTTCATGAGTTTCACTTTGGGGTTCCGCTTGAAACACGAAGTCCTCCCTGGCAGCCTCTAGCTTTTTATCATAACAGGGCATTACAGTTACATGGTAAACCTCATCTGGCCTAATAAGTTCATTGCAAAACCATCAAATCATAATCAAGAACTATCCAACTGCAGATTTTATAAGCCCAAATTCTAAATGCTGAAATTTCTTGACCAGCATAAATTAATCCTAGTTGTAAAAGCCTCAGAGAATAATACAACTTAGGTTATAAGAATTTTCTTATAAACCTATTACTCCAAGAGAAGATAAGCTTCACGTCACAGATATAAAAATGAGATGATTTGATATTAGGCTGGATATATTACCTAAGACCCATTTCTCGACATACATGATGCTTAACGATCGATCCAATTGTCTGCTGGGGGCTCTTCACTGAAGATATATAAGGCAGAATATAGGACCCAAGTTGTTTTTCAGCATAACATATCCACCCTGCAAGTAAACGAAAATTTTAACAAAATACAATGTTACAACACTCAGACATGCCCTACAGCACTATCTCTAATCAAAAGGAAATTCAAAACCAGACTCCATGCTGACTCCAAAATCAATGCAACCACATATCCGCCAAACTGTACAACAAATTCTTGTCAGGAGTTTCTTTTTTGAGTTGTGAGTTCTCTTTTAGGAGAGAAAAGAGGGGTTGGGGTGGGGGCCAGGAAGGAAGGGTCCAATAGCATCACAGAATCATTGTAGGCTGACACGTATACCTGGACATGCTGATGAAATCATGGGCAGTGACAAATTACATCTTTCATCACCAGTTGATTGGCTTTGTTTGTACCTACTGATGAACTCGTTACAAGTTTCAACAAGGGTTAAGTCTCTACTGCAACTTGTATCGAAGACTGCCTTTACTCCCAAGGATTTAAAAAATGTTGTAAGTTTCTTGAAAACCTGAAATTGGAAAAGAACTCACTGTTAAAAGTGAATGTGTGTAAACCATACCAATTATCAAAAAGTACTATGAGAGATTCAAGGCTTTTCCTATAACTACAAACTAATGAAAACTTGAGGCATAGACCATAGTTAGACTAATCTTCAACACAACGAAGAAAAATGGCAGTTATAATTAAACTCATCTTCAACCATAGGACGGTAGAATCAAGAATATAAGTAAATGAAAGCAGTAAATCAGAAAAAACAGTGTCAGTTTCACCTGTAGTAGAGAGATGCCAAAATGAACCGCAAGGGAAGCTCTAGACTGGGGTGAGAGTGAAACAATGACAGTCTTCCCATTATTAACATTAGCAAGAAACTCATCCAAACTTTGCTTCTCCAGCATAACTGTCTCAGCTGAAGTTACGCATCCACTGCATGGTCAATTGAAATCATAAATTTTAAGAGCTTTATATGGGAAGAAAATCAAGAAAAATTGTCCAAAGCAACCAGAGAGACAATATGTTCCAACTGACGGTCACCAATACAAGGACAAAATATTGGCATCTAAAACATCTTATCCTGAATCTCTAAGCAAATGCCTCTTAGGCAATTACTCTAACAACAATTTTGGCAAGTAGCCTCCTAACAACTTGAAGGATTGGCACTATAGTAAAACCTATACATATTCATAAAGTCTACAATTTCACCTAATCCATTTGCATTAATTTCTGAGCATTTATAAGATGGTTGGCCACATGATCCATTGTCGTGTTGCATGTTTTGTGGAGTGGTTTTTAGAGCTTTTTGGGATTCAATGGGTGATATAAAAGAGGGTAGCTGATCTATTGTTTAGGTGCATGAATTGGTTTGGGAAACCATCATTGAGTATTTGGTACCTTGATCCGCTTTGTTTGATGTATATATTGAGGAGGGAAAATATACAGCAGTACTTTAGAATATACTGAAAGATCAATGGCTCAGTTGGAATCCCTATTAATTCAAACTCTGTTTGATTAGACACATGCTTGGGGTCTTACACATGGCAATGCCATCTAAAATTTTAATGTATCCCTAACCCTTTTTTTTCCTCTAATTATAAGTAATGAAATTTTATTGATATCAAAAAAAGATTCATCCAAGTATATACGGAATTTACAGCTGGGGGCTAAACAATCAAACACTTATATTACATTAATCCATCAAATCAAAGAAACAGAAAATAAAGGCTGACAATGCAAAGTAGATATCCATTCCAACAAAATTTGAGAGAAAAATAATTTGATATCAGGCATAGCTCTCTCTGTGTCCTTGAAACTCTGATTGTTCCTCCCTTGTGCATAATTCCTTGTAACTCTTTTAGATTACTTTGAGTACACCATTGTGAACATGAAGTAATCCACTTTCTCAAAAAAAAATATCATTACTTATAAAAAAAAGCCCAAGAAAATTAATTCTTACAATGAAACCCCAATCATGGCGATAGTATATACAACATAGATGACGTTAAAAAGTACACCTGCCTTCACTTTCCAGAATACAAGTGTAATTGCAACAGAAAGTTTCAATCGATACGGTTGGCTTCAGCAGCTCTAAAACCACACTTTTTTTTTTTTTAAAGAACAGAGTTTTAAAACCCCATTTTAGCTTTTACAAAAAAGAACAGCCAAGAAGCAGCAAGGCCACCAAATTCCCAAAACGCAACAGTAAAAATAACAGGTCCATGAAACCCACTTGGGTGTGAGTCACGAGTACCCCAAAAACAAGTGAAACCACAAAAGTTCACTAGCCTAAGAAACTAGGATTGAATTAATTCAAATAAAAACATAACCCAAAAAACAAAGTATAAGCAACTAAATTATTGCAAGCCATATGCCATCAGGGTCTATGTCTAAATTTCTAATTAACATCATATATATTCAAATACAAGAGAAGTGTTACGTCTAAAACATTTTCATACCAAATCCAAAATTGTAAGTTGTTATTCACTTATTCGTTCTAATTTGAACCCACCACTAAAATTACTTTAATACCATTTATTGTGAGAGTGTTGTGGGCATAGCATTTATAATACACCGTTAACAATAAAGCTACAAGCAATTCACTCATTATCATTTATAATGGGTGCGTTTGTATAAGGGTGGTTTAGGCTTAAAATGAGCATTTGTAAGGGAAAAAAAAAAAAACTATGAGAAGTTGCAGTTGAGGAGTTTTGGGGCTGTTTGGTATCTGCTTTTAAACAACAGTTTTCAGTGTTAACACATATTTCTATAACAATCAAACATGTATTTCCACAACATTGAAAACTGAACGAGAATACTTAAAAACGCACCTTTAAGCTCTCAAAACACCTAATCAAACGGACCCAATAAATGTTACAGCAAACAACTAATATTAGTTAATGTTTTTCATACAAAGCTTAATAAGAACTTCAATAAAAATTTCAGAACAAAGAAGAACAATTAAACAGAAATAAAATAGCATTACGATACAAGTGAAAATACCTGCATGCTAAGCAGTCCTTGAGTGAAATTTTAACCGGTTCACTTTGCAATTGCTTGTTAGAAATCGAAACCTTAAACCAACAATTTCAGAAATACAATCAGACCAATGAACTAATAAAAAAAAAAAATTATGAATTCAATTCAAAGCCCTTCAATACGAATACTTTTGCTTATCAAAACCCTAACTCTGAATCAATTAAAAAAAACCTCAGGTTTATCTGGCTTGGTTGGATTGGCTTTGAGGCCCTTGAGAGAGACTATGCAAGCCTGCGACGGCGCAATGAAATCGCTCAGATCTCCAATCCGAAGCGTCGCCGAGAACTTCTCCGACATCTCCTTCACCTTCTTCCCTAAATTCGCGAACTCAATCCGCAACTTTCAATCCTCCTGCTCCGTTCTTGTTTGTTTGTCTTTTAGGGTTCCGGAAATTACGGAATTTCGTTAGAGAGAAAAGAAGTGGAAAGTGGAAAGTGGAAACTAAAAAGAGGGAAAGCAAAAAAATGGTTGGTTCAGAGGCGGTGAATTTACGACAAACGAGAGAAAGGGGGAAGTGATTATCGTATGTGGAACTATAACCTCTGAGGAAGTTTAGATATTTTTTGCCGAACCAATGAGGTGCGCTATTTTAGTTGAAAAAACAAAGTCAAAAAAAGTTTGTTTGTTTGGTCGTGTGGTCCGCCGTGTAGAGTATACTATTTGTCACCCCGAAAGGCACGTGTTGGCCACGGTCCACTGCTACGTAACGGGTAAGAACCAGGGGATGCAAAAATTGTCCAACCCGCCAAGCCTGAAAAGACTATTGTTTTGCGGGATTTTTTTTTTTATTTTTTTTAAGGTAAGATGATGATGAACCTAGACAAGATGATGGTAGGGTACCAGGGGTTTGGTTTTACTTATGAAAAATGTTAGGGTTGCTAATTATTTTATAAATTATTAGTATTAAAAAAGTAATATTAATGATGAACTCAAATAGGACCAGGAATAATTGGTCATAGCAACAGATTTTAAAAACGTTATAAAATAATTTATGAGTGTAACATTACTTTTTACTTATTGTGTGTGTTTATATGTGTGTGTGTGTGTGTGTATATATATATATATAATTTTATCCGGATACTTGGCTATTCTCTTTTCTAGGACATTTGAATGTAGGAGATAATTAACCCACTACCACTACCACAACCAACCCATTACATAATTCAGACACAATCAAACCAAAATTAATGAAAATCATTACAAACCCAACTTAAAATCAACTCAAAATAAAACACAACAGAAAACTCATTTGGCAAAATACAAATCAACTCAAAACCCAAGCTTGCCGCCGCCATGAGAGAAAGAGTGTGAGTGTATTGAGCCATGGAAGCTTGGTAGAGAGAATTTTTTCAAATTTGAAAAGAGCACTAATTTGATAGAGAAAAAGAGGGGGAGAAAGAGAAATAAATTTTTTTTTTTTTTTAAGGAATGAAAAAAAAGAAGAAGAAAGAAAGAATAGCAAAAGAAAAAGGAGAAGAAGAAAGAAAGAAGATGCTGAAGAAGAAGAAAAATGTAGAAGAAGAAAGAAGCAAGTAGAAAGAAGAAAAGAAAGAGCGAGAGAGTGTTTCAGAAGTGAGGTAAGGTGGTGGGGCTGTGTATGGGTAAGAGAAATAATAAAAAAGATGTGAAAAGTATTATTTTAATAAAAGAGGATGTATTATAGATAATCTGATGGGGTGTTTTGCAAATTGTTTGTGTTATATAGAAAAAATTAGGTTTTTATTGTAAAATAGAAGGAAATTTTTGCACATACTGATGCTAATGCTCTAAGGATGATAAAATACCTTAACTTCTCTTATTTTCATCATCATATGGTGCATCACCTTGTCTCAAAATGAGCTTTTCATTTTTAAAATATGCATATATTAATTTGTGTGTAAATATAATTGGCACGCAATTAGTGTGTAATTGGAAGGACGCTTTGACATAAAGTATAAGTGTATTTAAAATCTTAAAACACTTGACATAAATAATAGGGTAATTTTCTATCTTTTAATTCAAAAAAATTGAGTAATTAGAAGAACATTTGGCACAAAATTGGAGTTTAATTAGAATCTAATTTAAATTCTAGATTGACTTTTTCCACTTTAATATATAATAATAATGATTTGGGTAGAATGGTGCATATTAGTCAAGCTATTGTTGAAAGTGATGCACGTCTCGGTATAGATGCTATACTGGATCATCTATCGCTACTCCTTAGTGGATTCATGTTTTATATTTAGACACCACCAAGTTAGTAGATCATTGCTAGTTTGTTCCGATCAAGTGGGCTTCTAGACAGGCAAAACAAGTTGATTATGTTTCGTCTTGTCTTTTAACAACGGATATTCAGGTTGTTTTGTTCTTGGCTCTGCTCCTTCTATTTATTGTGATGTAATAGCTTTGGAGCAATCTATCTATAAAAAAGAGAAAGGTTTGGAGCAATCTAGGTTTTTGGTATCTTAGCTGCTGTTTTGTCTCTTTTCTTAATAATATTGTAATTTATTAAAAAAAAAAAGTGCACAGTGCAATTCCTCATAGCTTTAATGGTAATTTGTAATTAATCCAAAATTCTGACGATCTTGTTTACTCGTGTGGATAGAGTAACGTCACAATCACATAAACTCACAAGTGACACCACTTTTACTAGTTCTAATTACAAAATACCGACTCCACAGTTATGCGGGGGAAAATTGTAATTTTTTCTCTAGATTTTTTGTTCACGTTGTCTGTTTGTTTCTGAGCTATAATTATTTTCAATCAGACGTTTATAAGTTTTCTTCTAATTACTTTTCCATTTATATCCTAAAACAGAAATTTGTGTATAAGTTAAAGGGACCTATCACTATCAGTGCCACTCAAATTACTTGAGTTGTAATATATGTTACCCTTTTTAACATGCGGTCTAATTACTACATGTTTATATCAAAATGGTTACATCATTCACATCAAACCATAGGAAATAGAAAAAGAGGTTAATTTTACACATTTTACCCAAAAAAACCTACATCAGTTGGGCTAAAGTTGTCTAAATATCCAAAATTGTTATAGTACCCATGTAAATATACATTACTACTGTTCACTAGATCTGCTTACTCTCTCTCTCTTGTTAGAAGTATGTGGTTAAATAATTAAATTTACCATATCCTAATAGCTTAAACTTTTGAGACAATCGGTAATTAAACATGGTACCAGATCATAAGATCCTAGTTTAATCCTTGTCTCCTCCACTCTACCTCCCATTTAAATTCCCATATGTTGGGCTTCATCTATTAACATGTAGTTTCGGTAGGAGGAGTGTTAGAAATATGTGATTAAATTATTAAATTTATCATATCCTAATAGTTTAAACTTTTGGGACAATCGGTAATTTAATATCTCTCTCTCTCATCAAATTTGCTCTCCAAACACAAGATTCCCTACAGAGACTCAACACCAAATACTTCACCTACATAAACTCATAATCAAGACCAAACCCACATCTCAGCTACACCATCAACAAACACAGCCACTGCTACTGAAGCTTCGGCAAAGCTCTGACGAAGCTCCACTTCACTCCAAAGCCGACACAAACATCAAGTCACTATCACCACAAGGAAGTAAGTTGGGCAATTAAATTAAGACTCTTAGACTCATTTAGTGAGAGAAAAAGAGTAGAAATTGAAGAAACCAACTGCCAAAGAGGTTGGAAAATGCTATGATTTTCTGCTCTTTTTTATTTTTCTTGGTATTTGTTTAGGTCAGATTAATTTGGACATTTGATATTTGAGAAATTTGTGGGTTTGTTTTGGATTGATGATAAAATCTGGCTACTAGCAGAAGTTTGTCTTCAAGATTGTGGGATTTTTTTTTTTTTTTTTTTTGGCTCCAAGCTAGTTGGAAATATTGTTTGAAGGGGCTGTTTGTTGAGGGAGAGGTATTTGGAAGGATAATAAAAAATAGTATTTTAATAAATGACAGAACTTAAGTACAGTATCTTAGGTGTTGTTCCTTAGGTTATCCTTTTAAGATTCAGCCATGTGACTACTTAATTAAAAAATACACTTTCATTTCATGAGAAAAAATCCATATATCAGAATCTTAACAGTAGAACCTAAGAAACAACACTTAAATATATTTCATTTATTCTTTTTAAAAAAATCCCAATGCACTCTTCTTCTTCTTCTTCTTCCCTCCTTAATCCCTTTCTTTCTCTCTCTTGTTTAATTATTTCCCTCTGGTTAAGTTTCTTGGTGTCAATATGGTCATTGTATTGAATCGTGACTTTGACTAAGAGGAAGTGAAACTCATTGATGATTGATATATCTGGGGATTGATTTTCCTTTTGGTGAGATAACTTGGGACTGATTTTGTTGTCGGGGGTGGTTGCATACGTGATTGATGGAGGTAGGAATTAAAAATGACAAAAAAATCGAAGGTGGAGATAAATAGTTAGTCACTTTCCAAGTTTGGAGAATCACGATAGTAATTACAAAATTTGGTTGATTGTTGCTACCTGCTAATTTAGTGCCTATTTGGATTATAAGTCAGCTTTTTTTGTCTTTGGCTATCATGTATACTTTCTTAAAAACTCTTTTTTTTTTTTTTTCTTACTTTTTCAAAGTACAATTGTACTTTAATACACTTTTAGTTAACAAAAAACTAAATAAACTAAATAAACTATTCCTAAACAAAGGCCTAACTATTTTGTCTACCCTATACAATGAGAGCATTAGAAATATACATCCAATCTTAAGGAGTTGGTAATTCTTAAAACCTCATGATATCTATGAGATTCTAGGTTCTCTTGTCAGTATCTTGGAGCCATTCCAAGGGATTATTTCTTGTAATAACTTGATGTGTGTGGAGCTAGAGGACTGTACATGCCAAAGAAATAGTTAAATACAATAGATTTGGATATTTTTGTTGCTAAAAAAAATGTGCATCCTAAATTATGAGACTATTTACAATGTGCACCATAAACCTATTATGTCATTGTTTATATATAAAAAATAATAATAAAATAAAAAAAAATAAAAAAAACCTATTATATCATTTGCAAAGTGGATTACTAATTTGGATGGTGAGTGAATATCACAAATTATTCTTGATTGGGGGTGTTGATTGCATAATTTTAAAATTTAGAATATATATTGCAAATAATATGATGAAAAGGTGACTAAGTACAATTAATCGTTAATTTTAAATATTTTATGTATGGGAAAATTCTTTATAAGGTAGAGTTTGTGATGAGGTTTTAGGTTTCACCCGATTGCCTTCTTCTTCTTTTCTTTCTTCACTTTCTTTTTTGGTTGAGATTTTGGTGCATAAGATAATAAAATACTACTAGGTTCATGTACTAGAAAAGTAAAAAGGGAGATACCAAGTGCATAAGATACCAAAATATAAATTCCACATGGTGACAAAAAAGAACAGTGTATAAACGATGATTGCAAAAACGAAATTTACTCAAAAAGGAGGTCTTTGAATCAAATTAGAACGGAAGAACAACCTATGTAATATAGTGGTTTCCTTTTTCTGATCCTTTGGATTTTATCACTTCACCAAAATATGGCTCCAAAGAAAATTGTCTTGTGTTTTTAATTTTTCAAAATTTATTCATTCTTGTGGAGGAGTCGGACTCTTGCCAGTTGCCACCTCTCACAAAGAGTGTGGACTCTTGTGTGAGACTCATGTTATGGTAGGGTCCATATCCCTTGTGAGAAGAGGAAAGATTTCTCTCCTAAGACTAAATAATTTCAAGTAATTCTCTATTAACTTTTTTTTTTTGAGTAATTCTCTATTAGCTTATATGACTAATTCCATACATTTGTTTTTTTTTTTTTAAATAAAAAAAAAATCAGAGAAGATATAGTGAATTTTGGTTCAACCAAGAAAAATAAAACAGCGGAATAATCTGTCATCCTCTTTAGGAGTTGTGGAACCATGATTTAAAAAAGAAACATGATATATAGTTATATAGTTATATACTAAGATTCAAACTTAATAAATAAAAATTCAAACTATGATCTATTTAGTATTAATAAGATATAAATAATTTATATATATTTTTAAATATAAATACAATAAATAACATAAAATAGTTGTTTCTTAATACATTTTAACTCAATTGACTATTTATATAGAATTTGAATTATTGTGGGCTATGTGGCTTTCCAATTTTTTTGGGTCACAAGTCCAATTGGAAATACCCCCAACCATCTCAGAGCGTCAAAGGCTTGTCTATAAGAGCATTAATATTAGTTGTGCTAAATGAAGTAAATGCTAATTTTTTAGCATATAGCACACTAAACACAAAAACCCACCTATATCTGATGTGTCAAATTTTAAAAAATTTAGCATTGAGCTACAGAGATGCTCTAAATATGAGACGGTACGGATAGATGTTCTATAATTTTTACATATTTTTTTTATGCATATCTCTCTCTCTCTCTCTCTCTCGAAGTGATCCTAGTGGTTTTGTAATCTCCATTGATCTCGACGATCGTGTCACTTCATTACTCACCAATCTCATGAGTTGAAAGCTTCCCCTTCTTATGATTTCATTTTTTTGGTTTCTTTGTTTTTTTTTTTACAATCTAGGTTTTTGGGCCGTGTCTCATGGCGGCACTGGTTTTGGTGGTGTTATGGGCGCGTGATGGTTTAGTGAGCTTATTTGTGGCATTGGAATTGCTGGATTTGGTTCCCCCCCCCCCCCCCCCTCCTCCTTGCAGATCTGGGTTTTGGATGTGAGTTGCGGTGATTGGGTGGTTTTGGATGTGGGTATCTGTTAGTTTCTTCAAATTTGTGGTTTTCTCCATGGCCATAGGCCCATAGCCATCTTGCTCCATCTTGAATTTCTCATATTAATGATAGGGTTTTTATTTTTATTTTTTATATTTGGGTTGTTTGGATTATTTTTCTTTATGTTTTGTAATGGGTTTTATTTATTTATTTATTTGATTTTATTTGGGTTTTGTGAAGACTAATGATGGTGGGTGTAGATTTTGGTGGTGGTGGTGGGTTTCCAGTGGTGTTGGGTTGCGATTTTGGGTTTTACAGTGGTAGTAGTGGATTGTGGGTTTATGGTAGTGAAGGGTTGTGGGTTATGGTTGTTGCTGCTTGAATTTGAGAGAGAGAGAGAGAGAGAGAGAGAGAGAGAGAGAGAGAGAAATGATTAAAAAATAATAGAAATGAAAAATATGAGATGTGATGTAGAGTGAGTTGTAAAATAATGTATTATAATAAATAAAGCAACTTATTGATTTGTCAAATGCTAAATTTTTTAGAAGAGTTGGTTCTAATTCTCTAAGTATATATAATTGTATATTCAAATTTGGTTTTGTAAGAAACACAAGAGAGGTGCAGCTGTATTAAAAATAAAATAAAAATTTAAAAAAAAAAAAAAAACTATGCCTGAGATGTAGTCACATCTACAAAATATAATTTGAGGTTGACTTGTCTTATGTCTTTTGTGAGAGAGAGAGCATAGGGGTGTATTTGTGATTCGAGTTTCTTGAGAGTTTTATTACATTGTTGTATCTACCTATTTCTACAGTAAAATTTCTAGGTTGTCTCAGCACTCGATGTATACAGTTTTATGAATCACGCAAATTTTGGTATTCTTTATATGTACATGTTTATTTTATTGTATTTATTGTTATTAATTTGAATCCTGAAGATGCTATTTGCACACCATGAATCTTTACAATAATCTATCGTTGATTATAAAATAAATCCTCGTGTAATTTCTCTTTTAGTGTATAAAATCAAAGCTCCTATTTAAAAATCATCTTCTTATTTTGCTTTTATTAAAAATAATCCATATAGTAATTTGAACATTAAAAAGGGTAATTATACCCTCCTCTCTTAAGGTTTGGGGGAATGACACTCTACCCCAAACCTGAAGAGAAAAACACTAATCCTCTTTAGGTTTGAAGAAATTAACACCCCCGTCCCTTTATTTTTATTAGTAACAAAATATTCTAAATTTTTTTATAAGAATCTCTTTACAAAATTTTAAATCATGGTTAGTAAATACATAATCAATAAGTTTAGAATAAAAATGTAATATTTATCAAGTACCAAAATACTTGCAGAGGCAAATCTCTCCATAACTCATTGAAAAAAAGAGAGCAAAAGTCATAATCAAAATTTTAAAATACACTTGTTAGAAAATGGGTTGGTTTTGACCCAACCCATAAACCATGGCCCATGGATCATTCACATGGGTTATCTAATAAGTAAGTTTAAATTTAAACTAACTGATATTGGTATGAGTTATCAATATTAGTAGTGGAGTAATTTAAACTTAACAGATTTTGATATGAGTTAACAATATCAGTAGTGGAGTAATTTAAACTAACTGATATTGATATGAGTTATCAATATCAGTAGTGGAGTAATTTAAACTTAACAGATGAGGGGACCACATATATCTGATAGTAAGTGAATCTCTACTAGTATTTAAAATACTCCTACATCAGTCAGATTAATAAGAGATACAGTGAGTGAACATACGTGTGCTCTCTCAAAATAAGCCATCTCTTTGGGACACCATCTACTATTCCCTAGAATTTGAATCATGAAAATTATGAGAGACTTTAGTAGCCTCTCCTGTGACTTGGAGGTGTTCCACAAAAGAGATCGTGAGGAGTTCGTAGAGTAAGCAAAGAATAAGATCCGGCAATTTGGTGATTTGTTCCACCAAAGACACATGTCTATATGACCTCTAGTAAAGTATATAACTATTCAACATTGGTATCAGAGCCATTTTATGCTTGTTTTCACTTTTGAATGATGCCATGATCTCTGATATATGTAATCCTATATGCATGCTAAAATTAAAAGTTTAAGAAATTTTTAATTTGCAGATCTGTAATTTTTAGAAGCATGTTGTGGCATGTAGAGAGAGAAATAAAAAGCTGTAATTTTTTGATTGTTTACATGTAATCTGAAATTTACAAGCTTATTTTGACCCATTAAATCTTATTTAATGTCAAATATTTTTTTAATAGTTTGAAAGTACATTCCATAAGCTTTAAAATGACAGTTTACATGCTTAATTTAGACTTTAAATGAAAAAGTTGTGATCTTTTAAAGATTATGGTTGTATTTGATAAAATCTGAAAAATTGATGTCTAAGGTTGAAGACGATGAACAATAAAAGGAAATATATTTTTCACGTGTGTAAAATTGTTTTGTAGTAGTGTACCACTAACCACTACACTTATTGTTTGAGTGATTATCTATAAAATTAAAAAAAAAATGATAAAAATAAAAAAAGAGCCCCGCGTTGATGTTAGTGTATTAGTTACACTTGAACACAACTAATTATCCTTGTTTCTTTTAACAAGGATATTGTGCAGGGCCATGTTGGTGTATTAGTTACACACAAATTGTTGTTGTTTCCTTCAACAAGGAACCTGTGCAAGTAATAAGCCACACGCAAGTGGTTGTTTAGGTTTGTAATATTATTTACAAATGTTGTGTGGATTTGTAACATAGTTTACAAAGGAATTGGGTTATAATAATATAGAAAATTATATGAAAATCAAATGTTAGAACATGCATATTGGGTTTTCTTATTATTTATTTTAATTTATAGTTAAAAACTATATATTCTTCATTTTGTTTAGACCTCATTTTTTCTAATGTGACATATATGTAATTGTAGTGGCCTTGTTTTCTTAACTGTGATGTTAAAAAAGAATTGTGATAATATAAGAAAATTGTGAAATTAGTTTTCTAATTTTCTGTATAATTACGCATGGTTTTAATCTTTGAATTAATTTATGACGTCTTTTTAACATATTGTGATATGATTGAATTGATATTATATGGATGCATTGATGAATATGTGTCCAAAGGATTTATGAGACTCTTTAGCTCATCCCTATAGTTAGAGATTGTATTGGTAATTTATGCAATACCAACATGTATATTTTCATTTATTGTTATTGTGGATGGATAAGACAATTTCTGAAATTATTTGGTAATGTGGCATCCCTAATTTTTTTTAATTACAAATAGAATCTTTGTAGTAGGGTACTTGAATATGTAATTTTTTGGGCCAATGTTTTTGGCTATTTCTTTTTTTTTTTTTTTTTTTGGCCATTGTTTTTGGAAATGTAATTTAAGGCAATGTAATTTAATTTTGGAAGCCATGTAAGGGGATGAATTTCATGGTTACCTATTGATGGGGTATAAAAAAAAAAAAAAGGCTTACTCCAATGTCGTCCAGGACAAGAATGCGGAAGGGAAGGTTGTAAAAACCTTTTCCGTGTCAAGCTCGTCCATACAGGAAGATTCCTGGACGAGCTCCACATAGCCAAGTTTGACAAAACCACTCCGTCTCGTCCAAAGAGGCCATCCAGAACAGAAGATGCACCCCATATGAGAAGGTCGTCCATATGAGGATAACCATCCATGAGAAGGTCGTCCGCAGGAGAAAGGCCTTCCTTGGAAGCAAGGTACGCTCACTAAGGGGACTCTTGAACGAGCCCCTAACACTTGGGAAAAATTCCCGATTCAGTGTTACAACTCCTTGTCACATGTATAACTTCCATTGACAGTTATATGAAAAAATGTAACTCCTAAACGGTTGTGAAAGTTATCCATGAACCCTCAAACCTTCTTAAATATAAGGAAGATTACAAGTCTAATAACCATTTTTAGGACACTATATAAATGATCATTTAGACCAGACAAAGGACGATCCCCAGTAAAAGGATGATCCCCCTCAAACATCTCCCTCCACAAAACTTGCATAGCGACGATTAGCCTCCATGCATTGGGGTTAAACTGACATATGCCTAAACCTAATCTAGAAAGTAACTCCCTGGCAAAAGCATTAAGGGGCAACCTTAAACCCCCCAAGAGGAAAGCCTCACAAATGCCAACACCAAAACGAGGTTGACAACACCATTCCCCACGTACAGGTACCCTAGGATTCAAATCTTCAGGAATTTGGTACCAAGTCTTAAGGACGCTTAGTTTTTTCTCGTCCGTCTTAGAGGCGATGCCAATAGCACAACTATAAACTACCTCCTCTTCGTCTTGAACAGTAGATGAGGGAGCACTAGTACCAACCCTAGACTCGGACTCAGCCCTCGTCCTAAGCCCTTCCTGAAATACCTTTAAGGGAACCCTAGGAACACCAGACGTGTACTCGTCTGTAGTGTTTCCCCCACTACTGCTATTGTAACTACTACTGCAATTGTCACTAGATCCGCTAAAGCTACTTGGGTCACGATCCTCGTCTATGGATTTATCCACACTATCACTAGACGAAAAAAGGACAGCCTCAGACATTCTTAGAGAAAACTAGAAACCTGAGGACGAGATTAGAGAAAATACCTTGATCTAGACGAAAGGAAGCTATGGACGCAGGAAACTTCTAGACAAGGAATGTCAAAGAAGAAAATTTTAGAAATATGAAAAGTAGTGGAGGAATTCCACTATTTTTAGGCAACAAACTCTAGTACCCGAAGCGATATGACCATCCAAAAGGTGACATGTGGCATGTTCCTCGAAAAATGAGTCGACGTGACTAGTCACCAATTGAATCATGACACGTGGCACATGCAAACATAAAGACACACGTCCAGAGGATGACGTCAGCTTATACATTCCCTAGGTGACCCATAGACAAGGGGGCAACTGATGGGGTATAAAAAAAAAAAAAAAAAAAAAGGCTAACTCCAATGTCGTCCATTAAGGTTGTCCAGGACAAGAACACGGAAGGGAAGGTTGTAAAAACCTCGTCTGTGTCAAGCGCGTCCATACAGAAAGATTCCTAGACGAGCTCCTTATAGCCAAGTTTGACAAAACCACTCCGTCTCGTCCAAAGAGGCCATCCAGAACAGAAGATGCACCCCATATGAAAAAGTCATCCATATAAGGATAACTATCCATGAGAAGGTCGTCCGTAGGAGAAAGACCTTCCTTGGAAGCAAGGTACGCTCGCCAGGGGTACTCCTGGACGAACCCCTAACACTTGGGAAAAATTCCCAATTCAGTGCTGCAACTCCTTGTCACATGCATAACTTCCACTGGCAGTTATATGAAAAGATGTAACTCTTAAACAGTTGTGGAAGTTATCCATGAACCCTCAAACCTCCTTAAATATAAGGGAGGTTACAAGTCTAACAACCTTTTTTAGGACACTATATAAATGATCATTTAGACCAATTAAAGGTAAGTTTTTACATTTCTTGAAAAGTTGGAACTCTAAAATTTAAAAGAGAAAACTAACTTTGCCATCGGAGAGTTCTTGGCCGGCAACCCCAATCACCTTTAATCATTATTCTTTCCTTTCCAGGCTCTCAAGACAATCATCATACCTTTGAAATCCGAAGTATCTAGCCTACTGATTTTCTTTGCATGATCAATAGTCAAAGGAGATTCCTAACTAGTCATCAATCAAGTGAACGGAATGTGTGATACTAAGGAAGATCGGATGTAGAAATACCTCAACAAAGTGAAGCGGCTTGTCCAAAAGTTTAAAGAAGTGAGTTTTGTTTAACTCCTAAGGGAAGAAAATATAGAGGCAGATGCCTTGGCGAGAGCAGTTTCAGCAGGAGGGGTTATGGACGAATATGACGGGATCTTGTACATGCCGAGCATAGACCTTCTAGATATACAGCAAATAGGAGGAGGAGAAAATTGGATGAGTCCAATAATGATCTATCTTAAGGATGGAAGGCTTCCAGAAGATAGGGACGAGGCTAGGAAGTTGAGGGTCAAGGCTGCCAAGTACGTTCTCATAAATGAAGTGCTATACAAGCGAGACTTTTCTCAGCCCTACCTAAGATGCCTGGCTCTGGATGAGTCAAACTATGTATTGAGGGAGGTCCATGAAGGAGCATGTGGAAATCATTCGGGAGCAAGATCACTAGTCCATAAAGTTATCCGTGCAGGCTATTACTGGCCTACAATTCAAGCGGATGCTAAGGCTTATGTCAAGATATGTGACCAGTGTCAGCACTATAGCAACATCCCTAGACAGCCATCGGAGTACCAGACTCCAATGATGGCCCCATGGCCCTTTGCACAATGGGGTCTGGATATCCTAGGTCCTTTCCCCTTAGGAACCAGACAAATGAAATTTTTGATAGTAGGGATTGACTACTTTACCAAATGGGTGGAGGCTAAACCTCTTGCAACAATCACTCAGCAAAATGTTAAGAATTTTGTTTGAAAGAATATCCTATGTAGGTTTGGAGTACCTAAAGTACTAGTATTTGATAACGGACGATAGTTTGACAATGCACCTTTCAGGAACTTTTGCGAACAGTTTGGAATCAAGAATCACTATTCCTCACCTTCTCACCCACAGGCGAACAGACAAGCAGAAGTAGCAAACCGATCCCTACTGAAGATCTTCAAGACTCGGCTCGAGGGGGTAAAAGGGATATGGCCAGATGAGTTGTCAAGTGTTCTTTGGGCCTACAGGACGACTGTGAAGACCCTGACAAGAGAAACCCCCTTTAAGTTAGTCTACGAAAGTGAAGCAGTCATACCTGCAGAAGTTCATATGGCTAACCATCGAGTGATGAAGTATCAGGAGAAAGAAAATGGAAATCAACTTTGTCTTAATCTCTACCTCATCGACGAGGTAAGGATGGATGCAGAGCAAAGGACAGCGAGGTACAAAAACCTTATGGCTAGGAAACATGATGCCATGGTAAAACCTAGGTGCTTCAACGTTGGGTACCTTGTTCTCAAAAGAGTCTCCTTGGCAACTAGGAATCCAGCTCATGGAAAATTGGGACTCAATTGAGAAGGATCCTATAAGGTAATCAACTACAAGAGGCAGGGGTCATACTACTTGGAAGCTTTGGAAGGACGAAGGTTAGAGCATCCTTGGAATGTAGAGCACCTGAGGAGGTACTATCAATAATGAGCTTGGACGAGATTTACAGCTATGGACGAAGTTACTGCTATGGTCTACGTGTTTATTCATGTTTACTATTGTGTTCTTACTACTATTATTGTGTGTTTTAAAAATAAAAAGTGCACTAGTTTTTAAATTCTTGCACCGTCTACAGATAAATTTGTTCAAGACTAAGTTGTGTACATTTAAGTATTTTTCAAAAGCACTGGCTTCTAAGCGTGTGCCAAATTTGTGGATGATATTTATATAGTAATATGGTTTGGATTTCAATATGTGTAATGCATAAATCTAATTTTCATAATAGTACCCACAAGAAGGCAAAAGCCTAAGACGAATCATCTAGCCAAGACGCTCCAGTATTCTGGACGAGTGAAGCACTAGAAACGTTTAGACAAAGGGTGAATGCCAATTTTCCAGTTCAAGGATGAGGAAAAAGACTAGCAAAACCATCACTACGACTCTTAGGATGAATTATACTTGTAAAAAAATTTGAGTTACAAATGAGTCATCCTTATGCAAATAGGTCATCTAGAAAAAAAAGCACATGGACGAAACTACAACATCGTCCATAGGAAAAGCATAAAGCATATGGACGGACCCTATAATACTTGGGAGTATGCAAACCCCCTAAAAGCCAGTAACATCAAGGGTATATGTATATAAATCTAGTCCATGCAACAATATGTTCAATAAATAGACAAAGAATAAAAATAAACATCCAATAAAGTTTAAACAAGGGTAGATGACCACTGTCCAAAAACCTTTACAAAGTAAGCTCTAAAAGACGATTGTTAAAATAAACTCGTTTAGAGTATCTTGGACGAGTGAAATGTACTCTAAACAAGGAAATCCATCAAGTTATAGGGTGGACAACCTATGCCCAAAAACTCTTAAAAAGGAAAGGATAAAGATAGATTGTTTACAAGATCGTCCTAAAACTGTGGACAAAGTAAATGTACTAGAGTTGCATCAAAAGGCCCAAAAACAGTGGACCAAAACAAAAATAGAAAGAGAGAAAAAAACATTAGAATGAGCAAAATATTAAAAGTCTCGTCTTCAAGTAGGAGGGGCGTCAGTTTTAGGGTCGTCCTGAAATGGCTGTGTAGTAGCATCGTCCTCCACATCAACACCCTCTAAACTCGTCTGGAGGAGGGAGCTTGTAGTGGCCCCACCAAGGTTGAGTTTGATAGGACTGAAGTCAATTTCAGGAAATTTCTCCATGGCTTCCATCCTGAAATCTTCAAACCCAATTGCATAGTTGGTATCCATTAAATCTGTGAATTGTTTGGACGATTTAAACTCTGCAACTGTGTCTCCCTTTGCCTTTTCAAGATGGGCACTCAACTCGTAATTCTTCTTCTGGAGCAGATCAACACAAGTATCTTTCTCCGTGACATTAGTCTTCAACTCCTCAATTTAGACTTGCAGCTTCTTTGTCTCGTCCTTGGCCTTGGCAACCACCTCAGCCCACCTCATAGACTCGTCCTTCACTTTTTGAACCCTCTTCTTTAATAGAATCCTCGTCTTGTCTAGCTCAGTTATCTACCTAGACGTGGCGATGAACTTAGACATTACCTGCATAAATTAAAATTTTATTACAACATATAAATGTGTATTAATGACAGGACGAGGTATACATATATACAAAGTACATACCTTAAAAAGGTCATGAACACCAGAATGCTCAAAGTCCTTCAAAGACATGTCATAACATGCCGTCACGTCCTCGTCCGTCACAACCTTCTCGAACCTTTCCCAAGCCAAGTCCTCATTTCCAAGAAGGTTTTAAGGCACCTGTTTAGGAGGTAGAGACGAGGTAGGAGCATTAATCATGGACGGGATTTGTACAGATGAGGGATCCTTGGGTCCTGAATCAACATCCAGAATTTGGACAGAAGGACCCTAGGGGAAGAGGAAAGGGTTGGTTTGGTCGTCCTGGGGTTGGGCGTCCTGAGGCTTGGATGACCTGCGTTTAGCTTTTTTCTCCTTACGCCTGCTTGGAAGATTCCCCAAATCAACCCCTAGTGACAGACTTTTTCTTTTATCACCAGTGGATAGACAAGTCTGGGATTTCACCCCTGCTTAACTGCCTCGTCTACCACTTCTTTGCCCTTGATATCCTTTATCGTCGTCATTCCTGAAAAGAAAGACATCAATCACCAAAAAAAAAAAAAAAAAGAGGGAAAAAGGAGAGGAAAGGAGAACTTACGTCTACGAACAGTGATCTCATAGGCGATAGCTTCAGTGGATGGCTCTAGATCTAACCCCCAAGTGGTAAGACGTTGAAGACTTACCAAAGAATGGAAAGTCTTGTCAAAATGTTGACGCGCCTTCTAAACTCGTCCAAGATAAAACTTGCTCAAAAGAGGCCGTCTAACACCTAAAAAAAAAAAAATTAGACTGCTACAAGTAAAAATAAATCTAACAAAAAGCAAAATGACGGCTGGACATATATTCAGGATGAAGGTTCCCTAACTCTCCAATGTAGGGAGGGAATGGGTCCTTATCAACCTCGATAGGGCGTCTAGCCCAAAAGCCAGAGACGAAGAAGAACTCCGTCTTCCACTTCCTATCTAAGGTGACTAAGGACTTTATTAGCTTATAATCTCTCCTTCTAGCTGTAAACTGATAAAAGCCAAGGGATTGGTTAATCTCGAAAGGCTTATAGCAAAAGAGGAACTTGTCCACAATAAGAGGATGATCCCCCTCAAACACCTCCCTCCACAAAACTTGCATAGCAACAATTAGCCTCCATGCATTGGGGTTAAACTGACATATACCTAAACCTAATCTAGACAATAACTCCTTGGCAAAGGCATTAAGGGGCAACCTCAAACCCCTCAAGAGGTAAGCCTCATAAATGCCAACACTAAAATGGGGTTGACAACACCATTCCCCACGTACAGGTACCCTGGGATTCAAATTTTCAGGAATTTGGTACCAAGTCTTAAGGATGACTAGTTTTTTCTCATCCGTCTTAGAGGCGATCTTAACAGCGCAACTATAAACTACCTCCTCTTCGTCTTGAATAGTAGACGAGGGAGCATTGGTACCAGCCTTAGACTCGAACTCAGCCCTCGTCCTAAGCCCTTCTTGAAATACCTCTAAAGGAACCTCATGAACATCAGGCGTGTACTCATATGTAGTATTTACCCCGCTGCTGCTATTGTAACTAATACTGCTACTGTCACTAGAATCGCTAAAGCTACTTGGGTCACGATACTCATCTATGGCTTTATCCACACTATCGCTAGACGAAGAAAAGACAACCTCAGACATTCTTACAGAAAACTAGAAACATGAGGACAAGGTTGGAGAAAATACCTAGATCTAGACGAGGGAAGCTATGGACGCAGGAAACTTCTAGACGAGGCGCTAAGACGAGGAATGTCAAAGAAGAAAATTTTAGAAATACGAAGGGTAGCGGAGGAATTCCACTATTTATAGGTAGCAAACTCAAGTACCCGAAGCGACACAACCATCCAAAAGGTGACATGTGGCATGTTCCTCGAAAAATGAGTCAACGTGACTAGTCACCAATTGAATCATGACACGTGGCACACGCTAACATAAAGACACATGTCCAAAGGATGACGTCAGCTTATACATCCCCTAGACGACCCATAGAAAAGGGGGCAACTGATGGGGTATAAAAAAAAAAGGCTAACTCTAATGTCGTCCATTAAGGTCGTCCAGGTCAAGAACGCAGAAGGGGAGGTTGTAAAAACCTTGTCTGTGTCAAGCTCGTCCATATAGGAAGATTCCTGGATGAGCTCCACATAGCCAAGTTTGACAAAACCAATCCGTCTCGTCCAAGGAGGCCATCCAGAATAGAAGATGCACCCCATATGAGAAGGTCGTCCATATGAGGATAACCATCCATGAGATGGTTGTTCGTAGGAGAAAGACTTTCCTTGGAAGCAAGGTATGCTCTCCAGGGGGACTCCTGAACGAGCCCCTGACACTTGGGAAAAATTCCCGATTCAGTGCTATAACTCCTTGTCACATGCATAACTTCCATTGACAGTTATATGAAAAGATGTAACCCCTAAACTGTTGTGGAAGTTATCCATGAACCCTTAAACCTCCTTAAATATAGGGGAGGTTACAAGTCTAATAACCATTTTTAGGACACTATATAAACGATCATTTAGACCAGACAAAGGTACATTTTTACATTTTCTGAAAATTTGGAACTCCAAAATTTAAGAGAGAAAACTAACTTTGCCATCGGTTCTTAGCCGGCAACCCTGGTCACCTTTGATCATTGTTCTTTCGTTTTCAGGCTCTCGAGACAGTCATCATACCTTTGAAATCCGAAACATCGAGCTTACTGATTTTTTTCGCATCATCACCTATAAATTTCAAATTTTGTCTTAGTATGTTGTATAAAATTACCAATAGGGCTTATAGTGGAGCCCAAGCACAATGTGTTGTGCACAAAGATGTATGGACACATGTTATATGTATGATTTAATATGTGGATGGTGTGATGTTTTATTCTTTACAAAATTTTATTTAAAATCAATTAGATGTGTTATTCAAATTTACATTGCGAGAGATGATTATGAGCTTAGCGAAATTTTTGATCTCACTATGTAGAAAGGAATGTCATGGTCTAGTTGGATTTTTGAAAATAAAATTTAAAAATGTATGAACTAATGTCAACTTGTGTAATGAATGTAGTAAACATGGCCACTAAGAATATAGTTGGTGATCTAACTAAGGGAGAGAAACTAGATGGAACCAACTAAGAATGTGATGATGCGGCCTGAAAATGAGAATACTACCCAACATCGCTGTGACTTGGAGGCCTATGAGTCTTGGGTTAAGAAAGATTGTTGTGCACGCTTCACTATGCTGAGTAGCATGCACAATGATCTTATTGGAGATTTTTAGGACTACCCAAATGCCCAAGAGATGTGGAACCAGTTTAAGATTGCCTATGGAGGGACTTTAGCAACTAGGTTGCGAGCTCTTACTTTGAAGTTTGAGCAATATGTTATGGATTCAAAGCATAGCATGGCTGAACATCTAAGGAAAATGTTTGCATTGATCTGTTACCTAAAGGTTCCTGGCAATAATCTCTCTGATGAACAATAAGTCATAGCGGTGATACGTTCACTGCCTAAACCTTCTTGGGGGCAAATGAAGCTTGTTTTGACACATAGTGAGAATATCAAGACTTTTGCTGATATTTCTTGTCATCTCGAGCCAGAGGCAGAGCAAAAGGAAGTGCACCAAAACACCCTCCTTATTGCCCAAGTAGGGCAGCGGAAGGCATTCAGGCGTAAACATAAAGGACAAGGGAATGCCAAAGGAGCTGGTAACCTTAGGCCTAAAGAATGCAAGATAGCAAAGCGCCAAAAGGGCAAGTGTGCTAACAAGGACAAGGCAAAGATCAAGTGCTACAACTGTGGTAAAAATGGTCACTTCGCTCATGAGTGCACTGAGTTGAATAAGGTATCCATTCTTAACAATTCTGCTATTACTTATGTTTGTACACATGTTTTTGTTGCTCATACTATTCTTAGGTGGATTGTAGATTCAGGAGCAACCAAACATATAGCCAGAGATAAAGTTAGGTGTGTGGATTACAAAAAGATACCAACAAGCACACAGTACGTTATTTTGGGTAAGGGAGCTCAAGAAGAAGTCATAGTAGTTGGAACCTACCATCTCAAATTGCATCTGGGGCGTACGTTACTTCTTCATGATGTGCTTCATGCACCTGGTGTCCAATGTAATCTATTTTTAGTACTTACTATGCTTAGACTCGGATTTAGTTTCCGTTCCGATGGTCCTCAGTTGGTTTTTTATTTAAATAAAACCTTTTATGGACATGATTATTTATCTAATGATTTCTTTATGCTGGATTTAGATCATTCCTCTTTTCTTTTTATTGTACATAATGATGATGTTTCTGATTCTGTAATGTGGCATGCTAGACTTGGACACATAGGAAAAGATAGATTGGCTAGAATAGCTAGAGAAGGCCTATTGGGGTCTATCACTAATGTAATCCTACCTATGTGGGAACCTTGTCTAGCTGGAAAGGCCGGTAGGAAGCCTTTTGGTAAGGCTCCAAGGGCAGCTCATCCTTTGGAATTAGTCCATTCGTACATATGTGGGCCTATGAATGTTAAGGCACGCCATGACACCTCTTATTTTCTCACATTTATAGATGACTATTCATGTTTCAGTTATGTCTATCTAATCTCTCATCGCTTTAAAGCATTAGATTACTTTAAGTGCTTTGTGGCAGAGGTTGAGAATCAGAAAGAAAGGAACCTAAAGGTTTTTTAAACTGATAGGAGTTGCAAATATTTGTCTAAACAGTTTCGGGAATTGTGTGAGGAAAAAAGGATACGCAGACAATTAACGATTCCTAGTACTCCATAACAAAATGATGTTGTAGAGAGAATGAATCGTACTCTATTAGAAATTAGATTGATGATGGCTCAAGCTAATCTTCCAATTTCATTTTGAGGGGATGCATTGTTGACTGCTGTCTACATCCTTAATCGTGTGCCTTCTAAGTCAATTTCTACAACACCCAATTTGGAGGTGTTCCACAAAGGAGATAGTGAGGAATTCATAAAGCAAGCAAAGAACAAGATTCAGCAATTTGGTGATCTATTCTACTAAAGGTATGTGTCTATATGACCTCTAGTAAAGTATATAACTATTCAACAACTTTAATTAAAAATTAAAAACATCAAATTTTAATACTAAAATGGAGGAGAATTTTGGAAACCTACTCTTAAGTAATGGACAAGTTAGTATACAATATTTCTAATATTAATTTAACAAAATTTGGTCAAATGGATATCAAAGGAGGAAAAAAAAAATTCCTTTAAATTTGGAGTAACATTTCTCCAAATTTTAAAAAAGAAGTATGTAATTTAAAACAAAAAGCCAAATCATTTCATAAACAGGTCATCGCAACTAACACTTACTTTTAAATATGTTAAGTAAAATAATAAAATGAGTTATTTATTTATTATTTTTGGAGGGACCACCAGCAAAAAGTACGTTAGATGGCCATTTTATTTTTTGAATTTTTAGGCAATATTCAATTTGAAGGGGAATACGACTTTATAAGTGTTAGCTCAAATTTAATTATGGACAATGCTAGTGAATTGTTTGCAACAACCTGAAACTAAAGTCTTTTTTTTTTTTTTTTTTTTTCTAGTTCATTTTAAGGAGAATAATGAGTAGATAAGACTTTTTTTCTTTCCCTTTGGCTGGTTATTTCCCATGAATGCTAATGTTAAATTCAACTAATTGGTCATTGTCCACTTTAGTACAGTATTTACTTTTGTGTGGATACACGGATGCCATAGCTACAGATGCCATCTATAAATTTTTTTCTTTTTTAATTTTTGTAGCGTACTAAAACAGACTTAACACAGTTGTATATGTAGAAGAAACCAAGCCTCAATTTATTGTTATATTTGCAGTGTCACAAGCCCACTTTTCATCATCATCAGACATAGAAGGCATCCAAATTACATAACCAAGTGGGCAAGAACTAAGAGGGTATTGGACTATAGATATAACTAAGATAAGTCTATTAGTTACAACCGAGAGTTAGCCTACCACCACCTTGGGCTGCCCTTGCCCTTGTTCCCACCATGCAAGTGGAAGAGACTAAAGGCAGACATACAAGAAATGGCAACCATGCTAAGGCTGACTAAGAGTGCACTCGCTATTCCCTCACCAATTTGGTTACAATACTTCCCATACATATTCTAGCTATTGTTGCACATTTGGATTTGAAACTCTTTCAAATGGATGTAAAGAATGCATTTCTCGATGAAGAACTAGACGAGATCTATATGGATCAACCTATTGGCTTTGAGGATAAGGAACAAGGGTGCAAAGTGTGCCGCCTTAAGCGTTCTGTTTATCGCCTAAAGCAAGCGTCTAGACAATGGTATTTCAAATTTCATAAGGCTATTATTTTGATTGGTTTTGAAATTATGGAAGAAGACCATTGTGTGTATGTCAAACGATCAGGAAAGAGTTTACTTATCCTGTCTTTGTATGTGACGACATTTTGTTGGTTGGAAATGATATGGAGATGATTGTCACCACCAAAAGGTGGTTGTCTGCTATTTTTGAAATGAAGGACATGGGAGATGCTAATTATGTGCTTGGAGTTAAGATTTTCAGGGATTGCTCAAAGAAACATTTTGGTTTGTCTCAAGAAACTTGTATAAAGATGATCTTAGAGCGATTCCGTATGCATAATTCCAAACCCATAGACACTCAAATTGAGAAGGGACATACATTAAGCCTTGAAGATTGCCTTATATCAGAAAAGGAAAAGAGAGAAATGACAAGAGTTCCCTATGCAAGTGCAGTTGGAAGTCTGATGTATGCTATGTTGTGTACTTGACCAAACATTTGTTTTGCAATTAGTATGGTTAGTCGTTATCAAAATAATCCAGGACCTGTTCATTGGCAAGCAGTTAAGAGAATTTTTCAATACCTTCGTGGGACATCAAAACTCATTCTTTGCTATCATGGTGGAGATTTGAGATTGAGAGGTTATTCTGATGCTAACTGGGCCAGTGATAGAGATGAGCGCAAGTCCACTACAGGTTATGCATTTCTACATAGTGGTGCAGCTATTTTTAGTGCAGTCAATGTTTTGAAACAGTCGTTGCATTGCTTTAACCACAATGGAAGAAGTTCAAGGTATTTTGAGGTTCAACAGCAACACAAGAAGCATATTTTTAATAATTATTTAAAATATAAATAAATATATTAAATTAGTAAAAATTGAAAATTTATCTAAAAATAAAGATAAATAATTATATACATACATATATATAATATATATATATATATTTAAAATTTTTGTTAAAACTTTTAAGTCATGACAAAGCTCTTACTTATATATATATATATATATATATATATATATATATATATATATATATTTTTATGAGACCCAATAAAATAATAAAGAGATAAATTAATGTTTACCCATGACTAAGCTCATTTGACAGACCAAACAGTTTTTTTAAATGCTCAAGCCCATTTGAATAGCCCACCGTTTATGAATTACAAAAAAAAAAAATAAAAAAAATAAAAGTTATAAGATAAATATGAAAGCTAGAGCGTAGAGCCTATAACTGATAGCTGTTTGACTTGTTTCAAAAAAAAGAGAAGTGGTTGAAAGGATAACACGTGGTTGACAGTAAAGCAATAGCAATAAAGCAAAAGCAAAAAGGTGGAGTTCATTTTCCAAAAACAGAAGAGACTCCGAAGGAAAGAATTGAAGAAATGGCATGTCAAAAGTTCAGATAAATCAAGAAAAGAAGAAGAACAAGAAGCCGGTGGAGATCAGCGTGTAAGATAAAACTAATCATGTCACCTTATCCTCCTCCCCACCACTAGACTGGGTTAGATCGGCTTGTTGTTGTTGTTGTTGTTCTTCTTCTTCTTCTTCTTTTTTTCATATTTGCTTGTTCTGATTGAACTTTATTGTAAGAATTGGATTTTGTTTTGTGTTTGGATTATGTCAGATGTTTTTTGAGAGTGAAGCAAAGAGAATCAGAATTTTTTGGGTCAGATCCTCTGTTTTCTGTTTGGGTTTTTTTTTTTTTTTTTCCAACCAAAAATAGTAATTACTTCGATATGGTGCTGTTTAAGGTTTTGAAAAAAAATTTTTCAAGGGACCTATGAGAACCGTGAGAACCGTTCACGGTACACAGAACCCTAGGTCGACCGGTTTACGGGTCCTTTTTTGCCATTGAGCGATTTTTCGAGGCTAAAAGAACTATGTCAAAAATGAAGTTGAGGGTTTTGTCGGACTTTAGCATGTCATCTCAAAACTATGGGTGCAATAAGAAACAGTCTTGCATTGATTTATCCACAATGGAGTCTAAGTATATTGCTTGTTGAACAGCAACACAAGAAGCTGTTTGGTTAAAGAGATTTTTCCAAAGCCTAAGGGTGACATCTCTTGCAGATGATGTTGTAAAGATGTATTGTGATAGTATGGTAGCCTCAGCTCGTGCTAAAGATCCTAAGTATCATAGCAAAAGCAAACACATACAAACTCATTATAACTACATTTGTCTTGCTATTACACAAGGAGAGGTGATCCTCCAACATATCTCCACTAGTAGGATGGTGACTGGTCCACTTACTAAAGCCATTGCTAGAGATGCCTTTCAAGCTCATATTAGGAGTTTGGGACTTTGTAGGATTTGATATGTTTTGGATACCTTATGGACATTTATATTTATTCATACTTTATGCAATAATGATGTTATTCATTTCAATTCATCTTGTGATGTGATTGATATTGCATACTGAGCACACATTATTTGAGAATATGTCACCAGGCTTAGATCGGTCTACTTACATAGACGATCACCCTAGTGCTTGAGTAGCGAGCAGGATGAGACATAGTGATCACTTTATTTTTCTATAAATCAAGTAAGTGATCATCTTGACGCTTAGGGAGGCGTGCAAGATAATATAATGAATGTCACCTTACCTAGGATAAGATGAGACTTATGGGAGTCTCACTTGAAGTGTATCCACAACTTCATAAAGCCTGAATAAAGCCAAATGTGAGATCTTGGACAGGAATTTGATGTGTAACTATGCTAAGAAACTTAGGTTGGTTGCCTTTGTAGCAATTGGACTAAGATTTGTACAGTGTTTGAGTGTGACGAGCCCAGTTGAATGGGAGCTCCACCATAGCATACAAATTATACTGTATGTGCTATAGCCGACCAATTAAGGAGGTGATTGGATAGATCCCTACTCAGTCACTATGTGAGCCCTAGTCGACCATTATATGGTCCATTTGTGCCTTTTTTTTTTCGACCTAGAACTATGTCATGAAGTGAATGTTTGATGTTGCTACTTTAGCATGTCATCTCAGGGTCATGATATATACGATCTCACAGAGCATGTCTAGGAAAGCAGTCAAGTGTGAATGAATTGACATGAGTGTTTGGGAAAAATTATTTAGAACACACCATTTATTTTATGGCTCATAGCTTGGGCGATTATGAGGAATTTGTTTTTCAACATAATCATGAGCATATTATATGGTATAGGATCAAGTGTTGCTTTGAGTTTTGAATTCATGTGGGATTAAAGAAACTTGATCGGATGTGATCAAATAATCTGAGGCATAGACGAGATATTATGAGTGATGTACTGTGTTAGTTTAGATGGTGACTTAATATAGTACTCTTATCCTACACCTTCTCGTCAGGTCATACACTACATTTTTCTATATAAAGAGAGAATTGGACTTGAGATTGAGAAGAGCCAGTTCTGACTGTAGTACCCAGTGTGGACAAGTGGGAGATGTTAGAAAATAGGCTGGTTTGGACTTAACCCATAAACCATGAACCATGGATCGTCTACATGGGTTATTTGATAAGTAAGTTTAAATTTAAACTTAAACTAACTGATATTGGTATGTAAATTGACTATTATATCCTTATTACATAATATGTAATAAATAGATTTATTTGTACTCATTACATAATATAAAATTTATCACATCATATATATAAATTTATATTATTATTTTTTTATTATAATGTAAAAATTAGATTAGGTCACGTTGAAAAAAAAAAAAAAAAAGAATGTTCAGGTCAAGAAAAATAATGAATGAGAGTATCGGAAGGACCATTTGACACCAAGGCAATGGACAAAAGAGTCTGCGATGGGCTGGTAAAACAAACGTTTAGGTAATTTTGAAGGAAAAAAAAATGTTAAAGATCAGGTCACGTTGAGAGAGAGAGAGAGAGAGAGAGAGAGAGAGAGAGAGAGAGAGAGAGAGAGAGAGAGAGAGAGAGAAGATAACGTTGAAAAAAAAATAGGTGAAAAAAATGGTATTTTTGTAAAAGTACTACCATAACACTTTTCTCTCCGGTTTTCTCTCCTTTCTATTTTTCTTCCCAAAACAAACATTAGAAAACAGTATTTTCTACCCTACCTTCCTTCCTCTATTTTTCATTCTTTTTATTTTCTATCCTCTTTATTTTCCAACCAAACAAATCCTCCTTATTTTCCAACCAAACAAACGAACCCTTAAATTTGGAAAAAAGTGTCATTCCTCCAAATTTTTAAAAAGAAGAATGTAATTTAAAACAAAAAGTAAAACCATTTCCTAAACAAGTCAACGCAACTAACACTTACTTTTAAATATGTTAGGTAAAATACTAAAATGAGTAATTTATTTGTTATTTTTGGAGGTACCACCAGCTAGAAGTACGTTAGATGGCCATTTTATTTTTTGAATTTTTAGGCAATATTCAATTTGAAGGGGTATGCGACTTTATAACCGTTAGCTCAAATTTAATTATGGACAATGGTAGTGAATTGTTTGCAACAACCTGAAAATAAAGTCTATTTTGTGTGTGTATTTTTTTTTCCTCTTAGTTCGTTTTAAGGAGAATAATGAGTAGATAAGTCCTTTTATTCTTTACCCATTTTTTTTTCTTTCTAGTTTATTTTAAGGAGAATAATGAGTAGATAAGACTTTTTTCTTTTCCTTGGCTGGTTATCTCCCATGAATGCTAATGTTAAATTCAACTAATTGGTTATTGTCCGCTTTAGTACAGTATTTACTTTTGTGTGGATACACGGATGCCACAGCTACAGATGCCATCTATAAATTTTTTTCTTTTTTAATTTTTGTAGCATACTAAAACAGACTTAACAGTTAACACAGCTGTAACTGTAGAAGAAACCAAGCCCCAATTTATTGTTATATTTGCAGTGTCACAGGCCCACTTTTCGTCATCATCATACATAGAAGGCGTCCAAATTACATAACCATGTGAGCAAGAACTAAGAGGGTATTGAACTATAGATATAACTAAGATAAGTCTATTAGTTACAACCGAGAGTTAGCCTACCACCACCTTGGGCTGCCCTTGCCATTGTTCCCACCATACAAGCGGAAGAGACTAAAGGCAGACATACAAGAAATGGCAACCATGCTAAGGCTAACTAAGAGTGCACTCGCTATTCCCTCACCAATTTGGTTGCAATACTTCCCATACATATTGCATATCTTCATCCATTGCAGTTCTGGCTGCCCCAACTTCGAAATCACTGCTGATTGTGCAGTAGCAGCCACCGCGGCCACGGTCACATACGCCATTACCTGCATAAACAAGTTAATAGGTTTTTCTTTTTAATGGTACAAGTTAATTAATAATATAGATGAAACATGACAAATGAACAGTTTCTAAGTGTTACATCAAATTGATAGCACTAATTAGAGGCATTTATCACGGAGGAGTACCGAATGACCAGTGGACTTTATGGACTTAAGACATGGTATGACAGCCATGGATATTACATACATCTTCACGAGACAATACTATGCAAAATATCTACTGCCAAAATTGAAGATTATCATTTATGTCACCTCCAAATTAATCTAACAAGCACCCCTTCCTCATTAGTTATAGCTAGCACATGCAGTCACATATTACCCTTTCCTCCATAGCAACTCTAATTAGCTTGTGAAAAACGTGTCCAAATCCACATTGTTGTCACACTAGTTTACATTTACTATTTCACACACATTTCCACAATTGATAGAAAAATGTTTACCTTTTAAGAATGCAAAACTTTTAGCGTATAAAAGTGAATATGAAATAACCAATGTGGAGAATGTGATGCGAAGGGGGAGGCCCATAGAGAGGAAAGGGAGAAGGAAAGAAATAACCAAATTGGACAAGAGAAAGAAGGTCCACAGCTTCGATCTTACCACCTAATCAAGTCTTATCAGTCAGTCTCACAAAATTTATTTAGGAAGTACATTAATTGAGGTCATAAATAAAAGTGCAAGGCTGCATTTAATTCACACGCGAAATGTTTCATAATCATAAGAAATAGAAACAAAAATACAAGAGGCATCTATTTCTTATGGTTTAGTGGTTTCTTATGTCTCATGAGATTCATAAGGGTTTTGGGTTTATAATTCCTGGTCAGCGTCTTGATGCTACCCACAAGAAACACGCACTCAAGATAATAGTCAGGTAATCGAAGAGCTGGACACCCATGCAATTATGCAACTAATTGTGACAAAGTTCTCAAGGGCCTAGACCCTTCAAGTTGATGAATCTGTTGCTTTGTACATTAACCTTCGGTTTGGCTTAAGAAAGAAGAAGGAAAAGAAAACAATCAGATTTAAGATCTTTGCTGGTGATTCCTGTACCAAATGTGCTTTTGGGAGAAGAGGAAGATCCTTTTGTTTTTTACCCCTGAAAATTTTAGAAATGGTTCTGCAAGAGTCTGCCACAAGGGCTTTGTAATTGGGAGTGGAGGGAAATTCCTAAAACTGAGAAATAAAGTAAGGATTTCATTGAGGCATAAAATTGGGAATGGTGAGCATATATTTGAGTGTTGGGGGTGATAACACCTTGGGAATACTCCAATTGAGTAGTTAATATAACATGTAGGGATACCACTTAACCCAATTATGTTATATTAACCAATTATGTTATATTAACCACTCTTTGTCATTCTTATTCAATGTGACACTTCACTCGCTCATGTATACTCAACATTGAGTGGTTACAACAGGAAAGAATTGAGGCTAGAAATAATATTTATTTTGCTTGTCCTTTTCTAAAGGGGCGTGACTAACTGCTTTAAGATGTTTGATCAATAGGCAGGTAGGTAGGGGATTGTTCTGAGTTGTGAAGAAGTTGGGACTTGAAACTTTTCAGCATACTTTGTGTATGACAGCCTGGTCTGTGATTATTACCATCGTTGATGCGATCTAGATGCTGAAATTTATAATGAGTGTTAGACCTGAAGAAGAGTTGGTTCATGCTGTGTTGTTTAATGTCAGGTGTCGGCTTTATTGGTGCATTCGAAGCTCTATTCTTAACAGATCTCTTTGCTGCCTTTGAAGAATTCCATTGTGTTTGTGAGTTTTAATTGTTTGTGTTTGTACTTTGTCGTTCTAATGATGTTTTGTTAGCTGGTTTGTTTCAGTTGTGGCAATTGGTTGTAGTGCTATGTTTGCTGGTATCTGTTATGTTGATGTTGTTCAGTAGTGTGGCAGCTTGAATAGTTGGGGCTTGTTTTGGTGTTTGTTATTGTTCTGGTGTATATTGCTGTGTGAATAATAAAATTTTCATTCGTAAATAAAAAAGGCTCACTTCAGCATCTGAAATTCATTTTTCTAGTCTATTACACATATTAAAAACAATGGAGCTCAGTATAGCTGGTATACATTTAATTTTATTTCAATATTCATTTTGCAAATAATCCAAACAAGGTCAATAACACCTTTTGGGGTGAGTAGTTAAGTGTAACTTTGTAAATGCCTAGCTGAGATTAATGTTTAAAAAAGGGAAAAGGTTACTAGCACTATCAAAAGAAAAACCAAAATCTGGGTAACTTGACCAAAAGGGGAGGAGATGAATTATTGGAACCTATCATCATGAGACATGATCTTTAAGTATTAAAACCAATTGTACTAACCCTTTACCATGTTACTGTGCATAATCCTAATGAAGCTATGAACTTTACTAATATCTTCAAGGTAACATGCTCCTTCAGATTTGTAATATTTTTCATGTTTCACATGGATTTTCATGCATGCCATGTGCAAAAAAAAAAAAAAAAAAAAGAAGAAGAAGAAAAGAATTAAGGCCATAAATAAATTAGCATAAAGTGTAGATCTTTGTTTTGTTTTGGATCATCATAAAAATTCTAGAAGGCAATGTACCTGATCACCAGAAAAGATTGCCCAAGCTAAGGGCTTGCTGAAAAGCACATGCCCTCTAATCATGCTCACAACGCAACGCAACACTTGCATCAACGAGTAGGCAGCAGCTGTCCCATTTGCTATCACCAAAAAGCTGCAGAATATGGTAACACAAAACCAAATTTGATCACAAATAACCTCAAAGAGAGAGAGAGAGAGAGATGGTTTGAGATCTTACACAAGAGCTTTCATGTCTGTATATCTAGCTTTCTTTCGGATTGAGAAGATTTCCCTGACCTGGGAATCAGTCCCCACAAGAACAGCTGCAAGAACTCCAAGGCCACAGATCACACACCTCAACACCAGCTCTGCCACCCTCACTCTCCTATCAACTACCTTCACACTTATGCTATGAGACACCGGGACATTCCCAGGACTTATACCAACACCCAAATAGCTCATCCTTACTTCCCAACACACACGCACACACACACACACTCTTTCAAAAGTCTAGAAAATTAAACACAGAAGAGAAGTTAGAGACAACCCTCAAACTCACACAAGGCCACCCAAGCACTTATACACAACCACCAGCAATAATTTCCACTACTTTAATACACATAGAGGGCAGACACAACATTTATTTATTTATTTTTTCAATTGCTCAATATTTGGTGATGGAGATTAGTGCAAGCCTGTGAGGTGTGCCAAGTGGTCAAAGCTAGAGGCAGCAGAGATGCATGACCTCTGTATTGGGAAAGGGTACCGCATCCTTTTATAGGCAGAGCATTCAATGGGGCTTTTAAGTTTCATAGGTCTAGTTCTATATTTAAAGGACCTATAATATTTATTTCCTGGGAGTTTTATAGATATGCTAGGTCCATATAGAAAATGATAGACGGACAAGGTTCATTTGTTTATTAGCAATGCTACATAAACACAAAATTTTATAACACTTTTTATACATGCATGTGGCAAGTTTGTACTCAGTTTTTATTTGAGCTTAGGATTGACATTATTTTTTTAGAGAAATGTTAATTGATATGATAAGGTGCTTTTTAAGAATGATTTGTTTTGGAGTTAAGCTAGTAAGAAAAGGTATGAATTCCTTTCAAAAAAAAAAGGAAAAGGTATGAATTAATTAGGGAATTAAAATATTAATAAAATAACAAATGGAACTCAAAATATTAGGTCTATTAACTCTACATCATATAAAACAGGTCAAAAATTTAGCAGTAAATCAAACTATTTCTTAACAAACACCAGTGTTTGTTAACACTCTATCACGTTAACAAATATATATATATATATATATTTTGGTGCCTATAGATCTTTTTTATTTGCACTTATAGATTTTTTATTTTATTTTATTTTTTTATATTTGCAGGGTTGTCTTTCTTTCTTTCTTGGAAGAGGCAGAGTTCATGGCGCAACTCCCAAGGAGTCAGATAAGGTGAAGAAGCCCTTAAATTTTCTCATTGAACGATGGTGTGGTCAGTGGTGGAATTTATGATGCCCCATTACTTTTGCAACTGCACTTGGCCATTTCAGAAAATGACAAACTAGAGAGCTTTACCCAACAGAGTAATTTATTAAAAAAAAAATAAAACTTTACAAATTTTTTTATATTTGGTGAGAAAAAAAAAAAAAAAATGATGTCTAATAGTGTGTAAAAAAAAAAAAACAATTTGTCATGGTCAGATAAAACATTAAAGTTGAAAAAAAGTTGTCTATATTTTATTTATTTATTTTTTGGGTGTTACTGTAAGTAGCATTAATCTTACCTAGTAGGAAGTAGGAACATATGCAATAAAAAAAAAAAAAGGAGAGAATGGTAGTTTGAAAGCTTAAACAAAAGCAAGCACAATAGGGGCAAAAGCTGATATAATAGATAAGAGGAATGATTAAAGTGGGTCACTTTGTCTTTGACGTTGATTTGCTCTCTGTGGTGGTAGTAGGTTATGTGATGTTATCACATGTTAGCATGATGAAATTACGTGCAGGTGACTCCCACAAAGCCACTCGTTTTCTTAATCCAATAAACTTGTTTTAAAAAGAAAGGACGGCAAAAATTCTCATCTGTGCCTTATTCTGTTCTGTCTAAGTTTTTCCCGTGACAGAAAACAGATAGATTTTGCTTTATATATATATATATATATATGCGCGCTTGTTTATTTAATATATATTTAATTACCGATATAAAATTTAAATTTTTTTACATATTCCTTTAAAACACTTGTTCTCTCTTTCTCTTAGCACTTTAACTTTCTCTTATTAAAAATAAAATCATCTCATTAAGGATAGTAAAATACTTCTAACACGACTTGCCTCTGGCTTGTCTCGCTCTCGCCTTGCTTGAGTTTTTTTTGTCCAAAAAAGAGCAAGGCAAAGATCTCCATCCCTAATCCAGTCCTATCCCTTCTTACCGTCTCTACTTGCAAGTGCTAGGTTGGGAGCAAAAGATTTTTGAGATCATCAACTAACGGACACCTAAGTATCAAACCTACTGCCATCTTGATGTGGGTAGAAGCCATAAAAAGAAGAAGACGTCTATTTTTTTAAGAAGATAATCTTCAATTCACAAAGTGATAAAGTTTGGAATTCACTAGAAAAAAATACACAAAAAAGTACATATTTTACTAATTTGAAAACAAAATTACCTGGAGGCTACAATTAGTTTAAATAACAAAAGAAACCATAGGGCATGAAATTAGGTGACAAAATAGTTAATTTGACCAAAAAATTTGGTAAAATTGAGATAATGCAAAATCAAATCCTATTGTTTCTAGCAGTCCCAAAATAGACGGGACTTTATTTATACTTTTAAATTAAATTGAAATAAAATTACTAAAAAAAAAAAAAAAGATTTTGTGAGGGCCTGAGGACCGCGGATGAAGATTAAAGAACAAAATAGATCTCAATTAGGATGAAAGCCAAGGACCCGAGGACGTGGAGGTGTGATGGAATGAAGAGGTACAAAGGGCAAATTGGTGATATATGGTAGAGAAAGTGAAAATATCGGGTTTGAGGGTAGGTAGCTGTGAACTCCGCATTGAATACTCTGCACCTAGTTTCTTGGCCGCATTAAATAAGGAATACTAGCTTTATCAGTTGTATTAATGTGGAGATGACTTGAACAGTACAAACTATAGCTAGGCAACTTCTTTCCACTACCTTTTACAAGCAAACATACAAGTGTCAATAAAAGAAATTAGTTAAGTGAGAGATGAATGGCTGAGATGACAAAAGTTAGGAGTATAAATAGGGATGAAGGAGGCTAAGAGATGGGGGTTCTGAGAAAAGAGAAAGAATATTGATAATTGAGTGTAATAGATTCCTCCTCGGGAACAACTCGAAGACTAGTGTTGACTGTTTCTTTTTATTGGAAGTGAAATCCTCAGGACGTTGTGATCCTTTGTTGTTTTGTACCCTCTCTACAAATTCTTTGTTTTGGACCTTGAGTTATTGGGCACATTATTGGACTTTTAATCCTGTGCGTGATTTTTGGTCCTTACAAATTTCATAGTCCATACAAAGAAATTTTTCCAAAAATTGGCTTCGGTTGTGGTAAAAGGTGATGAGTTTTACTCCCTTTTCACATAATTCCATCACCATTGCCAGTGATTTCTACTAGCACTTTTCTACTTCCTAGATTTCTTGCCCACTTACTTTTGGTGGTCTCTCTGTTCAAGGTAGGGTTGACAAATGGGTGGGCTTGGGTGGGTTTGGAGTGGGCTTAATTGGGTTAGGTATATAAAACCCATTTAACTAATTGTTTCTAATCCAAATCCAACTCAACCCAATTATTATGAGTAAACCCCAACCCCCCCAATTACCCAATTATCAAAATTACCAAAAGGCCATTAAAGTAAAAATGACCAAAGTACTCTAAAATCTTCAAAAATGACCAAAATACCCAAAAATAAAAAAAAAATGAACAAAAATCCCTAAAACCTAAAAAATTACCAAAATACCCTCGAAACTTATAAAATGACCAAAATATCTCGAAACCAAAAAAATGACCAAAATACCCCCGAAATCCAAAACTTACCAAAATACCCTCGAAACTCAAAAAATGACTAAAATACCCCAAAACCTAAAAATGACCAAAATCCTCCAAAATAAAAAAAATGACCAAAATACCCCTGAAACCCCAAAAATTACTAAAATACCTCTGAAATCCAAAAAATGACCAAAATACCCCCTAAAACTCAAAAAATAACCAATATACCTCCGAAACCCAAAAAATGACCAAAATACCCCCGAAGCCCAAAAATTACCAAAATATCCCCGAAACCCAAAAAATGACCAAAATACCCCCGAAACAAGAGATGGAAATTTTTTGGGGGGTATGACTTTCTGAACATCCAAATGAAACCACATCCTATTAGTCTCCACATGCCCAGTTCATTTGATAGGAATATGAGATTAAAGACACAGCTGCACCTAACAGCATTGAGTCATAACCTTTAACTTCAAAAATAATAACCTTCAGATGCATCTGTTTGGCCCCTGAAGCTCTTAACTATGTGTTTCTCCTCATCTCATTGGCATTATGTCATTATCTTTGTTTTAAGTCTTATTGAAATTGCTATACATATACACAGGAATTAAATTTAGAGCTGCTGTATTTGGCGACCAAATCTGATAGTTTAGCATGTCAACAACAGAGACATTTGAATATGATAAAACAATTATACACACTATAATTGAGCCGCATGTCTTTCTCAGAATACTGCCAAAATCTTTTTGAAGTATGACCATGCATTCTTTATAGAGATATCACTATCCATACAACACGAAAGTCTTGTGCACCAAAATGTGTTACCATACTGCATCAACATAATACAAATTACGAAAGACACAAATCTACAACTACTACTACTACTACTACTACAGCTATGAAAAAATTGTTATTTGTAATTGTAGTAATAATGTAAGTTGGAAAATGCAAAGAATCTAAAGAGTAGCAAAGGATTTTAAAATGCTTTCCAGATTCTGATTTACATGTTTATAAGGATGAGTCATCGCTAACCCAATCAAAATAAAAAAGACTGCACTCAATGATTAATGCAGGTTATACATTTTTAAATGTATCCCCAAGAAAGTCTTCTTCGAACCCAGAAAAAAATTGCAGCCTTAGGATCCCAGATGTTAACCTCTTTTTTCTTGTATGCAACAGATATGAGCTGCACAGAAAGGGAGAAAAATAGAAGTGAAAAACATAATGTCATCCAATATACTTCACTATCAAGTCACAAAACTTCTTATATAAGCCAAAATATTCACATATATATTTGCAAAGAGCAATAATATATATCTTATCAAACTCAATTGTGAATTTGTGCACAAAGGACTTTCTTGCTTCAGAAGTATCATGTGAGTTGTGCAGCATTGCAATTATAAATTTCACATATATACTGTGACTTACTCTTTTCCATTATGGATATATATTCTAATAAAAATTTCATAGATATAGGAACAATCCACATCTGTTATGAATTTCTCTTAATATATTACATTGCTAAATAACTTATAATTAACTTAATACCCCGAAATCATTGCATTCCATGATATCCTATCTCTCCTTGGCATTCTATCAAACACTAACAGTGCACTTTGAACATCCTATGATACAAATCCAATGCCTCGTCAAAAAACCTTGCTTTTGCATACCCACCCACCAACACATTCCAAGAAAACACATCCCTCTCCTCCATCTTCCCAAACACATACCAAGCATTACCCAGATCACCAAACCTCACAAACATACTCAACAAAGCATTACCGATGCTTACCGAAAAGATAAAATTAGAAGATGTAAACTGTTTGGTAACGGAGAAAACGAAGGAAAGCAAAAGAAGACTTTTGAGCAACTAAAAAGAGGAACCAAATCCGAGATTCAAAGCTTACTGATGAGTGCTGGAGTGACCGAAAAGAGATAACGTGAATATTCCGGCCAACAACTCAAAAATCTGCTGAAGCTTTGAAGAGTTTTGATGTGTCCGAAGCTTTGAAGCTGCTGAAGCCGTTGGGTTTCCGACTAAAACATGATTGAAGGCCGAGAAAATGAGGGAAAATGAAAACCCTCTTGAAACCCTGAAACGTCTGAGACTCTGAGGGATGGGTTTCTTCTTCTTCTTCTTCTTCTTCTTTTTTTTTTTTGGTGGGAAGGGCTGGGTTGAATTTGGGTGAATTATTTTTGGGTTAAATGGGCAGTAATGAGTTTTTAGTTAAAACCCAATAATTATTGAATCTAATTAAGTTGATACCTATTTAATCCAATTAATAATTAGATGGGTGTGAGTTTAATTAGAGTGGATGAATTTGAGTGGGCAAATGAGTTTGGGCTTACTTTACCGCCTTAATATGAGGAAAATATGTGTTGTTTGTTCTGCATCACATCTAGAGAATGAACCATTGACAATACTCATCATCGCCATGTCACAATTTATTTATTTATTTATTTTGGGTTTCCACTTCACACATTATCTATAATCAATCATCTTTTTACCACCGCACATTTTTGGTGCAATGGTCACTCCACAAGTATATGTGTTTATGGGGTGTGGGAGGTAAGGGCTGTGATTCAAGTTTCCAAGAGAGAGTTTCATACACATATACACTTAGATTAGAATAGAGTAGAATTCTATCTTGTATCAAAAACATATAATCAATCATCTTTTCTCCTTTATCCCTTTATTTTCATTTTATTTTTGGCTCATCTTTTTATTCCTATCCTCGAACTATAAAGTTGCAATTCACTCTCTTATTCTATGCATAGTTTTTCCACACACAAAAGGTTATTTCCTCTCTCTCTCTCTCTCTCTCTCTCTCTCTCTCTCTCTCTCTCTCTCTCTCACACACACATTTTTTTTGGAGGATTTTATTATTTTTCTTGCATCTCTACTTTAAGTTGATGATTTTTTGTGTTCTTCATAACTGTTAGGAACCTAAAGGTTCCTAATGGGGATGGGTATGAATTGTAGGGGGATTGATGGGAATTGTAACTAAATTGACTTAATTCGAGGTAGTCACCCTCCATAGAGAAAGAGAGAGAGAGATTAAGAGAGAGAGAGGTAGATGCACTAATGCACTAACAAGTTGTTTTACTCTTCAATTGACATCCCATATTGGATTACAATCATGTATTTATAGGAGACTAGCTCTAATCTTATTGGCCCACATGACCTTATCCTATTGTAACTATTATTCTCCATGTGCATTAATAATTTCAACATGTGCTAAATGTGATTAACATGTGCATTAATAATTCCAACATGTGCTAAATGTGATTAACATGCTTAGAATTGTAACTAACTAACTATATTTCAATACAACAATTATTATCCAAATGCTTATTGCATTCCTAACATTTCCCTCCCCTTGAAAACACCTTGCCCACAAGGTGTTGTTATGAAATAGCATCTTCATCAAAGGAAATCTTCCAATGGACCAATATCGTTGTGACATTTTGATCACCATATTCATGCATTTCTCTTTAACGCGCGGTCCCATGCACATGAAGGTTTCTTCTTCGTAGATCTTGAAACTTTGCTCGAATTCTTGAGCCTTCAATGGTTCTTCAATCTTCAAGGTCTCATTGGTTTTTTGAACCTTGAAATATTCTTGTATCCTCAAGACCTCATTTGATTCTAGAGCCATTAAAATTGTTGGCGCTTGTATCTTGGATTCTTGAATCACCGATACTTGGATTGCCAATTCTTGAATTATAGACTCTTGAACGGAAGCCTCCCTTGGTGCATCAAGAATTGATTTTTGGAAAATCATCATCTTCTTCTTTGTTGGTTCTTTGGACTGAACTTCAAAGGTTGCTTCTTCATGTATATCATCATCCACTTTGACACAAAAATCAACATCCCATCTTGCAACAACGGTAGTAGATTCTTGGAACTTGATTTGTTCTTCGAGTTTCATTGAATCAAGACATTGTAACTCCTCCTTCGTCATGTTCTCGAGACCTTCTTGCAATCTTGAGAGCTCTTCCTTCATGGCCTCCTGCACTATTGAAAGTTCTTCCTTCATGGCCATGTTAGATTCATCCAAGGCCTTCAACTTCTCTGAAATAGTCTTGCTAGATTCTGTCAAGGCCTTAGCCTTCTCCAAAACTTCATTCACCATTTGTTGTAAATCTTTCAAGATTTCTTGCCGGTTTGATTCACCTGTCTCAAGATCGACGGCTCTGATATCACTTGTTAGGAACCTAGAGGTTCCTAACGGGGATGGGTATGAATTGTAGGGGGATTGATGGGAATTGTAACTAAATTGACTTAATTCGAGGTAGTCACCCTCCATAGAGAAAGAGAGAGAGAGATTAAGAGAGAGAGAGGTAGATGCACTAATGCACTAAAAAGTTGTTTTATTCTTCAATTGACATCCCATATTGGATTACAATAATGTATTTATAGGAGACTAGCTCTAATCTTATTGGCCCACATGGCCTTATCCTATTGTAACTATTATTCTCCATGTGTATTAATAATTTCAACATGTGCTAAATGTGATTAACATGTGCATTAATGATTCCAACATGTGCTAAATGTGATTAACATGCTTGGAATTGTAACTAACTAACTAAATCTCAATACAACAATTATTATCCAAATGCTTATTGCATTCCTAACATTAACTCTACTTTAGGTTGATGTGATTTAGTTTTTTTTTTTTTAATTTGTTATCTTTTTGTTTTCTTTGATTTCATAAATGATATCTTATTGAATTATAAAGATAATATATAAAAAATATAATGTTATTCTATTACATAGCTTGATTTAGATAATTTGATCTTTATTACTATATCTTTTATTTTTACTCTTTTTCTTCTCATCTTATTTTCTATATTTTTTTTATTCTCCCTTATATTCTCTCTTAAAAAAGTGATTATTTTCTCTCTCTCTCTCTCTCTCTCTCTCTCTCTCTCTCTCTCTCTCTCTCTTCTCTCTCTCTCTCTCTATTTTATATTCTTCCTTGCAACTCTATTTTAGGTTAATGAATCTCTATATTTTTAAAACTCTATTTTGGGTTAATACGTATTGGTGTTGTATTTTTGAGTTCCCTATCACAAGTAGTCTCTCCTCCTCTTGTACTTTTGGTTAGATTTTTGTTTGGGTTAATACTTAGTTATTTTGGAAGTGATAGTTAAATTTGAATAATATATTTGAAACTTAAAAAATTTAGTTGTAAAGAAAAAGAAAATTAGGAAATATATCAAATTGTTCCTGTTTGGTCCATTTTGGTCTATCTGGTCTACTTCGGTCCATTCAATCCAATTCAGTTTAATTAGTCCAATTCGGTCTATTTGATCTACTTAGTTTACTTCGGGCTATTCCAGTCTAATTCAGTCCAATTTTCTCTATTCGGTCAATTTCGTCCATATATGTCTAATTCAGTTCAGTTTGGCCTATTTGGTCTAATTCGGTTTATTTCAATTCATTTCGGTCTACTCGGTCCAAATTGGTGTACTTACTTAAGAATGGAAAAAAGATAGTTTTTGAGTTTTAATTATCATGATAATATCCTTTAAGAAAATGAAGAATTTGAATATTTTATTTGAAACTTAACAATTTTTGTTGTACAAAAAAAAAAGAAAAAAACTCTATAACATAATTTCGAAGAATATGGACCATTTTATAAATGAATAATATTAATCATCAAACAAATACATTCAAAATAATAGAATGATATATTGGTGGAGATAGAAAGATGAAAAATAATTTTAAAAATTATTTAATATTTAGGAAGAATAAATTTATCTTCAACAAATTTTAGAAAACAAATTATATATTATATTACAATGATTATCTATTCCCATGCATCATGTCTTGCGTTTGCAACCAGTAATAGTTTAATAAAATTAGCAGCAATTTGAGCAATTTCTGCACTTGAACCTTTCGCTTTCCTTTGAATTTCACTAGGGAGACTTGGAACGCGTGTTGGGGATTGATAGAGATAGCAAAGATTTGATAACCATAATGGGAGATACACGTCCACCAAAAAAACACATGGAAGATTCACAGAATTTCGAAGGGTTGGAAACAATGGAGAGGTCACGGTCCGTTCGGCCATTCTAATGGACAGTTTGCGATAGCAAGCAATTTTGATGTACACGGCTATCTTTTAATCAAAGAGACTGATACTTAACCATCTATTTTTTTTTTTTTTTTTTTGGAATAAAAAAATGGAGTACTTAATTTGAACTCATTGATTTCAGTGTTATATAATATCAATAAATACTATCACATGTATTATTGAAATTTTGATGTGATTATCACTTAAATCGCTCAATAAGTAAAGTAATACAAGAACTTTTACTATTAAATAGTTGTAAGTCTTGTCTTCTTTCTAATTTCCCACCACTTGTGTTTTCGTCCATGGTATATATACAGTATCCGTTTTTATTATATATATATATATATTATATATATATATATATATATATATGCGATATCAACGTATCTATCTTTCTTACTAAACATTAAACAAATCTCATTTATCTTTTAGGATGGGTAGTCTAGTGTCCATTGATATGACAATTTTCTTACTTCAATTATATTGAAAATGTTCAACAGTAATCGGAGTCTTGGGTTTGTGAAACTTTTCTCATTTGTTTGATGGCATACAAATTTCACTATTTCTTTCATAATTAACAACAATGATGTCAATAATGATCTCATATGAAATCTGTCACCTTGACATCCTTTCCTTTGATTCATTTAATTTGAAGTATTGATTCAATTCAAAAACAGATTATCTTTTGTAATTTATAATCCATTTAATTGTGATAAAAAAAAGTTGTGAAATTTGTGACAAAATGTAGCTTTGTTGAAAGTCTATAGGCTTTTTGTGAGGGTAAACAACACCACCACCTATATTTAAAGCTAAATCAGTAAGTATATGCTTAACAATTTTTCGATTTTTTGTTTTGATCTTCCGTTTAATTTGCTAGTGATCAATGAGTGTAAATGGTAGAAGTAGTTGCGATTTATGAGCCTACGAGTCACAACCGAACCAATCAACGGGTATGATTGTCTATGGTCATTGAGCGAACTTCGTTTTTTTTTTTTTTTTGAAAGTGTCATTGAGCTAACTTGCGCCCAACTCAACGGCCTAGAAGATACCAGAAGTTAAGCATGTTGGGCTGAGTATCTGAAAATTTAGATGTGTGTTTGGTAACTGGGTTTAGCTTTTTACAAGATTAGTTTTTTATAAATTTTTTTGAAGGTTTTGGGTACAATTGTAATTTACAATTTTACTTAAAAAAAAAAAGAGTTTACAATTTTTCTTGATGCAATAACGATTAATTATCAATGACTTATTAATTATCTCTCCCAATCCTCATCAAAATGAGTGTTTTGTTCTATCTTTCACTAAAAAAAGGGCACAGATTCTTTTAGGTACAATAATTATTTTATGTTGTGTGTGCTTCACCTATTTTACATTTTAAATATAAACATTATTAAAAATTTTGGACATTGCGTATAAAATAATAAAATTATTAACGCTGCATGTATGAAGGGTAAATCAATGAGTGTGAAAAACAATTATAAAAAAAAGATTATGGTACATTGGATATGATCTTTAAATGTAATCTACCTTCTTGTATAAATAAACAAAAAGTTAGTGTTAATACTTGATAGAATCCATTTGAAATATAAATTATGCCAAACCACATGAAATAAATAATTATAAGCCCTTCTACCCACATTCCCAAAGTAAAAAACTTTTGTAAATAAGCATTGCCTTCAAAAATTTAGAGAGAGAGAATCTAATGCAATTCCTTTATATTTTCAGTCAAGATACTCAAACTTTCATCAGTCATGGCATTTGCCATTACAAACCAGTGCAAGTACTATAATTAATGGACATTCTCGATATTTTCATTCAAGGAAGATACTCAAATTTGCATGATTTGTGACCTGCCACCAAAGACAAAGAAGAAAACATCACGACATTTTCCACTACACATGCTAGTAAAACCAATTAAGATAATGTATTCAATTGTCATCTCATTGCCTTTAGTACAATCTAGTAATTTCCAGCCACCCTTGGATGCTTTCTAGTTTCTAGTACAACCTAAAGCTCTCTTGCTCAAAATCCATTCTAAAATAGATGACGAACCATTCAAAAATCAAGCAATGTCCACATGGATTATACCTTAATTTAGGCACATGGACTTGTATTCTCAACTTCTATAGGTCAGTGTTATTGTATTTATTTGATTGACCGGCAAGATTATATTGACAAAGATCTAATTTCAGAAATCCTGAGTAAAATTTCTAACCATGTCACATCATTCAATACACTTGAAGTATAGTGAATTATAGTGGGATTTCTTTTTCTTTCCTCCATTAAGTAGTAGGTCCAATTAAGACAATATAAGGTATACAGAAACAAAATTGCAATCATGTTATTAATCTAAGTTGAGAAAAGAGTTGTGTGGGATTGGGATTTCTTAGATATCTTACTTGGGTCAAGATCTGTGATCATTGCAGCAGCGTTAAAATAGCAAGTAGCTCCAATGTGCTTGAACTTCTGATAGTAGTTGTTGAAGGCATAAGAGGCATGATCCCTAATTGTATTTGGTAAGAAGCAGGGCTTGTTTACTTGTATTTTGCTGCAATCTGCCCCTCCTTTTCCACAAGCCCAGTTAAGGGCCTTAAGCAGCTCGTCATCTGGGGTCTGCTCATCAGCTATGCACCATTCCTCAAATTGCCCATCTAACATTAATCACCAAAAAAAGTTTATAACTAAACACAGCATTTGATGACTAGGAACCACATATAATATATGAAGGGCTGTGAACTTTGTCAAAGTTCAACCTGCTAGCAAGTAACACAAAAACATGAATTTTTGGCTTCTTAACATAAAGTGAAAGATTAAAGGTATACACATCACAAGGCACAAAATAGAGTGCTTTAAAATGAAGACAGAGCAATTAATATGTTTTTGTTTAATTTTTTTCATATCCATCCATGTACCATGCATTTGTACCCTTACAAAATTTGTTTTGCAAATCAAACAGTGCTACATATTCGTTATCCACCATTTTAATAATTATAATAAAAAAGGGATAATGATGATTCTACCAGATTTTTGCAGGATAAGTGTCGAAAGGAGCAGAGCTAGAAGAGTTCTTATAAAAGCAGATGACATTGTTCTCCAGAAGCTGCTGCAGGAGCTTAATCTATAGCCAGAATTGGACATTCCCATTAAAACCAACAGTAAATCCTATATATCAAGTAACTTTGATACTACCAAAGAAACTCTCAGCTTTAACGAAAGTAGAGATACCATTCTATATGCATTCCTTCAATCTTACGTAAAAAAACATTAGACTAGCTTTTCTTTGAAATACCTAAAATACCCTCATTTCTAAATTTTGATTCTGAATATCATTTACAGAAATGCTAAAAACGGACACCTTTGATTTAGTGTTTGAAAAAAAGTGTACCCATGTCCCATTCCGGACATGTTGATATCTTTTTTGACTAGAAGGAACATTAATTTTCCTTAAATTTAGTCCAGTTACCGGATTCACTGAAGACAAATTTAGTTCCAATAAATATTATATTAAGGGTTCATAGTTAGACAACAATTTATAATAATAAAGATGTAGCTGTTAAAGGTTTTCTGTTGTGAACATTATTCGCCAAGTCGAATCGTGTAAATCCTTACTTCCATTATCTCTTTCTCTTGCCAAATCTTTTTTTTTTGGTTACTATTATTTTAATATGGTATTAGATATATTTTTCTATGGCCCTTAATAGTTTTCGAGCAACCCACCACCAATCATCGCTCAACTGCAACTAGCCATCGTTTTCTAGCCTCTTCGGGCCATTGTTTTTCTTCGGATATGAGACACTTTCCCACCCTTTTTTTGGACTACAATTTTGGGTTCTATTTTCCTATTTGAGGTACTCAAATCATATCACGCAAGTAGCTACATCAATCAATCTTTCTGGGATCAATCTATATGAAATTTGCCAACTCTCTCACATGATTCATCATGTTGTCCTCTGCCAATATTCCTTAGGTTATTAGTGCAGACATCCTTGGGCCAGAGCAGCCGCTCTTTGGTCACTTGTGCAACTATTCTTGTACCCTAGTAGTCCTCTTCCGGCATTCATTCATTATCCGTTGTCATCATCAACATTTTGCATGATTCATTCCACATTACGCCTGATCCATTTTATATCTGATTTGGTCATTTATGGTCACCTTCAAGGCATCTTCATGTACTTACATTCCAAACTCAACGCATCATTTGACATCTACCTTAAGCTTGAGGGAGGATGTTAGTATAGGATGCATATCGCATTTAGCACATGTTAAGATTCTTGTTTGACTAAAATTAAGGAACATTAATTGTTTTTGATTTTAGTCCAATCAAAAGGTTCTCCTAAGTCAATTTTACTTTTCATATATATATATATATATATATATATATATCTCACTTAATATTCACAGTAAAACAATAATTCATAATTGTTAGGTTCTAAGACCTTAAAGACTAATGTATTAGAACTTTAATGTATAATGTATTAGCAAACTATGATCAAAACATAGAATCTTAGTTTAGGCTTGATCAAAGTATGTTTTATTATAAAGTTGAAATCGAGTGATTATAGAAATTAGTGGACAAATTCTGTAAGGCTCAACCGATCGAAAATTAGATTCGATCAATCGAGAATCGTTCAAAATTAATTTTCTGTAGAATTTCCAACTCAGCCCAAGCCTGATTGACGTGTAGGGTTTTATGTTTTACTTCACATATAAAAAGATAAACCCTAGTTACGTTTTAGAGGCTTTTGATATGTTGTGTGTTTGAGTCTCTTGTGAGATCTAGAGGTGTTTACCTGTATACATATTTAGGATTATCAAGATTAAGATTGATGTCAAGAACTTAATGATCGTTTCAGTTGCTGTATAAAGAACTTAACGAAGATCTGAAATCTTTGAGTGAAATCTCAAAGTCACAAGTAGGAGAACTTGTGGTTGTAGTGGATCGAAGGAAAGAAGCAGTCCGTGAACTTGGAGCTGTCACGTGATTGTGATAATAAGTTTTTTATTCGAGATAGCAATAGGATGTTAGTGGTTTAAGTTCTATTGTACAAATTTCAATTTTTTTATAGTGGGTCTGTTTTATTTTGAGAATAACTAGATTAAATCCTCCCTAAATTTTTTACTGATTTGGTTTTCTTGGATCATCAGATTTTTGTGTCCTTTACTTTTTGCATTATATTTGTTTTACACATTTATTTAACTTAATTAATTAACAAACTTGTTAATCATATTATATTAAGGGGTCTAAAACTTTACAATAATAATAAATATGTAGTCGTTAAAAATTATTTGATGTGGACATGGACAGCTAAGCCGAACCATATAAAGCTTTCTTTTCTCTCTCTCTCTCATTCCCTCTCTAAATCTTATATTTTTCTTTTATTTTAACAAAAATCTCCGGACACGTTATCAACTTATCATTGGATTGAAAGGAACTTGCTACTTTATGAGTGAAAGTTGTATTCCACATCCAACAGATGTTATATCATCTAATGGCCAAAGAATCCTTTTAGCTTGATGTAGCCTCCCATTGAAGCGTTGGCTGACACGTATGGAATACATTTATGTGCAATTTTATCACTTGTTTTATACTTTTCTGATAAGTGTCTTTTCAAGTCTTCGTACTCAAGATATTATTTATTTTTTAAAGGGATAATTACAACATATGGTGAATCTCATAATTCCAACATTTTTTTTTTTTTCCTAAATCTCCAAACATTTTTTACATAAAAAAGTGCTAATTCAGTTTAAGGCTTTTGGCTCGTACACAAGATATTAAAGTGTGTTATAGAACCCATATAGCAAGGAAACTTAGAAGAAAAAAAGAAAAGAAAAAAGAAGCGTTCATTTTTTAAATTCCACAAGAATGCTAAATGTTGTCCCAAGTTAGCGCATCTTGCACATGTATAACCAAAGAAGCCATTGCTAAAGGAACAACTTAAAACAAGACAATCCAAAACACATTATAAATTTGAGATAAAGTAGTTTAATGAAAAGAGTGCGTGAATTTGAATAGAATAAATATACTATTTATCTTAAGAGTAATGTTTATTACACGCTCAATAACTCCTTAACAAGTTATTCATTCATCATAATAATCTCAATTAGAATTGAATTGAAGAAGGTTTCAAAGACAAATTTATGCCCCCAAGAGTTGCTGCAAACAATGAATCCCCACCTCATCCACTTCATTCTCCTCCATATCATATCAAAAGAGTTTTCCCATCCTGGCCTCCTGCAGGAACAGAATTTGACCACCGCTATTTGAACAAGTTAATGGGCCTCAAATGCCCATACACGTCCTTTCCAACACAACCCAACAATCTCAGAGTTCTTCACCCCGAACTCCTCCATCACATACAGATCTACATAACGCATATGAATATGATGGTAGTAAACTAGTTATACAAAACACAAAATTTTCCTCCCAAGTTGGTTTCAAACTCCCAAACCCACTGAGGCACAACATGGAAATTCTCAGGCTCAAGATCAAGGTTGTCAAAATCGGGATCTTACGTAAGATCGTGAGAGGTAGGTAGGATCGTGGATCGTAGGATCGGATCGTAAATCGTAAGATCCTACATGTTTTCATATTTATAGCAAAAAACACATTGATAATGACTTTGTATGTTGAATAATCAAGTAAATTATGAATTTATTCATAAAAAAACAAAGATTTGCATTAAATAATGTAATTTGCATGTCTTACATTACTACGTCTATACTGACGAAACAAATATATTTACGCTTTGACGCAATGTATCTAAAAAGTTCAATAAATGTTTAATTAATAACCAAATACCAAAATATTTATCAACAATATGGAAATATTTTCCAAGTTCTAAGTTCCAAGTTTAAAATCCAAAATAAGTTATCAAATGGAAACTAGCTAACTAAAATATGAAATCCAAATGGAAGATTAATATAAAGGCGAAGTGAATATTTAATTATTCTCATTATAGGGTTTTTATGACCGCTGTCCTAATTATCATCAACCATTTTATCATCTATGTAGATATTGTATATTTGTATAGTAGAACTGCAAAAAAGATCCAATTTCACACTCAACCATTCAAGTTATACCACTCAGCAACAATTACAAAGCATGCTAAAAAAAATCAATCAATCAATGTACAAATACAAGCATACTAATAAAATTATATATAAGAAAAATATTTTAATAATATTATAACACAAATTAGTATATTGATCAAACAAATTTAACAACATTATAGCTTAAAATGTAGCAAAGCCAATATAAATTCTTCATTTAGAAATGATGAAACATTTCTTCATTTTTATTATAAGTGAACTAAAAACTAGAAAATATTTGCTTAGGGTATCATAATTTTATAAAAAATAAAAATAAAAAGCCATTCTATCACAACATAGAAAAATAAAAACCCTTCAAGTTTCATCAAAACGAAAAATTTATCCCTAAAAAAAAAAAAAAAAAAAAAAAACCAAAAACTGAAGTTTTGGTAGGATCGGTAGAATCGGTAGGATCCCATACGATCCTACGATCCTATACGATCCTACACGATCCTACATACGATCCAACCATTTTTACGATCCTAGTGCGATTTTAAACGTTTTGGTGAGGTGGGATCGTAAAATCGTGCGATCCTACGATCCAGATCGCGATTTTGACAACCATGCTCAAGATAGCCACAATTTTTTTTTTTTTCCTTGTGTCATATTCAGGGCTGGCTTTACAACTTTTGGGGTTTAACGCAAAAAATTTAAATGCGGCATTTTTATATATTTAAATATTAGTAACAAATTTATCCATTCATTATTTTTTAGATTCAATTTATTTTTCAACTTTTTATCTTTGTTTTTTTTTTTGAAGTTTTTCATATCCAAATAGATATTTTTTAGTAGACACTTATAATGAACAACAAGTATATAAATAAATAAATAAATAAATAAATAAATAAATAAATAAATAAATAAATAAATAAAACATGATTCATAATTGAAAATCATAATTCACCTAAAAATAAAATTTAAAAGTATAGAATAATAGAACCTGATTTATCAATACCAATGTTGCAACTTTACTAATGTTGTGACCACTTTATAATCTAAACCTCCACAAAGAAAAATTAATTTATTACATGGTTCTATAAATTAATATCACCAATACAAATTGGTTGATGTGATATACATCAAATTATTAATCCGTATTATAACCGATAACTTACAAAGCAAAAGATTTGCACAATACATGGCTCACTCTCTCAGTAGCTATGTGATATGTTTAGAAAGAGAAAATAATAATAATAATAATAATAATAATAATAATAATAATAATAATAAGGACTAGATTTGGTTCTCGAGCCCAAAGGGAAAAAGGCTTAGGCTCAAAGAGCCAAATACAATGAATTTGTAGAGAGTGAGTTGGAAAACTAGGCCTTAATGAATTAAAAAAATATTAAAGCAAGCTCAAATGAAAAGAAAACAAGAATACGATTGGTTTGCACGAAGTAAGTCGTCCTCGACATGGTCCGAGGAGACTGAATCTTATATATCTATATATATATATGCTTTCGTTGGATTTTGGTTACAAGTCCTATTCCTGATGCTACAATAATTTTCTCTCTTCCCCTCCAGTCCCCAATCCCTGAAGGGTTCCTTGCATTATATAGCCCCCTTAGATGATCTTGGCCCTCCATTTGTTGACTATCTAGGCCACTATTTGAGTGCTTATCCCATTAGACACCTTCCCAATACCCTTGTGAGTCGCGGCAGCTAAGGTAGCATTGTTCAAGACTTTTCTCCACATAAGTGCAGTCAGAAGGTTTGGTGGGATGCATTAAATGTGGTGGCAGTCACCAACTCTTTAGTCATGTCAGTGCTTGCCCCTTCCTTGAAGCTCTTTCTGTACAACACTACCTCATTTGATGACGTGCTATTGACGTAAGCTTACAATCTGAGGGCGTGGCCTCCTCGGCAAGATAATAGTCCTTCTCGGCCTTGGGTATGACACATGACGCAATTACCTTACTGGAAATCCTATACATCATAATAGCCCCTCAAAACTCCAATTTTTTTCCTCATATCCGAGGAGAGAAATGGCGTTTTGACCTCAATTAATTAATTTAACATGTTTTTCTGATTCTCATACGTGAGAATGTCGCTTCACGTGTCCTGTAACCATATAGGACGCTTCGGAGTCCACAACAGTTAATTAAATGCTCCAGGCGGCACTCTGTTCCCCACATCTAATGGTGAGATGGAGATCCTATGGTTAACATTTCTCCTCAAATTTTGGGTGGGATAACTGACAGGCCATAAACGCGTTGACCCCTTGTGATAGCTTAGATTAATTAATTAGCCCAGTTATTAATTAATCAAATTAACATGTAATATCACGTGGTAGCACAAACAAATCACCAAACTAAGTAATGCAGCGGAAAATAAATGACACGGTGATTTGTTTACGAATGGGGAAAATCTGACGGCAAAAACCCCACCGGGTGATTTAAGGTCACCACTCCCGAAACTCCACTATTATCACAACAAGCAGTTACAAGTAAGGAATCCCAGTACCTTACCAACCTACAGTTGAACTCTTACCCCAATACCCAATAGGACTTGTTCTGTAGTGACAGTTTCTCCTTTCAATGCACGGCTTCCAAGTACGTGACTAAACAATTTGATGAGCAGGTCCCAGTACGCGGCTTCCTCCTTTGCACGAATCCTAGTACGTGACTCACTCACCAACTTGAGGAAGAAGAATGTTGGCTGCAAAGTTCTTCACTTCATCAACAATGAAGATTAAGAAGCACTTGGTTACAAAACCCTAAGGCGCAAAGACGCAGTAGCTTCTTTTGGAGAGAATAAGGCTTCGGTCACCTTTTGCATATGTTCTCCTTGTATTTTCTTATGTGACGACCTAAAAAATATGCCTTATATATGCCTAGGGTTGTGAGAAAAGAAACCCTACACAAATAGAAAAGCCTGGCCCAAAAATCAGATTTGGAAATCTGAATTCCCGTAACCTGGATAGATACCTCGATCGATCGGGTAGCTGTCGAGCCTCATTAAATCTCGATAGATACCTCGATAGATAGCTATCTGTCCAGCAGCTATCCGCAGGTGTCCAGCAGCTATCCGCAGGTGTCCAGCAGCTATCCGCCAGGTGTCCAGCAGCTATCCGCCAGGTGTCCAGCTTTAGTAGACACTTTTTCTTCACTTCTTTCTTGCTCCAATCTTCATGGCTTTAATACTAGACTTGAACAACATATTTTTTGAAGTATTAAACACATCCTGGATCTATCCAAATACAAGTAAAGTGCATTTTTTCAAAGAATTAGCCAACTACATAAAATAGCGACATATGTTAACAAACTTGAACTACATATGTCCTAACAATCTTCCCCTTTGGCAATCCGTGATAAAACCACAACAGACAAATGAAGATATGAGAGAAGTCATAAATCACTCAACTCATACTCACTTGTTATATACAGTAAAATCTATCCTAATACAAACTTTTGAAAAATTTGCAAGAAGAGAGTTTATGGCAAGTAGACTTTGACAACTTGTATTTCTGAAACACTTATAAACAAAACACATCAAGGCATCTTTGTGTGAAACAGAAATAATAGATTGCATACAAGTAAAGAAATATGTGTATAAAGACAGAAAAGAAACAACACATGTAAAGATAGGTGAAAAAAACATACATCATCATATATATACCACTTGATAAATACCATGCTGTATGTAAAAATGGTCACAAGACCTAGGTACATGAACAAGGAGATAAACACTCCCCTTAACAAGATGAAACACAACTCCTCCTTACAAGGGCATGTATTTCTCCCCCTAACTTGTAGAATCTTAAAGAAAGAAACCACAAATTCTCCAATTTCTCCCCCTTTTTGTCACGATTGACAGAGGGTACCGAGAAATATAAAGATGATCAAGGATGATCAAAAGGGCACAAAGAATCCATAAAAATGCATGAATGTAATGAAACAAGATGCTATGGATGACAAGATAAGAGAAACATGCAAAACATGTGAAAAACAATGCATGCAGAGAATCTCGATCGATCGAGAGGTATCGAGGAGCTATCAAGCAGACCTCGATGGATCGAACAGCTATCGAGAAGCTATCGAGGAGACAGAAACTTTCTCGATCGATCCACCTAGCTATCGAGAGGTGTCGAGATTGCGATAACATGCAACTGAAGATCTCGACAGATAAGCCAGGTATCGAGAGGTGTCGAGGATGTGTCGAGACGGCTTAAAAACAGTTTTTCAAAAGAGGAAAAACACAGACATGAATGCAATCATGCATGCAACCCAACCAAAGGTCCAAACAACACATTAAGCTCTCAAAATCATCTCTCAACAAGAATTTTGATGCACATGTATCTCAAAACACACACACACACACACACTAAACAAGTCTAACCAATTTTATATTTCAAAAACAAGTCCAGACAGTTTAGTGAGCATACATTAATGCATGTAAACCTTGTGATGGCCAAATCACATTGTACCTGTACATGTATTAAGAATAGCAAAGAGTATTGCGTATTGTGTGTGAAAATATTGCAAGATTGCATAAGTGTCTCAATGTTATGACGATTTGAGATATGAGAAAATCACTTTAACTCACACACAATCATAACTGTTTGATGGGGACTATCACCTTCGAGGTACATCCTATAACTCCCACATCTCCTAGAAAACACGCTTGCAACCATATTTTAAAACATTTTTGATCTTTTTGCTTTTTATATCTTTGCATATTTTCTTTTAACAAGCATATCATGCATAGGCATACAAGAGAAAGAAAAGAAATACCCAATTATGTTAAGCTTTTGATATTGCACTTTTGCTATGTCGAAACATACAGATGTCATATTATGATTGACGAGTAACAGTGGTGAGATGATTATTTATGTCTTTCTCTTAGGATTTTCTAGTTCAACCCGTCAAAAAGAGTGATATGAGTGTTAAGAAGAAGAGATCACTTAACCTTACTCATCACAAACAAAGAGTTACAAAGCTCACTTGCTTAGTTGTGCAGAAAAATGCTCATCTAAGCTACAAATGATACGAAGTTTAGAAAAATCTGTTTCAATGGCCATTTTAAGGTTCACAAGAACCAATGTACACAAACACACAGTGTTTTTGTATTTTTCTGATTTTTCATTTTTTTTTATTTTGAAAACAAAACAAAATAAAAACTAAACAACCACACAAAAACAGACAAACATCATGAATGCAAGAATGAAAGATGCATATGCATGAAAGCAAGAAAAGAAATGCAAATGCATGAAAGCATGATTCTAAAAGCAGATAAGAAATCAAGCAAAGAGAGTCCTACTTTAGATAGAAAGAATTAAAGTAGAGGACAAAGAGAAAAGACAATTAAGTCTTAGGCTCCTTTCTCACCCACACAGCACGAGTCTTTGGCTGTGAAGATGAAAAGGCACGTGTCCTAGTATGACTACTAAAGAACATAGAAGAATTAAAATTCTCCTGAAATTGAGTTAAAAAGCTCAAGACTTTTAATAACTCTCCAAACAAAGATGTAGGTCATTGAGAGGAAACCTGTGACCGTTTAGACAATTGCTTATGAGGATACAACTTAAAGCAATTAGGACGAGTGTGTCCAGAAACACCACAATGGTGACAAACATGAGCAGTTTTAGAGCTACTCGGCTTCCTAGAAGGAGGTCTAACCTTAGAGGTTGACAGAGTCCTCAGCTTAGGACAATTTGGCCTAATATGACCAACAATGTGATAATGATGACAAGTGGGGACAAAAACAGATTTATCATTCAACCTAGGAGGAGTTTTAGACATAGGTTTAGAAACTTCAGCGTTAGCATCAGTTTGTTTACCTTTGTCTATCCTAGCAATATTAGCCTTCAACTCTTTATTATTCCTTTTGAATGGAGGAATATAAAAATCCTTTTCTTTTGAGTTAGGCTCAACAACAAGTTTGGTACTAGTTAATTTTTCAATTTCAGTTTTAAATTCAACTAGTTGCTCTTCCAAACTCTTAATTTTGTCTACCTGAGATGAAATTTAATTTTTAAAATTCTCATTCAAATTAGTGGCTTCATCCAATTTTGCAATCAAATCATCTTTTTCAAGCTTTACCTTTTTAAATTTAGCTTTTAATTTTGTAGAATACTCAAGAGATTTCATACAAAAATTATAAAGCTTGCAATAGGCATCATGAATATCATCATTATCATTCAACACAAGATCATGCAAATCAAAACAATCAAGAGTTTCCATGACAACAGGGGTAAATGGATCACACATCAAAGATTAAACCCTAATCAGAGTGTGCCTGCTCTGATACCACTTGACAGGCCACAAACGCGTTGACCCCTTGTGATAGCTTAGATTAATTAATTAGCCCAGTTATTAATTAATCAAATTAACATGCAATATCACGTGGTAGCACAAACAAATCACCAAACTAAGTAATGCAGCGAAAAATAAATGACACGGTGATTTGTTTACAAATGGGGAAAACCTGACAGCAAAAACCCCACCGGGTGATTTAAGGTCACCACTCCCGAAACTCCACTATTATCACAACAAGCAGTTACAAGCAAGGAATCTCAGTACCTTACCAACCTACAGTTGAACTCTTACCTCAATACCCAATTGGACTTGCTCTGTAGTGACAGTTTTTCCTTTCAATGCACGGCTCCCAAGTACGTGACTAACCAATTTGATACGCGGATCCCAGTACACGGCTTACTCCTTTGCACGAATCCCAGTACGTGACTCACTCACCAACTTGAGGAAGAAGAATGTTGGCTGCAAAGTTCTTCACTTCATCAACAATGAAGATTAAGAAGCACTTGGTTACAAAACCCTAAGGCGCAAAGACGCAGTAGCTTCTTTTAGAGAGAATAAGGCTTCGGTCACCTTTTGCATATGTTCTCCTTGTATTCTCTTATGTGACGGCCTCAAAAATATGCCTTATATATGCCTAGGGTTGTGAGAAAAGAAACCCTACACAAATAAAAAAGCCTGGCCCAAAAATCAGATCTGAAAATCTAAATTCCCGTAACCTCGATAGATATCTCGATCGATCGGGCAGCTGTCGAGCCTCATTAAATCTTGATATATACCTCGATAGATACCTCGATAGATAGCTATCTGTCCAGCAGCTATCCGCAGGTGTCCAGCAGCTATCCGCCAGGTGTCCAGCTTTAGTACACACTTTTTCTATACTTGTTTCTTGGTCCAATCTTCATGGCTTTAATACTAGACTTGAACAACATGTTTTTTGAAGTATTAAACACATCCTAGATCTATCCAAATACAAGTAAAGTGCATTTTGTCAAAGGATTAGCCAACTACATAAAATAGTGACATATGTTAACAAACTTGAGCTACATATGTCCTAACAATAACTCTCACCCAAACCCGCCTCCTATATAAGGCACCTCGAGAGTTCATTTTTACCACTTCACAAATCTTCGAACTCTCTAGACTTCCCAAACTCTCAAGCTTCCAAGATTTCCTAAATCTTCATATTCTCGCGAAGTTCCTGAGGTGTCTCTCACCCTTATTTTTGTAAGTTCTTCATTTCTAGGCTATTTTCTTCTCGACCAATCTCCCTAGCCTTCTACTTTCTACCTCTTTCTCTCAGATATCTCCTTTGCCTCTCTCTAGTCTGTTTAGATGGGTAGATTTGCTGACCTCGTAGATTCTCCCGCCGATATGGAGGAATTTAGGGCTAAATACCACATCCCACCTGGGGTTTTCTTACGTTACTGTGCTCCGGGGTAGTGGCACATCGATAGGAAGGAGGAGGAGGTTGTCATTCCTATGATTGCCTTCATAGAAGGAGGAATGACACTTCCCATGGGTAGCGTAACTAGAGATTACTTGTTCGCCCATAGGCTATGCCCCTATCAATGTACGTCCAACCTATTTAGGGTCCTAGGTGGTGTAAACGCCCTGAATGTGCATGTGGGTTTGAACCTCACCTGGCACAACGTCGTTTGGATGTACAAGTGCCATTCACTCGGTGACTCGGGGTATTACCTTAAGTCTAGGTCCTCAGCCGTTAGGCTTGTCTTGTGCCTTCCTAAGTCCAACAAGGGTATGAAGGACGACTACTTAATCGTCTCTGGGGAATGGCACGACGCTCTTCACTACCCAATCTGGGAGGGGGAGCCAGGTAGGATGCCCTAGGTTCAGGTCTTTTGACGTAGGACTTAGTTTTATGCCTTTTTTTTTGTTTTGTTTTTTAACTAAGTGTTCATCCTTCTAACCATGATTTTGTTTCTTGGCTGTGTTTGTAGATAAAAGATACGTAACTCTTAACATCAGACTCATCAATGTCAAGGATCTTAACAAGGTGTTAAGAGCCGAGGTGTTTGTGAGTGAAGACAGGTAACTGAGGGCTGTCCTTCTCATCCTTGACTTTGAGCCCTTATCCGATAATTTTCAGAAGTTTGGCAGCGCGATTTGAGTAGGCGATCCTTGGCTTGCCCGCATAGACATCTCGGTGCCCAGTTTTCTAGCCTGAGAAGACATCATTCAAGTTAATCAACCTTCCCAATGTGCTCCTCCAGAAACAGGGACTCCAAAGAAAGAGACCGCTTCCTCCCGACTGTCACTCGAGGAAGAAATCGACCAATTCCAACTTGAGAAAGAAAGGGAGGAGTAGGGAGATCCTGTCATCCACATTTCAGATGTAGAGGACGAGTTGGAAAGAACCTCAGGTGTTCACGCACCTGGCTTCATAGTCATACGTATAGACAGCAGTATAGAAAAGAAAGAAGAGATGGCCTTGAATAGAAGCAAGGGTTTAAGGGATCTCCTTGCGGATAGGGCTACGGGACAAATGTCCAAAAACACTTCGGCGTCTTAGCCCCTTCTTGCTCTTGCTCCTCCTCCACCTACCACAAGTAGCCTGCTCCCCATACCTAACTTTAAGAAGAAGAGGAAAGAGAAGGATGGAACTGAGGAGGGGGAGGTGGTCCTCTAGAAAGAGCCAAAACAACAAAAAACGACCAAGGGCCAAGTGTGGGCCTCCTCAGTTAAGAGTAGGGAGGATTAGGATGTGGTCGAGGTGCGCCACCAAAACCCTGCTTAAGAACCTCGGCTGGAGCTAGACGGGGTAGCCATTCTTCGGAACTCAACCATCAGGGAGTTCCAAAAGGGGCACACCTATTATCTGGCTAATGTCGTAGAGCAGCCTATCCTTTTGCCTAAGGACATGGCTACGTTAAACAAAATGAGGAAGCTAGACCTTTTTCTATTCCCGAGGAGGGATCTAGCCTTGGTAAGTTCATTGGCCAATATTACTGACACATGGTTTGGTTATCTTTTCCCACTTTTTCTTCCATTTAAGTAACTTGCTTGTTCGTTGCTTTTGTGCAGGCCATCTAGGAGGTATTTACTGCCGAGGAATGGGTGAAGGAGGCTCGAAACAAGGCTAAAGCCGAGGCCAGCCTTTGGGCAGATGCTGACAAGGCCTTAGGCGCAGCTAGACAGAAAAACAAGGAGCTCGTTGTGAAGCTGATAGTAGAGGAGAGGGAGAGAAGAAATGTTGAGGCCAGACTTAAGAACGCCTAAGACCAGGTTGAAGAGCAACGCAAGAAGCTCCATTATGCTGAAATAGAGCGAGCCACAACCTAGCGGCAAGTCCTGAAGCTAAAGGTGGAGCTGGCCAAGGCCAAAGAAGCTGCTCGAACGATCAAGGAAATCGCGGAGGCCTTGGCGCAGGCCTTTTACAACCTTGGGGTGGAAGAGGTTGAGGTCTGCCTGGCAGAGGAGCTTGCTGAGGTCTGTAGGGACTACTACCAGATGGTCTGGACATATGCCCTTAATGTGGCAAGAGTCCTTGCTACCTTAGAGTGGAGGAAGACTGAGAACGTGTACTATCCTTTAGACATCCATGAAGTTCCAGTTGCACACCCACCTTCCATTGTCCTCGTGCCTATTCCCTCGGAGCAGCCTTCTTTCACTCAAACCTCTCTTCCTCCTCTCAAGGTCTCCATAAGGCCTGAACAAGCTAGTGACTAAGGCTAGAGGGTTGAGGTGGTTGGCCAGGGTGGTCCTCGGCTAGAGGAGAAGGGCAAGGGCAAGGAAGTCATGCCCTTGTCGGAGGCCAATGGTCCAAAAGCTGCCTTCAAGCTTAAAGAGGTAGCTCCCAAAGCAAAGGAGGCTGAGGCCAAATCAAGAGGGGCTGATCCCAAGGCAAAGGAGGCTGAGGCCAAGTCCAAGGAAGACCTTTCTCCCCAAGCCAAGACATATGTTAAGATTCGTTTTTTTTTTCTTTTTTTTTTTTTTTTTTTTATTGTAATAGCATTATCTTGCTTTATTTTCTTTTTTGTAATTTTCCTTATTCACGGCAGTCTGCCTCCATTCATAATGTAATTAGTCCTTTATTTAATGCAAAGACCTTAACTTCCATTCTGCAAACTTCTCTTTTTGTTTGTGATATTTATATTTGGTTTACTATATCCCTTGCTTCGCTCTTTGCTGAGGCTTTAGGTTAATAATGCTTCTAAGAGTAAATACCCTTATTTTAACAAAAGTTAATAGTGATGATCTTTTCTTTACTCGAACAGAGTAAAACCATGTAAATGATGAGAAAAAGTAACTAAGAATTAGTACTAAAAACTCTATAATTAACAGGGGAGGCTCGAGTCCTCAAAGGTAAGCAAAGTACTTAGCAGGAAAAGAGTAGCTTATCTTAAGAGTATCTCAATGCGCCCTTAGTATACCTTTGCTAAGGCCCAGGGTAAGTCATTGTTTTCATGTGATGATGCATGTGATGGGGTTCCATTCTTGGTGGGTTCACTAAGTGTTAATTCCCCCAAGGTAGGTGATCCGAGAGTTCACATAAGTAGTGGAGAGTGTTAATTTACTCAAGGCTTGTGGTCTAAGGGACCAAGCATAGCCAAAGTTCTGTTTAACACTTAAACAAATAACGAAGAGTGTTAATTTACCTAAGGCATGTGGTCCGAGGAGCCCGACATGACTAAGGTTCTATTTAATACTTAGAGAAATAGTGAAGAGTATTAATTTACCCAAGGTATGTGGTCTGAGGAGTTAGACATGACCAATATTCTGTTTAATACTTAGAGAAATAGTGAAGAGTATTAATTTACCTAACGCATGTGGTCCGGGGAACCAGGTATGACCAAGATTCTGTTTAATACTTAGAGAGTATTAATTTACTCAATGTATGTATTCCGAGGAGTCAGACATGACCAAAATTCTGTTTAGCACTTAGAGAAGTAATGAGTACAACAAATAATGTCATAAGTAATACACGGTAGAAATAATTTTTATTAATAGAAATACCTTTGCAGGTTATTTACATTCCAGGGGTGTGGTACAATTTCTTTTGTCTCGATTTTCTAAGAAATATGCTTCTATCTCAGTTACGGAGGTGATGCGGTAGGACCATTCCCAATTGGGTCCTAACTTTCCCCATGATGGGTTCTTTGCACTCCCTAAAACCTTTCGCAATGCCAAATCTCTAGGTGCTAATGGCCTTAACTTCACATTTGAGTCATACCATTGCTTAAGCTTTTGCTGATAATATGCCAACTGAACCATGACATTTTCTCTCTACTCTTCAATCAGATCCAAGCTTTTTTCTAGTAACCTTTCATTGTTGTGCGGAGTGAACAAACTTGTCCTCAGCGTTGGGAATCTTGTCTTCAGAGGAATTACGACCTCGGCCTCGTAAGTTTGGGAAAAATGAGTCTCACTCGTGGACTTACGGGGGGTGGTTCTATATGTCCAAAGTACATGGGGTAGCTCTTCCACTCGTTTGCCCTTAACATCATCCAACCTCTTTTTGAGCCCATTCACTATGACTTTGTTCACAGCCTCGACTTGCCCATTTTCTTGGGGATAAACAAGAGTTGAATATCTGTTTTTAATGCCCATGTCACAACAGTACCTCCTAAAAGCCTTGTTATCAAACTGAAGCTCATTATCCGAGATAAGGGTGTAGGGAATCCCAAATCGTGTAACAATATTTTTCCATACAAATCTTTTAGCATCCACATCTCTGATATTTGCCAGAGGTTTAGCTTCAACCCACTTGATGAAGTAATTCATGCCAACCAAATCCCATCGTGCAACTCTTTTAGGAGGGGTTCTATTGCCTTGGGATGTATACATAGCAAGTAAGGTCCAAAGAAAGAGCGTTTATACAATTTTTGATCCGCGGACCAAAAAAAAAAAGAGGAGCTTTTCTTCGTACCTTGTCAGCTTCCCCTGTCTCCTTGGGCAAGATGTCATCCTTGAGGAATATAACAATAGGATCCATCCAACTAGGTTCCACCCTAATCTGATGGACCTAAATCGCATCCTACTTTACCTCGGTAGGTATACACAAATCTTCAACCAGGATGACCCGAGGCAAACCTTTAGCCGAGGAGGTTGCCGGCGTGGCAAGAGAATCTGCATAAGTATTTTTGCTTCTAAGGATTTGTTGGAAGGTGAAGGATTTGAATTCCGAGCGTAAATGTCTGACCTGACTCAAGTACTCTCACATTCTCGAGTCTCTAGCTTCTAATTCACCCTTTACCTATCCAACAACCAGCCTAGAATTTGAAAACATTTCTAGTGCCTTTCCTCCCATCTTCTGAACCATGGTCATTCCCACTAACAAGGCCTCGTTATCGGCCTCGTTATTCGTGGCCGAGAAACCTAACCTTAAGAATTTCTAAATAACAATCCCCTCGGGAGATATCATAACCAGCTCCACTCCAGATCCTCTTTGATTAGCAATGCCATCAACATATACCCTCCAAGACAAAGGCTCTTGTAAAGAGACCACTCCAATTGATTTTCTATCCATGCCCTACTTTTCTTCTTCTTCTTCTATAAAAGGTTTTGCAAACTCAGCCACCAGGTCGGCAAGGACTTGGCTCTTAACAGAAGTGCATGACATATACTTGATATCAAAAGCTCCCAAAAAAGTACCCCATTTAGCAATGCTCCCTGTGTAGTCAGCTCTTTGCAGTAGGGACTTGAGAGGAAGTTGAGTCAACACCACCACCATATGAGCTTGAAAATAATGGGGGAGTTTACATGTGGCATGCACCACTGCTAATATGGCCTTTTTGAGTGGTAGGTACTGGAGTTCTGCTTTGTGTAAGGACTTGATCACATAATAGATAGGCCTTTGGATGCCATCATCAACTCGTATTAGTACTAAGCTAACAGTATGAAGAGCTACAACAATGTAAGCAAACAAGACTTCATCTTTCTCAGGCTTGGACATGATGGGTGGTCGAGAGAGGTATTCCTTCAACTGTTGAAAGGCTAGGGCGCACTCCTCGGTCCGCTTAAACCCTTTCCACCTATTTAACAATTGAAAGAAAGGTCTGCACCTATCTGCTGACCGAAAGATAAATCGGTTCAAGATAGCAGTCATTCCCATTAACCTCTTAACTTCCTTAGAGTTCCAAGGAGGTTGCAGACTATTAATTACTCTAATCTGATCAGGATTAACCTTGATTCCATGATGATTGAACATGTACCCCAAGAACTTTCCTGAACCGACACCGAAAGAGCACTTAGAAGTATTGAGGTGTAGCTTGTGTTTCCTTAATATCCCAAAGATGTTTTTGAGGTCACTAACGTGCTTAGATTCTAACTTACGCTTCACTACCATATCATCTGTATAGATCTCGATACTTTTCCCTAGTTGTGGCTCAAACATCTTAGTCATCATCCTCTGATAGATGGATCTTGCGTTCTTCAATCCAAAAGGCATCACCTTGTAATGGTAGTTCCTAGTAGGAGTAACAAAAGCTGTATTCTTTTGATCATCAAAAGCTAAGGGTATTTGATGGTATTCTTGGAAAGCGTCCAAAAAGCTCATCTGAGGATGTCTTATAGTGGCATCCACCAATTGATCTATCTACAATATGGGAAAGGGGCCTTAACGCACACCTTGTTCAAATCCGTAAAATCCACACATACCTTTCATTTTCCACTCTTTTTCTTTACTACCACTATGTTGGCTAGCCAATCAGGGTAAAAAAATTCTTTAATGGCCCTAGCTTGCTTGAGCTTGATCACCTTGTCCCTGACAGTATCGGAGTGCTCTTTAGACAAGCACCGAGGTGGTTACTTTTTGGGGATGACGGCCAGGTTGACATTTAAATAGTGGTAGATGAAACTTGGATCCACTCCAGGGGCCTCGTAAGCATTCTATGCAAAAACATCAATATTCTCTCTAAAAAATACTACTAGCTCTTCATTCTCCTAAGGGGGTAACTGAGCCTTGATCTGAAAGAACTTCTCCCCATCGTCACTTTTAACGACCTTTTCCAATTCCTCACACCTTGCCCTTGTTGCCATATATGTAAATACAGCTGGTTCCTTTGATTGCTATAAGCCTTGCTCGATAGAGGCCGAGGGCTCTTCTTCAGCCTGGTGCCTGATAGCGGAAACCAAACACTGCCTAGTCACAGATTGACTCCTAACTAAGGTGGAAGAGACAGCGCCCATGGCATGCAACCAAGGTCTTGCCAGGATGGCAGTATAGGGGGGGTAATCATCCACTACAATGAAGTTCACTTTTACTACCTCTGACATTGCTTGTACTAGTAGTCTAATCTGGCCTTTCGGTCTGACTACCTTCCCATCAAAACTCACCAAGGGTGAATTATGACTGGTCAAATCTTCTAGTTTCAGCTTCGACCCCTTATACAAGTTAGGGTATATAATCTCTACTCCATTGCCTTGGTCAACCAATACTCACTTCACATCATACCTTTTATCCTGAGGGTAACCACCAATGCCTTGTCGTGTGGCTACAAGGTGCCAACCTTGTCCTTGCTAGAGAAACTCAGCATTGATCGAACTTCCCCTTTACTTCTCTTCGGCTCAAGAGAGGAGCCATCTTGGGGTGGCCGAGCTATAGATAACATTCTAGAGGGGTGAAAACTAGTCCTTCCCGGGGCGACATGAATAATGTTGATCGTGCCTAGAGGTGGCTGTGAAGAAGCATCTCCCCGTGATCTGTTCCTTGCCTGGCCTCCCTGCGTGTTGGGGTGATATAAAAATTGCTTTAACTTGCCACCTCAAACTAGCTGCTTCAAGTGATTCCACAAAGCTCTACAGTCTTTTGTGGTATAGCCTTGCTCCTAGTGGTACTAGCAATAAAGGCTCTAATTGCACCTCGTGGATCTTCTCCTATCTTGTTTGGCCATTGGAAATATGGTTCGTTCTTAATTTTCTTCAAGATTTGATGCATTAGTTCTCGAAACATTGTGCTAAGCATTTGAGCAACAGCAAGCCTAGATTGCACAGACAACTCCCTTTGAGGACGACTCTTGCTGTACTTGTTCGACCTGAAGTCCTTTCTATCCTGAGGGACCACCTTAGCCTTGCCTTTACCCAGTTGTTGGTCTTCTTCGACCTGTTTATACTTATCAATGTGGTCCATGAGCTGATACACATTACTAACTGGCTTACCCATCAATGATTTTCTTAAATCGTGCTCAGCGGGCAGGCTAACCTTAAACGTCCTTACAACTACGTTGTATCGATTTCGTTAAACATTTCCCAGTATCGGTCAGAGTACATCTTTAGGGTTTCCCCCTCTTGCATGGTCATAGACAGCAAGGAATCCAAAAGCTAAGGAACCCTACTACAAATTACGAATTGAGAGCCAAAGGCCCCCGTAAGCTTCTTAAAAGAGCCAATAGAACCCTCCTTTAGGCTATTAAACCACCTCATCGCCATAGGCCCTAAGTTGAATGGAAACACTTTGCACATCAAAGTTTCGTTCTTGGAGTGCATAGCCATTCTCTAGTTGAAATAGCTCACGTGCTCCACAAGGTTCGTCCTACCATTGTAGATGGTAACTGCTGGCTGAGTAAACCATCAGGGGAGCCTTCTTTCCTCAATTCTTCGGGTAAAAGGTGACTTGGAGATCTAATTCAGAGCCCTACTTTTAGCATCGTTGCCCGAGCCTTTAGGTGATGGGCTTCTCCTCCCCCACCTATCATGACACTCTTCGTCGTATGAAAAAGACTCACTAGGAGGAGTCCTTGACCTGTGCCAATACCTTTTATCATTATTACTATCAGAAGAATGGTTAGAACTCAAAGGAGTTCCACTACGTCGCTCTCGGCACAATTTTCTTCTCAAACGATCAATTTCTAATTGTATGCTTTTGGTAGTTGCCTCATGATAGACGTGGCTCCCATCCCCGGACTGGTTCCTACTAGTATGTGTGGTGTGTACACTGACCTCCCGGTCCCTTTCCTGCTCATCTTGACGTTGGGACCCCACAGATTCCTCTAGGTTTGACCTTGAGCCTACCATACTTCTGTGTTGTTTTCACTAGAGCTCTAGTAATTTTCCACAGATGGCACCAATTGTTAGGGTTAGAATTGGTTCTCTAGCCCAAAGGGAAAAAGGCTTAGGCCCAAAGAGCCTAATACAACGAATTTATAGAGAGTGAGTTGGAAAACTTGGCTTTAATGAATCAAAAAACGATTATAGCAAGCCCAGATGAAAAGAAAACAAGAATATGATTGGATTGCATGAAGTAAATCGTCCTCAGCACGGTTTAAGGAGACTGAATCTTATATATATGCTTCTGTTTGATTTTGGTTACAAGTCCTATTCTTGATGCTATAATATTTTTCTCTCTTCCCCTTTGGTCCCCAATCCCTGAAGGGTTCTTTGCATTATATAGCCCCCCTTAGATGATCTTAGCCTTTCATTTGTTGATCATCCAAGCCACTATTTGAGTGCTTGTCCCATCAGGCACCTTCCCAATCCCCTTGTGAGTCACGGCAACCAAGACAACACTGTTCAAGGGTCATCTCCACATATATGCAATTAGAAGATTTGGTGGGATGCATCAAATATGGTAGCAGCCACCAACTTTTCAGTTATGTCAGTGTTTACCCCTTCTCTGAAGCTCTTTCTGTACAACATTACCTCCTCTGATGATGTGCTATTGATGTAAGCTTACAATCCGAGGGCGTGACCTCCTCGGCAGGATAACAGTCTTTCTCGGTCATGGGTATGACACGTGGCCCAATTACCTTACTGGAATTTCTATACCTCACAATAATAATAAGAATAAGACTAGAAATAAAAGGTTGAGTGGGTGACAGTGTTATGTTCTATCACTACCATGATTTAAAAAAAAAAAAACAAAAACAAAAAGAAAGAAGCTTAAAGAGAAAAAAGGAAATAGAGTAAAAGCTTAAAGCCAAACCTGAAGGGAGAAAGATCTGAAGCCCAACAAATTTCAAGCCATTGCAAAGAGTTTAAAACTTTAAATGGAGAGAATGACAAAGTTTCTAACAATGAGTATAAAAATCTATTGTTTGAGTTTGATTTGTTTGGGCCTTTTGATTTTAGTCTTTAGTTTTGCTTTCATGAGTTATTGAGAGAGAAAGAGAGATTTTTCTATTTGTTTAGTATGAGAGACTAAGTGAAATACTTTTAATTAAAAACTCCCACATAAAGATCACAGAGTCAAGAGCACTATCACTGAGAGTTTTATTTTTATTGGTTCAAATTTGGGGCCTTAGGCAATTGTTTTTGTTGGTTTTAGGGTAGAGCCGGTCTTAGTCATACTCAAATGCCTTCCAATGAAAAGCGCCTCATGTTTGAGGGAAGTTATTGTATACTTTCGGAGCAATGTTTCCTCAAACCCACTCTTTATGTGATAGGAGAGAGCATTAATGCTCCAGGGGTATTGAATAAATTTCCCATGCTTTGAACTCCCATCTTTGAAAAGCCTTGAATGAAATAACGTGAAACCTTTAACCTTCTCCACGTATTGCTTGCTTCTCATACTATAAACTACAGTAGTTTAACTACTGCCTCACTTAGAAACAAAACCAAACCTTCATTGCCACTATGTTGTGCTTGCACAGCACAATCCTCAGTTCCTCATCAGTCACGTACCACCTTGTAATTATCACTATCCAAGTCATACCCAAATCCATATTCGCAGCCCTCGCATTTCCCATAACTATAGCCACGGAATTCAATGGGAGAGAACGGCAAGGTCTTGTACTTGACTACTTTCCCGTGGAAAAACTCCAAACAAACAAAGCCACTGCACGAGCCCACCCCAGAAGTTTTTGGCTTCTGATTTCAAAGGGTTTCTTAGTTTGACAGATTTGTGGAAGGAAACTGCAGATTCACTGAATCCATGTCCACGAGCTCTCCCCTAGGTGGTTTCCAAGGATGATGCCGAGATTGGTCTGTGTTCGGACCGTTTGCAGTGGAGGTTGATGAAGAATATATGGATCCTCCAATATTGTTGAACACCATTATTTTGATAAGCTTGTAAAACGTACCACACTCTTTGCAGGTATTCGGGACATGATGTCAAAGACCAGTTCCGAAGGGACATTCATGTTCTTCTTCGACACGTGTGGTTCGTCTGTGTGTGACATTTTGCTTTGTTTTTGGTTTGCCATTTAACATTTTCCTTTCAATAAAATTTATTCACTCCTTCAAAAAAAATAAAAATAAAAAGAATTAATCACATTTATTTATTTATTTTTTGAGAATCAGAATTAATCACATGGTACATTATACTCACATGATTATTTTTTCCGAAGTATACTAATTAATTATTAAGATAATTTCTTTTCCAACCGACTTTTTATTTTCTGAATTATTAAAACATCTAGTGTATCATATTGGATTGATAATCTAATAACTTTTTTTTGATAGAGTTATATCTTATAGTATTTACTCTTAATAATAACTTATTATTATTATTTATTTTTTGAGAATCGGAATTAATCACATGGTACATTATACTCACATGATTATTTTTTCCGAAGTATACTAATTAATTATTAAGACAATTTCTTTTCCGGCTGACTTTTTATTTTCTAAATTATTAAAACATCTAGTGTATCATATTGGATTGATAATCTAATAACTTTTTTTTTTAGAGAGTTTTATCTTATAGTGTTTGCTCTTAATGATAACTCTTTATTATTAGACCAAGACACCAGTCAGTATATAATGTAAATAAAAATTGAATCTCAGATCTTTTATTCAACCATTACACAGATTTCTTTTTCAATCATTAAAAATTTTACTAGTTGAACTAACTAAAACTCACATTTAGTGATTAAATCTACAATTTCACACATAGCAAGGACACATGGTTTATTTATTAAGGATGTACATTTTGATTTTAGAAAAATGAAAAAGACTAATTTTAAGACTACATAAAACACAACAACGACTTTACTATTTACATGAAAAACTTTGATTAACTGCTTATTATTTTTATAAGGACTTATTACTTTCTTTTTTTTTTCACCGGTACTCTATCACGTGAAAAAGTGTTTAAGAATGTTTGAAATGAAGATGTACGATTTGATTCTCAGACCTATTTTGAAAGTTTGTTGGCCAGCTCAGTAACGTGAGCCTATGACATTAGACACTGTGGTACAGTGATTAGACCGTGGCCCAGTCCACCACCCCTCCCGCGGGAAAAGTTGAACGACCTCTTCCTCTTGTCGTTGACAGTGACAGAGAGTATCTATTACGAACTACGTATAAACTGCAGGGTCACTAGTCTCAGAGACTCGTTAAAAAACGTACCTCTCTTCGTTTTGATCTGGGCAGTTCACAGCAAACAAAAATCAGACTGCAAAAGTAGTGAACAAAATGTAACAAGCTAATATTTTATAATAATCACCATGATTTTTCAATAGAGCTACCAATACTTAAGCCATTTGATCAGGTTTGGTCTTTTGGACGATATAATGATACAAACAGTAATAGACTGAAAGTACTCTTGGATACATAGCTTCGTGGAAAAACATGAAAAGCACAAATCTCATAGCTAGCACTAATATTATGGCGATGACTCATCCAATATTACATTACCAGAAATAGCGCGCTCTCTCTCTCTCTCTCTCTCTCTCTCTATATATATATATGGTCGCTTACAGATGGAGAGAGGTATCAACATCAGGGTGAGAATCAGAGTCATTGAATTTATTGAAAGAAGTGAGAGCAGAGGGTCTATGATCTGTGGGGCACGAGTTCACGAAGAGTTGGTTCTGGCTGTAGCTGCTAGTGTAATCTGCATGATTGGTTTGGGATTGTGGCCAAATAGAGAGTGCAACATGGGGCGGTGATCTTGGTGGAATGCTCAACTCAGAGTCGGAAAACAACCTGCTTGATGGCTGAACATAATGCATGGTGGGATTGGAATCGAGCTGTTTATGTTTAGGTTCGGTGAGCATTCTCTTGAGTGCTCTTTCCTCTCTCATTTCCTTCACTCTTTGGAGCTGTCTAAACCTCTCTTGCAATAGAGCAATGGAGGAATGAACGACAGTAGTACTACTGGATTCATGCTGGTCTTCCCTGCTCATTTGAGAAAGCACTACTCTTTTTGGTCTTTAGCTTCTCAACTAGGCTGGTGGAGTTACCTCTAAGGGATCCTTAAATAGCTTCAGGAGTATATATAGGATATTGGGTATTGTTTATATTTTTCTTAAAATTAAGCAAATTTATTTGTTCGATGAAATTCTAAATGATTTGGAAAGGGAATGAGAATCGGCAACAAAGCTGTAAAATCCAAAAGGAAGAGGTTGTGTGGCCAAATCTAAGGGGTTTGTTTGTTTAGAGTACGTGAGGAGAGAGGCAAAAGCAACATTGCTAAAGCAGAAAGGTAAAGGGTTTGGAGAAAAATCCAAGAGAATGTTGAAACTAGCAAATGGAAGGGTGCATTTGGAGGAATTATAGGTTGGAGGATGCTCTGTCAGCTTGCCCCAAAAAACCCTCCTTAATTTGCTTTGGAGGTGATGGAGGCTTATTTTGTGGCCTTTTGTTGGGATATAAAATTTTCTAACTTATTTTTTCCTTTCAAATTCTTCCTCTTCTGAAATTTTACTCTTTGTTGAAGCAGAGTAGGTGGGGGTGGCCTAAGAGGAAAAAGACAAGGGTTAGAAGAGAGAATTTTCTTTGGAGGTCATCATGCTTGGATTGAATATTAATGTTATGACAAAGACAAACATACCAACATTCTCTCTCTCACACAATATAGGTTTTGTCTTGGAGTTTTTGGCTGATAATGGCATGCATAAATGAAAGCTGCAGATACTACTGGTGCTAAATTAGATGCTTCTTTACCCCCCCCCCCCCCCCCCTCTTAATTCTTCTCTCTCTCTCTCTCTCTCTCTCTCATTTAATTTCAATCTCTCTCTCTCTCTCATTTAATTTCAATGGACAGGCATGGAATTAAAAATGTCCCTTATATCCATTTGCATTGGGCGTATATATACATCTTTCTTACGGAGCGGTGTGGTCGGTACATTCAGACAGGATCAAATTGAGAGAATTCTTATACATATTTCGATGCATGTGTTACTATTTAGGGAACATGACTCTCTCTACTTTATTGGTAATAATGAGAGTTCGTTTTGCAATTTAATAGTGCACATTAGTTTATAATATTTTATCTAAGTCATAAAATTGATTAATTTTAAATGCAGAGGATTCTTAACCCATTTTTTTTTCTCATTTAAAAAAAGTAGGATTTTTTTTCCCTCTAAAACAGGGAAGTCAATTTTATTTACGTGTTACAACCATAACATTATATCCAACACAGGCATGTTCAATGCAGGACATCCCATGACCTTATAATGAAGAAGGGGCGGTAGGATGAAAGACAACTATTTAAAAGTAAGATCCCATAAAAATAAATAAATAAATAAAGAATTGGAAACTAAAGGATATGCATGCATCACTTCAAAAAAAAAAAAAAAAAATGGAAGGAAGATATCAGAGCCCATAGCTGCCAGAAGTTTTCTTAGATTCTTGCTCTCACCTTTTAGGCAGGAAAAAAAAATCTAGGATCACAAATGTTTCACAGCTTCCTTACCGCAACCTTAATGTTGCAAGGTGTGAGTGGTAGGAAAAAAAAAAAGAAAAAAAAATATCATGACTCATATGTAAGTGATAAATAATTATTCACAATCTATCATATTATTATGTTAAAGTATTACAAAAAAAATTGTGAAATAGTTTGTAGTTATAGAACTACTCGTCAAACAGTAATAACCATCATGATTTATACCAGTACTGTTTTGTCTGGTATGCTTTATACCGGAAGGGGATCGAAATGTTTACAATCCGTAAAGAAAGAGTAATGCAGTCCGTATAACCAGGTTTGCTCTAAACTTTGTGGTAATCTCATACGGTTATAAGCAATGACTTAAGTATAACATGTCGTACTTGCTAAGTTAGTTCAATATTAATTGCAGCCTATTCTAGAAGGCAACAAAGTAAGTCAGGGTTGGACGTACAGTTCTTTGATGAGATGCAATTGGCCATGTGATAACTGATAAGTGATGATGCCGACTAGCTAGCGGGCCTTGTCTGCGTGTGTATATATGTATATGGGTGCCGTGGCCATTGGCAAGATGGTTCTTGAGTGCATATGGTTGAGAATCGAGATAGATATTAAGCTTGGAGTTCTCTAATGGACATATGTGTAAGTGTGGAGTTAGGAACATGATCCTATTTATTCCATGAATGGAGAGAATCCATTTTCAAGATTGATATTTTATTTTTTTTGTAAGTAAATCTTTAACATAAGGTAATACCAATACACCACACACATCGTAAACCTTAAGGTTTTGTAATTGAAAAAGAAAAAAACATTTTTCCATAGAGACATAGATAATCCACTAAGAGTATTCAGTCAAATGCATAAGTGGATGTTCTAAAAAGTTAGAAGTGCTTTTTTTTTTTTTTTTGGTTGAAAAACAAACACATACACAAGGGAGAAGAAAAGTGGTTTTGATGCAAAGCTAGAAGTGCTTTGATTATAAGATTTTATCCAAACTTGCATTAGGTGAAGGTGTGTTCACTTTGAATATTTTTCAAAGATGATCTCTAGGATTTAAACCCAAATAGTTTTTACATTAAATCAGATAGCTTTTGACAAGCTATCAAAGTCAAGTCAGACCAAGCTGGATGAGCAGTAGGATTTCACCATATCACGACACCTAATTTTATGACATTTTGGACAAACAATAACAAGGCATTATATGACAATAAATGTTTATCACATCAAAGAATATATTTATGGTGGGTACAATGACGAAGTTAGGAAATCAATTTAAGGAGACAAGATTGAAAGAAAAATTAATTGCAAAATTATTCAATAGATTAATCTTGAGTACATAAATTATAAGCATATAATTTGATTACAAAAAAAAAGTAATCATTTAAATAAATATAAAGCTTTTAAAGTATAGCAAATTTGCAATATATCTAAAAAGTTGTATATTAATTGTCTTAATTGTTTTTATGTATAATTCAATTTTATTCCCTTATTTTCTAAGTACTTAAAATTTTGAACTTGTGGAAGATTTTTTAACATTGGCTACCTCTCCAAATGATTCATCTTTGATTTTGTCCTTGACATATGATTTGCCTGTTTTGGATTTTGTGGCACCACCATCTCTTGAGCTTCTTATTGGTCCTGACCTTTTTCGCTCTACTCAGTTCAATGTTCTTCCTCCTTATCTCATTGATTATCTCTGCTCTTTTTCTTTTGCCACTCTCTATGATACTCATACCTATTTTAAGGCCCATACTAACTCCTTTCGGTAGAAACTATGTCTGATGAACTAGATGCCTTTCAAAAAACCACACCTAGGATATAGTTGATTTGCCTCTTGGTCAGTTTGTAGTAGTTTGTAAGTAGGATGGGCTTAGGCCTATACTATGGGCTAATATGTCCATTATATCTCTAATAATTGCAAAGACACAAGTTTAAAACTAGCTGAAGATATTGAAGTGAAAAATATTAGTGCAAGGGATAGGCATTAAAGTATTCACATCAATTGGTGTATAATAGAAAATATATTTAAAATTTACAAAGTTTTGCCTAAAAAATACAAATATTAGCGAGTATATAATTGAATAAATTTACAAGTTTACTGCAGTAATCATGTAAATTTATACTGACTCTATTAGTTTTGCATTTATTTATTTTTTATTTTTTTACGTATCCCTGAAGGAAGAGAGTAGATGGCGGTTGTTGTGTCATGTGTGTGCGAAGAAAGAAAAACAATTAGAAAAATCAAAATTTTTTGATATTTTAATAAAATATAATATAAAATAGATAATATGATGTGAAGTATTTTAAAAATTGAAGATGTAAAATAGAAAAAATAGGTTCTTATGCTAAAATAGGCAAAAAATTTTGCACTAGTTGATACGAATGCTATTAGGAATTTAGTGTCATGGGAAAATAAAACATAAGAATAATGTTACAATAGCAAACTTTTTTTTTTTATAATATTTTTACAAATTATTGAGGTAACAAATTCTTACTAGCTCTCATTTAGCCCCACTACTTATATAACTTTTTTACTTACCAATAATTTATCACTATATCAATAGTTTGTTAAAAACATTTGAAACAAAGTTTGTAAATTTAGTATTTTTCAAAGCATAAATATTATTTTAAGTAATGCCATGAAAAAGATGAATTTAACTTGAATTTATAAAAAGTGTAATGAGATACGTTTAACCTGAATTTCAATTATTGAGAATGGTGGTAATGATTATGAGATAAGTTTCAAGGGAAAAAAATCTTGTTTTTATTTTTCTGCCTTTATTATTTTAACCACATAGCTTTTTAGGAGGGAACTAATCTAACATTAGTGCCTATTAATCCTTTTAACTCCATTTCATAGTTAGTTGGATACGTAATATGTGACATTTATTTATGTAACATGTTGTGCATCTGACATCCAATTATAAATATATAGGAAAAAATTGTAGGATTCAATTATAAGGGATCTTATCATATTGATTACATATACTACTAATACTTGTGATTTTTTGAACAGTCAAGGGACACAATTCCCCCACTCCCCTCGCTCCTCTCTCTTGGCCCAACCATGGGTGTCTACGATGCCCCAAAAATATAAGAGATACCATAAAAGAGCCATATATTCATTCACTTAAAAGAATGTGTTCAGTTCAAACTTTAATTTGAGTTTTTTAAAGAATAATATAAGTAGAGCTCAATCAAATTATTTTATTTTACTTGCAGATGATGAATGTAGAGTTGAGCATTTAAAACAATCCAAGAACTAGCTTGATGTAAGCTAACTAGAGGTTGGCATTGCTTTGATAATTGATATGGACATCATGGAAAACCACCAAAATATCTAAACGTGAGGCCCCTATTGCTTCATTGAGTCATCAAATTATGGTCCATATTTATCCTTGGCTCTTAAGAGACCTTACCAAGCAATTCAAAGCACAAACGCACACTCTCTCTCTAGCCCAGCCAAGCTCTTAGCTTATCACTCAGGCCCGTAGGTCACATCAGTGGAGTATGCTCACCGATCTCGCTCACTCTCATTTCCATAAGCCACAGGTGATTTGTCCCTCATGCATGTAATTATTTTTTGTTATCATTTTAGTTTCTTGTACATGCATTTGCATTTTATAATACATACACTTCGAGGCTTTTGTTTCAAGGGTGAGAGAAACCTAGTGTAGATTGGCCTATTTAATTTTTATTTATTCCCTCAACATTTAAAACTTTATTCTTCCCACTTGAATGCTCTTGTTAAATTTTTTTACCTAGGAAATGGTTGGAAATATGGGCATGGTGGGGATTTAAAGGAGGTATGAGATGTAGGCTTGTGCTTGTACTTTAATAAAGATTTATCGTTATTGTTATTTGGTTATTTGCACTTTTGAATTGGGTTTTAGTTTGTAAGTTAGTGTCCAGGTGGTTGGTGATGGTGTGGAACTGTTTTTGTATGCTTCCTTTGTCGTTGAAGCAAGAAATGGTGTTACTTAGATGGACAAAGCTTGATTTTTTTTTTTTTTGGGGGTATTGACTTGATTTGAGCTTAAGTTTTTGAATCGATTGATAGAGCAAGCCAAGCCGAGTATGGTTCAAGCTTTATAATTAAATTTTAGCAAGCTACACAAGGTTTTTATTCAACATATATGAGCAAGCTTGCATCAAGCTCAGGCAGAGTTTGAATATCGCATTAATCTTGTCAAGTCAAGTTTGATAACTCAATGTTTGGCTTGGTTTGGCTAGATTAGAGCCCTAATCATTGTCAACAAATAACACTATAATGGAAGTACTTACCCAAAAAAAAACTTCGAAAGTATAGATGTGACCAGTTGTCAAAATGGGATAAGGCAATGAGTGCAACCGCTGGTTAGTCATACTTAGGAAAAAAAGATCGGACTAAAATCCTTTTGAATTGATATTATTGGCCTCATACCATTGTAAATGATTCAATTATATATGTATAAGATCATATCTGCTAAAATATGATTGACTTAGACCAGTTTGCATGATATTCTTAAAAGTCAACAAGATAAAAGCATATTATATAGATTTTGTTTTCATTATAGTAAATATTTAAACATTATCCTTTGTCAATCCTGGCAATATCGTATGTTCTTTGTTTATGTTATGTTGATGTACTTTCAGATATATAATGTCAATGCTTTTCCTCATAGATCTTAAGAATACAAACTATAATTTTTATAAAAATAAATAGTACAAACTATAATGCTAAGGCCTTTCAAATTAGGTTGAATGTTAAGAGTTATTAGACTACATCTATTAACCTTACAAATTTGTATTACACATTTACAATTATCTTTAGTGACATTGTGTTGAGGCAGAGTATTCTTCAAGGCGACTATATTTATAAGATCAAAAGTTGTCGGTTCAATAGGTTCCAGTATGTAATCGCTTTTGAGAAGTTATGAACGTTATCGATTTTACTTGAAACATGGTCTGAACAACTGCTAGCTTTTCCTAACAATTAACAAATCTGTTAGGAAAGATGATGACAATAATTATCTTTATACTAGACTAGTAATGTTAGGAACATCTTTCTTGTAATTGTTAACATGATAAGTTGTGATTAGACTAATATGACTTTAATATGGGCACACAAGACACCATTTTTATTTTCATCACTCACAACATGCTTGCTCAGATGTTGTGAATTTTATGTTCCTAAATTTGTTGTTTTCTAAAATAAGGACTTCCACTTGGAGCGTGCGTTGGGGGTGTAAATTTTGAATTTTGATAGCTTTAGCTTTGCATTTGCTGTTATATTCAAGATATTTAATTGATTCTCCAAGTTTGACATTTTAGTTCAATGCTTTGTAATTGGCACAAAGTTTTCCACACATTGGCCTTTTTGCTGGTATTGCTTGACTTTAAGTTCTTTGTTTCTTATTATTGGCATCTCAAAAAATTTATTTTGTTCTTTCTATAATTGAATGAGAATAAATATGCACTTAGTTTGGTTGACACTTGACACCCTGTTAACTGTAAGCTGTCTATTGAAACCCCTTGACATATTATTCTTAGCTTGAGGATAGAAAAACAAAACTAGCCATATAGAAATTTATACAAGTGGAACAACCAAAACATAGGAAACATATATGGGGTGGGGGAGGAGGAGGGGGAGGGGAGAGGCGTGTCGTGAGCCATGACATATAGACAGACTTATGGTAAAACTGCCAAAAGGAATTGCTATATGTTCTACTTTAACAAAATAAATAAATAAAAAACATAGTAAAACTGCCAAAAGATTTTATAAAAGACAAAAGTATACTACCTGTACAACCAGGGAAGAAAATGCTAAAAAAACATGCGATAGTTTCCTCTAATCAGACAGACAATTATGTAACAAAACACTTCACCAAGTTAAGAAACAAATTTCTGCTCTCATTCTTTGTTCATTTTGCTTATACTAAAATTGGAAATTAGTATAAACTAAGGATGGGTGAGTGGCAGCTCAAGGTTAGAAGTGGAATCTGGAGGGATATTAACAGTTCTTAGATGTGAGCCAAGTAGTCTAGTCACGCAATTCCAGAACTCAGCCGTGCACTTTGTAACCCAATCACTAGCCCATGAAACCATCCCAGCAAGAAGACAGCTAAACCACTGCACCCAATTCAATCTTGCATTGCCTACGATAATGTGTGCAATCTCAATAAAAGCCACCTGCAGTATGAGAATAGCCCCCACAGAAACCCAAAGCAATGGGTTCCGATGAATGCTCTTAAACATGTTCTTCTTCTCCAATTCCCTTGCATTTACTTGGTTAAATGCTTGGCAGAGAAGAAAACTATTAAAGATAATGGTTTTACTAACCTCATTGCTAATACCCAGGATAGTTTTCCCTTTGAATTGGAATGCCACTGAGATGGTAACTTGATAAAGAGCTTGAGAGACCATGTTTCTCCACATGGCCTTGGTGATAAGCGGTTTAGTTTGTTTCAATGGCAGCTTTTCCATCAGTTCCTCTGTTGGTGGCTCGGTCAATAATCCAATGCCACCAAGAAGTGACACAACAAAGTTTGCCCATAGCAATTGGATAGGCGTAATTGGAGAATATCCGCAAAACATTGCCGTGATAGAGGTTATCAACAGGCCTGCTATAGTCAAGGTGAGCTCCAGTTGGATATACTTCTGAATATTCTCGAAAGTACATCTTCCATACCTTGAAATGGTGACCAAGAAACTGAGATTTCCATCACTGATGATGATGCCAGAACTTGCTCTAGCCATTTGAGTGCTACAATTCCTCATTGCAATCCCCACATCAGCTTCTTTTAGTGCTGGAATTGCATTTGTTTTAACTCCCAACATTGCTACTCTATGGCCTTTATTCTTCAAACATTGCACTAAAGTGAGCTGGTCAGATGGGATTGAGCTTCCTATCAAGATGATTTGATCAACTTTATTCATCCTCTCTTCATTGCTGAATTTCCGAAATTCTTCCCCTTTAAGCACCATTGCATCTGAGCAGGGAAGTTGTCCACACTCGTGAGCTATGGTTTCCAACACTGACACATTATCTTCTGAAACCAGAGTGATGTTAAATCCGGCATTTTTCAAAGCTCTTATTTCCCTTCCAACCGGCACCAAGTCTTGTGTTGGCACACACAAACCTGTTATATCAATGCAAATATTTGTGACTGAACTCATGGTGAGGCAAGCAAAAGGTTTTTGAGCAAAAGCATGTTCAGGGTATTCAGACATCATCTTCTTATTCCAATAAGAGATGGCAAGCGTGATTACAAAAGGTATTCCTTCCATTACTCCAACCAGCAATGTAGCAAGTGAAGTTGTTAAGGTACTAGTCTTCCCATTTGGTTTCATCACAATTTTCTCAATCACATCCATTATCTCTTTGATTGCCTTTGGTTTCTCCTTGAGGTCTGGGAGGCTAGACTTAATATCTTCCTTCAGAAGCATAAAACGGAGGAATAACACTACAAGGATGAGGATAGATATTGAAAGACCAAAAATTTGTGTGCCTTTGTTGACCTTGTCAATTTGCGCTGGTAATGGGGTCTTTCCGGGGACATGGGTAACCTGCTTCATCAAATCACCCAATCTAGTGTTCATGCCCACTGATGCAACTAGCATGCGACCCTTTCCATTAATCACCTTTGCACCATAGAACAAAAAAGGGTTCTTCTCATTAATGGTGGACTCTAAATCATCATCCAGAATTAAGGATCTATCAATGATCAAACCATCAGCAGGGACGATATGGTTCCTCTCTAGGAGTACTAGGTCACCAATCAAAACATCGCCAATGAATACTTTGTGTAAACATCCCCCTCTAATAACATCAACCATCATTCTCTGCAATTCAAATGGTATATGCTTCCCTGACATCCTTTGGGAATGTTTAAGTCGACGCTGATTACGTAGTGAATCAATGACCACAAGTATGATGATGGCAAGAATTATGATGACCCCTTCATACCAACCAGTTCTCAGGCCTTCCTCCTTGACACCAAAGCCAAGTGACAGCGCCGCGCACACAAAGAGAAGCAAAACGGTGTAATTATTGAATGATTTCGGGAGAAATTGAAGGAAGCCTCGTGCAGGAGCCAGTGTTAGGGAGGGTGATGAATTAGCAATACCTATGCGTTGAGTACTTGGATCTTGCTCATGACCAGTTTTTCCTTTCTCTAAATCAGTACCTAAAGCCTCGGCAACTCTTTGCATGCCTCCAAGCTTTTGTATGGAATCCAAGTTCTTCTCCCTGATGATCTTGGCAATATCTGCTTGTTGGGGTTTTACGTCACGGATACAGTTGTCATTCTCACCATCCGAATTTACAGTATTGGAGACTTGAGCTGATGCTTCGAAATCCTGAGAAATAACAATAAGATGATACATTAGAGTTTTGCAAATAACATAATTATTTACAATACAATACAATACCAAAAACTGTGACCTAACTCAATGAAGTGAGTGTGCGCCATACTGACATTTGTAACTCATTTGGGAACAAAATGATGCGACAATTTACAAAACATAGTTTCTATCTTTTCATGTTTACTCTTCAAGAAACATTTAATAACTCAAATGATCAAATATGCTAATAACCCTTATGCATAATATGTGAACAATTGTTTTCATTATCAAGTTAAAATCTGCATCTCATTTAGCCCAAAAGAATAAATAATCATAATCTGAAACTTGATTGGAAGATGCTAAACTTGACAATTCTAATTGAGAACTGCCAGTCTACCACTGCACTTTTCCGACCGGCAATGTTAAGGCAGCTTCTTATGGAAATAGAATATTGAAGTAGCAATATAGGCTTCTATGTTTTTGTTTTTTTTTTGGTATAATATATTGGTTCATTATATAACCCTATTTTTTGGCGAAGACTTTGATAAAAAATAAAATAAATAAATAAATAAAACACACACTCTTTGATGTGAAACATACGCAATATCCCACACTTTCACACCAAATATCTATATTTTACAAATGGTATGAAAGAATGAAAACATGATGTGGAAAAATGTGAATACTATTAGATGTAAAAGAATAATTTCCTAGAAATAAAACCCATGCCAAAATACTAAGGAGTACTCACTATTCTCTAAGTGTTATTTTGGTCATGGACTAATTGCATGGGATACCCTAATGTTAATAGATAGATCAAATTGATTGAATGACTAAAAACTAAGGGTACGTTTGATATATTAAATGGAGATCACGATAGCAATAATAATCTTTACAATTAAATATAATAGATAATGTAATGAACTATTCTTATTTATAAGTTTAATTGTAAAACTAATTGTTATGTATAAAAAATTTGTAAAAAGGTTATGCATATGAATTGTTTGTATTTTTAAAAATATATTAATTTTAAAAATGATTACTTGTATTAAAGAATTACTATTATATTTATAGTCATTTTTTATACATTATTTCTAGTCATTTTGGAGAGGAGTAATAACTCCTCAATTGAAAGAATAATTATTTTTAAGAAATAACCGTTCCCTATAATGAATATGGAACCAAATAATTGAATAACTATTTCACATAGATAATAATTCATTATAGAACCTATTACCGCATAACAAATATGCCCCAAGAGTCAACCTTACAAGTTACAAGTTGCATTTAAGATTTTATTTTCAATGTGTAATTAATCAAAGATCTTGCGATTAAATTATTGATGAGTTTAGTTTCCATTTCTTGTTTATGATCGAAAGGAAAGGTGACTAGAAAATTTTGAGATGTTGTAAAGCGGAAACTGTTAACATAAAAAAATAATAATAATAATAATAATAATAATAATAATAATAATAATAATAATAATAATAATAATAATAATAAAAGCATTTTTTACACATGCTTTTTCTTTAAATGGATAATGAGAGAAATATTTCATTGTATGTGTTGCATTGTGCACCACGCACTAAAAAAATTATTAAAAAATAGTCATTGTCCTCCATTATATATACGCAACTCTTTGACTATAATGACTTTTGAGTACTTATTTTGAGTTAGGTCTGACCGAATATTTTGAACACAACCTAATGTTTTTCTAAGATAAATCTTTTTCACTTTTATGTTGCAACTTGTTTACGGGAAAACGTAGTACTTTCTAACATTTCAGGTCGTATTTTAATATATATATATATATATATATATATGTATGTGGTAAAAACATGTACAAAAAAGTTCCAAAACACCTATAAAAAATAAAAATAATTTAAAAAAAAAAAAAGGAGGAAAAGAACTCGGGCGAGTTTAACACAAGGCTATGAGTCAAAATACGCCCCAAGATTTTCAAAGCAAGCCAATGACCATCATGTGATTGAGCCGAAGTATGCCCTAAGATACAACCAGCGTCTTCCAGGCCCTCTAGGTGGAGGGTAAAACACAAGCTTGTGAGTTTTTCACATCAAATGAAGTATTTATGGGTTTGATTAATGGGTGTTATTAGAGGATTAATTAATTATTTAGAAAAAGAAATTTATACCATTTTCGTGAAAAATATATAAAAAAAAAAAATTTGTCATAAAATTCAGTTGATTTTTCTTTTTCTTTTTTTATAAAATGTTTTTAAAAATATATTCTAAATTAAAATATATTCTATTAATCATCTCTATAGACTGTAGAGAAATAAAGAGATCAAATTTATTTTACGATTATTATTTTTTTTTGCTTGTCTATGTGATAATTTATAATATCACGATGAATTGTTATGATATTTATCAAAATTATAAAATCTATTTAAAGTAAGAAAAAATTCTTTAGAAAATAGAAAGCGCATACTTTCACAGCTTTATCTGCTCTTATAGTACGTGAATTTGCTCCTTTTTAATTCAGTTTCAAAACGATTTCGTACCAACGGTGTCTTGCAGATATTCTTGACAAGGTCTCTACCATTAACAGAAAGAGTAACCGTGTGTTTCAGATCAAGTATATGAGTTATAAGCTCAAACAAATTAACCAAAGTTTCACTATCCGCTACCATAGATCCACAAGAGAAAAAAAAAAAAAACTTACTGCTTCTCTTGTGTCACTGGGACTGACATTGTCTAGAGCAGCAGAACCTTTCTCAGATTCATCTCCTTTCAATATGCATTGAGAGCATCTCTGCAGCTCAAGACCAGGGAATATTCCCTTCTCTAAATCTGTATCTACAGCCTCTGTAATTTTTTGGATGCCTCCAACCTTTGGCCTTGAATCCAAGTCCTCCTCTACCACCCCAGCAACGTTTGCTTGTTGCAGATTTGTATCACTACCAATGCAATAGTTCGAGATTTTCTCAGCCTGCAAAATATCAATTAGATTATACATTAGTATTTTTGCTATTCTTTAATGTTATGTTTGGAAGAGAAAAAAAATGGGAGAGACGAGAGGAGAATAAAGGTAAAGGTGATATTTATTTATATCTCCCTCCATTCAAACCTACGTTAATTTTTGAACTCAGTTGACTTGAAGGCAGACACAAGCATTAAGAAAGTATATTCCGGTCACCTTATCCTCTATTCTCCTCTCCTTTCTTCATGTCCCTCCATCAAAACACGGGGTTAAAATCTTTAACTTAGTTCATGACTCGAAGGCATACTTCATCACCTCGTCTCTTGAATAGATAACTAAAGCTCATTCGTCTACAAGTAGGGCATAAGACAGCAGGGTTTTTCTTTCTTCTTTTTTCTTTCGTGGCTTTGGCTTGTGAGAGCATTCTTATTAAGCCTCTCAAATGCTAAAAAACTTATTTTTTAGCATTTTTGAGGTAAAAACACCACTCCAAGAAAACCGGCTAAATCTTAAATTTTTAAGATTTAAGCTACAGTGTAATCTTATATTTAAGACAATGTTGTAGTTACAATTGTAAAACAAAAATTATTTTTTATTCCCTCAGGCTCTCTCTCTCTTCTATCTTTCTCTTTCCTTTCTCCACTTCTTTCTTCTCTCTTCTCTCTCTATGCTTTGCCAATGTGGTTTGCCGATGAGTGTGCTTTGCCGATGATTGTGCTCCGCCGATGGTCATGGGTCATGGGTCGGGGTTTGATGTGCTCTGGCGATTTTGTGGGTCTAGGTTTGTGGGTCTGGGTTCGTGGGTTTGCATTAAAAGATCATCGACGTGATTGAGGTGGAGATTGGGGTGGTGGGTTTTGGTTGGGGTTGAGATCGAGGTGGGGGGTTTTGGTTGGGGTTGAGAACAAGGTGGGTGGGTGGTAACTGAGGTGGGTTGCTGTGGCTAAGGCGTGGATCTTGGGTTTGATGGGTTTTGCATGCCGTAGCCGTGATTCTTGGGTTTGTGGGTTTTGTTGCCACTCTATCCTCAGCCTCCCTCTCTTCCTCTCACGGTTAGCTTCTCTCTTTCAAGTTTAGTTTAGTTTTTGTTGTTGTTGTTGCATTTTTTTTTTTTTTTTGGCTGTGGGGTTGATTTTTAGATGGATACTGATTGTGGTGGTAGTGGGTTGGCCGGTCTGGGTTTGCCGTTGAATGTTGATGGTTTATGGTGGTGGTGGCTGATAGTGGCTAGCCGTTGAGAAGAAAGTGGTAGAAAGAGAGAGAAAGTAGTAAAATAAAAATAATATTATTTAAATGAAGCTGTAAAAAAAATAGAATGTTTGATATTTGATGGATTGTAAAATAGTATGTTAAAATTGATAAAGTAGAATTTTAAAATGTTAAATACTAAAATATTTAGCATACTTGATAAGAATGCTCTAAGAGCTCAACAAATATGGCCAAGCTCAAAGAGATGAAAGGTACCATATATATCCATGGGGGAGAAAATAGAGAACTTATACTTACTGCTTTTCCTAAGTCATCCTGGCTGATATTAGAAGTCCTTGAGGAAACTTTGTCCACAGCAAGAGAACCGTTGTCAGCTTTATCTGCTCCTGGAGCTATGCTGGCCATTGACAAGACCGTTTGTTGAGACTCTAGGTCACCACCAAGGCCACCACAGCTGACCTAAAATAAGACCCAAAATATGAGCTTTATTTTTCAGGTCATTAAAATTTTCACGGAATTCACAAGTCCTTCAAAGTTAGAATGTTTCAACAAAAACAATATCGACACATCCATTTTCTTACCTCGTAACTATAAGTGCTGGAAAAAAAAAATTGCCTTAACTCTTATTGTCAACCACTTCAATATGTTGTGATATTGGGCATGTGGCTAGATTTATTCACATGCTTAAGCACAAACAAACCAAAGTTTCACTATCGATCCTATACAGATCGACCCAAGTACCAAGGGAAAAACATATATAGGAAACTTATTGCTCCTGTGTCATCTGGGCTGATATTACTGTAAGAGGAAATGGATGACGAGGCTGCAGGTCTGTCGAAATGAAAGTTTTTAAGAAGCTTTGAAGAAATGAGAAAGAAAGGATGAAAATAAATTAATCAAAATTTATGAAAGCTTCGTCGAAGGAATGAGGAAAAAATTAAGGGCCGTTAGATAGCGTTGTTCTAGTAACGTTATTTATATTTTTTGAAAATACGTGTGGATGAAAAAGTGTATGAAAATTCATGTATAAAAATTCGTATAATAATGTTTAAAAATTGAAAAATATTGCTTAAGCAACCATACCAAACAGCCCCTAAGAATGCTAGGCTAAAAGGAAACTTCACCGTGTTATCAATCTTGATTGACTTTGAGTCGGAAAAAAAAAAAAAAAAACAAAACAAAACAAAAATCGCCATATCTGATAACATGCAATTAATAATCGACTCCAAGGATGGCCGTATACGGTGAAAAAGAATCATATGATATGGATTTATAATGGCGGAAACGTGGACCCCGTTGTCACTTAGCTAGGGAGCTCCACAAAAAAAAAAAAAAAAAAGAAATGGTATTATTATTCTGTGTGCATTCGGAACAAATTGAAAATTTCAGTTTATTTGCAATCTCAACTTATTTTTATTACTATTCATAAGTCTTATTACACTTTTTGGTATTATTTATGAGTCACACTGTATTATTCCGCTAATTTTTAACTTTACTTACAGAACTTTCAGTAAAAAGTTTTAAGTTTCAATTAAATAAACTGTTCCTAAACAAACACTTCATCAAACTATAATCAATTTATAAAATATGTCACATGAGTGAGCAGAAGGTGAAGGACAATCTTAGAGGATGTGAATGAGAGTTTTAAGAAACCAATTTAAAATTTCGATAATTTCATCCGAAAAGATAAAAAAAAAAAAGAAAAAAGAAAAGAAAAGAAAGATAAATGACAAGTTATGATTGACATAAAACAAAGTAAAACACTAAAAATGGGATAGAAGATTTCTAAATTTCTATTCTAGCTAAACTATTTATAAAGAAATTTTGTTTATCATTTACCTTCGGCAGTTTCATTAAACAAATGAATAATAATAGGGATACAATAATTTCACAACAATTTTATATGGGGAAAATTGTTAGTGGTAAGTAAAAATGTAATGTCAATGATGAGCTCAGATAAGAACCGGCCAATCATAGATTGTCATTCAAGATTTGTTGTGAAATTTAAAAAAAAAACATTGTGAGAAGGTCTATATATAGACACACAAAAAATATAACAAATTTGACACCTATTTATGGAGATTGTTAGTAATATGTAAAAATATAATATTAGTGGTAAGCTCAGATGAAAATCAGAAATTTACCTCATCAATCAATGTTAAAAATTGCACATTTTCTTTTTTTGAAACAAATACACACAAAGAAGAGAAAAATATATTTTAACACAAAAATACATCACAATTCCTAGTAAAAAATTATGATAATTTTAAAGAAATATATGTCAAAAAAAATTTGTATACGATAACATTGCCAAATATTGTAAATGTAGCACTCATTGAGAACTAAAATCAAAGCCAAAGATTCCTCAAACCCAAAAAAAAAAAAAAAATTAATTAAAGTCAATGAAACCATGTTGTCAACTGTGAGACATAGAGATTGTTTGGGATGGACTGAAATTTTCATCTTATATGCAATTTTAGTTTATTTTTACTGTTATTGATAGATTCTACTGTACTTTTTGATACTATTCACAAGTTCTATTGTATTATTCAACTTTTTTTTTTTTTTTTTTCTATACTTTCAATAAAAAATATTCAACTTCAGCTAAATAAATTATTTCTAAATGGATACATAATAGACCTAGACATGAAAACTAACGTAATACACAAGTAACACAATCTATAATTCTATGTGTTGTGTATGAAGGACATAATGGAGAGTGACGTGTTTAGTACAATGTTCCTCACGTAATCACATGTCAACCTAGTTTCCATTGTCACTCTTGGAGCATAACACGGTAGGCTAATAACACGTAAAAAATTGATTTTTGTCCTTATTTTTTAATATATCTAGCACAATGTTCTTATTTTGAAATTTAATTTTCTTAAAATCGAGTTTTAGTGTAGAACTTAAGTTCATGGAACTCAAGTTACTTGAAAATTTTCAAGTGGAACTTGAGTTCCATAATTTTTTTTTTTTTTTTTTTTTTTTTTTTTTTTTTTAAGTTTGATTGCCTATTACTTAATTTTCTACAAATTGAATTTTACATTGAAACTCAATTTTGAAAAAATTAAATTTCAAAACAGAGAAATATCGCTAGATGTTTTAAAAAATAAGGACAAAAATCCATTTTCTCTTTAATAACACAATGTATTTCGTAATGAAAATTTTATTGCCACAACTTATCTCTCTTATTTATCATAATTATGATATGATAGATTAGAAAAAAGAAAAAGAAAAAAAAAAAAAAAGTGGATTCATGATGATAGAAAATTACTTAAAGTATGTCATATTAGAATTGTGATAAAAAATTATAAAATAGTATATAGTCTTAAAATTACTCATTTCATAACTCGACTTTGTCTCTCAAACCTATATCACCATCAATTAATTATTAATATTACTTTCTTATATACATTAATTACAATTTATCATTTCATCGGACTATAATCAATTTATAAAACGTGTAGTGGGCATAGAATTTTTATTATATTTAAATGTACTCATTATTATGAATTTGAGGACGTGTACCAATTTCATCTCATTTATATAAAAAAGCAAATGGAAAATCATTTTCACTCGTTCAAAATAAATAAGGGTGTGGGGATGGGATAAGCACGCCAATGTTGACATATTTTTTTTTACTACCAACGCGGTTTGAATTAGTTCATATATACACCATGTTCACTTGGCTGGGGTCAGCAAATGGAACCATTGCCGTGAAAAATGGAGCTGGAAAGAAATCCTTCTTCTACGCGGAAATGTTTCATAAAAGTTCATGATTTTTAAATCCGGACCATTTAATGAACCGTAAAAATGAGAGGTTCAAAGTTTTTAAGGTTGGACTGAGGTTGAACCGAAGTCGAACCGTGATGACGTCATAATTAATTTAATAATTATTTAAAATATTAAATTAGTAAAAATTAAAAATTTATCTAAAAATAAAGATAAATAATTATATACATACATATATATATATATATATATATAATTTTTGTTAGAGCTCTTAAGTCATGATAAAGCTCATTGGAGTACCCAATAATTTTTATTTTTATTTTTATTTTATAAGACCCAATAAAATGGTAAAGATCATCATTAATCCATGACCAAGCCCAAGACCCAAGCTTTTTTTTTTTTTTCTTAAGTCATGACCAAGCCCATTTGACAACCCAGTCACCCAAACCATTTTTTTTTTTTTTTAAATGCCCAAGCCCGTTTGAATAGTACACCATTTATGAAAAAAAAAAAAAAAAAACTAAGGGATTAGGATGTCCGGCCATTGAAGCTTGAGTGGTTGACAGTTGTTTCAAACAAAAAGTAGTGGTTCTATCTTTTCAGCCAAAAAAAAAAAAAAAAAGAAGAAGGAGGAAGAGGGAGTGGTTGACAATAAACGTTGGTGGTTGACAGCTAAGCTACAGCAAAGCACCAACAAGAAGTAAAGCAAACGTTGGTGAGAGGGCTTCATTTACAAAAAAAAGAAGAACGCTCCGAAGGAAAATGAAGAAACAGTGTCGTCAAAAACGGAGAGAGAGTGCGAGCGAGACAAAGAAGAAGACAAGGAAGATGGCAGTGCGATCTCAAGTCTGATAGCATCTCACAGTGGTTGAAGCTTCATGATGTAATCTGATGGGAGCAGAAATTTCTATTTTCTTTTTTTCAAGGAAGATGGCGGTGCGATCTGCGTGATCTGAAGGTAGCAGAATTTTCTCAAGGAAGATGGCGGTGCGATCTGCGTGATGTAATCTAAAGGGAGCAGAATTTTTTTTTTTCTTTTTTTAAGGTTCAAATTGAAAAGGAAGTAGGGAACCGTGAGAAGCGGTCTGATCACGGTTTTCAAAACCGTGAGGTTTGATTGGGGTTTTGACGGGTTCCTGCTTTTTTTCTTAGGGCGGTTTTTAAGCTTAAAAAAACTGTAAAAATGAGCAGTTTGAAAGTTTTTCGGTCGGACTATATGGTTTGGTTTGGGATTAAAAAACCTGTAAAAGTTAGGGTTAGAAATTATGGTTTGCTAAGTGATTGTATCAAATTGTAACAATTTTTAAAAAAATAAAAATAAAAACAAGGCTTTAGTTGTTCTTATTAATAATGGGACCTACTAAGAAGTTAGTGGCTATTTTATATTAGTTTTTTTGAAGAATATTGTTAGGAATACAAATTATTAATAAATAAAAAAATAATGTTAATAATAAATTTAAATAAAAATTAATAAAAAATTAATTATATTAATAATTTATAAAAATATTATAAAAAATAATTTGTACCTTTAGGGTTTTTTTTTTAATCATGCATTACTTCTTTTAAATGCACTAACAAAGTATATTTCGGTCACCTTATCCTCTATTCTCCTCTCCTTCTCCATGTCCCTCCATCAAAACACGGTTAAAATGTTAAACTTATTTCATGACTCGAAGGCATACTTCATCACCTCTTGTCTCTTCAAGATAACTAAAGCTCATTCTCATGATCATTCATGAGCTTTAGTTATCTTGAAGAGACAAGAGGTGATGATAACTAAATAGAAACTTTAATCATATATATTTTACCATATATAGATCATAGGAGAGAAAATAGAAACTTATTCTTACTACTTCTCCTGAGACATCCTGATTGTCAGCGTTATCTGCTCCTGGATCTAGGTCTCCACTATGGCCATTACCACTGACCTAAAATGAGACCCAAAATATGAGCTTTATTTTCAGGTCACTAAAATTTTCACGTCTTTCAAACTTACACAAATAATATCGACAAATCCATTTTCTTACGTAATTTCGTAACTTGTTGAAGCAATCAACTATGAGGGCTGAAAAAAAAAAAAATATATATATATAAACCCAAGCTAGCTTAAACAAACCAAAGTTTTACAATCAATCATATAGAGAAATAAAGAGATCAAATTTATTTTACGATTTTTTTTTTTTTTTTTTTTTTGCTTTTCTATTTGATAATATATAATATCACGATGAATTGTAATGATTTTTATCAAAATCATAAGATGAATCTATTTAAAATATATAAAAAAAAATGCTTTAGAAAATAGAAAACGGATACTTCCACAGCTTTATTTGCTCTTATAGTACGTGAAATTGCTCCTTCAGTTTCAAAACGATTTTGTACCAACGGTATCTTTCATATATACTGCCCATTGACAACATCAATTGCTAAGACTCAAGTTCTTTACCATTACCAGCACTGACCCAAAAGAGAAACGAACTATATCTTTAAGGCCCTTAAATTTTTCAAACATACAAAGTAAGTATGCTCAAGGTCTCTACCATTAACATTGACCTAAAAGGAACACGAACTCTATTTTTAAGGCCTTTAAATTTTCATACAGACAAAGTAAGCATGTAATTCAGATCAAGTATATGACTTATAAGCTTAAACAAATTAACCCAAGTTTCACTATCCACTACTATAGATCCACAGGCGGAAAAAAAAAAAAACTTACCGCTTCTCTTGTGTTAATTTTATGGATGCCTCCAACCTTTGGCATTGAATTCAAGTCCTCTACCACCCCAGCAACCTTTGCTTGTTGCAGTTTTGTATCACTTGCAATTGCTCGAGATTTTCTCAGCCTGAAAAATATCAATTAGATTTTTTTTTTTTTTTTTGAGAATCAATATTAATTAGATTATACAAAAGTATTTTTGCTATTATTATTATTATTATTTTTTTTTTTTTGAGAATGTATTTTTGCTATGTTTGGGAGAGAGCTTTAAAATAAGTAGATGACAATGTACAACAGTGCTAAGCAGCTTCGTCGAAATCTCGAAGGAATGAGAAAGAAATTAATCAAAATTTATACCGAGTTTTTGAAAGCAGCTTCGTCGAAATCTCGAAGGAATGAGAAAGAAATTAGAATGCGAGGCAAAAAGAAAACTTAACCGCGTTATCCATTAGATTTTTATTTTTCATATCATCTTGAATGAATTTGAGTTGAAAAAAAAATCATTAAACGCCATATCTGATGACATGTGCAATTAATGATTATCTTAGTCTCCCGACTGCCTCTGAGGACGGCCGTGCACGGTGAAAAAGAATCATGATATGGACTTATAACGGCGGAAACGTCGATCCCGTTGTTACTGGGGGAGATTTACAAAAACAAATATGGTATAATTATTTCATCAAACTATAATTAATTTATCAAATATGTCACATGAGTGAGCAGAAGGTGGGCAATCTCAAAGGAATCGAATGAGAGTTTTAAGAAACTAATTTAAATTTTGATTATATCATTCGGAAAGAGAAAAAAAAAATGATAAATGACCAGTTATGATTGAGATAAAATAAAGTAAAACACTAAAAATGAAATAGAATATTTTTAAAATTTTCAATGTCTTGTAAGCCCTGACCTAGACCAGTCAGATCTTAATGATCAAGTGGACTCTTTAGTCTTTGATAGCTAGATCGAGGTGCTTTCTTAAATAATAATAAATAAAAAAAGAGTGAAAGGACCTCCAACTGATAGCACCACCGTTGATTAAAAAAAGCAAAATACAAAAAGCCAAAAAATCCAAAACGAATTCAGCTAAAAAAAAAAATTAATAATAATAAATAAATAAAAAGAATAAAAAGGCAAGACGTTAAAAGGAAAAAATGAACACAGTGTGAGGTGTGAACGTAACTCAATGCATAGAAAATACGCATAGTCAGATACACTGAAAAGGGAGCGGTAAATCTGGTATATGGCTGGCACGGTGTTTTCTGTTCCGTTTACTTATTAATTTGAGAAGAAAATATTTTTATTGGTTCTAATAGAAAATACTCAAGCTCCACTAAATAACCATCAAAAGTGTTTTCTCTCCCATTTTCTCTCATTTTTTTCTATTCACACAACTAAACATACCTTAAGGAAAAAATTAAAATAAAATTTCTACTAGAAGAAGTATAACTCTATACATAAAAAAATGTATGTCATATAAAGTTAATCTCTTTCGTATAAGAATTTTTATCACACATAAAGTTATGATAACTATTTAACATATGAATATCTATTTTACTATAATAGTTTCTTAGTACTTATTTACTAAAGACAATATCCACTCACTAAAAACTTCTAAGAATGTTAATGAATATTATTATCTTTCAACAATAAGCAACTGATATATTTACTATTTTCCATAATATTAAGAGAACAATTGCTTGATTTTAAAATTTAAAGAGGAATTGTGGACTACCCTAAACATGAAGGATGAAAAGTGTTTTTATCCTAAGTTTTTGATTTTTTGTATGTGTAAAACTATGCGTTTTTACTTAAACTGGTGCATAAAAATAAAAATACAATAAAAAAAAAATACAAAAAGTCAACCTAAGAAAACTATATTTGAAACAATAAATTTTGGCTCAACAGAATGGTACAATATTACCGCCTATGATTTGTGATGAAAACGTTGTAAAAAATGTTGTGGATGTAGCACTTTTTTTTTCACAATACCTTTATTTTTAGTTGTGGTTAGTTCTAGCATGATATTTTTATTTTGACCTATAAAGAATTAAACCTCAAAAATTGTAAAAATATTGTGACAATTTGATGTGTTAACTAACCGCTCTATACAAAAAATAAAATAAAAATAAATAAATAAAAAGAGGTGACTATGTGATATTATAAGGGAAAAAGAAAAAAAGAAGGCTAGTGAACAATGTAATTGAATAAACCAAAAATAAAATATAGCTACTACTATAGCTTTACAATTCACAGTTTTGTTATGAAAGTGTTGTGAAAATATTGTGGATGTAGTATTTCTTTTTTCACAATACTTTTATTTTTAGTTGTGGTTGGTTCTAGTATGATATTTTATTTTGACTTATAAGGAATTAACATCTCAACAATTATGAAAATATTGTGACAATTTGTTGTATTAACTAACAACTCTATATTTAAAAAAGAAAAAAAAAAAAAAAAAAAGAGTTGACCAGACTATATTACAGGGAAAAATAAAAAAAGAAAGAAGAAGAAAGAAAGAAAATGGCCAACAAAATAGTGCAAACTTTGAACAAACCAAACTCCTATGGCTATTTACTGTAGTTATAATGCATTGGAACTAGGGCTGTCCAAACCCATCCGAAGACTTGACCCACCCAAAGAAACCAATTGAATCCGATCCGACGCTGGCTGACCTGAGTACTCCAACGGGTCTTCAATTACCACCAGAAATTGACTACAGTGGGTCGATTTTGGTTTCCCTCTCCCAAAACCCAAACTGACCAACACTAACCCAGATATCGACGAAATTTTCCAAATCCCAGTGAAAAAACCCAGATTCCAGCGATATTTCACATGAATTCGATGAGATTTTGACCGGATCTAGCAAAATCTCATCGAATCCAGTGAGATTTCCGCCAATCTGGCAAAATCTCATAGAATCCGATGAGATTTTCACTGGATCTGGGTTTTTCTCACTGTTTTCTCAAATATATGACCCTGACTGACTTGTCTGCCAATCGTTGAAAGTCTTATCCACCTGATCTAACTACTCCAACGATCAGTAGCGAGTGAGATTTTCTGCCACCTGATTCTGTCGAGTCAATTTTGGGTTGGGCACAAACCCGACCCAAACCGACCTATGAAACAGCCCTAATTGGCTCTTTATATATATAGATATAGGTAAGAGCTCATGAGTAGTAGATGGGATGGCAAAGATTCTGATTCATACACCGGCCCAAATATATCAATGTTAGCAAAGTTGAGGAAAATTAAAAAAAAAAAAAAAATGCTAGTGGCATTAAATTTTATTTCACAATTTTTTTTTATAAGTTACTTTATAAATTGAAAAAAAAAAAAAAAAAAACTTTGCAACAAAATACAACCAAGGCATGATTTTTATTCACTTATTACTAGCAATAATAGCTTGTAACGCACTGCAACTGCCTTGAGAGTTCACTATAACTTTTTCTCTCACACACTTTCACATCATACATCTATCCCCTTTTTTAGGATGAAGTTACAATGCTGTCATTATTGTCAGGGTTTTTTGTTTTATAACAGAAAATTTTAAAATGTGGAAGACTCAAAAATACAAATGTTATGGAATGACAATAGACACAAATAGTTATGGAAAAACAAAAAACACAAACAATTATGCAAAAAAAAAAGGACAGAAACTGTTATGAAATATCAAGAAACACCTTTTGGTTTACCACTTCCGATACTCCCCTTTAAACCAAAAGCATCTTCACACCAAGCATTGTCCTCAATCTTCTGAATCTATTAACTAGTAAGGCTTTAGTAAAAATATTTGCTACTTATTGCTCTTTTATAGTGCAATACTGAAGCTTCACAACCTTTTCTTTCACATAATCTCTCAGGAAATTATACTTTATGTCAATATGTTTGCTCCTTTCATGTTGAACTGGATTTTTAGAAAGTTCTATGGCAAAATTGTTATCCACATAAATAATTATGAATTCTTCTTGTGGTTGATCAATTTCTTTTAATAAATTCTTCATCCATATTGCTTCACAAATAGAAGAGGATGCTACCACATATTCAACTTCACATGTTGACAAAGCTACAATACACTGCCTTTTGGACATCCAAGTGAAAGCTGTTGATCCATGATAGAAAACATATCCGGTAGTACTTTTCCTTTCATCTTGATCACCTCCTCCAATCACTATTTGAATATCCATATAATGCAGCATCATTATAATATGAATATAAAAGACCAAAATTCATGGTACCTTTTATATATCATAGGATCCTCTTTGTTGCAAGCCAATCAGATTCATTTGGTTTCTCCATATATTTGCTCAAAAGATCAACACTATAAACAATTTTGGTCTTATGATTGAGAGGTACCTTAAACTTCCAATCAAACTCCTAAATAGAGTTTGATCTATACTTTCCCTTCTCCTTCTCTTGTCAAATTTAGATCCACTGCAATAGCTGTATTAACAACATTGCAATTTTTCATATTAAATTGTTCAAGCAATTCCTTTGCATATTTTTTCTGACATATGAAAATGTCATCTGATTGCTGTCATACCTCAATCCCAAGGAAAAATGACATAAGTCCAGAGTCAATCATCTCGAACTCCTTAAACATAACTTGTTTAAACTCATGGAACATTTGTTGGCTGTTTCATGTGAATAACAAATCATCATCATAAAGACAAGCTATAAGAATTTCACCATGGGCATTCTTCTTGACGTAGATTGCATGGTCATAAGGACACTTGACAAAACCACTTCCTTAAAGATAGCTATCAATACGAGAATTTCAAGCTCAAGGAGCTCGCTTCAGCCCATATAAACCTTTCTTCAAACGATACACCTTGTCTTCTTCTCCTTCAACCACAAAACCTTCAGGCTGCTCTACAAACACCTTTTCTTCAAGTATGCCATTTAAGAATGCCGATTTGACATCTAGTTGGTATATTTTCCAACTATGATGTGCTGCAAGAGAAATTGACATCCTCACAGTGTCAAGACTTGCTACTGGAGCAAAGACTTCCTCATAGTCTACCCCATAGTCTACCAATTACTTTTGCTTGTAACCTTTAGCTACAAGTCTTGCCTTATAGTATTCAATCCTCCCATCAATTGTGTGCTTAATCTTATACACCCATTTCACACCAATGACTCTTTGATCTGGAGGAAGTGTAGTCAATTCCCATATGTTGTTTTTCTCAATGGCATAAATTTCTTCTTACATGGCTGTAGACATCTCATTTTGTACTCGGCTAATAAACTTTAGTCCTCGGTCCCGATGATGAGTTTGACATGTCTACAAAAGGTAATTGAAGTTATTTTGATAGTTTTGAAGTAATCACAACTCAAAAGTACTCAAATTGCTTTGAAAACAATACTGAAAAATGACCTTTGCTCATTTTTTTACCATAAATTTTTATCCATAAAGAAAGTTTTAGTGAGGTTTATTTCATTGGAAAGTAAACATTCTGGGCTTCAATTTGAACACAAATTTTGCCTAATTCAAACTTAAATTGAGTGAGTTATGATCATTTGAAACTGGGCCATCAGAACTGTCAGAATTAGGGTTTCTGACTTTCTGGGGACGCATGCATATGCATGAAACTTCAATTCTTTGGATGCCTCTGCAATTCTTCTCCTTTACCTTCTTAGCAATATTTTCTTGTTGGAGTCTTACATCATAGATACAGTTGTCATTCTCACCATTTATAGTAATGGAGACTTGAGCTAATGCAAATGAAATTTCCAAATCCTAAGAAATAACAATGAGATGATATATTAGAGTTTTGCAAATAACATAATTATTTACGATACAATACACAAAAAAGAAAGGAAAAAAAAACTGTGACCTAACTTAATGAAATTGTTGTGTGCCATACCGCCATGTGTAACTCATTTGGGAGCAAAATGATGCGAAAATTTATAAAACATAGTTTCTATCTTTTCAAGTTTTCTCTTCAAGAAAACATTTAACAACTCAAATGATCAAATATGCTAATTAATCCTTATGCTTAATATGTGAACAATTGTGTTCATTATCAAGTTTAAATCTACATCTTATTTAGCCCAGAAGAATAAATAATCATAATTTGAAACTTGATTCGAAGATGCTAAACTTGACAATTCTAATTGAGAACTACTAGTCTACCATTGCACTTTTGTGCATGGCAATGTTAAGGCAGCTTCTTATGGAAATAGAATATTAAAGTAGCAAAAAAAAAAAAACTTATTGCTTCTCTTATGTCACTGGGTCTGACATTGTCTAGAGCAACAGAACCTTTCCCAGATTCATCTCGTTTCAATATGAGTTTTCGATCCCGTAGAATTGAAACAATCCGTTGCCAATGGTTTCAAGCAGGAGCTCATGTTGGGGAGAGTGTGTTAGCTATGCGTTGAGAGCATAGATCTTGCTCAAGACCAGGGAATATTCCCTTCTCTAAATCTGTATCTAGAGCCTCTGCAATTTCTTGGATGCCTCCAACCTTCTACATTGAATCCAAGTCCTCCTCTACCATCCCAGCAACGTTTGCTTATTGCAGTTTTGCATCACCAACACAATTATTGGAGATTTTCTTAGCCTACAAAATATCAATTAGATTATACATTAGTATTTTTGCTATTCTTTAATTATATGTTTGGAAGAGATGAAAAATGAGAGAGAGGAGAGGAGAATAAGGGTAAAGGTGATATCTTTCCATATCTTCCTCCATTCAATCCTACGTTAATTTTTAAACTCAGTTGACTTGAAGGCAGACACAAGCATTAAGAAAGTATATTCCGGTCACCTTATCCTCTATTCTCCTCTCCTTTTTTCGTGTCCCTCCATCAAAACACAGGGTTAAAATCTTTATACAAGAGGTGATGAAGTATGCCTTTGAGTCATGAACGAAGTTAATTAACTTAGTTCATGACTCGAAGGCATACTTCATCACCTCTTGTCTCTTGAAGAGATAACTAAAGGTTATTCATCTACAAGTAGGGCATAAGAAAGCAGCGGTTTTTCTTTCTTCTTTTTTCATGGCTTTGGCTTGTGAGAGCTCAACAAATAAGCCAAGCTCAAAGAAAATAAAGGTATACTTTTTACCATATATAGATCCATTGGGGAGAAAATAGAGAACTTATACTTACTGCTTTTCCAGAGTCATCCTGTTTGATATTGTTAACGTGTATAGTGTTATGGGCTTTAGACCCACCTAGATTACTTGTATAGTACACATACTTGTACTGCACACATATGCCTCCTATATAAAGGCTTTCATGTAGATTCTTTAACGATGAAATACAATACCATTGCATTCAGTATTTCTATCATTGTATCAGAGCCATCGGTCTGACTTTTTCTATGCAGTCTTGTCTCTCATTGGTGTTATTCCAGACTCACAATTGTTTCCGCCATTACAACTGCTGCTGTAACCATTCGCTGTTAAACCTCTAACACATCTCAGTTATTGTCTTTAGTTCCAGACCTGCAGTCGCCACCATTCAAAGTCTTGAGACCACTACCATACCGTCGTTGCCGTGACCCTTGCCCCGATTCTGTTTTTACAGGTACTTCTAAGATCGTCCTCCACCGATCTACTACTTGGTGGAAACCTGACCGTCATCGAAGGCCCCACACGTCGCCCAAAGTTTTGGCGAGATTGATCCACGCACCTCACGTGGCCCACACGCCGCTGGGTTACTTGCTAACATCACCGCTGATGTCATCACTACCACATCAGCATCCACATAAGCCCTAGCTGACATTATCACTCCACGACATTGCTTACGTCATCAGCCCACGTCATCACCAGTCAGCTACTTACGTCATCTTAATGACATCATCACAGTGGCTTGACCGCGTCGTTGACCTTTGACCTTTGATCTTGACCATTGACTTTTTTCCAGAGCTGACTTTTTGCAGTCCAAGTACTCTTTACCTAGTTTTTCTCATAGATTTCAATTTTGTAGTCTGTTTTTGCATGTTATGCTTCTAAATGTAGGATAAGGACATGTCTTCTTCTTGTTGCAATAATCGTTGCCGACAATCTAGCAAACATTTTTGTAATTTTTGCAAACGTTTTGACCACAATATTGAGACTTGCTATCATCGCAACAAATCAACTATTTCAATTTCTGTTGCTACTGTTGCTAACATTGAGAATGTCCAGTCAATGGCTCCCGTCTCTGCACAGTCTAAATCTTTAGGACACACTTTCACCATGTCCACAGATGACCTTAAAAACTCATCGCTAATGTCATTCGTATGGTTGGTAATACATCTTATCCCTCTTCTCTCTCTGCTTTATCTAATATGTCTCACTCCTCTTGGCTTATAGACTCTACTTGTTGCAATCACATGACACCTCACTCGTCCTTATTTACTGAACTTAAACCTGCACCATACCCTCTTAATATTCACACAGTAAATGGTTCCAAAATATTTGGTTATAATATAGGTTTCGTTTCGACCTCCAACCTCTTGATTCCTAGGGTTTTTAATGTTCATGATCTTTCTTGCAATTTATTTTCTGTGGAACAATTAGTTGAGTTGGGTTATCACATTATCTTTGATTATTCTGGGTGTATTGTACAGGAATCGAGGATGGGACAGGAGCTTGGGACCGATCCCAGAGTTAGGCGTATGTTTCCCATAGATAACTTTCGTCTTCCACTTGTTGCTCCCGTTTCTATTGCTGCAGCTGCCGCAATTTATTCTATTCCTTCCCTTGCACTTTAGCATGTGTTTTATGCCAGTTGGGAAAACAACCAGCCTCGCCTTTTAATACTAGTGAATCAATATCCACTGATATCTTTGATCTTATTCATTCTGATCTTTGGGGGCCTTCTTGTCTCTAGTATTAGTGAATCTCGATATTTTGTCGTCTTTATTGATAATTACTCTCGCTATAGCTGGATTTTTCATATGAAACATCGTTCTGAATTATTGTAAGTATATTCTAATTTTGCAAAAATGGTTGAAACTCAATTTTTCAAACGTATCAAAATTTTTCTATCTGATAATGCTCTTAAGTACACTCAATATGCTTTCCAAGCTGTTTTGCATTCCTATAGCGTTGTTCATCAACTAACTTGTCCAGGTACCTCTTAGCAAAATGGTAGACTCAAACGAAAACTTAGTCATATTCTTGACACTGTTTGTGCTCTCCTCCCTGCCAAAGTTCCTGCTCCTTTTTAGGGCGAAATTGCTCTTCATGCTATTCATATTGTTAATCGCATTCTAAGTCCTATTGTCCAAAATCAAACTCCATATGAGCACCTTTTTGGGTCACCTCCAAAATATCACCACTTTTGCTCCTTCGGTTCTACTTGTTTCTTTCTTCTACAGCCACATGAGTATAACAAACTTGAGCCTTGGTCAAGGCTTTGTTGTTTTCTGGGCTACGGCAAAACTCAAAAGGGGTATTGGTGTTATGATCCTGTCTCTCATCGTCTTCGTATCTCCTGCAATGTTATCTTTTGGAAACATCACTCATTTATCGAGCTCTCTCACTTTCATGCCTCCCTATTTTCCTCTTCTATCTTAGATATTTTTCCAGATGAGGCACATATTCCTTTTGTAGCTACTCCTAATCCTCCTTTACCTGCTCCTGATTCTCCTATAGACTTCTCTGTCTAACCGCCAAATATCTTTGATCTCTTTCCTAGTTCACACTTTAATGAACAGGTCAAAGACGAGCTACCCAACCTTGAGCTTGGGTCTCCTGCGCCACTTGAAGATCTTGCACAAGACATTCCACCTCGTCACTCAACTCGGGTAAGATCCATTTCTGTACATTTACTTGACTATCATTGTTACACTACCCTTACTACACTGCATAAGCCTTGTACCTATCGTGAGGCCTCCACTGTCCCTTTATGGAAAATTGCAATGAAAGAGGAATTTAATGCATTATCTAAAAACCATACTTAGGATATGGTGACTCTCCTCCCTAGAAAATCTGTGATTGGTTGTATGTGGATCTACAAGATTAAGACTATTGCTTTGATAGGTCCATTGAGCACTACAAAGCTCATCTTGTTACAAAAGGTTTTACATAAGAGTATGGAATTGATTATGAAGAGTCCTTTGCTCCGGTTGCTTGTATCTCATATGTGCATGCCCTTTTAGCTGTTATTGCTGCTTGTAAATGGGACATTTTTCAGTTGGATGTCAAAAATGCATTCTTTAATGCAGATTTAAGTAAAGAAGTTTATATGCAACCTCCTGCTAATCTCTCTGTTGAATCAAACAAGGTTTGTCACCTTTAACGTGTACTTTATGGCCTTAAACAAGCTCCACGAACTTGGTTTGCCAAATTCAGCTCTACCATCTCTCGCTTAGGATACATGACCAGTCATTATGATTTTGCCTTATTTCTTCATCACCTGACAAAGACACTATTTTACTTCTCTTTTATGTTGATGATATGATTATAACTAATGATGACCTCAGTAGTATTCAAGAACTCAAGGATTTTCTTAGTCAGTAGTTTGAGATAAAAGATCTTAGACATCTTAGCTACTTCTTGGGTCATGAAATCACTCATTCTACAAATGGACTTTATATTACTCAAGTCAAGTATGCCTCTAAACTCTTGTCTCGAGTTGGACTTATTAATAGCAAGACTATTGACACTCTAATTGAGTTTAATGCGCATCTGACTCTCTCAGGAGGGAAACTATTGTCTAATCCCTCTCTTTAAAGACGCTTGGTTGGTGGCCTAGTTTATCTCACTGTCACTCGTCCAGACATTTCTTATGCTGTTCACCAGGTGAGCCAGTATCTGTCTACTTCACAATCGACGCACTATGCTGCTGTTCTGCGCATTCTTCGATACCTAAAGGGCACTCTCTTCCATGGTCTTTTCTACTCTGCTTAGTCTTCTCTTGTTCTCCGTGCATTTTCTGATTGGGTAGGAGATCCTGCTGATCGCAGGTCCACTACTGGTTATTGTTTTCTTCTTGGTTCTTTTTTGATTTCTTAGCAGAGCAAAAAACAAACTTGTGTAGCCTGCTCCAGTACTAAAGCAGAATATCTTGCACTTACTGATACCACATCTGAGCTCCTTTGGTTACAATGGCTTCTCAAATACTTAGGTATGTCTACATCCTCTGCTACTCCTCTTTATTGTGACAACCAGAGTGCTATTCATATTGCTCACAATGATGTCTTCTCAGTCTCCTCTAAAGATTAACATGCAAATATCTTCACCAAGTCACATCTTAAGGAACACCTTCGTGATTTGGTTGATAACCTCAAGTTGGTCTCACACCCACTTTAAGTTTGAGGGGGGGCTGTTAATGTGTATAGGGTTGTGGGTTTAGGCCCACTTAGATTGCTTGTATAGCACGCATGCTTGTACTACACTCTTACTTGTACTGCACACATATGCCTCCTATATAAAGGCTCTTATATACATTCTTTAACGATGAAATAGAATACTATTGCATTCAGCATTTCTATCAGATATTGTCTACAGCTAGAGAACCCTTGTCAGCTTTATCTGCTCCAGGAGCTATGCTGGCCTTTGACAAGACTGTTTGTTGAGATTCTAGGTCTCCACCATGGCCACCACTGACCTAAAATAAGACCCAAAATATGAGCTTTATTTTTCACGGGATTCAGAGCAAAGTTTGAATAATTTAACAAAAACAATATGGACAAATCCATTTTCTTACCTCGTAACTTGTTGAAACAATCAACTACAAGTGTTGGAAAAAAAAAAGTGCCTTAACTCTTATTGTCAACCACTTCAATATGTTGTGATATTGGGCATGTGACTAGATTTATTCAAATGCTTAAGAACAAACAAACCAAAGTTTCACTATCGATCCCATACAGATCGATCGAAGTTCCAAGGCAAAAACATATATAGAAAACTTACTGCTCCTGTGTCATCTGGGCTGATATTACTGTAAGAGGAAATGGATGATGAGGCTGCAGGCCCGTCGAGAAAAAGAGAACCGTTCTCAGATTCATCTCCTCCTGGAGAGACCGTTTTCTGATACTCAAGGACCTCATTTCTAGAGCTTTTGCTGGTTATTATTTAGCTTGTCTAAATAAGGCACTCTACAGTATGCCAAACCTTGCTGGACAAGACACTTTCAGCAATAAGGAAAAAAAAAACAAATAAATCAATAGGGTAACCTGAACAAAACAGTTATGGAGAAACATAAAAGATTGGCGAAATAACTACAGGGACGAAACTACGTGAACATGGTCCCTCCAAGGGCCCCAACGTTTGAAAAAACCTCCTGTATATTAACATAAAAAATTTACTTTTGGCCCTAAAATTAATATACTTAATCCTTCTCTCCCAAACAATTTACAAGTCGACCCATAAAATTAAAAATGAAAAAAAATTATCAAATCATCCCTTGTTTGGTTGTACTAAGAATACCAAGAAAAACATTGAGCTATACATTTGGACAATTTTTAAATCTGGACAAAAAAAAAGAAAATCTACAAAACAATTCACATATTCATATAATAAAAAAAAATCTTTGGATACGTTCTAAGTAAAAAAAATTATAATAATTCAATTATAAATCCTAGCAAAAACAAATCATAAAAACCCAATAATCTTTACTCAATTTCTACTTCTTATTTGAGAGCTTTTGTCCCTCTCAAATTGCTCTACCCCATAGTCACAGAGACAATTCCTATGTTGTTAATCACTCCATCTACACACCAATTAGTGTCAGTCCATCCATACACCAACTAGTGTCCCCATATTCACAGAGACAACTTTGGGACACACTTGACATGCATGTAAAATGTAATACACGTGTAAAATAACAACAATCTACTGTTTTGTGCTTTACCTAAACTGCCACCAAGCATATGTGTGATTAGTCTATTGGTAATAAATTTTGTGCTTTAGCTAAATTAATGTAGTGATGGGAAAAGTTTTATTATCTACATAAATAAAAACTCAAAGTTACTGTTCATTATCATGTGATTGTTTAAGAGATCTCTTCTTTTTTTTTTTTCCTTTTTTTCAAAATGGCAAATTTTTAAAGGAAAAGAACTCACATCTTTATGCTACCCCAACCTTAACCAAGTAATTATAAAATAAAATAATAATCCTTAACCAAGACATCAATAATTCTCTTACCCTTTTTTTCGCTGAATATTAGTGCATGATGTTGATTAACCATTATTTTAGTTGTTTTATTAATGAAATACTAGACATGAATTTGAACTTTTAACTATAGTTTGTTTTTTTTTTTTTAAGAATCTTTTATATATAGCATTATGAAGTTATTAGGTATAGAATTATGTGAAAAGAATAAATAGATTTTAAAAAAAATAATGTGGATAGAATAAAGAATTGGCTTAACCTCAGTTAGACCTTGAAAATATCAAGACGTGCCAATTAATTTACAGAACTCTTAATTATAAATATTTATTATTGATTTAAAAATTTTCTCAAAAAAAAATATTGATTTAAAAAAAAATACAAAAAATTTAAAAATTAATGCTAATAATGCATTGTTGTTAACCTTTAGTATTAATATTCTGATTTTTTAAAATTCTTGAACAAAGAACTGTAGCCCTCTTAAGTTTGAATCCTCGTTTCATCCCTGAATAGCTGTATTGAAGGCGAAGAAAAAGAGCTTTATGGGTAGATGACATGCAGACATATCCCAAACTATTCTCATTAAGATTATAACAAGAAATAAAAGTTTTTAAGCAGCTTTGTCGAAATGAGAAAGAAAGGATGTAAAGAAATTAATCCCGAGTTTTTTGAGAGCAGCTTCATCGAAAGAATGAGAAAGAAATTAAGAATGTTAGGTCAAAAGTTAACTTATCCTCGTTATCAATCTTTAGATTCTCATTTCTATATCGCCATATCTGATGGCATGCAATCGATGATAATCTTAGTCTCTGACTGACACTGAGGACCGCCGTGCACGGTGAAAAAGAATCATGATATGGACTTATAACGGCGGAAACGTGGACCCTTGTTGTCACTTGAGAAGCTCCACCAAAAAAATATATGGTATTATTATTTCATCAAACATTTACGAATTTCATCTAATATATGGGTATAAAAAAGCAAATGGAATAGCATTTTCACCCGTTAAAAATATAAATAAGGGGGGTGGGGGTGGGATAAGCACGCCGATGTTGACCAACGCGGTTTTAATTAGTTCATACATACACAATGTTCACTCGGCTCGGCTGTCGGCAAATGGAATAACCATTGCCGTGAAAATGGAGCAGGAAAGAAATCCTTCTTCTACACGAAATGTTTCACCTAATTTTTTTTTTATTTTGAGAATAACGTTTCACCTAATTGAGATAAGACTAGTCTTAAGAATAAAACAAAGGCTTTAGCTGTTCTCATTAATAATGGGACCTACTAAGTTAGTGGCTATTTTTAGTCTTTTTGAAGAGTAGCATTATATATACAAATTTTTTTACAAAAAAATTTACAAACTAGTATGTAGTGAATGGTTATTAATAAATAAAAAAAATAACATTAATGGTAGGGTTAGATGAAAATTAGTAAGAAATTGGTTACATCAATAATTTGTAAAAATATTATAAAAAATAGTCTGTACCTTTAGCATTACTTAAAATAAATAAAAAATCATGCATTACTCCTTTTTAATGCACTACATGAATTTAGTGAGTTAACATGACCATTTATGATGGGACAGAAAACTAGATCCATAACATTATTCAAGTAAATTCATGGTATTCTTCTATTAAAAAAAAATTTAAAGGTAAATTCGTGGTACTTGCAATTGCACTTTTTTTGGCATTGTAACTTGAAAGTTCAATTAGTGTGAAAAACACTAATGAATATTTAGACCTCCAATTTCAAATTTATCCAACACAAACTTATACCAAAAAAATAGATGTGCAAAATAATATGTACAAGCAAAAACTCAAACAAATAAACAATTCTATACCATAATTAATCACAACACAGTAGCAATTAAAGGTAAAGAGTAAGGGTTAGAGAGATACAAACACATGAATAACATCAGCACGCGTTATTGAAGAAGATACCGAAGAACTCGGCGAAAAATCTCTTTACTACCCTCCAAGTGGTAAAATGATCTATTAAAGAATAAAGTTAGGATACATGAATAGCAGTAGACCCTCCAAACCTAATCTAGCCAATACACCTAATCCCTCCAAGCTTCTTCCTCCAACAGGGTTAAGTCTAACCATGTCTTCTTTAGCTTTCCAAATCCTGCAATAAGCCCATTGCATCAACCAAGTGAATTGGTCATCTCTGAACTGCTTTCCAAGCATCAAAATACCTCCTCACTAATATGGGTATGGTGAAATAAGGATTTGGCAAATGTACCTCTCAAAGATATGTCAATAGAGAGGGTGAGAGTAAAGGAATTTGGAGAATCAAATGTCTAAGATTGTGGATGAGTCAATCTTGGTTTTCTCTAGAGTTTCTCTCTCAAAATTCTCTCTAAAAACTCTCTATATTTCGTGGGTATAAGGGTATTTATAGTAGTGTACGTGAGGAATGTGAAAAGTCATTTTTCTGCAAAACAGAGCATTATAGCAACTCAGTCTCGTGAGTGGAATGAGTCGTGAGTTTGAGTCGTGGGATAACTGCCAGACCAAACTGTACTTTTTGTCTTGTAGTGCTCCAGCTGTCATGACCCCTTAGCTTCCTACATGTTTCACACATGTGGCATTTTGGTGAGTTGCCAGTCGCGAGTCACTCGCGAGAAGCCTCCAAATGCACACATTCTTTAATTTCTTCACACTCTCTCGCACACAACCCTTACATAATTCCTACTTAAATACAGGGTATCTAATTGTTAAATTATAAGCAAATTTTGCACGGAATAAAGCTAACACATGATTAAAAAAATTTAACCTTACATAACTTGATTTGGTGTCGTGTTGGGGAATATTCCTAAGTTGGAACATTGATATGAAATCAATGTCATGCACAGATCGACCTCAGAAATTTCAACGTCTCGCAAGTCCTGACCAAGACCAATCGCATCTCAATGATCAAGTGGACTCTTTAGTCTTTGCAAGAGATGAGATGATAAAAACTGACTAATCAAATAATCATAAGAGCTCATGAGTGGTAGATGGGCTGGTAGTGATTCGGATTCATGCGTCAGTCCTGATATATCCAATGTCAACGAAGTTAATTTTAGGAGGAAATAAAAATACTAGTGACATTAAATTTTATTTTGCAACTTTTTTTATCATTTAATTATAAATGTTAATCAGAGTAATACCACTTTTTCATATACTTATGATGAATGAAAAAAAAAATCATATATCTTTTTTTTTATATATAAAAAAGATTAAGTCACTTTATAAATTGAAAAAAAAAAATTCTTTGGAGCAAAATACAATTAATAGGGTAAAGTGAAGCATTAAGACATGATTTTACTCACTTGTTACTAACAATAGTAGTTTGTAACCCATTCATACACATGGATAAATTTAAAAATAAACATATTTTAACCATGCCCCACTTGTGCATTTTCTATGCTTTGGTCATGCATTGCACTTAGACACCATATGTGTTTGCTACCCTTGCCATAACCTGCTCAATATCATGTTTACACATCTTATTGATCATTTTGCATCCTTAACATGTCATGCTAACTTTACATTTTGTCACATTTTGTTTTTAATGTGTTTTTTTTTTTTAAGCTTCATTTCTCATTCATGTTATACCCCATGTGCATCCTATCCTTGTTCATATCTTTATTTCTTTTGCTCCTTCTTCTTAGAGTATTTGTCTATTCCAGACGAAAATGGGGAGAGTATTGTCATTTCTATATGACTCTTATGCATATTCTCAAGATGAGAAATTCTATTTCTTGTGCATATGCGTAGGGGAAGAAATTCCATAGGGAATATGCGTATACCAAAGGGGAGAAGACATCTTTTTATAAGAAAACCCTGTTTTCTATTGTTTTACATTATGTTTGTTTTAATGTTTTCTTTATGGTGCTTTAAGTTATTTTTAGTTTCTATGCTTTATTATTCTCATCGTATCATGTTTATGTGTTAGACATGCATACATCCTTATACTATTATGTTTTATTGATTGCATGTCTGAATGATCATTTGCTTTGCTAAGTGATCATTGTAGTCACTTCCATATGACTGTCATGTATTTGATCAAGTTGCTCATATGTTTCACATCATGTTTACTTGATCACATTTTTACTTGTTACTGTATACCTGTCCTTTATTAATTACTTGTTTTACCTTGAGGGTCTAATGTGATTTGTGTAAGTGTTTTAGGATATAGGTATTTAATTTCAAGTTCATCATAGGTTTTAAATTTAGGTGTGAGTGAGTTTTGCCATTGTTCTTAAACTCACGTTTAAGTCTAGAGTCTGTTATAGAGTGTTTTTATCATGGAATAGCCAAAAGGAGAAATCGTTAAGTTATGGTTTTTCACATAACATTTATGTTGGCTTTATTCCATGAAAAAAAGTGTTGTAATTACATATGTTTATTTCCTTGTATTTTTTTGGGATTTAATTATAATGGGTTTAATATTAAGTTGGTGAAGATTGCTCAAGATAGTGAAATTCGTGACTTGATCGCAACTGACTCGCGAGTGGACGACCTGCGAAAGGTCACAAGAGAAGCACATATTAGAAGCTGAAGAGGCAAGTGCCAGACTGTATTTCGTAAGTCACTTTGCGACTTGGCTAACCCGTGAGTGGCCCACAAAACTCTCTGCCTAGATAATTTAAGTGTGACTCTTGTATCCTTTACCCATACACTCAAGTTGTAATCGTACGAAGAACCATAAAATATATGCGATATGAATATGTAGTGTGATGGATAAGGTGTAAGATGATTTTAGCATTAATTGTTACTATAAGGAGTCTACTCAATCTATTTTTATTGGATGTGAATTTTGACACATTCACCATTGAATTACATTTTTTTTTCTTATATTCTTTATCCTTTAAAAATTTCCAAAAGATTAAAAATCAATAGTCATTTCATCAATCAAATATTTAAATTTCAATTTTTTGTTATATAAACATATGCATAAAATATAGGTTTATGGATCAAATATTAAATAATATCTATTTTATACAAAATTTGACATATGTGTTAAGAACATAAAAAACATGTAATTCAACAGTTACATTATTAACATAGTTACATTATGTTATCATGTTAATTTTTTTTTAATTGAGATTTGTAATATATATATATATATATATATATATATTAAATATGTATTAAATGCTTCTCATGTTATACTTGTACAAATAATTTCAATTTGACTTAACTTTATTATTATTTTTTTGATACACTTAACTTTATTATTTTTATCAATACTAAAATTGTCTATTTTATTAAGGTATACACATCTAATCCAATCAAATTTCCACAGTTTGGGGTATTAAAATGACTACCGCTTAATTCACACTATACCCCAAAATGACTAGTTTAATCGTAATTGGAGCTCCTCACAATTGCTTGTAAACCAGTATCTACCTATTTGTTCTGTTTAAATCCCTTAAAACCATATTAGTTTAACCTAATGAATTAGCCAAGTAATTACTTAGGTTAATTATGAGATCTAGGTTAAACACATGCAAACATATTACTTAGTGCGGAAAATCAAAGAAGACAGTAATATAATGACCCAAAAAACCAATGAAACCAACCGTTTCAAGGTAAAAACCTGGGGTTGATTTAACCTAGCTATTTTCAAGGTAAACAAATCCACAATGACAGAATGGAAGTTTACAATAGATTTAAATCCTAAATCTAGAGCCACCTCTTGTAGAACTTGCTAACATGACCACGAGCAGCTCCGACTCCATAGACTCTTCTGCGTTGGACTTGCTAAACACAAACTCCCACGTTTGTGACTTTGAGATCCCACTCATAGGTTTCAAATCACTATTAGGAGTAGATCTTTATGCAGCAACTCACAAATCTCACAAAAGTAACTCACAAGACTTCCAAGAACCTATAAAATATATCTAGGGTTTTCCTTCTATACCTAGTAGTGCTTCACTCAAGCCCTAAACGTTTTCGCGGGCTTTGGGCCAAATTTAAAATCTGCTGTCTACAATTTTCAATCGGTCGAGCTTCATTTTCAATCGGTTAAGCTTCATAGAAACTGAATTCTTCTTTTTGTAGCTTACGCGTTTTTGAATCTTGACTTAAATCATCATGAGGAATGTGTAATATCTAATCTAGACATGTTTTGATCTCAGTTTGCCAACATACATAAATTTAGAAATCTAAACATTTAATTTTAAATATTAGAACCTAACAATTTACCCCTTTGGCGATCCGTGACAAAATATACATAAAAATGAATTGCTCAACTTAAGAACTAACCCAATTACAAAATATTGCCCTAATACAATTCTATCACAATCTACTATCTATTAGTTACTAAAATAGGCAATAGTTGACAAAAGAATTAACCTGTAAATTCTTGAAACATTGAAACAAACCAAAAATGCATGTGGAAAGTACTGTATAAACAAGATAAGTACTTGGTTTCATAAACAGAAATAAAAAACAGATAATCAATGAATAACATCATTAATATCATCAAAATCAGTAGTGTATCAACAATACATGTCAAGTTTTGTGCAAAACAAGAACAAAACCCAAATATATACATCATAGATCATCAAAAATATTAAACTCATCAAAGTCTAATCTATCTCCCCAAAATCTAATCAAACTCTCCCTCAATACAAAACACATCTCCCCCTAAGTACAAGAGTTCACATCTACTCCTCCTTTATGTTACATATTGCCAAAGGCAATCATTAATGATCATAGGGTGGAGGAGGTGGAAAAACACTCCTATGCTCAAAAAAATCTGCTCTCAAAGCAGTTAAAATTTGAAATAAGCTCATTCAAAAGCTATTCATGTGCCGCCTAAGTAGTCATGAAAGTCTATATCATAGCATAAAGAGAGAGACGAAGAGCAACAGGTGGAACAGTAGGCTTAGCATCATCAATGTCAATATTAACCTCATCCACATTGTCATCAGTAACAACAGTTGTAGGATCAAAATGAATCTCCTTAGCAGGTGGATCCACAGTGGTAGTCTCTACTTGAGGTCTCTTGGATGAACCAGCACTTGGTTCAATTGTCTTCTTTTGTGCTTGTTGCTGTCTAAGAGAAGAAAATCCTATGGGTGCGGTGAGATGAACGGAATCAAAGGCAGGAAAATCCTCAAGCTCTAGATAAGCGAAGATCCTACTAATGAAAACATGGAAGAGGAGATGATGCTTCCTAGACTTACTCCTATGTACCTCAACGATGGTTTGAATAAAAAGAGATGGAAAACAGATAGAACCATCAGTACTAAGGGCATACAGAAATACACATCTATCAATAGTATGCACACGAGATATAGGAAAGATATTGTGACATGCTATCCTAAACAATGTGTAATTGAACTCTGTTAACTCATGAGAGTTAAGTCTTGGTTCATTGCCCCGAGTGATAGTTCTTCCACAAAGAAGTGTCATAACATCATCTATATGAGGAGTGTTGGTGTAAAAGTAGGTAGGTCTTGACACAAGAGGAACATTGAGAGCTTAAGAAACTATTTTCTTGAAACCAATTGCTTTCTTAGCACTTTGCTGCCCGACCCGCACCCCATGAGTCTGCAACAAGACCACAATTCATTTCAAACAACTAGAGAAAACCCCAAATTGAACTAGAAATTCAAATCCCATTTGGACATTATAAAACTCACCAATAGATACCATTAATCCATAATTCTCTTTGCCCCATAGATTTTAATCTTACCTAGAAATTCAAAGCAGACTATACAACAAGAACACAACAACACAGTCAAAAGCACAACCCCTTATAAATTAAACAGTAATTCCATCTTTTCATTAAAAGGAAATTCAAAAAAAAAAAACTATGGTTACAATATCTTTAACTACAATTGTAATTAACTAGAGTACACAGAATTTTTTACTGTACAACAAATTTAGTGCAAAATTGAATTACAAAAAAAAAAAAAAATTTAAAAAAAAAATATGACAAACCTTTCCTGCATAGGAAGCTTGATACATTCGAGCGGAGCCGTGAAGGTCTTGGCGGCTATGCCGGCGCCAAAGAGTGCGGCTTCTTTGGGGACGTAAGCGGCTAAAGCCAGCGGGTGTTTGAGGAGCTGAGCCGGAGTCGGGTCGAACTCTTTTTTCTTTTCTGCCACTGAAAGGTAGGCGAAATTACAACGATTGCCATTGGCAGTGCCACCGTCAGCAAGTCTGTTGTTAGTTGGAAAACCACCAAAATATCTAAACGTGAGGCTCCTATTGCTTCATTGAGTCGTCAAATTATGGTCCATATTTATCCTTGGCTCTTAAGAGACCTTATCAAGCAATTCGATTAAAGCACACACAGACTCTCTCTCTAGCCCAGCCAAGCTCTTTGAGCTTATCACTCAGGCCCGTAGGTCACATCAGTGGAGTATGCTCACCGATCTCGCTCACTCTCATTTCCATAAGCCACAGGTGCTTTTTCCCTCATGCATGTAATTATTTTTTGTTATCATTTTAGTTTCTTGTACATGCATTTGCATTTTATAATACATACACTTCGAGGATTTTGTTTCAAGGGTGAGAGAAACCTAGTGTAGATTGGCCTATTTATTTTTTATTTATTCCCTTAACATTTAAAACTTTATTTCTTCCCACTTGCATGCTCTTGTTAAATTTTTTTCTGGGAAATTGTTGGAAATATGGGAATAGTGGGGATTTATAGGAGGAATGAGATGTAGGCTTGTGCTTGTACTTTAATAAAGATTTATCGTTATTGTTATTTGGTTATTTGCACTTTTGAATTGGGTTTTAGTTTGTAAGTTAGTGTTCAGGTGGTTGGTGATGGTGTGGAACTGTTTTTGTATGTTTCCTTTGTCGTTGAATCAAGAAATGGTGTTACTTAGATGGACAAAGCTTGATTATTTTTAATTGGGTATTGACTTGATTTGAGCTTAAGTTTTTGAATTGATTGATAGAGCAAGCCAAGCCGAGAGTATGGTTCAAGCTTTATGGTTAAATTTTAGCAAGCTACACTTGAAGGTTTTTTATTCAACATATATGAGCAAGCTTGCATCAAGCTCAAGCAGAGTTTGAATATCTCACTAATCTTGTCAAGTTTGATAACTTAATATTGTTTGGCTTGGTTTGGCTAAGATTAGAGCCCTAATCATTGTCAACAAATAACACTATGATGGAAGTACTTACCCAAAAAAAAAAAAAACCTCGAAGTATAGATGTGACCAGTTGTCAAAATGGGATAAGGCAATGAGTGCAATCGTTGGTTAGTCATACTTAGCAAAAAAATATCGGACTAAAATCCTCTTGAATTGATATTATTGGCCTCATACCAAGGTTAATGATTCAATTATGTATGTGATCAGATCCGCTAAAATATGATTAACTTAGACCAGTATGCATGACATACTGATATTCTTAAAAGTCAACAAAATAAAAGCATATTGTATAGATCTTTTTTTCATTATAGTAAATATTTAAACATTATCCTCTGTCAATCTTGGCAAGAGTATGTCCTTTGTTTATGTTTTTTTTTTTTTTTTTTTTTTTTTGATAGGGAAATAAGATGGTATTAATAACCAAACAAAGAGTACAACAACAAAGAGAGTTCAGATACAAGCCAGACAACATAGAGAGTTCAGATACATAATGTCAATTCTTTTGCTCAAAGATCTTAAGAATATATTGGAACTCTTAAAAAAAATCCCTATTATGGGCCAAGGTTAGAAGTGGAATCTATAGGGATATTAATAGTTCTTAGACGTGAGCCAAGTAGTCTAGTCAAGCAATTCTATAACTCAGCCGTGCACTTTGAAACCCAATCAATAGCCAATGAAACCATCCCAGCAAGAAGACAACTAAGCCACTGCACCCAATTCAACCTTGCATTGCCTACGATAATATGTGCAATCTCAATAAAAGCCACCTGCAGTATGAGAATAACACCAACAGAAACCCAAAACAATGGGTTCCGATGAATGCTCTTAAACACATTCTTCTTCTCCAATTCCCTTGCATTTACTTGGTTAAATACTTGGCAGAGAACAAAACTATTAAAGATAATGGTTTTACTATTTTTATTGCTAATACCCGGGATAGTTTGCCCTTTGAATTGGAATGCCACTGAGATGGTAACTTGATAGAGAGCTTGAGAGACAATGTTTCTCCACATGGCCTTGGTGATAAGTTGTTTAGTTTGTTTCAATGGCAGCTTTTTCATCAGTTCCTCTGTTGGTGGCTCGGTCAATAATCCAATGCCACCAAGAAGTGACACAACAAAGTTTGCCCATAGCAATTGGATAGGCGTAATTGTAGAATATCCGCAAGACATTGCTGTGATAGAGGTTATCAACAGCCCTGCTATATTCATGGTGAGCTCCAGTTGGATATACTTCTGAATATTCTCAAAAGTACATCTTCCAAACCTTGAAATCGTGACCAAGAATCTGAGATTTCCATCACCAATGATGATGCCAGAACTTGCTGTAGCCATATCAGTGCTATAATTCCTCATAGTAATCCCCACATCAGCTTCTTTTAGTGCTGGAATTGCATTTGTTTTAACTCCCACCATTGCTACTATATGGCCTTTATCCTTCAAACATTTCACTAAAGTAAGCTGGTCAGATGGGATTGAGCTTCCTATCAAGATGATTTGATCAACTTTATTCATCCTGTCTTCATTGCAGAATTTCTGAAATTCTTCAAGCACCATTGCATTTGAGCAGGAAGGTAGTCCACAACTTAGAGCTATGGTTTCCAACATTGACACATTATCTTGTGAAACAAGAATGATGTTAAATCCGGCATTTTTCAAAGCTCCTATTTCCATTCCAACCGGCACCGAGTTTGGCAGACACCAATCTGCTGCTTCAATGCAAATACTTGTGACTGAAATCATGGTGAGGCAAGCAAAAGGTTCTTGAGCAAAATCCTGTTCAGAGTATTCAGACATCATCTTCTTATTCCAATAAGTGATGGCAAGTGTGATTACAAAAGGTATTCCTTCCATTACTCCAACCAGCAATGTAGCAAGTGAAGTCGTTAAGGTACTAATCTTCCCATTTGGTTTCATCACAATTTTCTCAATCGCATCCATTATCTCTTTGATTGCCTTTGGTTTCTCCTTGAGGTCCGGGGGGCTAGACTTAGTATCTTCCTTAAGAAGCATAAAACGGAGGAATAACACTACAAGGATGAGGATAGATATTGAAAGACCAAAAATTTGTGTGCCTTTGTTGACCTTGTCAATTTGCGCTGGTAATGGGGTCTTTTCGGGGACATGGGTAACCTGCTTCATCAAATCACCCAATCTAGTGTTCATGCCCACTGATGCAACTAGCATGCGACCCTCTCCATTAATCACCTTTGCACCATAGAACAAAAAAGGGTTCTTCTCATTGATGGTGGACTCTAAATCATCATCCAGTTTTAAGTATTCACCAATGAACAAACCATCAGCAGGGACGATACGGTTCCTCTCTAGGCATACTAGGTCACCAATCAAAACCTTGCCAATGAATACTTTGTGTAAACATCCCCCCCTAATAACATCAACCATCATTCTCTGCAATTCAAATGGTATATGCTTCCCTGACATCCTTTGGGAATGTTTAAGTCGACACTGATTACCTAGTGAATCAATGACCACAAGTATGATGATGGCAAGAATTATGATGACCCCTTCATACCAACCAGTTCTCAGGCCTTCCTCCTTGACACCAAAGCCAAGTGACAGCGCCGCGCACACAAAGAGAAGCAAAACGGTGTAATTATTGAATGATTTTGGGAGAAATTGAAGGAAGCCTAGTGCACTAGTTTGTGTTGTGGACAGTGTGCAAGCTATGCATTGAGAGCGCCAATTGATGATTCCCTTCTTTAAATCAGTACCCAAAGCCTCTGCAATTCCTTCGATGCCTCCAAACTTGTGTATGGAATCCAAATCTTTCTCCTTCACCATCTTGGCAATGATTGCTTGCTGGAGTTGTACTTCTGCATCTCTGATACAGATGTCATTCTCACCATCCCAATTTACACTTTCAGGTGATTCAGTTAAATTTTCCACAATATCCTGCTACATCAAATAGAAATAAATTAGTATTTTGGCTATTCTATTAAACTTGAATTCAGTTTTAGTTCTAAAGCAGAGTAATCCCATTTGGACCGACAGCGACAAGAGTGCTATTTGTTAAACTCATGGCAAAGATGAGATCATGAATAGAGGAAGAGGAAATTAAAATGATAGTATTGCACAGAATGATCATGTACATGGTGGGTGCATTGTATTTATACACACATAAAAGCAATAACAGAAGGGTAGTTAGCCTTGCACATTCACACTAGTTGATGTATAATTGTGCACAAGAAGTTGACATCACTTGATCACATCTGATATATGTTTAGGGTAATCTCTCTCACACACATCTTGTTACACAAAGGTACACACAATTCAAATTTCGAACTAAAATTGTATCTTTATGTCACAATTTCAATTCAAAAACAGAATTTTGTGTATTTGTGTGTCACTAACAATTACCCAATATTTATATGTTTTAAACTACACGTTGTATGAAGTGTCTGCCATATAGCTCTTCGCTATTCATTATACAACTTATAGATATCCATGGGAGAGAAAATAGAAGAAGAGCTTACTGCTTCTCTTGTATCATCATCGAAGCTGCTAAAAGCACTGTAGTAGGAAGTGCGTGATGAAAGTGATCTGAGGAAATGCAAGCTCAAAAAAAGCGTGCGCCAACGCTTTCTTGGAGGATTTCTGGGCGTTAGCAACGCAGTTTGCTGAGACTCAAGGTCAAGGCCAGAGATTGTTAACATTTCGGCTTCTCAAAACACAACTTTCTGCACTAACAAGGCCAATTAACAAATCAATAGATACACAAAATAACAGTTAATTAATTAGGAATTAAAGGAAAAGAACTTTGCATAATAGATAGATAGACATACTCGTACTAATGCAAGTAGAGAATCGAAAATGAAAGCTGTTTGTGAGAATTCAGATTGAGGTTTAATTGTTCCAAAAAACACAAATGCTTGAAGTTTGTTGTAGTTTGTGGTATTAGATTTATTTTCTTGTAATAACACGGTTTGCTTCTCTTTGACTATTGAGCAGATAACACGATTTTATTTCTTGTAAATGCTTGAAGTTTGTTGCAGTTTGTATTATTAGATTTTTCTTGTAAAAACACGGTTTTTCTTTTTTGATAAGAACACGGTTTGTTTTACTTTGCTTCTCTTTGTCTATTGACTCCTCGTAATTTCTATGGGTTTTTATGCGTCTTTTTTTTTTTTTTTTAGTAAGGATAAATCTCTATTAGAAGCATTCGCATTGACCATTGTAAATGGTATATTTAATGAAAGTTTGGCATCAAAGCACAAAACAAATCCATTATCCGGTATTGTACTGGTAAAAAGTTTTATAATAGTGCTACTGCATGTACAAGTTACTGTTCACCTATTGTATAATTTTTTTTTTTTTTTAATTGGGTAGTATATATTATTTTATTGAGACTTCAAGGGATGGCAGATCAGACTTCAACGGGTGGTGGACGGGTCGGTCGACGTCAAAGATCTGAGAAAACGGCGAGAAAAGGTGAGAAAAACCCAGACCGGCGAAAATCTCATCGGAATCTATGAGATTTCGCCAGATCCGGCGGTAATCTCACCGAATTCGATGAGCTTTCGCTAGATCCTGTCGTCGGATCTACGTGAAATAGCGCCTGAATCCGGGTTTTCATTGCCGGCATCTGGAATTTCTTCCCCGGAATCTGGGATTTTCGCCGGATTATGGGTTTTTCGCCGGTCGATTCGGGTTTTTCGGTTTTTGGGGGAGAGAAACCGAAACCGAAACCGACTCGCCGGAGTCGGTTTCTCGTGGAGAAAATCGGCCGCCGACCGCCGGAGAAGGTCGGGTCGGCCGGTTTCGGATCTGTTCCGGTCGGGTTTTCGGGTGGGTCGGGTCACCGGATATATTTGGACAGCCCTCGCAAAAACACATATCCAAGAAAAGAAGAATCAAAGGATGTTTGAATACAGAATCTGAGAACCCGAACCAATTAACTGTAAATTTAAAATAGGAGGGGTCAAATTGACCAATACCGAAATATAGAGACCAAAATTGAATATAACTTCAAAATATAAGGATTAAAATGGTATTTTCCTAAAAAAAACAAACCAACATAAAATGTTGTTAGTTATTAGCAAAAACACATAGAGAAGAATCAAAGGATGTTTGGACACAGAATACTGACCTGAAGCTTTTCTACGTATCTGAGAATCCGAAGCAAGGAAAGACTGGAAAAGGGAGAGAGAGAGAGAGAGAGAAATGGTGTGTTTGCCGGAAAGAAAGCAAGCAAGTGAGCAGATCAAAGGATGCGAAAGAGACTAAACGAGAAGGCGGTGAGAAAACGAAAAGGCGCAACCCTATATGTATAGCAAAAATTATTATATACACAGTTCCCAATAACCTTCCAATCAGTAATCTCCAGCATATTTTTTAATCCACAATTCTTTTCTCTCGACCTCTTTTTAGTCAAATCAATACATACACTCTATCTTCATTTGTCAAAAAAATCAATGCATACACCGCGTGTCCTCTCTCTTCGTTGCATACTTGCTTCTTTTTTCTTTTTTTTTTCTTTTTTTTTTTTGCGAGAGCATCTTTATACAACTTTTATGCTAGGTGGTGTTACATTTTGTGACTCTTTTGGTATATTTTATGCATTTAGGTTTGTCAATTTAATTTCCTGATTTTTTTTTTTTTTAAATTTGAGACTTTCAAAAATAACAAAACAACATCATTTTTGGGACACTTACCGAAGCAGTTCAAGGGGACAATATGACCATATTGAATCAAAATCAAAATTATAGGATTAAAATGAATAAAAGTTTCTTTGAGTTTTGCAGTTTCTAGTGACTTATTTATATAGTATTTATTAAAAAATATAATTTTTAATAAAATTTATGTTAAATGTGCAATGAATGGTTAAAAGTAACTCATTTTTCAAAAATCTAAAGTTTATATTATTTGAAAAATAAATAAATAAGCAAACTAAACCAAAAATCAAAATGCAAATAAACTTTTTTCCAAATGCACACTTAAATCAAAATTTATCCAAAATTTAATCTAATCTTTTTTTTTTCCTTCATAAAATTAAAAGAACATAATCCCCAAAACTTTCAGAAAGCCTAATACCCATTTAGAGCTAGAACTCAGCTCATGAGGCCCAAAATCCATTTCCTCTAGTAATTTACACTAGCAGTAGCAGAGGAGAAGTCTTCAAGTCCCAGTAGCAGAGCACACTCAGTAATTCTGACAGATAGTGTCTGTGACTCTCAAGCAAACAAAAAAAATGTCAAAAACAGAGACATCACATCACAGCATCGGTGAAGCCAGGGTACCAGTACTGAGTACCCAGTCTTAGATCGGGACCCTCCGTTCACCAGAGTCGTCAGAAACTTCAATTTCAATACAATGTTATTTGTGAAGTTGTTAGCAGTAAGTAAAATGAAATGCGAACGGTAAACTTATAAAAGCACCTGCTAATAAAGGATTGCTACGTAAAATTTGTTGTAAAATATTTTTAACAAAATTATGAGAAGGTTTATAAACAAAAAATATATATATATAACAAATTTGACATTTATTGATGAAAATTATTTATAATATGTAAAAATATAATTTTAATGGTTACGTATCAACGCCAATGTTGACATTTTCACTACCAACGCGGTTTTAACTTTACTCATAGTATGCATACCAAATGTTCAATTATCTGAGGGTCGGCAAATATTTTAGAAGGAAAGAAATCCATTCTTTTACACAAAAGTGTTCACGTAATTGGGATATGACTAGTCCTGCCACTCTGCACACGTTGTATGTGGCTTCAGTTTCTAGAAGCAGTGTTTAATGCAACAGCGCCAAGCATCAACATCCGGGGAATTTCCAAGAATCTACCTGTTGGTGAGGATATTGCACACACAGGGACGGAGCCACGGTGGCAGATTTCGAATCTAAGGGATGCTTAACGTAAACTTATGGAATTTTATTATCTTTATATATTAGGCGGATTTAAAAAGTTAGTTATTATTTTTTTTTGTTAAAAATATTTTTAAATTAATTAATTAATAAATTAAAAAAATAGAGTTAAAATAGTAAATTGGCAAAAAAAAGTTAATTATCGTTTTTCTTACTGTCAAAAATACCACTACCTAAAACTTAAAATTGGGTTAAAGTAGTAAATTGACAAAAATAATAAATTCCTACTTCTAGGTTAAAATGCTTTTTTGCTTTTAATAAACTCCTACTTTTACGTTGATTGAAATTCTTACATCTACCCACTAACTCCTTACAAAATATGTGCACTCTTTTGTTAATTTTAAACTCCTCCAATCTACAAAACTCATCCCATGTATTCATCAAACCCTTAGATTAATAAATGCAAAATTATTAATGTTTACCTAAAAAATAAAAGAGCCTTTGAGCATGCGCTTGAGTGCGTGCTCAGAGGCTAGTGTTCATTAACATCATAATCTCATATTTGCAAATGCAATTCAAAATCACACTGTAATATATAAACTAATACCAATTTCATCGTTAGTGATTTTTCAAGATTTTATTTTAGGATTTTCAAAAATTAGGACATCAACACTAAAGGTTACCAACACTAAATCATCATTATTATATGAATTATTTATATAACTTTTCTTTAAATAATGCTAGGGACACCCAAATCCACAACATTCCCCATGAAACTAATCCCAAACATAAACCCAAATAAACATGCCCACAGACCATAACAAATTTAATGTTAATAATTTATTGATAATAAAGTCACAACAATATTAATATTAACAATTCATTACAAAGTTTCTCAAAAAAAAAAAAAATCATTACAAGGCATTAAATAAACAACTTTTCTATTGACCTAAGACCACAAAAGTCAAACAAACAACCGATTTTTTTTTCTATTCCTTTTTTCCTCTTCTTATTAGTCTCTACAACACTACCCAATACTCTAACGATAGCCACAAGTTTGTTCTTACTAAAAACATTTTCTTTTCTTTTTTGGTCTAAATATTAGAGACCACACCTTTATACTTAATATTGAGAAATATCAGTTACTACACGCATCACTACTAGTTCTATATTTTGTCACTGCATACAAGCAAAGAGAGAAGCAAGAGTTGGGAGACGGAGACTAGGTTTCATAAAATTAAAAAAAAAGGGGGCAAAATAGCTAGAATCTCTTCCTCACACAACACATTGCAGAGAGAGGAGTGTGGTTTGTTTTTTCTGGTTTTAAGGTTTTGTCTAAAGGTTTTTCAATTATTCTTGGGGCAATTGGGCAAAAAGGAAGGCTTGTCGATTTTTTTTTTTTTTTGGTTTCATGGGGTAATTTGTAAATATTTTGGAGGGGAGCTAAGTGTATATATTTTGGAGTCAAATATTAAACTTGTGTCTATATATATGCATAAATCAAATTTCCAAAAAAGTTGGGGGGGGGGGGGGGTCATTGCCCCCCAATGCCAAAGCATAGCTCTGTCCCAATGCATACATGATCAAGCTGTCATCTACTTATGAGGAAGAATTATCTCATACATTATACACCTATGCATGCGTAGGATTTTTAGTGCTAACTTTAGTTGGTCTGAATATAAAAGGCTCTCAACAGGATAAATTATTGTGTAAAATTTAGATACAATACCGTAGTTACAGTTCATTAAATTTAAGCATATAACTACATTATATTGAATTATTCTTGGAAACGATAACATCGTGCTTTATTGAATATTACAATCATGTTCGTTTGGAAAAGATTATTTTTGCTAACTTATTTTACTATTCAGCTTATTTTTGCTACTATTCATGAGTCTCACTATACTTTTTAATACTATTTATTGGTCGCACTGTATTATTTCAGCTAACTTTTATCTTTATTTACAGTACTTTTAGCAAAAAGTTTTTAATTTCACCAAAATAAACGGATTCTAAATGGATATAATAAAATTTTGGCTTAAAAATCATGGTTGTGCTAAACCGTTAGGTTGCAAATTTCTTTTTTTCTAAAAATAGAAACAAGAGTTTAGTTGTTCCTATTAATAATGAGACCTACTAAGAAGTACATGGTGATTTTTAATTGGTTTTATTTTTTAATGCATCACTTGAATTTTGTAATATGATATGGCCATATATGATTGGACAGAGAACTAGATATGTAACATTTTTCAAGGAAATTCATGGTATACTTCTATTAATTTTTTTCTTTAAGAGAAAAAAAAAAATGAGAGAGGAGAGGAGAATAAGGTAACCTAAACAAAACAGTTATTGGAGAAAAGAGCTTTATAATAAGTAGACGACAATGTACAACATTGCTAAACAGCTTCGTGGAAATCTCGAAGAAATGAGAAAGAAATTAATCAAAATTTTTACCGAGTTTTTGAAAGCAGTTTCGTCGAAATCTCGAAGGAATGAGAAAGAAATTATAATGCGAGGCTAAAAGAAAACTTAACCGCGTTATCCATCTTTAGATTTTTATTCTTCATATCATCTTGACTGAATTTGAGTTGAAAAAAAAAATCATTAATCGCCATACCTGATGACATGCAATTAATAAAAATCTTAGTCTCCCGACTGACTCTGAGGACGGCCGTGTACGGTGAAAAAGAATCATGATATGGACTTATAACGGCGGAAACGTCGACCCCGTTGTCACTGAGGGAGATCCACAAAAACAAATATGGTATTATTATTTCATCAAACTATAATTAATTTATCAAATATGTCACATGAGTGAGCAGAAGGTGAAGGACAATCTCAGAGGACGCGAATGACAGTCTTAAGAAACTAATTTAAATTTTCATTATTTCATTCAGAAAAAGAAAAATAATGATAAATGACAAGTTATGATTGAGATAAAATAAAGTAGCACACTAAAAATGGGATAGGATATTTTTAAAATTTTCAATGTCTTGCATGCCCCGACCTAGACCAGTCACATCTTAATGATCAAGTGGACTCTTTAGTCTTTGACAGCTAGATCGAGATGATATAAAACTGACTAATAAATAATCACTAGTTAGAGGTGCTTTCTTAAATAATAATAAAAAAAAAGATTTTGTTAATGTGGGGCTTTATAATTAATTATTTTTAAAAAAAATTCAAAAATGAAAAATATATTAACAGCCTTTTCAATTCTTGAGAAAATATTTTTAAAAATAAATGTCTTAAAGTGTGTTCTAAAGGCACACGTTAACCAAACTTAGAAAAAAAGAGTGAAAGGACCTCTAATCGATAACACCACCGTTGATTTAAAAAAGGGAAATACAAAAAATAAAAAATGCAAGGAGAATTCAGCAAAAGAATAATAATAATAATAATAATAATAATAAAAGGCTAGACATTGAAAGGAAAAAAAAAAAAAAAAAGAACACAGTGTGACATGTGAACGTAACTCAATGCATAGAAAATATGCAGTCACTAGTTAGATACACTGAAAAGGGAGCTGCAAGATCATCTTCAGCAGCTTCTTTAAATTTTTGTACTGTTTAGAAGATGAACAATGAATTTTACCTTTTAACTATCTACTTTTCCAAATATACTTTTTAATAGATTTTCTATTTCATTTAAATATTATTTCTTCATTTATTTTTTATTCTTTTTTTATCATCATTTATTCTTCCTATATTCATTCCCAACAATTATATTTTTCAATAAAAAGTATTATATTCACAACATTTTTCGCAATACTTTTACAACAAAATTTATATAAAAAGTTGTTACTAGTTCTAATTTGAACCTATTACCGAAATTATTTTTTTACTCACCAATATTAACTAATTACAATCTGTTACTTAAAATTTATTGTGAAAATATTGTGGTGACATTTCTCAATTAGGATTTTTTTTTTTATATTATTTCTCATTTCTCTCATTTCATTTCATCCATACGTTTTTTTTCCTTGTTTTTTCTCCTCCACACACATTTTCCTATCTCTATCCGCCCCTCACCCACCTCTTTTATTTTCTTTCTCCCTCGTTCAAGAACATTCTAGCTCTTCTCTCTTTTTTTTCTCCAGCTCTCTCGCTTTTTTTTTTTTTTTTTTACTTGATTCCAGAACATTCATCCCCAACGCAGTCCAAATGGGTCATCTTCGTCCCAAAGCAGTTGGCCTAGCCTGGAGCCGTCACTCATCTTCATCCCCAACATAGTCCAAATGGGTCAAATGACTTCTGTCTTCTTCTTCTTCTTCTTTTTTATTGTTATGATTTGATTAATTTTAAAATTGTGTTTTTGAGTTTGTATTCTGATTATGCATAAGTTTAGAGATTTTGAGAGACAGATTGTTGTGTTTATAGCCGTTGTGTTTAAGTATAAAAATTCATTTGGAGTTGCTACAGTGTTCTCTATATCTAGAGAAGCACTATAGCAACTTCAAAAAAAAAATTGGAAAAGCTGTGTGTTTAGAGAAGCTGTTGGAGGGTGAATAGTAGATGAACAGTAGCATTATATCTCCAAAAAATAGAGATAGAGCATCTGTTGGAGATGCTCTAAATCTGGTATATGACTGGCATGGTGTTTTCTATTCCGTTTTCTCTCTAATTTGGGTAAAACATTTTGATAGGTCCGAATAGAAAATACTCAAACCCCACTAAACGACCATCAAAAGTGTTTTCTCTCCCATTTTCTTTCATTTTTTTTCCATTCTTCTTAAAATCCACCCAACCAAACATACCCTTAAATGAGAAAATTAAGATAAAATTTCTACTTGAAGAAGTATAAGTATATAACTTTATACATAAAAAAACGTATGTCATACAAAGTTAATCTCATTCATATAAGAATTTTTTTCACACACAAAATTATGGTAGCTATTTAATATATAAATATCTATTTTACTATAATAGTTTCTTAGTACTTATTTACTAAAGACAATACTCACTCACTAAAAACTTTTAAGAATGTTAATGAATATCATCATCTTTCAATAATAAGCAACTGATTTTTACTAAGACATGTTACAATATTTAAATTTTTTTAATTAATGATGTCATATGCTACAATTGAAACTCTTCATCAAATACCTTTAACCATACACAATGAAAAAATTGTCATTCATACTTTCTTCTTTATCATTCTACATGAGTCTAGGTGCAATATTTAGTTCATTTAGTTTTTAATGAACACCCATTTTAGGAAAGAAAAAAAATTACAAAAAAAGGCATGTGTCATCGAATTTTCCACTAAATAAATTATAAGTTTCGAATATTTAAATTTAGAAAATCAATGTTCTCTAGGTAATAAATAAAACACCTTATATCATCATTCCAACTTTCTAAGCATTACTACCATCTAAAACTTAAAGTACTTGAAGAAAGTTTTTGGGATATTAAAATATTGTAGAGGTATTTTAAACATTACACAATGGAATATTTTTAAAATCATAAGCTTCGTTAGGGTTTAACTGAGAGAACAACAATATGACATATTTGCTATTTTTCAAAATATTAAGAGAACAATTGCTTGATTTTAAAATTTAAAGAAGAATTGTGGACTATCCTAAACATAAAGGATGAAAAGTTTTTTTATCCTAAGTTTTTTATTTTTTCTTGTGTAAAACTATGTGTTTTTACTTAAAATGATGCATAAAGATAAAAATACAATAAAATATACAAAAAGCCAACCTAAGAAAATTATATGTGAAACAGTAAATTTTGGCTCAACAGAATGGTACAACATTACCGCTTATGATTTGTTATGAAAATATTGTAGATGTAGCACTTCTTTTTTCATAATACCTTTATTTTTAGTTGTTGTTAGTTCTAGCATGATATTTTATTTTGACCTATTAAGAATTAAACTTCAACAATTGTGAAAATATTGTGACAATTTGTTGTGTTAACTAATTGCTCTATATATAAAAAAATATATTTTAAAAAGAGGTGACTGGGTGATATTACCCGGGAAAAAGAAAAAAAGAAGGCTAGTGAACAATGCAATTGAATAAACCAAAAAGTAAACTATAGCTACTACTATAGCTTTACAATTCATACTTTTGTAATGAAAGTGTTGTGAAAATATTGTGAATGTAGTATTTCTTTTTTCACAATACCTTTATTTTTAGTTTTGGTTGGTTCTAGTATGATATTTTATTTATAAGGAATTAACATCCCAACAATTATGAAAATATTGTGACAATTTGTTGTATTAACTAACAGCTCTATATTTTAAAAAATAAATTAAAAAAAAGAGTTGACCGGACTATATTACCGGGAAAAAGGAAAAAAAAAAAAAAAGAAGAAGAAAGAAAGAAAGAAAGAGGCCAGCAAAATAGTGCAAACATTGAACAAACCAAACTCCTATGGCTATTTATTGTAGCAATAACGCATTGGCTCTAAGGCTGTCCAAACCCATCCGAAGACTCGACCCATCCGAAGAAACTGACCGAATCTGATCTGATGCCGGCTAATCTGACTACTCCAGAAGTCAGTAGCGAGTCTTCGATCACCACTAGAAATCGAATGCAGCAGGTCGATTTTGGTTTCCCTCCCCCAAAACCTAAATTGACCAACAATAACACAAATTCTAGCAAAAAACCCATATTTCAGAGAAAATTTTCCAAATCCTCGCGAAAAAATCCAGATTCCAGCGATATTTCACATAGATTCTGTGAGATTTTGACCGGATCTAGCAAAATCTCATCGAATCTGGTGAGATTTCCATCAAATCTGGCGAAATCTCATAGAATCCAATAAGATTTTCTCTGGATCTGGGTTTTTCTCGCTATTTTCTTGCTATTTTCTCAGATATATGACATTGACCGACATGTTCGCCACCTGTTGAAAGTCTTATCCACCCGACTGGACTACTCCGACAATCGGTAGCGAGTGAGATTTTCTACCACCCGATTCTGTTTGGTCAGTTTTGGGTTGGGCACAAACCTAACCAGTGAAACAACCCTAATTGGCTCTTTTTATATATAGATATAGGTAAGAGCTCATGAATAGTAGATGGGATGGAAATGATTTTGATTCATACACCCGCCAAAATATATCAATGTCAACGAAGTTAAGGAGGAAAATTTTATAATAAAAAAAATGTTGGTGGCATTAAGTTTTATTTTACAACTTTTTTTATAATTTAATTGTAAATTTTAATCAGAGTAATACCACTTTTTCATATACTTATCACGAACAAAAGCTTTCATATTAAGTTACTTTATAAATTGAAAAAAAAAAAAAAAACTTTGCAGCAAAATACAATTAAGACATGATTTTTATTCACTTATTACTAACAATAGTAGCTTGTAACCCATGCATATACATAGATAAATTTAAAAATAAACACATTTTGTAAAATATACACAATTAATCGAATTATTAGAAAAAATAAATGTAATTAGACGCGTGATAAAATTCCTTTCTTAAGTTTAGCACTACTACTTATGATCATTTTTATTCTAAATTTTAATAAGATAAAACATGTGGTAATTTTTGTTGAATAGATATATGATTGATTTTTTATTTATTTATTCATAATTTATTAATATTAGACTTTTAGTATTTTGCACTCATTAACTAACTTAGTACACTAGAAAATTAAACTTTACATAGAGATATAATTTAGTTATGTTATCTCAAACTAAAACAAATAAAATTCATTTCGATAGGGTTCTGATCTTCACTATATGCATAAACCTAAAATTTGGAAGCATCAAAATTCAAAATGTAAATATTGGCTTAAGAGGATTCATATGCAAATATAATAGTGGTTGTGAACAATTGAAAAAACTAACCATTATTTCAAACATCAATAAGTTGTGTTAACATAAATAAAATACCCTTCATAACTTAATTTACGCTAAGTTCTTCTCAAAATTCATTTGAACTAGATAATTTCATAATTAAAAACAAAATATCATAAAATTTGCATTCCATCATAGTTCAATCATCCTAAAACACATCAAGATATAGCAAAAATGCATTTACACTTTTATAGTACATGTAAGGTAGTTAACTAATCTCTCAGCAAAAAAAAAAAAGATAGTTGACTAATAATTACTAACCAACATTAAGTTATACTTTCACATTCAAAGTTAAAAACCTTCACTCTAAATGATCATCTAATAACAAAATCTGACAATCATAATTCATAAAAATTAAACAGATAAACCCTTTACACTCCATTTGGAAGGTGGAAAAGTAATGGAATAAAATAAATTATTTTGGAATGTTCCTTCCATTTCCTTATTTGGGAGTTTTGATGGAATTAATAAAATGGATAAGAGGAAACACTCATTCATCTCTATTCCCTCAAATTCTCAAATTTTTATTCCCAAAAAATTAGAGGAATCAAAGGAAATAAAATTATTATGATCTGATTGTTTCAACAATGATGTTTCCTAGAAAATGAGTCATCTTCCAAGAAGCACTTTCTATAAAACTATCTCATTTTTCAATATTTGATAGCAACTTCAAATAAGTTGAAAAACAACCTTCTAACTTCTCTTATTTAGCTTGCTGTGAAATAGAGTTGTTTTCCAAAAAAATTTAATAGAAAACAATCTCTAAAAATAAGCCATACTTTTTATGTTGACCAAAGATAGTTTTCCTTTGACTTATCTTTTTCTATGCTACCAAACACTGAAAAATAAGGAAAACTATCTTTACGCAAGGTTTTCTAACGAAACAAACAGAGCATTAATGAAGGTTTCACTGAAACTCTTAAAATATCCCTATATATTCAACCATTTATTTTAAAACAGAGATCTAATAATAATACTATCATAAAATGATTGTATTCATTTTTGTTTATGTTACTCCCAAACAATGTAACTTACTTTCCATTCTTTTATTTAAAAACATCCGAACAATATTACCTAACTTTATTTCTATTCATTTCTTTTCCATTCCTTTCCCTTAAATACATTTCATTCTAATTTATTTCATTCATTTTCATTCGTTTTTTATTTACTCATTCTATTCCATTCCTTTATGAACTCCCAACCAAAGTGTTAGACAAAGCAACAAATCAACTCTCTATTCCAGATTATAAAAAAAAAAAAAAAAACCAACAAATCACAAGTCCAATCTAAAAAAAATAAAAATACAAATAAAAACCTAAGACAATTACAAAATAAAAATTCCTAGCAAAAACAAATCCAAGAGATTTTTTACCCAATTTCTCTCTCTCAATGGAGAGCTTTCTACCTCTCTTAACCCTTATTTCTTCTTCTAAGGCTCCACTTTGCCACCGAATCATCACCTCCCACTGATCGCTCCATCTACATACCAATTTGTGTTACCATTTACCAGCAGCTTGGGTCCACTAGTATCTTTCCACCTCACTAGCCTAATCCATCACAACACTTGCATATGAGTCGAAATCGGCTATGGTATGACCTCATGGATCTCTCTATCCTCTTATATATCTCTTCTTTATCTACGATGTGTTCTTGGCCTTTTCTCTTTAATAACTTAGTTGTGATTCTTGTTTTTTATTTTTGAAAATAAGATGGTAGAAATTAATTGATTTGTAGTGTTTGTACAATGTACTTATGTATGAAGTAAAAAATTGTGAAAGAAAGTGTAAAATGGCTCCCCACCAAATACAATACAAACCCACTAGACGCTTATCATGCATGTGTATCGGATAATGAACGTGTTTAAACAAAAATGTTAGGACATATGTGATTAGATGTTAGAAACATATGTCAACATGCTATGTATTGGCTAATCCTTCGACAAAATGCATTTTACTTGTAACTGGGTAAATTTAGGATGTATTTAATGCTTCAAGAAACAAGATTTCATGTTCAAGTGCTAAAACCATGCAAATCTATCCAAGAAACAAGTGAAGAAATGTTATTCATTAAAGCTCGACAGTTAGCATCTATCGAGATTTAAAAGAGCTGTTTCAGCCCGAGACTCGACAGCTGCACGATAGCTAGGGTATCTGTCAAGGTTTATACAATTCATATTTTTAGTTCTGATTTTGATCCAATCCATGATTATGTGTTTGGGCTTTCTTTTCTCACAACCCTAAATATATATAAGGATTATTTTAAGGGTCGTATCAGGTTGCACAGCTAAGAGCACAATTGCACAAGAGCATAATTCCTCAAGTGTGACTGGAAACCTTGTTTTCCCTAGTTCTTAAGAAGCTGCTGTTTGTACATCGTAGGATTTTGTGACCAAGCAACTTCGTGATCTTTGAGTGTTGAAGAACAGAAGAACTTTGCAGCCAACATCCTTCTTAAGTTGGTAATCAAGTCGCATACTGGGATCTGCACATCTTTTGGTTAGTCATGTACTGGGAGCTGTGCAATAAAATGAGAGATTGTCACTACAGAATAAGTCCAATTGGGTATTGAGGTAAGGGTTCAACCGTATGTTGGTATAAGGTACTGTGATTCCTTTACTTATAACTGCTTGTTTTAATAATAGTGGATTTTCAGAAGTTATGACCTTAAAATCACCCAGTGGAGTTTTTGCTGTATAGGTTTTCCCCATTCGTAAACAAATCACCATATCAAATTTAATTTCCATTGCATTTAGTTATTTAGTGATTTGTTTGTGCTGCCACGCTCATTGCATGTAATTGAACCTAATTAATTCACTTGGTTAATTAATCATAAGGGGTCAATACATTTTTGGCCTATCAAAAACAATATCATCAATTACTGTTACGTGACCTCTTTCATTTTTATGTATCTCACAATAGATTTCTATCTCTCACCATTTTTTTGTCTTAATATTCATGCATGATGTTAATTAACCATAATTTTAGTTGTTTTTATTAATTTAGTGATTGACATGAGTTTGAACTTTGAACATCAAACAAAATTTTTTTCCAGCATCTTAAGTTTTTTGTTGTTTTTTTCCCCCCTTGATGTGTTTTGTCCTGATCATTATTTCAATGATGATGATGATAATAATTCTCAGAATGTTGTGTTGCATCTCCAAGAAAATACTATATCCATAATATTTTCATTATACTTTCATAACAAATCCTAAGTGATATATTGTTATTGGTGGGCAAAAAAGTCATTTCAGTAGAGGGTTCAAATTAGAAACCAATAACTACTTACTATTTAGAAAGTGTTGTTAAAATGTGTTGTGAGCTTAGCATCACTCTGCATCTCCTTATATTGATAAAAACCAAAGAATTGTTATTTCCAAGAAATAGGGGGGGATTAAAAATCTTATATGATATGAAAATCAATGATATAATTTATCGATGAGATTTTCAAAATATAAACTCTAAAACAAGTTATTGGGTGGTGTAATATTACTTGATAAGGATCTCATTTATTATCCTTATTTATAACATTCTATACCTATCTCTAATCCCAAAAATAACCATCGCACACCCTTGATGCGATGGTCACTCCACAAGTATAAGTGTTTGTGAGATGTGAGAGGTAAGGGTCGGGATTCAAGTCTCCAGGAAAGAGTTTCACACACATATACACTTAGATTAGGATAAGGTAAAAATTCTATCTTGTTTAAAAAAAAAATTCCAAAAATAGGTCTATTTTTCTCTTTGCTCTTTCTTTCTCATCCACTACACGTTTCTCTCTCCTCCATTGCTCTTCCACCTCCATTTTCATAATATTCCACCTCCACAACCACATAGAATCTGATGAATAAAGTTCTACTTAAAATTGTAAGATTAACACGTAAGGGTAGGGCATTAGGCATAGGTGTTTGAACTTGTTTTCTTTTTCTTTCTTCAACCTTCACCGACCTTTGATCTTAAGGATGACAAAAAACAAAGATAACCACCCCAAGCCAAAGTTAGGCTGGTCAAATGGATTTAAAAAATGATGAAACCTCCTATATATGCATGAAATTAGAATATTAAATTCGAAACATGCATTCATCCAAATATCATCACATGCTTCATTAGTATTTTTTGTCAATATAATAAAGGAATAAGTGTTTTTTTTTTTTTTTTTTAAGAGAGTTTCAACCTATGGCGTCCGCTTCTGATAATAGCTCTTTATTATCATACTAAGACACCAATCAGTTTTTGGTGTAGGCGGGAATTGAACCCCAGATCTCTTATACAACCTTCAGAGACTTTACCAGTTGAGCTAACTGGAACCCACAATAAAGGAATAAGTGTTATCCAATATTTAGTCAATGTTTATAATTACTTATATCCAACTAAATGTTTAGAAAAGATTGTGGTTCCTACCATCCTTAATTAATTATACAAGTCTTGATTTAGTTATCAGACACGTATATCATTTTTAATGATTTCTGTTGGGAAAGATTTAAATCTCATCATCTTTTTCAATTAAATTGATAAATGAATCTATGTGGTTGTGGAGGTGGAACCTTATGAAAATGGAGGTGGAAGAGCAATGGAGGAGAGAGAAACGTATAGTGGATGAGAAAGAGAGAGTAGAGAGAAAAATATACCTATTTTTGGGATTAGAGATAGGTATGGAATGTTATAAATAAGGATAATATATTTTTTATATATATTTTGAATGTGTAAAACACATATTTCAATTTGACTTAACTTTATAATTTTAATCGATACTGAAATTGGTATACACATTTAAATGATGAAAGTAAATATTTTTAGTATTTATATTAAACATCAATATTTTAAACTTTTTATTATAATCTTTATTTCTCTTAACTATAAGGATTTTTCTATAATTTAAATTATTAGATATAATTGCTATGTATGTATGTATGTTAGATTTTAAATAAACAAAAATAAGTTCCTTCGTGGACACCCTAGTGGTAGGCTCAATAGACTTGAACGATGTACAATAAACCCAAATATTAAAATCAAATAATCCAATCCAATCGAATTTGTACAATTTGGGGTATTAAAATGCATAACACTTAATTAAATTAACCACAACATCTCATTCTTGAGAAAAAAGACTAGTCACATTCATACTATACCCTAAAATGACTAGTTCAATCACAATTGTAACTCCACATAATCGCTTGTAAGCCCAATATCTACCTAATAAACACCCAATGTAGCATTCAATACACGTCCACACAAAACACACTCAAACAATTCAATGTAATTCTGAAATTCACATCATTTGACATTATTACATGTATTTTAAATTTCTCAATGTACTTGTGTGTTCCTAATTTGTCTTATTGTTAATAACTTTCAATCAAGTAATAGAATTATCGATAGTAAAGATTATCGTTATTGTTATTTGGTTAGTTGCGCTTTTGAATTGGGTTTTAGTTTGTAATTCAGTGTCCAGGAGGTTGGTGATGGTGTGGAACTATTTTTGTATGTTTCCTTTGTCGTTGAATCAAGAGATGGTGTTTCTTAGGTGAACAAAACTTGATTATTATTGTTTTTGATCTTTGGCTTGATTTGAGATTGAGTTTAAATTGATGGATAGAGCAAGCCAAGCCGAGTGCAGTTCAAGCTTATAATCAAATTGTAGCAGGCTACGCTTGAATATTTTTATTCAAAATAATTGAGCAAGCTTGCATCAAGCTCAAGCAGAGTTTGAATATCTCATTAGTCTTGTCAAGTCAAGCTTACTCAAATGTTTGGCTTGGTTTGGCTAGGTTTGGCTAGATTAGAGCCCTAATCATTGTCAACTGATAACACCATAATTTGTTAGGGTCATATTTTCAATGTGCTTGGCTAATCCTTTGATAAAACATAATTTTCTTGTAAACTAGGTAAATCTAAGTTGGGTTTGATACATATCAAGTAGTTGTATTAAAGACATGAAAATTGATCCAAAAAACAAGTGCAGAAAAGCTATTTTACTAAAACTCAACAGATAGCTCGACAGAAAGCTGCTATCAAAATTTTAGAACAGCTCGACACCAGCTCGATCTATCAAGCTTTACGAATTCAAAAATTTCAGATCTGAATTTTGACCCATGTTAATGTATTTATTTAGAGTTTCTTTTCTCACAATCCTAAACATATAAAAAGCTTATTTAAAAAGCCGTTACATATAGATATAGAGACCAAGAGCTTATTTTCCTCTATGAGCAACTACTACGTTTATACGCCATAGGGTTATGTAAGCAAGTGTTTCCTGATCTTCATCATTTATGAAGTGAAAAACTTTAAAGCCAACAACAATCATTCAAGTTGTTGGAGTTAGTCACATGCTGGGATCTGTGCAAAAGGATTAGTCACAGATTGAAAATTTGTACATCAAAGAAAAGAAGACCACTACAAGATCAAGTCAAATTGGGTATTAGAGCGAAGGTTCAACTGTAGATTGGTATTTTGGGATCGACCAGGATAGTGGTAAGATTACTCATACTTGTAACCACTTGATTATTGATTAATGGATTCTTGAGAGTGGTGACCTTAAATTCACCTAGTGAAGTTTTTGTCCTGTGAAAGGTTTTCCCATTTGTTAACAAATTACCTTATCAATTTAATTTCTGCTGCATTTAGTTTATTTAGTGATTTGTTGGTGCATTCACGATCTACATGTAATTTGACCTAATTAATCAACTTGGGTAACTGAATTAATTAACCGGGGTCAAGCTATCTTAACCCGACAAAATGGAAGTACTTACCCAAAAAAAAGAAATAGAAAGTGTAAGGTTGAATTTATTCAACCATGTGTTAGCTTTATTTAGTGCCAAATTTGCTTGTAATTCGGCAATTAAATACCTTGTATTTAGGTGAAAATCATATAAAGGTTATGTGTATGAGAGTGTGAAGGATTCAAGTGTGCGTGCATTCAAGAGGATTCTCGCGACTGGAACTCTCAAGTGACTCACGACTGATGACTTCCCAAAATGCCACACGTGTGAAGCATGTAGGAAACTAAAGAGTCACGATAGTTGGAGCACTACAAGACAAAAAAAGGAGAGTTTGACCGGTCAGTTATTTTGCAACTAAAACTCGTAACTTGTCCCAGTTGCAAGTAAGTTGCCAAAACACCCTGTTTTGCAGAAAAATGACTTTTTACATTCCTCACTTACCCTTCTATAAATACCTTTATACCCACGAAATGTAGAGAGTTTCTAGAGAGAATTTTGAGAGAGAAATCCTAGAGAACAACAAGATTGACTCATCCACAATCTTAGAACTTTGATTCTTAAATTCCTTTACTCTTACCCTCTCTATTGACATACCCTTGAGAGGTTCATTAGTCAAATCTTTTCTTATCATACTCATATCAGTGAGGAGGTTATTTGGTGCTTGGGGAGTAGCTCAGAGAGGACCAATTCTTTTGGTTGATGCAATGGACTTATTGCGGGATCTAAAAAGCTAGAGAAGACACGGTTAGGCTTAACCTTGTTGGAGCAAAAAGTTTGGAGTTCTTAGGTGCATTGGGTAGATTAGGCTTGGAGGGTCTATTGCTATTCGTGTATCTCAACTTTATTCTCTAGTGAATCATTGTACCGCTTGGAGGGCAGTGGAGAGGTTTTTTGCCGAGTTCTTCAGTTTTCTCTTTGATAACACATGTCGGTGTTATCTTTGTATTTGCATCTCTCTAACATTTACTCTTGCCTTTTAATTGCTGTTGTGTTGTGATTAATTATGGTTTAGAATAGTTTGTTTATTTGGGTATTGCTTGTGCTTATCATTCTGCACATTTATTATTTGAGTATAAGCTTGTGTTGATAATTTTGAAATTGGGGGTCTAAACATTCAGTAATGTTTTATATACCAAGTGAACTTTCAGAAAGAAAACTTCAGATGTAAAATAGATGTGACAAGTTGTAAAAATAGGATAAAGCAATGGGTCTTGTTGTTAGATTGTCATACTTAGCAAAAAAGAATAGGATTAAAGTCCTCTTGAATTGATATTGTTGGCCAGGCCATTTTACTGTACCTCATTTTTTTTTGGAGGTACAGTACCCACCTAAATCTGAACCATTAATTTAATACTGTTTTGATCTTGACCCTTTCATTTAATTTTAATAGATATTGGTTATCGATTAAGCAGGTAATATATATAAAAAATAATAATAACGAATCAAATTTCTCTACGCTTTTCTCTCGTGTTTACGCTTTGTTTGATCTTCTTCTAGGTTTCTGCCTCTCTAACTTCTTCTCTTCCAATCCAACCACAAAAACCCAGTCATTTTAAGGGCATCATTGTCACTTCTTAAGTTACAAGGTCATTCCAATCGTTTTTTAGGTTTCATGGTCATTTAGGTCATTTTTAGTATCTAAGGGGGTTTCAATTATTTTTTAGTTTTAGAGGGTATTTCGGTCATTTTTTAGGTTTTAGGGTCATTTCGATCATTTTTTAGGTTTTAAGGATATCCAATAATTTTTTAGAGTTTCAGGGTTATTTTGGTAATTTTTAAGTGTTAAGATGTGTTTTGGTAATTTTAGTATATTTAAGGGTATTTTGAAAATTTTAGAGATATTAGGAGTATTTTTGTTATATATATTCATCAATTATTAGGTAATTCAGTGGGGTTGGGTTGGGTTGGCTATGGTCATATGTAATGTTGGTACAGCTTAATTTGACGATGGAACTGTTAAATGTGAGTAAAAAAAAAAACTATTGAATGTGAGAAAAGTATGGTCACATGTGATGATGGTATTGCCCACTGTAACAATGGAATTGTCAAATGTGAGGAAAAAAAAAATAAAGGAACCACTGAATATGACAAGAGTACAATCACATGTGATGTTGGTACTATACAATGTGATGATGGAATCGTCAAATGTGATTAAAAAAAAAAAAAAAAACTACCAAATGTGACAAAGTATTGTCAAATGTTATGTTGGTACTACTAAATGTAACAATGGAACCATCAAATGTGAGAAAAAAAAAATGAACAACCGAATGTGACAAGAGTATAATCAAATGTGATGTTAGTATTGCACAATTTGAAAATAGAAATCTCAAATGTGAGGAAAAAAAATAAAATTGTTAAATGTGACAAAAGTACTGTCAAATGTTATATTGGTACTGCCGAATGTAATAATAGAACTATCAAATGTGAGGAAAAAAAAACCGCCAAATGTGACAAAAGAACAGTCACATGTGATATTGAAACTGTACAATATGAGGATGGAACTATCAATGTAAGAAAAAAAATAAAGAAACCACCGAATGTAACAAAAGTACAATCATATGTGATGCTAATACTGCACAATGTGAGAATGGAACCGCCAAATATGAGAAAAAAAATAAGGGAACCATCAAATGTGACAAAAGTACTGTCAAATATGATATTAGATCTACACAATATGAGAATAGAACTGTCAAATGTGAGAAAAAATAAGGGAACCACCAAATGTGATGAAAAAACTGTCACATGTGATGTTAAAACTGCACAATACGAGGATGAAACTGTCAAATGTGGGGAAAAAAATATGGGAAAAAAAATATGGGAACTACTAAATGTGACAAAAGTACTATCAAATGTGATGTTAGAACTGCACAATATAAGTATGGAATGTCAAATGTGAGAAAAATAAATGAACCACCAAATGTGATAAAAGAACTGTTACATGTAATGCTGGAACTGCACAATGTGAAGATGAGACCATCAAATATGAAGATTTGGTAACCTGGTATAACAGGCTGCCTATTAGTAGGCACCATACCCCAAAAAAGAAAACTGGGAGTACAGTAGAATTGCCCTTATTGGCCTCATACCAAGGTTAATGGTTCAATCCTTTAAATGGTGATGCCCTCTAAAATGTGATTAACATAGATCAATATGCATGGTATTCTTAAAGGTTAACAAAATAAAAGCATATCATGTAGATTTTGTTTTCATTATGGTAAATATTTAATGAAAATTTTTAGTTTATATTTTACTTACAATGTAAGATTCACATTAAATTAACAATGTGAGATTCACATTTGTTTATGTTATATTGATGTTCTCACATTTGTTTATGTTATATTGATGTAGTTTCAGATATAATGTCAATGCTTTTACTCAAAGATCTTAAGAATATTTAGGAACTCATTAAAAAAAAAAAAAAAAAAAAAACCCTATTATGGGGAGTATAGACTATAATGCTAGGGCCTTTTAAATTAGGTTAAATAACTAGGACGTCTTTCAAATTAGGCTGAACTTTAAGAGTTATTAGACTCAAATTAGGCTGAACGCCTTTTGTGACATTTTGCAAAGGCAAAGTATTCTTAAAGGTGACTATATATGTAAGATCGAAAGTTGTCAGTTTAATAGGTCTTAGTATGCTAATGCTTGTGAGGCGTTATGAACTTTGTCGACTCTATAACTTGAAACATGGTTTTAACAAATGCTAGCTTTTCCTAACAATTAACAAATTTGTTAGCTTTTCAAACTTAGGGAGCCAAAGTTCTTTATTTAAAAATTTTCAAAAATTAAAATATCAATACCAGAGGTTGATAAAGTTGCGTTATTAGCATTAATTTATTAATTATTATTTGTATTTTTTCTTTTAAAAAAATTAATAATAGGATTTTATAATCAATAGTTTTGCAAGTCAATTAACACGTCTTAATATTTTTAATGTCTAACTAATGTGTAGATGAAGCAATCAATATGTGGCATAGAAGTTGTCTTTATGGCTATAAGGGTGGAGTCATTTGAGAGGGGCATAGGGCTCTCAAGTGAGAGGGAGAAGTTGGGTAAAGGTTATTGGGTTTTTGTAATTTTTTTTTTTTTTTGCTAGGATTTGTAATTGATTTGTTGTTATTGTTTTTGCTTAGACCAGATTTATAATTTGTCTAAAGATTTTCATATTACCTCGATATGTGCATTTTTTTTTTTAATAGATTTTTCTTACAACTAAGCTCAAAAAGCTTGAATAAAAACCAATAGCAAAACATGCAACAACAAAGCTCAACAGTTGTGAAAGCTCTCCATTTCCATCTCCTTCACTAATGATCCAATAGAGAAGGGATGAGATAGAAACACGCCTCGAATCCTAGGAGTGAACAACTCACCCACCAAATTATTTGTGTATATATATATTTCACATCTTACTCTATAAGGTTAATCATTGGCTTTACACTTATAAAATGAACAATATTGTTAGAGAGATATAATTATTATTTTTTTATTATAAATATATAATTATTTCACAAATTGCTATTTAAGGTGATAAATTTTTATTGAAGAGATATTATTTTTACATGGTTTTATTATTGATCCAATTTTCATTATAAACCAATCGCACCTAACAACAATGTCGACAATTATTTTTACACATTTCTTACTAAATATTAGATATTGTTTGCAAGTGTAGTTTTTTTCTTTTTTAAATACGTTTATTTTACTTGTTATGATTGTTTTTAGGGAAAATATATTCTTACTTTGACCTTGTATTTTAGAGGTTGTAAAAATTAAATAGAGAGACATTGCCACATGCCGCCTACACCATCTGCCTCACCAACCTGCCAAAAATAGTTTTTACTGTGACTATTTAGTGTAATAAGAAAACCTCAAACTAGGAACCACGGGTGTGGCAATCTGGTCTCCACACTCGTGTCGTACACTTGGGGGACGCGGCATGCGGCTCTGGACACGGCTCCACGCGTGTCCCCAATGGTTTTTTTTTTTTTTTTTTACAGTCGGCAGCTTCTCGGTGCTTCCCAGGTTTCTCCCTTCTTCTCTCTCCTTTTGAACGTTCTCTCTCTTATTTGTCTATAGAAGGTAAAAAAAAAAACGCTTCAAGGTAGCCATGTGTAAATAGAAGCTTCAAGGTGGCCATGTGTGTAAATATTTTATATAAAAAATTTAAAACTAAAAAGTTTTATAAAAAACATAATATTTTTGTAATAATTTCACAACAATTTTTAATAACAAGTTGTTAATGGTTCTTATTTAAACTCACCACTTACCTTTGATAGGTTGTAATGTTGAATTGATTTCTTGATTGAAAAAATATGTTGATTTCTTTTCTTTTTTTGATAAGTTTTACTGTTGATTAAATATATATATATATGTGTGTGTGTGTGTGTGTGTGTCAATTGCTTTTTTTCTTTTGTTGATTTATCATGTAATGTTTATGCATTCACTTTATTGTCTACTATTATTTTTTAAATTGATATATGTTTAATGAAAATTTTTTTTATCAATATATTGAAAATATAAATAAAAACATATTTAATAATTAATTAATAAACATATTTCGCTGTACTCGTGTCTAATTTTTTCAAAAATTGTCGTATCTGAGCAATATAAACCAATAAACTCATCAACAAATCAAAGTAAAAATGATTAAATGAAAAACTGGGCGAGATGAGTGAAGCACGAGAGAATGAATATACTGGAAAGAAATACTGAAGTACACAGCAACAGAGAAGTCGTTGCATTAAACAACATATAATCGTTACGTTATCACACGCAATATAAGTTATAACAGCTTCCGACTTACGCCACTTGCGGTCTTCTTCTAATAACACAGCACACCTCGTAGCTTGCTTCAACAGATCTATAATGTAAGATATCAATACGAACATTCTTGCGGCTTCGCTGACTTGTACCTTTGTCATTCAGCGACGCACGACACGTTTTTCTGCTTATCAAGAAGTGCATGCACTTTGTAACCCAATCAAAAGATAATTAATAACCCATGAAACCATCCCAACTGAAAGACAAATAAACCACTGAAGCAAAGTCAACCTTGCATATGCTAACACTGCCAGAATATGTGTAATTTCAATAAAAGCCACCTGCAGTAACAGAATGACACCCACTGCCAACCAAAACAATGGGTTACGAGGAAAGTGCTCAACCACATTCATCTTCCTCACTTGTCTTGCATTAATAATGTTACAGACTTGGCAGAGGACAAAACTATTGAAGATAATGGTATTACTAACCTCCTCGTTAATGCCAATCATGGTTCGCCCTTTGAATTGCAATGTCACTGAGACGCCAGATTGATACAGAGCTTGGATGACAACGTTGGTCCACAAGGTCATGCTGATAAGTGGTTCAGTTTGTCTCAATGGTGGCTTTTCCATCAGCTTCTTTGATGGTGGTTCAGTCAATAATCCAAGGCCACCAAGAAGAGTCACAACAAAGTTTGCCCAGGCTAATTGGATGGTTGTAATTGGAGAATATCCGTAAATCGTTGATGTGATAAAGGTTATCAACAACCCTGCTATATTCATGGTGAGCTCAAGTTGCATATACTTGCAAATATTGTCATAAATACATCTTCCGCATCTGACAAGACTGACCAAGACACCGAGATTTCCATCCATGATGATGATGTTACAACTATCTCTAACCATTTCACTGGTAAAAGTCTGTATTGTGATCCTTACATCAGCTTCCTTTAGTGCTGGAATCACATTTGAACTAACTCCGACCATTGCTACTGTGTGACCTTTTTTCTTCAAACATTGCACTAGAAGGAGCTTGTCAGAAGGGATTAAACTTCCCATTAAGATGATTTTATCCACTTCATCCATCCGCTTTTCGTTGGTGTAGTTTCGAAATTCTTTTGCCTCAAGCTTCAATTTATCTGCATTGGGAAGTAGTCCATACACAGGAGCTATGTCCTCCAATATTGAGACACTATCTTCTGAAACCAATATGATATTAACTCCAGCATTTATCCAAGCTTCTATTTCTCCTCTTGTCGAGTCCATGTCAACTTCCACTGGGTTTAGTGATCGCCAACCACTTTTGTCAATACAGACAGTCGTGACTGAATTCATGGTGAGACAAGCCAAGGGTTCTTGAATAGTGGCCTTGCCAAATAGCATCTTCTTATTCCAATAACCAATGGCAAGAGTGACTACAAAAGGTATCCCTTCTGTTACTCCAAACAGAAACGTAAGAATTGAAGTTGATAATGTGTTAAACTTCCCATTTGGCGTCAAGAAAATTTTCTTACTCGTATCCATGATCTCTTTACTTGCAACTGCTTTCCCCTTGAGGTCTGGGAGGTTAAAATGAAATATTTTCTTTTGAAGCATAAAATGGAAGAACAACACTACAAGGTTGAGGATGGAGAGTAAAAGCCCTGTAATTTGTATGCCAGTGTTCAGCTTATCAAGTTTCACTGGTACTGGGGTCTTGTTGAGGGCGCCATAGGTAACCCGGTTCAACAAATCACCCAATGTTGTGTTCATGCCCACTGATGTAACTAGCATGCGACCTTTTCCATCAATCACCTTTGGACCATAGAACAGAAATGGGTTTTCGTTGTTAATGATGGAGTCAAGATCATCAGCCAATTTTATGTATTCACCAGATACAAGCAAACCATCAGCCGGGACTATAGATCCCCACTCGAGGCATACTATGTCACCCAACAAAACATCTGAGATGGATACTTTCTGCGAGCTTCCCCCTCTAATGACCTCAACTTCCACTTGGTGCATGTCCGAAGTATTCTGCCTTCTTGACATCTGTCGCGAACGTTCGAGCCAAAGTTCCCGTAAGGAATGAATAACCACAAGCACCATGATGAAAAGATTTGTGATGACACCTTTATGCCAATCTTTTGGGCTTTTCATAACGATCCCAAAGCCAAGTAACAGCATTGCATACACGAAGAGAAGAAAAACAATCCAATCATTGCATGTTTTCAAGAGTGATTTGAAGCAGCCTCGTGCAGGAGCCTGTGTTAGGGAGGGTGATGAATTAGCAATATCTATACGTTGAGTACATGGATCTTGCTTAAGACCAGGGATTCCCTTCTCTAAATCAGTAGCTAGCGCCTCTGCAATTCTTTGGATGCCTCCAAAATTTTGTATTGAATCAAAGTTCTTCTCCTTTACCATCTTGGCAATATTTGCTTGTTGGAGTTTTACATCACAGATACAATTGTCATTCTCACCATCCAAATTTACAGTAATGGAGTTTTGAGCTGATGTAGATGAGATTTCCAAATCCTGAGAAATAACAATAAGATGATATATTAGAGTTTTGCAAATAACATAATTATTTACAATACAATACAATACCCAAAAAAAACTGTGACCTAACTCAATGAAATGGGTGTATGCCATACTGCCATGTGTAACTCATTTGGGAACAAAATGTGATGCGAAAATTTACAAAACATAGTCTCTATCTTTTCATGTTTTCTCTTCAAGAAACATTCAATAACTCAAATGATCAAATATGCTAATTAATCCTTATGCTTAATAAATGAACAATTGTTTTCATTATCAAGTTAAAATCTGCATCTTATTTAGCCCAGAAGAATAAATAATCATAATCTGAAACTTGATTCGAAGATGCTAAACTTGACAATTCTAATTGAGAACCACCAGTCTACCACTGCACTTTTCCGCATGGCAACGTAAATGCCGTTTCTTATGGAAATAGAATATTGAAGTAGCAATATAGTCTTTTATGTTTTTTTTTTTTTAGGGATAATATATGGGTTCATTATATAACCCTATTCTTTGGTGAAGACTTTGATAAAAATAAAATAAATAAATAAATAAAAATGATTACTCCTCAATTTAAAGAATAACTATTTTTGAGAAACAACTATTCCCTACAATGAATATGGAACCAAGTAATCGAATAACTGTTTCACATAAATAATAATTTATTATGGGACCTATTACTGCATAACAAACATGCCCCAAGAGTCAACCTTACAAGTTACAAGTTGCATTTAAGATTTTATTTTCAATGGGTAATTAATCAACAAAGATCTTGCGATTAATCATAAATGAATATAGTTTCCATTTCTTGTTTATGAAAGGAAAGGTGACTAGAAAATTTTGAGATGTTGTAAAGGGAATCTGTTAACATAAGAAGAAAAAAAAAGAATAATAATAAAAGCAGTTTTCTACACATGCTTTTTCTTTAAATGGATGATGAGAGAAAGTAGTACTTTTTAACATTTCAGGTCGTATTTTAATATATATGGTAAAAACATGTACCAAAAGTTCCAAAACACCTATAAAAAAATAAAAATAATTTTAAAAAAAAAAAAAGGAGAAAAAGAACTTGGGCAAGTTTAAAGCAAAGGCTATGAGTCGAAATATGCCCCAAGATTTTCAAAGCAAGCCAATGACCATCATGTGATGAGCCGAACTGCCGAAGTATGCCCTAAGATACAACCACCGTCTTCAAGCCCTTTACGTAGACGGTAAATACAAGTTTGTGAGTTTTTCACATCCCATTATAATGGGTGTTCTTAGATAATTAATTAACTATTTTACAAAAAAATTTATACCATTTTTGTAAAAAATATAAAAAAACTGCCATAAAATTCAATTCATTTTTTTTTTATAAAAAAATTTCTAAATTAATACTTTTAAACTTTTGTTAACTTTTCTCTTTTACTTCTTTTTTTTTTTTTTTGGTTGCCCACTTTCAGCCTATATTCCACTACTTGAAAGCCTCTCTCGGAATCTACAAGGAGGGCAAAAGATAGCTGCGATTTTTTTTCCCTCAGTGCTTTAGGTCATTTGAAAAAAAATAAATATTGACCGTGAGTCCGTGACTTGTATATAGCTCTATCAAATCTACTTAACTATATAAAAAGAGTCAAGGGCTCTAACTACAGTATTTTTAGTTAATTCAAATTTTATCTTTTGTAATAAGTAAAAAAAAAAAAAAAAGGTGAGTTTGATGAGAAAGAAAAATTTTTAACCTTAAAAAAATATTATACTTACAATATTTTTACAATAAATTTTAAGTAACAAGTTATTATTAGCTATTATTGATTAAAAAAATAATTTTAATGATAAGTTCAAATTAAAATCAATAATAACCTACAATCGAAGATTTCTTGTAAAAGTATTATACAAATATTATAAAATGTAACACTTAATATTTAATACTATTACCATAACTAAAAAAAAAGTATTGCAAAAAAAAAATGTTATATCTACAATATTTTTCATGATATTTTCATAATAAATCTTCAGTAGTAAATTGTTATTTAAATTGAACTTACTAATAAAAGTACTTTTTTAACCACCGATAACAACTTGTAACAACCTACTATTTAAGATTTATAATGAAAATATTATAAACATAGTAATTTTCTTATAAAAAATATTAAGACATTTTATTGTCCTCGTAATATTTTTACACCACTGAAGTGTTAATTCTATTTATAAAATAAAAATAAAAATAAAAAATGCTTTAGAAAACAGAAAACTTATACTTTCAGAACTTTATCTGCCCTTATAGTACGTGAATTTGCTCCTTTAGTTTCAAAACGATTTCGTTCCAACGGTGTCTTGCAGATATACTTGACAAGGTCTCTACGATTAATAGAAAGAGTAAGCGTGTAATTCAGAATAAGAATATGACTTATAACCTCAAAAAAATTAACCAAAGTTTCACTATCCACTACTATAGATCCACACTCCACAGGAGGAAAAAAAAAAAAAAAAACTTACTGCTTCTCCTGTGTCACTGGGGCTGAGATTGTCTAGAGCAACAGAACCTTTCTCAGATTCATCAACTTTTCGATCCCATAGCATTGAAACAATCCATTGCCAACGGTTTCGGGCACGGGCCTGTGTTGGGGAGAGTGTGTTAGATATGCGTTGAGAGCATAGATCTTGTTCAAGACCAGGGATTCCCTTCTCTAAATCTGTATCTAGAGCCTCTGCAATTTCTTGGATGCCTACAAACTTCTGCATTGAATCCAAGTCCTCCTCGACCATCAAGGCAATATTTGCTTGTTGCAGTTTTGCATCACCAATACAATTGTTGGAGATTTTCACAGCCTGCAAAATATCAATTAGATTATATATTAGTGTTCTTGCTATTCTTTAATGTTATGTTTGAGAAAGAGAAAGGAGTGGAGGACTTGGAGTAGAGTCCACCATTAATGAGGAGAACCCTTTTTTGTTCTATGGTGCAAAGGTGATTGATGGAAAGGGTTATGCTAGTTGCATCAGTGGGCACGAACACTAGATTGGGTGATTTGATGAAGCAGCCCATGACCCCGAAAATACCCCCTTAAATTTTTCAAACATACAAAGTAGGCATGCTCAAGGTCTCTACCATTACCAAGATTGACCTAAAAGAAATACGAACTCCATCTTTAAGGCCTTTAAATTTTCAAACAGACAAAGTAAGCATGTACTTCAGATCAAGTATATGACTTATAATAAGCTCAAACAAATTAACCAAAATTTCACTATCCACTAATATAGATCCACACTCCACAGGGAAAAAAAAAAAAAAAAACCCTTACTGCTTCTCTTGTGTCACTGGGGCTGACTTTATCTAGAGCAACAGAACCTTTCTCAGATTCATCTCCTTTCAGTATGAGTTTTCGATCCCGTAGCATTGAAACAATCCATTGCCAATGGTTTCGGGCTGGAGATTGTGCTGGAGAGATTGTGTTAGCTATGCGTTGAGAGCATAGATCTTGCTCAAGACCAGGGATTCCCTTCTCTAAATCTGTATCTAGAGCCTCTGCAATTTCTTGGATGCCTCCAACCTTCTGCATTGAATCCAAGTCCTCAACCATCAAGGCAATGTTTGCTTGTTGCAGTTTTGCATCACCAATGCAATAGTTGGAGATTTTCACAGCCTGCAAAATATCAATAAGATTAAATATTAGTATTCTTGCTATTCTTTAACGTTATGTTTGGAAGAGAAGGAGAATGAGAAAGAGGAGAGGAGAATAAAAGTAAAGGTGATATATCTCTCCATATCCTTCTCCATCCAAACCTACGTTAATTCTTGAATTCAGTTGGCTTGAAGGCAGACACAAGAATCAAGAAAGTATATTCTGGTCACCTACTCTCCTCTTCTTTCTCCATATCCCTCCATCACCTCTTGAAGATAACTAAAGCACTTCCATCTACAAGTAGGGCAAAATATAGCAGCGGTTTTTCTTTTTTCTTTTCTTTTTCATGGCTGGCATGTGAGAGCTCAAACAATAAGCTCGCTCAAAGAAATTAAAGGTATACTTTTTACCATATATAGATCCATGGGAGAGAAAATAGAAAACTTATACTTACTGCTTCTCCTGAGTCATCCTGGCTGATATCAGAAGTCCTTGAGGAAACTATGTCTAGAGCAAGAGAACCCTTGTCAGCTTTATCTGCTCCTGGAGCTATACTGGCCATTGACAAGACCGTTTGTTGAGACTCTAGGTCTCCACCATGGCCACCACTGACCTAAAATAAGACCCAAAATATGATCTTTATTTTTCAGGTCATTGAAATTTGACGGAATTCAGAGCAAGTCCTTCAAAGAGAATATTTCTACGAGTGTTGGAAAAAAAAAAAAAAAAAAAAATAGTGCCTTGACACTTTTTGTCAACCACTTCAATATGTTGTGATGTTGGGCATGTTACTAGATTTATTCACATGCTTAAGCACAAACAAACCAAAGTTTCACTATCGATCCCATACAGATCGACCCTAGTTCCAAGGGAAAAACATATAAAGAAAACATACTGCTCCTGTGTCATCTGGGCTGATATTGCTGTAAAAGGAAATGGATGATGGGGCTGCAGGTCTGCCGAGAAAAAGAGAACCTTTCCCAGATTCATCTCCTCCTGGAGAGACGGTTTTCTGAGACTCCAGGACATCATTTCTAGAGCTTTCGCTGGTTAGCATTATTTAGTTTGTCTGAATTAGGCTGGAAAAAGACTCTTTCTGCAATAAGGAAAAAATAAATAAATAAATCAATAGGGTTAACCTAAACAAAACAGCTATGAACAAAAGAAAAAGATTGAAGAAATAAACTGTATATATTGATGGTGAAGAAAAAGAGCATCTAGCTCCCAAACTATTCTCATTAAGATTATAATAAGAAATGAAAGTTTTTTAAGTGATTTAAAAGTAGCAACGTCGAAGGAATGAAAAAGAAAGGATGAAAACCGAGTAATTTGAAAGCAGCTTCGTCGAAGGAGAACGAGAACGAGAAAGAATTAAGAATGCTGGGGAGTGGTGAATGAATACTACAAGAAAAGAAGGAGAGGAAAGGAGATAGGATTTATGGGAAAGAGAGTTTGTACTTGAAAAGGAGAAAATAAAAAGAGAGCATTTAGAGATAGTAGAGCAAAGGCGAAAAGGTGAGCTTAAATAGAGCTAGTTTAACAGCTCATTCATAGGATCCGTGTGGCGCAGCGAATTTGTTTTTGTGTTTTGTGTTTTGTGTTTTTGTATATTTTTTATTTGAGTGTCCTATCTAGGAGGTTTTTTTTTTTTTTTTTTTTTTTTTTTATATGAACATCTAGGAGGTTTCTAAACCATCTACCCTGTTTGAAAAGAATGAGAGCACGTAAAAGATTCGTCACTACAAAAAGGATAATAGTAATTCCACTACACTAAGTAAATGAAAAAAGAAATGATATATTTTTTATATGAGTGTCCTATCTGGTTGGTTTCTAAACCATCAACCCTGATTGAAAAGAACGAGAAAATGAAAAAAGAAACGATAAAATTAGGAGCTTTCAATGTAGTAAGGGGGAAACGTGTTTCTTTCCAGATTACCTTTCGTTTCACATTTAAATAAGGAGCTTTCTAAGAATTCCATTTACATCAATTAATTACAATTACAAAGTCTCTGTTCAAAGTTTAAGAAACTTTCTTCTTCTTCTTTTCTTTTCTTTCCTTTTATATTATAAATATTTCTGAGGTTCACAAGCTTTAGATGGTTAAGGAGGTATTTGGTACATGTTTTTAAATAATAATTTTTAATTTTTAAACAATATTATACATATTTTTATATACTTTTTTATCCAGATATATTTTTACGCCTGTTTTTAAATAACATTTTTCAATTTTTAAGTACATGTACCAAATAACCTAAGTCTTTGGCTTGGCTCATATAGTCAATATGTGACGTTAAGAAATTAAGGAGAATGGTATTATTATTTCATCAATCTGTAATCAATTTATCATTCACCTTCCGCAGCTTTGTTAAACTAATGAATAATAATAGGGACAACAATTTCAAAACAGTCTTATTTAAAAAATTATTAGTAGTAAGTAAAAATGAAATGTCAATGGTAAACTCAGAAAAGAACCGACTAATAAAGGATTGTTGCCTAAAATTTGTTGTGAAATATTTTTAAAAAAAAATTATGAGAATGTCTATAGACAAAAAAAAATACAACAAATTTGACACCTATTGATGGAAATTGTTAATGGTATGTAAAAATATAATGTTAATAGTTAGCCAAGATGAAAACTGATATAAACTTAATTAACACATCAATTACTGTAAAAAATGTTAGCACAATTTTTTTTTAAGAAACAAACCCACACAAAAGAGGAAAAAAAAATTCTAACATAAAATCAAAACATAAACTCCAATAAAAAATTATGATTACTTTTGAGAGAAAGTTTTCAAGTTTCTTTATGCATATATAATATTGCTCAAATCACGTGAACGTCGCACTTTGAGAACTAAAATCAAGTCAATGAACAGTCAGACATAATGGATCCCGACGTGAAAACGAACGTAATACACAGTGTAGAATTCTTCTTTTTTTTTTTTGGTTAAAATACGAATTCTTTGAGAATCAGTTTGTTTTAGCTTCAAATCATTTTAAAAAATTATTTTTCGTAAAATCATGTATTTGGTTGTGCAGAAAAAATAAAATTTTTAAAAATACATTTCATTTGACTGTAAAAATCAAGGCTTTGACCGGGAAATTATTTTACGTTTCTATTTTCACTTCAAACAATTTTCGAACTCAGAAGCGCAGAGAGAGAGAGAGAGACAACAAGGAGAGATCACGCCGATCGCACTAGATCACATCGGTCTCGCCGGTCTCGTCGATCGCAGTACCACGCTGATCGCACCAGATCGCACTGGTCTCATCGATCACAGCACAGTGCCGATCGCACTGCGCTGATCAAGCAAAGATCGCACCAGTCTCGTCGATCGCAGCACCGCGCCAATTGCACCAAATCGCACCAGTCTCGTCAATCGCAGCACAGCGCCGATAGCACCATGCTGATCAAGCAAAGGTCGCACCGGATTTGATGTTTTTTTTTTTTTTGGGTTTTGTTTCTTTTGTGTTTGTGGACTGAGAAATCATATTATATATTTGTTTGTAAGCTAAGAAAATGTGAGCAACAAGTAAAAAATATGTTTTATATAGTATTTTTAAGAACACAACTAAATACTAAAAAATATTTTTTAAAGTATTTTTTAAAATACCACCAAACACCTGAAAATATTTTCTTTTTCGAAAAATATTTTTACCTGAAAATATTTTACACTTAGAAAACATTTTATATAGAACCAAATACAACCTAAAACGAAAGATTAATGCTCACGTCAGGACCATGCCTCAGCATGATCGAATACATGCCAGATAAATCAAAATCCAAATTATTCCTAACGTGCACAGGCGGAAAATCAAAAGATATAAAACTGGTAGAATCTGGAATCCTATATGTTGTGGATAGTGGGCTTTCAGCCCAGCTTCCTCACGTAGCCACGTGTCCATTGTCACTAGCTCGTGGAGCTTAACGCGGTAGGCTAATATATAACGCAAACCTATTTCATAACTCGACTTTTTCTCACAATTTATATCTTTTCAATCATACATCAACATCAATTTATAATAATTTATATTACATTTTTAAATACACTGGGATAAGCACGCCAATGTTGACATTTTCACTACCAACGCGGTTTTAGCTTTCTTCGTACATACACAATGTTGAATTGGCTGGGGTCGGAAAATATTTGAGCAGGAAAGAAATCCATTCTTTTACACAAAAATGTTTCACCTAATTGAGATACGAGTAGTCCTATCACTTTGCACTTTATTGTGTCTGTTTGGTTATTGAATATTACAATCATGGATTATTCAACTTTGTTGAACATTATGGTAAAGATTATTTTTGTCAATTTATTTTATTATTTAGTTTATTTTTGTTATTATATATAAGTTTTACGGTATTTTTTAGTATTATTTATAGGTCACAATGTACTATTTAAGTTAATTTTTACCTTTATTTACAGTATTATCTGTAAAAAAATTTTAATTTTAACAAAATAAGCGAATCTTAAACAAATATAATAAAAGTTTGGCTTAAAAATCATGGTTGCACTAAGCCATTAGGTTGCAATTTTTTTTTCTAAAAATAAAAACAATAGTTTAGTTGTTCCTATTAATAATGAGACCTACTAAGAAGTATACGGTGATTTTTAATTGGTTTATTTTTTTTAATGCATCACATGAATTTAGTGATATGACATGGCCATTTATGATTGGACAGAGAACTAGATATGTAACATTATTCAAGTAAATTCATGGTATTCTTCTATTAATTTTTTTTTTTAAAAAAAGGTAAATATCGTGGTATTTGCCATTTTTTTGGCATTGTAACTTGATTTGGTGTAGTGTTGAGCATCATATCAATGTCATGCACCGATCGACCTCAGAAATTTCAATGTCTTGCAAGCCCTGACCTAGACCAGTCACATCTTAATGATCAAGTGGACTCTTTAGTCTTTGCTAGATCGAGATGATATAAAACTGACTGGTCACTAGCTAGTTAGAGGTGCTTTCTTAAATAATAATAATAATAATAATAATAAAATTAAAAAAATAAAAAGAGTGAAAGGACCCCAATTGATAACACCACCGTTGATAAAAAAAAAAAAAAAAAAAAGCGAAAAGCGAAAGGACAAAAATGCAAGACGAATTCAGCAAAAAAAATTAATAATTAAAAAAAAAAAAAGGCAAGACGGTGAAAGGAAAAAAAAGAACACAATGTGAGGTGTGAACGTAACTCTGCATAGAAAATACGCAGTCTTTTTCTTTTTTTTCTTTTTTTGGTGAAAAAGGAAGGATACTTAGATTAGTTGTTAATTAGTCTGTTACAAAAATTTCTAGCCGCATCAAAGGCTAGCAAACTGACCACCACAGGCGGCGGTACAACAAAAACAGCAAAAGAAGAAACTACACTTGATCCTAACCTAGCTAAAGCGTCAGCACACTGATTAGCTTCTCGGTATACATGCTAGATCCGTCTGTTAGGAATTTCTCTGTAAAGGCTCCTGCAATCAGACAGTAAAGGCTCCATTAATAGATTTGGAGTATCACAATTAATCATTTGAACTACACTTAATGCATCCAACTCAACAATCAGGTTATTAAGTCTTAGTTCCTTAGCGATGATTAAACCATCTCTAAGCGCCCATAACTCTACAATAAAACGGTTAGTAGTTCCCAAAGCACGACTGTAGCCTTTAATCCAGCGGCCTGAGTGGTCTCGAATCACACCTCCCCCACCTGCTCTGCCCGGATTGCCTAAGGCAGACCCATCTGAGTTTAATTTAGCCCAACCAATAGGAGGTTTCTGCTAAGAAACAGGAATACAAGTCTTGGAAAGGGGGACCTTAGTCTTCATTCCGATGGAGAAGTATTCGACACTGCTTTGGATGCATTTCCTTTCAAAATTCTGATTAGACCTCCCCGTTCTAAACACAAAGTCATTTCTATGGATCCATATCTGCCAAATGCTCATGATGAAGATTATCCTCCATGGAATACCCAAAAAATTTGAACAAATTTCAGATTTGCAGTTCACTTGCAGCCACTCCGCTACTGGTTGTTAAAGGAGTCCACAAGGCAGAGGGGAAACTCCAATTTCTGCCAAAGCTCAAATGTTGATATGTAGGCCCAAAGCATATGGTATATGGATTCATTGCCTACATTACAAATGGGGCATGCAGGGCTAAGGCTTAAACCTTGAACCCAGGACTTCGCAAGTGGGAATGCTGTTATAAAGACATAGCCAAAGAAAGAATTAGGTTTTGGGAGGGCCATCCAACTTCCACACCCATGACATTATCAGTCCTTGGGTTCAAAGGATTTGAATCTCTAGCTAGGAGGTAGGCAGACTTAACAGAGAAGCAACCATCCTTAGAGAAAGCCCAAGCAAAGGAATCCTTAGCGTTTGGATCATTAGAGAATGGAGTAGCTTTAATAGTTTCAATGAGGTCACCAGAAAGCTCAAAAGATAGCTTATGCAAATTCCAACCAAGAGAGTTACTATGGTACTGTTGTACTGTCTGCACTTCTTCATCTCTTGCAAGAGGTCCCTGGATGAGGCTTCTAAGAGGATCCATGGGGAGCCAGAAGTCTTGCCACATGTTCACGTCCTCTCTATTACTAATGATCCATTTAAGGCCTTTCACATACACAGGGCCACAAACTTTGCAAGCTGCCCAAATTTTTGAGCAAGGCCTATTTCTACCCTTCTCAATCAACCTATTGGGGGTTAAATATTTCTTTGATAAAATTTGTTCCCAAGGGGATTCAGATTCATTTGCAACCCTCCAACACAACTTTGCCAGAAGAGATTGGTTCCTATACCTCATTTGGAACAAACCCAATCCTCCCCAGTCCTTAGGCATGGTGACAATGTGCCAATTAACCAAGTGAAGTTTCCTTTTTTCCTCTGTTGACCCCCATAGAAAGCTCCTAATTAGCTTGTCCACTGCATTGCACACTTTAATAGGCAAGGCATGACACTACATATAATAGTCAGCTATGGGAGAAGCAGCTAACTTAACTAGTACTTGTTTTCCTGCCTTGGACAGTAGCTTGGATTGCCAACCAGCCAGCCTATTCTGGATTTTCTCAATCACAAAATTGAAGGCATCACCATTCCTTCCTTGGTGCAGGAGAGTACCTCCCCAAATTTTGGGTTGCCACCAAGCTTCCTGCAAATAGCAATTTTCTTCCTACCAGTCACATTGGGAGAGAAAAAAATCCGTGATTTATTGAGGTTAATTTTTTGACCAGCCATGTTACAAAAGTTATCCAACACCTCCACAATTGCAGCACAGTTCTTTGAATTTGCCTTTGCAAACAATATCAGATCATCAACATAGAAAATATGAGAGAAACTAGGATCATTTCTGGATGCCTTGATCTTATCTCATCTTTCTTCCTCACAAAGAGCAGAAATATGAGCTCCCAAAAACTTCATACACAACAAAAACAGGTAAGGGGAGATGGGATCCCCTTGCCTAATTCCTCTAGAAGGATGGAAGGAGTCCAACTTATTCCCATTAAACAAAATTGTTGTTAATGTAGTTGACACACAACTCATGATCAAGTTGACGATGTTGGGAGGGAAAACAAAATGCTCCAAAACCATTTTTATGAAACTCCACTCCAATCTGTCATCCGCCTATTCAAGGTCTATTTTGACCACCATAAACCCCTCCCTCCCTCTTCTATTTTTTAGAGAATGGATAATTTTTTGAGCAATAATGACATTGTCAGAGCCTCTCCTACCAGCTAGGAAGGCAGATTGCAGGGGAGAGATCAGAGATGGGAGAAGGGGTTTTAATTTGAAGACAAGAATCTTAGTAACAATCTTATAAATGGTGCTACAAAGACTGATGGGTCTATAGTGACTCACCAGTTCAAGGCCAATCTGTTTTGGTATGAGGGCTATTAATGTTTGATTTAGATACTCTGGAATTTTTTGGGTTGTAAAGATTTCCTTCACTTCCCTTCTGATAGAGTCTCCCACCAAGAGCTAGAACCTTTGGTGAAAGCTAGCATGTAGCCCATCAATACTAGGTGCTTTAAAGGCTTTCATGGACTTAAGGGCATCCCATATCTCGGTATTAGAAGGGGGTTTGGTTAGAGCAAGGGCTTCATCCTCAGCCAGGGCAACACATCAGTTAGCTTCCCAATCCGGGTTTAGAGGGCAATAAACTTGTTCAGATTGATACAGTTTGTGATAAAATTCAACAAAATTCTTTTCACATCTCCAACATCATGAACCCACTCCCCATGCACATTTTGAATGCAAGAAATCATGTTTTTACTCCTTCTCACCATGGTTAAGAGATGAAAGAAAGAGGTGTTACGCTCACCATTAATAATCCAGTTTGTCTTGACCTTCATTACCCATAGCTCTTCCTCAAGCTGTAGGATATTATTACACTCATCATAAAGCTGACTTTGCAGGTTAAGAAGGAAGTTGCAGGGTCTGTTGGACAAAGCTTTCTGGATTCCCCCTAGTCTCGCTATAAGTCTTTTCTTCTTAGCAAAAAAATTTCCAAAGACTTCCCTATTCCAAATTTTAGCTTTGTTCACAAAACCAAAGGTGGCATCAGCCAATCTGACCCCTTGTCCCACCCAAGCATCTCTTACAATGTTTGGAAAATCACTGTGGCTGAGCCATATTGACTGAAATCTGAAAGGCCTATTCTGATGCTCACTCTCAACAGGCTTCAGATTAAGCATCAAGGGGCAATGATCAGAATTTACTCTGGCCAGATGTGTGACATTAGCTTCATCAAAAAAGGCCTTCCAAGCTGGGTTGGCCCAACATCTGTCCAGCCTGCATTGAATCAAGTCATCTAAACCCCGTTTGTTAGTCCAAGTAAACTTTGGGCTAGAAAACCCAAGGTCTATCATGTGGCAAGTGTCCATACAGTCTTGAATTGCTCTAACTCTCCTCTGGCTAATATGATTACAACCAAATTTCTCCTCCTCAGTTAAAACTTCGTTAAAGTCACCCATAAGGACCCAAGGAAGATCATGAATATCAGCCAACATTTTAAGGTTTTCCCAGAGAATGCATCTTTCTTCAAACCTAGGACTAGCATAAATAGCACTAATGAGCCAGTTAAAGTTTTGGGATCTTACCTGGACAATAGTATGAATTTCTTACTCTGTGGATGCCAGCGCCTCAACTTGCACCAAATCTGAACGCCATAAAAGCCAAATTCCACCAGCAAAGCCAATAGTGTCAGTGACCACTGCACCATCAAAAGAAAGTGTCTCAATAACTTCATCATCTCTCACTCCACTTAGCCTTGTTTCTGTAATAAGCATGACAATGGGATTGTGCCAATCAACCAGATCCATCACTGTTTTCCTAAATAGAGGCTTCATAGCACCTCTGCAATTCCAGACTAACACATTCATAATTGGAAATGGGTGTGTAGCGACATCAAAATGGGACGAAAAGGAGATATCCTCTGTGTCCCTCCACCTCCATACTTCCAACAGCTCCCTCTTCGCTATCATCTCTCCCCTGAACAGAAAGATCGAGTGCTTGATAATCCCCATCCTTTCTTGGGTCACTTTGATAAAAATGGTTACCTTTATCTCTGGCTCTGCAAATTGGAGTAGTTAGTTTCACTCGATGAAGGTTGCCCCACATCGCGCACTCCACTAGTCTTTCCAAGAGAATTTTCCTCACTGTTATCTCCAATTGAGTCCACTCCAAATCCACTTCTGAGAGCAAGTTTTCCGAATGGTGCACATTTAATCTTGTTGCAGATGGTTCCAAGCTGACCTGTAAGGGGATTTGGATCGCTACTCGGTCTGAGAGAAACCTCCACCATGGGTTCGGAGAAAGTACCCAGGCTTTGTCCTTCATTGGAAGATAACCCAGCCTCATGCTCTCCTCTATGAGAAGGACCATGTTCTTCCAAGCAATCATCAACTCCGAGTCGAACCATCCCCATACCTCTGTCAGGTCCTGCCTGATCCACTTGATCGTTTCTTCCCCAATTGGGATGACTTTGCCTTGATAGAAGATTGCCCAATAGTTTTTGGTCACCATTTTTTTTTATTTTCCAGAGCAAAAGCAGCTCTTGTCTTAGCTTTAAGCGCTGAGGTCTTAGCTGGCAAGCTTGTTGGGCTAGAAAAAATTATATATGTTGGGCTTAGGCTTACTGAAAGTCCTTTTATTGTGTTTTCTCCAAAAGAGAACATAGGATTTTGATTACTCGGGCCCACCTCATTACGTTGAGATTGGACCAGATTCCTTTTCTGTTTGGTTGCTTTAGCGCGCAATTTCAGAATTTTCTGGTCAGGCTTCGTTCCGTCTTTTCTTGGAGATGACTTTGCTGTCTTATCAGTTGTTCTCTGAGACCCTAGAGTTGGCAGGGATGGGACTTTTCTTTTTCCTTCTTTTCTGCTCTGCTCATCTTGTCTAGGAGCCCTTTTACTCATTTGCCCTTGCGAAGTTTCAGACTCTTAAAAGGGAGAGGTAAATCTGGTATTTGGCTGGCATGGTGTTTTTTCTTCCGTCTGGGTCCCACCAAACAATGTGCTTTCTCTCCCGACCCATTTTCTCCTTCTTCTTTTTTTTCATTCTCTGTTAAATCCACCCAATCAAGCATACCCTTAAGTGAGAAAATTACGTTAAAATTTCTACTTAAAGAAGTATAACTCTATACATAAAAAATATATGTCATACAAAATTAATCTCATTCGTATAAGAATTTTTATCACACACAAAGTTATGGTAGCTATTTAACATATGAATATTTATTTTACAATAATAGTTTCTTAGTATTTATTTACTAAAGACAATATTCACTCACTAAAAGTTTCTAAGAATGTTAACGAATATCATCATCTCCCAACAATAAGCAACTCATTTTTGCTAAGAGATGTCGCAATATTTAAATTTTCTTAATAAATGATATCATATGCTACAATTGAAACTCTTCATCAAATACTTTCAACCATACACAATGAAAAAATTTGTCATTCGTACTTTCTTTTTTATCATTCTACATGAGTTTAGGTGCAATATTAATTAGTTTACTTAGTTTTTAATGAACGCCCATTTTAGGTAAGAAAAAATTTAAAAACAAAAAGCATGTGTCATTGAATTTTCCATTAAATAAATTAGAAGTTTTGAATATTTAAATCTAGAAAATCAATGTTCTCTAAGTAATATATAAAACATCTTATATCACTATTCCAACTTTCTAAGCATTACTACCATCTAAAACTCAAAGTACGTGAAGAAAATTTTAGGAATATTAAAATTTAATAGAGGTATTTTAGACATTACTCAATGGAATATTTTAAGAATCATAAGCTTTCATTAGGGTTTAACTAAGACAATAACAATATGACATGTTTACTATTTTCCAAAATATTAAGGGGGGAAAAAAAAAGAGGAATTGTGGACTATCCTAAACATAAAGGATTAAAAGTGTTTTTATCCTTTTTTTTTTTGTGTGGAAAATTGTGTTTTTACTTAAAATGGTGCATAAAGATAAAAATACAATAAAAGATACAAAAAGTCAACTTAAGAAAACTGTATGTGAAACAGTGAATTTTGGCTAAACAGAATGGTACAACATTACCTTCTATGATATGTTATGAAAATGTTGTGAAAAATGTTGTAGATATAGCACTTCTTTTTTTACAATACCTTTGTTTTTAGCTGTGGTTAGTTCTAGTATGATATTTTATTTTGACCTATAAAGAATTAAACCTCAATAATTGTGAAAATATTGTGACAATTTGTTTTGTTAACTAACTGCTCTCTCTCTCTCTCTCTCTCTCTCTCTCTCTCTCTCTCTCTCTCTCTCTCTCTATATATATATATATATATATATATATATAAAGAGTTGATTGGGCGATATTACCAGGCTACAAAAGGCCAATGAATAGTGCAATCGAACAAACCAAAAAATAAATTGTAGCTACTACTATAGCTTTACAATTCACACTTTTGTTATGGAAGTGCTGTGAAAAATGTTGTGGATGTAGCATTTCTTTTTTCACAATACCTTTATTTTTAGTTGTGGTTGGTTCTAGTATGATATTTTATTTTGACCTATAAGGAAGTAACACCTCAACAATTATGAAAATATTGTGACGATTTGTTGTGTTAACTAACAACTCTGTATTTTTTTAAAAATTAATTAAAAAAAAAAAGAGTTAACCAGACTATATTACCGAGAAGAAGAAGAAGAAGAAGAAGAAGAAGAAGAAGAAGAAGAAAGAAATAAAGAAAGAGGGCAGCAAAACAGTGTAGACATTGAACAAACCAAAATCCTGTAGCTGTTTCCTGCAACTATAATGCATTGGCTCTAGGCCTGTCCAAACCCATCCGTAGACCTGACCCACCCAAAGAAACCAACCGAATCTGATCTGACACCGGACGACCCAACTACTCCAACAGTCGGCGGCGGATCTTCACCACCAGAAATCGACTACAGCGGGTCAATTTCAGTTTCCCTCCCCTAAAACCCAAAAAACCTGAATCGATCAACAAAAACCCATATTTCGGCGAAAAACCCATATTTTGGCAAAAAATTTCCAAATCCCAACAAAAAAACCCAGATTCCAACGATATTTCAAATAGATCTGGTGAGATTTTGACCAAATCTGGCAAAATCTCATAGAATCTGATGAGATTTTCGCCAAATTTGGGTTTTTCTTACCGTTTTCTCAGATCTATGACGCCAACTGATCTGTCCACCACCCGTTGAAGATCTAATCTGCCTGACTCGACTACTCCGGTAGTCAGTAGCGTGTGAGATTTTCTACCACCCGATTTTGTCACGTCAGTTCTGGGTTAAGCACAAACCCGATCCAGACCAACCCATGGACAGCCCTAATTGGCTCTTTTTATATATAGATATAGATAAGGGCTCATGAGTAGTAGATGGGATGGTAGTGATTCTGATTCATACACCAGCCCGAATATATTAATGTCAGCAAAGTTAAGAAGGAAAAAAAAAAAAAAAAATTGCTAGTGACCTTAAATTTTATTCCACAACTTTTTTTATTATTTAATTATAAATGTTAATCAAAGTAGTGCCACTTTTCCATATACTTATCATGAATAAAAAGCTTTCATATATATATTAAGTTACTTTATAAATTGGAAAAAAAAAAAACTTTACAGCAAAATACAATTAAGAAATTATTTTTATTCAATTGTTACTAGCAATAGTAGCTTGTAACCCATGCATATACATTGATAAATTTAAAAATAAACACATTTTGTTGCCATAAAAATATAAACAATTAATCGAATATTAGAAAAAATAAATGTAATTAGATGTGATGATGCATGAAAAATAGTAGGTTGAAATAGTGATGATGTAAGTCAATTTTCTTTCTAAAACACAATGATGGAAAATAGTGAATGGTCAAAACTTACCTTGGGTGAATGCGATTTGCTTGTTTGGATCTACTTGTGGATTAGATGTGGGTCTACTTATTTGGATCCACCACCATCGTGGTAGATATGGGTGGTTAATAGAGAAAATGGGTTATATATATGGAGCGAAGTACGAGGAATCCCTTCCACGTATTAAGAGCAACATGTCGCGGTATGTTTATTTGGAACCTTTGGAGGATTCTTCGTAGAATTTACAAAGTATAACCTAGTCGTCCATGGATCTAGTTGTCCATGGAGGACTTCCTTCAAACTAGATCACATTGTTATTAACGGACGGGCATTGTTCATGCATTCTATCATTCTTAGATTGCTTTCTTTGGACGTGGTCAGGTCATGGACAACAACCAAGGATGGGTTAACCTTAATTGATCCCCATCAAGATGCATGATAAAATTCCTTTCTTAAGTTTAGCACTACTACTTATGATCATTTTTATTCTAAATTTTAATAAGATAAAACATGTTATGATTTTTGTTAAATGGATATATGATTGATTTTTTATTTTTTTAATTTATAGTTTATTAATATTAGACTTTTAGTATTTTGTACTCATTAAGCCACTTGGCATACTAGAAAACTTTACATAGAGATATAATATAGTTATGTTATCTCAAAATAAAACAAATAAAATTCGTTTCAATATATAGGGCTCTGATCTTAACTATATGCATATACCTAAAATTTGTAAGCTTGAAAATTCAAAAAATAAAATATTGGCTGAAGAGGATTCATATGCATATATAATAGCGGTTGTGAAAAATTGAAAAAACTAATTATTATTTCAAACATCAATAAGTTGTATTAACATAAATAAAATACCCTTCATAACTTAATTCACGCTAAGTCCTTCTCAAAATTTATTTGAACTAGATAATTTCATAATTAAAAATAAAATATCATAAAATTTGTATTCCAACATAGTTCAATCATCCTAAAACACATAAAGATATAGCCAAAATGCATTTACACATTTATAGTACATGTAAGGTAGTTAACTAATCTCTCAGCAAAAACAAAAAAGAAGAAGAAGATAGTTGACTAATAATTACTAATTAACCAACATTAAGTTGTACTTTCACATTCAAAGTTAAAAACCTTCACTCCAAATGATCATCTAATAACACAATCTGACAATCATAATTCATAAAAATTAAACAAATAAACCCTTTACAGCCTATTCAGAAGGAGGAAAAGTAATGGAAGAAAATAAATTATTTTGGAATGTTCCTTCCAGTCTTCTATTTAGCAATTTTGGTGGAATGAATAAAATGGGTGATAGGGAACACTCATTCATCTTTATTCCTTCAAAATCTCAAATTTTTATTCCCCAAAAATTGGAGGAATCAAAAGGAATGAAATTATTATTAATGAAGTTTTCATTGAAACTCCTACAATATCCCTTTATATTCAACTTTTTATTTTAAAATAGAGATCTAATAGTAATATTATCATAAAATGATTATATTAATTGCCCTTTATGATGCGAGATGCGAAAATGTTAAGAAGCAGAACACATCTATTTCTAGAAAACAAGAAACAAAACACGTTTGCTTTTGAAAATAACCTCAAATCCACGAAAGTTTCTTGAATTCACAAGGAGAAAGGGTCTGGTATCCACCAGAAAATAGAAAGACAAAAGTCTGAATTTTATTGATTGATTAATTGTTTCAAAAAACGTGTACAGATTTAGGGGTCCTATTTAAGGGCTCTGTAAAACTTGACAAACAAAAAAAAAAATTCTAAAATAACTCCTAATTGATGTCTAACCGTAATAGGAATTAAATTTGACCTAAAAAACATTAAAAGCACCTAAAACAATGAAATAATAACCCTAAACCTAAAATAACGAAAATTACAAATTAAATACCAAAATTAATAAATTACAATAATTAAATTGTAGATTGTGTCCTACATCAAACCCCTCCACTTGAAACAAACTCATCCTCGACTTTATCTTTGAAATCTGAAATCTTCCATGCCAAGAGAATAAATACTTTGAACACTTCATCTTCCTTGTCTTCTTGCCAAACTTGAAAGTTATCAATTGAGCAACTTGAACTTCATGTCCCTTGATCTTCATGCAATTAACAATATTCACCAAATAAGAATCAAATATCAAATCAAATCTTTCCACCCCAATAAAATTAATAAAATTTGTTTTGATGTCTCCCACCAAAATAATAGGAACTTGAACGTTGCAATCATCTAACTTGACTTCATCGAGATCGTTGATAACTTCCTCTATAATTTCTTCTTTAATGGTTTCTACTATCTCAACTTCAAGATTTTTCTCTATAATAGGGCCTTCATTAATCTCCTCCATAATCTTGATTTTAGGTTCTTATTCTATAACAATGCTTTAATTAATTTCCTCAAAAATCTTTATATTTTCTTCTTTGACTTCAACATATTTTTCAAGAAAAGTATTTTCTTCAACATGTAATTCTTCTCTTAGTGGTGGAATAAATGGCTCTTTAAAATAATTCAAGTGTGAACTTCTTGGCCAATAATAATCTTGTATTGTATATAACAAGATTTCTTCACAATCTAAATGATAAATTTTGATAGCAAGCATCTTTTCATGCTTGGCCATGGACAAATTTTGTCTTTACCTTGTCGGATTCTATTAGATTGTACTCGTTCCCACCAAAATAAGGCATACTCACTAAATTTATACAAAGCAAGTCCAACTTTTATCTCATAATAAATATTCTCAAAGTCAAATAAATCATCTAGATCAAATAACCAATCAAGAAAATCTTATTTATAAAAATAACCATTAAAACTTGCAATTCTTCTATAGGTCTATATGAAATTTACTTACCAATAGGTTGCCTGTAAGTTATGTCTTCGCGACAATTATCCCTATTATTTCCATGCTCCAATGACAGCATCTTAGCAAAGGTATTTGTGAGTGCTAACTGTACGTCACGTAATGCTTACTAAATTTTTTATCACCAAAATTGCTATCGTCTCATACGTTAGCCACCAAACCAAGATAAGTCAAGGTTCTGATACCAACTATTGCAGGATGTGGAAGTGTAAAAAAGTAGAACATGTCTATTTCTAGAAAACAAGAAATAAAACACATTTGCTTACGAAAATAACCTCGAATCCATGAGGATTCCTTGAATTCATAAGAAGAAAGGGTTTGGAATCCACCAAAAAATAGAAATACAAAAGTCTGAATTTTATCAATTGAATAATTGTTTCAAAAAACGTGTACAGACTTAGGGGCCTATTTAAGGGCTCTGTAAAACTTGACAGACAAGAAAATATATTTTAAAAGAACTCCTAGTTAATATCTAACCATAACAGGAACCAAATTTGACCTAAAAAGCATTAAAAGCACCTAAAAACAAGGAAATAATAACCTTAAACCTAAAATAACGAAAATTACAAATTAAATACCAAAATTAATAAATTACAATAATTAAATTGTAGATTGTGTCCTACATCACTCTATGTTACTCCCAAACAATGTAACTTGCTTTCCATTCCTTTATTTAAAAACATCCAAACAATATTACCTAACATTATTCTATTTATTTCTTTTCCATTCCTTTCCCTTAAATACATTTCATTTCAATTTATTTCATTCATTTCCATTCTTTTTTTATTTACTCATTCTATTCCATTTCTTTATGAACTCCCAACTGAAATGTTAGACAAAGCAACAAATCAATTCTCTATTCTGGATTTAAAAAAAAAAAAAAAACCTTAGACAAAATAAAAAAACACCAACAAATCACAAGCCCAATCTAAAAAAAAAAAAAAAAAGACCAAAACAATTACAAAGTACAAATGCCTAGCAAAAACAAATCACAAGATCTCAAGAGATTTTACCCAATCTCTCTCTCTCTCTCTCTCTCTCTTTCTCTTAGTGGAGAGCTCTCTACCTCTCCTAACCTTCATTTCCTCCTCTAAAGCTCCACTTTGCCACCGAATCATCATCTCCTACTGATCGCTCTATCTACACACCAATTTGTGTCACCAGCGGCTTTGGTACCCTAGTATATCCACCTCACTAGCCCAATCCATCACAACACTCACATATGAGTCGAAATCGGCTATGGTATGCCCTCATGGATCTCTCTATCCTCTGATATCTCTCTTCTCTATCTATGATGTGTTCTTGTGGTTGTGAGAAAGCCCTTTGTTCTTTAATAACTTAGTTGTGATTCTTGCTTTTTATAAGTGCTTGTGGGATGTGAGGGGCAAGGGCCGAGGTTCAAGTTTTCAAGAGGGAGTTTTACACACGTATACACTTAGATTAAGTTAGAATAGAATTTTTATCTTGTATAAAAAAAAAATGCTAAAAATTACTTGATTTGTAGTGTTTGTACAACATACTTATGTGTGAAGTAAAAAATTGTGAAAGAAAGTGTAAAATGGCTCCCCACAAAATACTATACAAACGCACTTGACACTTATCATGCATGTGTACCAGATAATGAACGTGTGTGGACAAAACAATACCATCAATAATTGTTATGTGACCTCTTTAATTTATGTGTATCTCACAATAAATTTCTATCTCTCACCTTCTTTTTTTTTTTTTTTTTTTTTGTCTTAATATTCATGCATGATGTAGGTTAACCATCATTTTAGTTGTTTTTATTAATCTAGTGATTGACATAAATTTGAGCTTTGAACATTGAACAATATTTGTTTTCCAACATCTTAAGTTTTTTGTTTTTTTTATCCCTTAATGTGTTTTGTCCTGATCATCCATTTCAATGATGATGATGATGATAATTCTCAGAAGGTTGTGTTGTATCTCCAAAAAAATACTACGTCTATAATATTTTCATTATATTTTCACAGCAAATTCTAAGTGATATGTTGTTATTAGTGGGCAAAAAACTAATTTTAGTAGTAGGTTCAAATTAAAACTAATAATAATTTACCATCTAGAAAGTGATGTGAACATGGGATGTGAACTTAGCATCACTCTACATCTCCTTATATTGATAAAACACCAAAGAATTGTTATTTCCAAGAAAAAGGAGGGGGGGGGGGGGGGGAGGGGGGAATTTAAAATCTTATATGATGTGAAAATCAATGTGAGCCTTACATTTTGTGACTCTTTTGGTTTATTTTATGAATTTAGGTTTGTCAATTTAATTTCCTGATTTTTTTTTTTTAATTTGAGACTTACAAAAATAACAAAACAACATCATTTTTGGGACACTTAAGGAAGTAGTTCAAGCGGACAATATGACCATATTGAATCAAATTCAAAATTATAGGATTAAAATGAATAAAAGTTCCTTTGAGTTCTACCGTTTCTAGTAACTTATTTATATAGTGTTTATTTTAAAATATTTATAATTTTTGATAAATTTTATGTTAAATGTGTAATGAATAATTAAAAGCTACCTCGTTTCTTAAAGAGCTAAAATTTATATTATTTGAAATATAAATAAATAAACTGAAACAGAAAAGCAAAAGGCAAATCAACTTTTTCCAAATGCACACTTAAATCAAAATTTATCCAAAATTTAATTTAATCTCTCTTCTTCTTTTTTTTTTTTTTTTTTTTTTCCTTCATAAAATTAAAAGAACATGATCCCCAAAACTTTCAAAAAGCCTAATAGTCCATTTACAGCTAGAACTCAGCCCATGAGGCCCAAAATCCCATTTCCCCTCTAGTAATTTACACTAGCTGTAGCAGAGTAGAAAAGTCTACGAGTCCGGAGTCCCAGTTCCCTCACATCCAACCCAAGCAGAGCACAGTGAGTAATTCTGATAGATAGTGTGTCTGTGACTCTCAATTAAAAATGTCGAAGATGAACATAGACATCACAGCATCGGCGAAGCCAGAGTACCCAGTCTTAGATCGGGACCCTCCGTTCACCAGAGTTGTAGGAAACTTCAACTCCCTCGACTACCTCCGCTTCGTCACCATCACCGGCGTCTCCGTCACCGTCGGCTACCTCTCCGGTAACCCATCTCTCTCTCTCTCTCTCTCTCTCACTACTTTTTCAAACCTGTTTCGTAAAATTCTGAAACTGAATTGAACGATGAAATATTGAATCATTTGGGTGTGAAAAAAATAGGGATTAAGCCAGGGATTAGGGGACCGTCGATGGTGACCGGAGGCTTAATCGGGTTAATGGGTGGGTTCATGTACGCATACCAGAACTCGGCGGGTCGAATCATGGGCTTTTTCCCCAACGACGGCGAGGTAGCTCGTTACAAAAAGTGACACCATATTTTTTTTGGGTTTTTCAACGAGTCCTTAAATTTGTCACTCTTTTCAGACAAGTTTTAATTTTTAAGTTTTTTTCGTTGTTGTTCTTTTTTATTTTTCCCATGACGTTTTGTCCTGATCTTATGTTTCAATGATGATAATAATTCTCAAAAACTATTGTGTTGCATCTCTTTGTATTGAGAAAACTCCAAAGAATTGTTATTTCCAAAGACTCTTTTGATTTTGGCTATATTGGTTTGATTATCATGTGTTGTGAATATCAGAATGCAGTGTTTTATGATACTATACATCTATAATAGAGTGGGAACTTGAAAATCTTATCTGATGCGAAAATCTATGTAAGTGTTACATTTTGTGAGTCTTATGGTGTTGTTGACTCAATAATTAGGAGACCCTTTTGGCGGTGTCCTCTGGAATCTGCCAGAATGTTGTTATTTGTTTTGTGAATAATGTTGGCGTCATAAAGGACGGGATTGCTGTCTTTTTGGGTCAATTTTTAAGGAGAATTATCTGAATGATTATGAATTTAGGTTTGTCAATTGATGGTTTGATGAATACCGTAGTGTGTGCACTTGTGTCAACTATTGCATATGTGCATGGTTCTTGTAACTTGTAAGGTCCTAGGATTTAGAATGTTCTCTCTTGATCTTCTTGTTTAATAGTGGGTACTAGTTTTACTCTCTTTTGGGTTATGCTCTTTTCCTAGTTGAGGAGGTCACCCTGCTGGCATCTGGTCTAGTGTATTCATTACGAAGCAAATCTGTCACTAATTTTTTCTTTTTTTATGGTAGCTTTGAAATAATCTCATATCATGTCACTAGAATGGAACTCTGAACTTGGGAATATTTTAGTAGATTGTTTGAATGGTGTTGGCTTTAGAACTCTAGGAGGATTTACATTCCGATTTAGATGGTCCTTATTTTCAAATACTGTTAGGTATGGCTTTTAGAATGTTTTCTCATCCCAAAAATACAAAAAAAAAAAAAAAACAAAAAACAAAAAAATACTGCTTTAAAGAATGTTTAATTGAGCTATTGAACGTATGTGTACCTTTTTGTGGGAAGAAAGAAATGTGATAGGCACTTGGGTCACCTGTGCTAAACTTTTTGGGAGAAAGAAGGTGACAGGATTTAGACTACCCCATACCTTCATAGAGCTGGAACTGGGCAAACATGGGTAGAGCAGGGAATATTACAAAACAATTACTCCCAACACTGCACCTTCCCCTCCAAACTCTGGCAGAATGGTGCATAAAACAGAGAGATGTTAAGAGAATGTGTGATGCAAATTTGAAGCAATCTTCCAGTCTATTAAATGAATTATAGTTAATCTTGAGGCTGAAATGTTGCAGACTGCCTCACTTAATAAGTCTTTTAGCCAATACTGTTTGGAGCTTTGCTTTTTTGGCCCGGTGAGTGGAATTTGTAATGTGAAACAGCAATTTTTTGTTTAGCTATAGCATCCCATTAAATGTAGAACCATGTCTGTTGCTACTTGCCTCAACTGGCACCTCTTGGTATTTTTAACAAAGACATCTAGGATTTAAATTTCCCACTCCCATTTATTGAATTATTAAAATAAATAAATAAATAAAATCCTGCTGCTACTCAACACGGTTGACGGAATGGCATGACTCCAAATGGTTGCCTTTTGTTTTATGGTTGATTTCTTTTTCTTCCCCTGCCCTCTTTCTATTTGGTGTTGGGGTTGTTAACGTGTTTTTCAGGGGACTTCAACGATTGTGGCTTTAATAGAATAATTATGATGGTGTGATTTGTTTTTGAATGTGTGGATGGATGTATTTTCGTTTTTGCAGGATGCCACAACAAAATGAGATAGTCATTTTACTCATATGTAATTCTCTGATCGATATGCTGTCCATTCCCTTATCGATTCTAACTCCTGCACAAATTAGAAATGCATGGAGTCTTTTGGTGCTATACTAGTTCAGGTCATAATACTCTGCCATGTTGTGCAATCCCAACATGTGAAGCAAGCTTCCATTTCTTAATTAAAACCTTTAGTTAATCTTGAGGCTGAAATGTTGTGGACAGCCTCGCGTAAGAGTTCTTCTAGCCAAAACTATTAGGAGTTATACTTGGTTGGCCTGTTCAGTGGATTTCTTTCATGTGAAAGAACAATTTTTGTTTTTACTGAAGTAGTTTAGTAAATGATTTTGTATCCATTAAATGTAGTATCACGTCCCTTGCTATTTAACAGGGGTTGCCTGGATGGATTGACTTCAAATGGATGATTCCTTTTTTATTTTTCCTCTTTTGGTTGATTTCTTCTTTCCTTTTTATATTCAGTTTCAGGATGTTGTTCGGGGAAATTTAACGAAAGTGGGTTAAATAGAATAATAATGATGGTACTTCGTTTTTTGCAGTAGCGTGCCACAACAAAATGGGATAGCCATTTTTTGCATTTATAGGTCTGCTCATCACCCCCGTATCAATTCTTAAAGTTTATTATTCACTTGACAAATTAGAAATACAAATTGATCTCGAACAAGTTGGTGTCTTATGTTAAATGCAAATTATATTGTTGTAACTTTTATGTTTTAATGGGGTTTTAACGTTCAAAAATTATATTGTTATATGTTGAATTCTTATGGAGCCAGTTATAATCGTATTTGTGGGCTAGATATTGCATAGTTTTGTTAGAGATCAATTTTATTTCTTCTTAGTTTGCTGATCTTAATCTTTCTAGTCATAACATTCTCTTGAGCTGGTTGAATCCATGATTAACTAAAACTATTACAATGGTAGTCATCCTAAAAGGTTTTTCCCTGTGAAAGTTCAAAAAACTAATGTTTCTTGTGAGAGCAATCATCATTCTAAAAGGTTTGGCCACGCGAAAGCTCAAAAAACTTCGTTCCTTGTGAGAGCAATCATTATAAAGTGGATGTTATAAAAGTTCAAATCTTATTGAACCGGTCAGTGCATTGTGATGATTGAAGCACTTGACAATGTTCGAACATTCCCTTTTTTAATATATGGAGAACCCAGATTCAGCATTAACTGTTTCACGTTGCCCTGCCAATATGACATGTTTAATCAACGCTCAAAAAGACTGCTTATATCAGCTGGAGTTGTGATCATTGTTCTAGGCTTTTAAGGGTAACATCGTGAGGCAAAAAATTAACATTCCAAGGAACGAAAAAGAAATCCCAACAAGCTAAAGGAGTTAAGAGAGCCCCTGTCAGTTCAGTGAAAATAGGAGCGATGAACCTAGGGGTGAAGAGTGTAGTTCAGTAGGGATTTAATGACACATTTAGAAACCCCTGCAAAAATAACATATTGGCATTTGTGCAAGACAGCCAATTCAATGTCTTGGAAGGCAGCTTGAGGGAGTCGGGTCTGTTGGGGGGAAGAGACGTGAATGTGTTAAAACGATATCACCAAACTCATTTCTACAAACAGCTGCAGAGAAGGAGGCATGAGTTTGGAAAGATTCAAGAAATAATAATCAAACTTTGATGCTGCCAGTGGGAGGTGAACACCATTTTATGCTTGGAGAAACAGCTAATGAGGACCTTGCTGAGATGATGTGGTCTTGATACACTTTGATTATACCTTCTGCATCTTTCCTTGTCTCTGGTGAGTGCACTGCAAAGTTGGTTTGGTTTCTAATTCTCCATATGTTATCAAATAAAACTGAAAGCAACTAAAGTGAATCGGTTCAATCTTAGCTTATAGATACTGGGGATTGTGGAAAAGTACACTCTGATTAGAGATATTAGGCTGTGGAAATTTCCAAGGACATGGATTACGCGTTTGTATTGGCCTAAGAATATGTTAAAATAGAATCCCCGGGTATATATTATAAAGATCGAATATAATTTTATTGATAAGATTATCAAGATATTGAAAGATTCAAGAAATTGAATGGGACTGATTGACATTGGCAGAAATGTATTGTTTCTTTGAACTCGTGTTTGGGGGTGTACGAACTGTGCTGCTGTATCTCATTTTTAGTTTTTATTTCCGTTAGGTCTTGACTTTCTTGTATTTGGGTCATTGTTCAAAGTAGGTCTTGACTTTTTTGTATTTGGGACATTGTTCAAAGTGTTCGTCATCGTGAACATGATGTTCAATAATAAAGGCAACAGTCCTCTGGGCCTTTTGTGTCGTGAAATGTGGACTTATACCTGTTCTCTCTCTCTCTCATAATTTAATTGTTACAACTTACAATAGAAAAAGTAAGGATTTAAATACAAATTACTGTCATTGAAAATATCAAGAAGTGTCAATCATTGAAATTTTGAACTACAAATCTATTAACCCTCTCTCTCTCTCTCTCTCTCTCTATTTTCCTTCATCTGTCTATTTCATCTTTCTATCCTTTAATTAATTCTAATATGACCTTACGTAGAACTTTGTTGTAGTCTTTGCATGCCAAACTGGAATGGTCCATTTATAGGAAAAATATTTTTCAAAATTTACTTTATAATTTCCTTGTGTCAATTTATGATTGGTACAATATTGCTATCATATGGGATTATAATTAACGTTATTTATTTATTTATTTGTAGACCAATCACAAATTCACAACACGTTAACTCAATAATTATTATTTAAAAAAAATTTAAAATAATAAGATCCTCTAAGATTATTGGGGTATCTTTAGTTCTTTACTATGGAATTCCTAAAATTTTATTTATTCATTTTGAAAGAAGATAAATTTTGTCACGATATGAATGTTTTAAATAGATATCAAAAAAATAATATTCAAACTTAATTTAAATGTTGATAATGTAATAAAATAAAAGTAGTACTTCGTTTACAACATTTCCACAATACTTTCATTAAAAATCATAAGTGGCAAGTTGTTTTTTATTTTAATATGAGCTCATTACTGTTGTAAGGTCACAATTTGCACCTAAGCCTAATAATAGGAAAGGTATAGGCCCAAAGAGCCCAATACAATAAATTTGTAGAGAGTGGGTTCGAAATCTAAATTCTAATGAGTTTAGATCACCATGATAGTGGGCCAAGGTCACAATATAATGAAGATGGAATGGTTTGTATAGTGAAACTTGTCCTCGGACTCAAGCTAAGGAGGTTGATTCTTATATTTCTTTCTCTTAAGGACAGGTTACAGCTATTGTTCTAGAGTTTCCCAGTGTTTCCTTTCTTTTTTCTTTGATCCCCTTATCCTGGGGCTTCCTCTCCCTTTTATACTCCCATTTCTCCTCTCTTTACCCTCCACGTATGGATTAGATTGTCGGGCTCGATATTTGTTCCATTAACACCTTCCTAAAGTTTTTGAAGATAGTTGTAAGGCTGAATATTGCTACTCAGGCATTACTTTCTCATTAATGCGACCAAAGAGTTAGTTGCAGAGCATTTAATGCGATAACAACAGCTTTCCTTTTAGATATTTTACAGTCTTTCCTTGTCCTATACTCTTACCATGTACATCTTTATAAACAGAATCTCCTAGAAAGTTGCTTTCGGGTGACAAACCACCCCTACCAACCTCGGCTTTACCCTGCCGAGGAAGTTTTCCTCCTTAGACCACCTTCTTGGACGATCTTGGTCAGATTTTATCTTTTTACTTTCCAACCCAGATTCTTAAGATCTTTTCCCGTCCTCAGACTTCTTAATGTCCTCGGATTGAGCCTCTAGCCCAACAGATACATAGATATGTACTCCTGGGCTCATTACCCCTACAACTGTAATTACTTTTTATCCCAATAGTAATAGCAAATTTAATAATTTGTCACCTACAACTTGTTGTGAAAAGTGTTGCAAAAATATCAAGGACATAACATCTCGTATAAAGTAAAGTCCAATTCACTAATTTCAAATGTACATAAGATTGTAAATGAATTAAAATGTTTTATGAACAACTTGAGCTTGGCTCAGAGAAAAAAAAAATGCTAGTTTACTTTTGTTTGTTTAACAAACAAGTCAAGCTCAAGCCTAAATTTAGGCTTGACTATTAAAATAGCCAAGCTTAAAAATTATAATATATTTGTGATTAAGTTCATAAATATGGTTTGAATTAACTATATATAGTTTTTTTTTTTTTTTTATATGTATACTTGTCTAAAAATTTACTTTTATAGACTTGAGATTAGAATGTATAAATTTGTAACTAGGTTTATATGATATTAAATGATTGTTTATAGTTTTTTTGGGTAGAAATTGTTTATAGTTTATTTATAACATAAACACACCATTAGTAGTAAAAATTCATAGATTTGTGAAGGGATAAAAAAAATTATTCACAATTCCATACTTTTATTGTATATGGGAAAAGAATTAATCAAGCATCTTATGCACAAGCTCAAGCTTCTTCAATCAATCTTGAACATATAATTATGTTTAGTGATGAGCTCGAGTTTGGCTCGTGTTTAAAGTAAAATTAAATTATCAAACTTAAATTTTTAAAACTCTGAACTCAGCTCGACTCAATTTCAGGCCTATTCAAATGGTTTGGTTGGATTATAAGAAATCATTTTTAGAGTTATCTAAGAATGTAAGAGTATTCCTTCTTGGGTGAAAAAATTTCTGGAGTATTATAGAGATAAGAATGGGTCAAAGGGTATGGACCTATGGTGTAAGCAATTCATTCAAAATTCCCCATTTTTTTTTTTCACCTGAAGGATGCTGTTATTTTCATGTACCATTTGCTTCTTTTCTGGTTAAAGAAGCAAAGACTGACCTCATCCCACCAGGTTGTGTTGGAAGCTTTTATTGTCTTTATTCTTTGGCAAGAAAGTAGGATTGTTCAACTCACGTCCACGGAAACATAAAGATCGAAGTATTGCCGCTATATGACAATAATTGAATTATTTTTTCTATATGGGACACACTGGAAAGTCTCTTTCTTTTGCTGGAGAGATCTGGACAAATCTTGATTTGTGATAAAATCAATGTTAATGATTTTCTTAAAGTAGTCAAGGGTTTTGATCTGGTCATCCCTACATTACGTAATAGGTGATCTCTGTGGGTCGCATTCTGCTGACGTTTATTGGTATAGACTAGAGACTTAACCAGGTTGCTCTAACAATGGCCCATATTGTAATTGCACTAGGTGGAACATTTGAAAATGTTGAGAATGCAACTATCTTTGATTTTTAAATTAATAGATGTGTTTTTTACTTGTTTATTGAAGGATTGTGACTTTATATGCTAGGTACAATGCATAGAGGTTTCTGGGAGAACTCAAAAAACAAAATAAAACAATATAAAAAAAAAAACCAAAAAAAAGAAAAAGAAAAAGAAAAAGAAATGCCCAGAGGGAGACACTAAATCTTTATAATCAGTGGGAGTTTTCTGTAGCAACTTGCATATGAATAAAATAAGTTTAATGGCTACTGACATAATCTGATGGTCAGTTTCAGAGATATCCTTTGTGAATTATTTTATATGAAGTTCAAAATGATTCTACTTTGGATTTTTTTTTTTTTGGCAAATGGTAATTCAGGGAATGATAAATTGCAGATGTATATATCAAATATTTGTTGCGAGCATGTTCCTGTAAGTAGGGGTGCAGTCAACCGAGGATCTGTCAAAACTGCAGTCAATCACAAAAGAGTTCCTACTAAAACATAGAAAGTAAAATGAATTAAATTGACACAAAATTTCTCATAATTTTATTTTGTGTGCGTAAATTCTACAATGATATTTTAATTTTTTTAGAGAATTTTAACATATGAAGTCTGATACTGATGATGGTTCTTTATTATCAGACCAAAATATCAATTAATTTTTAGTGTAAGTAGAGATTGAACCTGTCAAAACCATAGTCAATCACAAAAAGAGCTACTACTAAAACATAGAAAGTAAAATGAATTAAATTGACACAAAATTTCCCACAATATTTTTTGTGTGTAATTTCTAGAATGATATGTTATTTATTTTTATTTTTTTATTTTTGGAGAGAATTTCAATCTATATAGTCCGCTTCTGATGATAGCTCTTTATCATTAAACCAAAACACCAATTGGTTTTTGGTGTAAGCGGAGATTGAACCTATTAAAATCACAGTCAATCACAAAAAGAGCTCCTGCTAAAACATCGAAATTAAAATGAATTAAAATGACACAAAATTTCCCACAATTTTTTGTGTGTGTAAATTCGACAATGATATTTTCTTTTCTTTTCTTTTCTTTTTTTTCATTTTTTGAAAGAGAGAATATCAACCTATGGCCTTTTTGATATCTTATTCAATCATTATAAATTTTACCAATTAAGTTAACTGAAACTCACAATAATAATATGTTAATTGATTGGTATATAATTTTTTTTTTTTTTAAATGTCAACGTTAGATTCATGTAAAATTAACATAACATCATACCACAACTTATTCTCTTTCAACAAACTGTGTGGGGAAAAAAAAGCCCCCCAATAATATCCATTTCTCTTGGGTATGGTCTATCACTTTTAGTGCTTTCTAAGCTTCTGATTCGAAGCACAAAACCAATTGCGAAACACCTCTAGGAAAGGTTCTAGTGATAAAGAAGGGTGATAGATATAAGATATGGCTTCTTTGGATCAGTCCCAATCCTTCAATTTGTGACATTAGCTTACTTTTTCTTTTTTAACTTTCATCACTTTTATTCACTTGCCGACAATAAAAGAAGAAATTTTCATCTAGTGCTGGGTCATTGATGAAGATAAGAAAGTGGGCCATAATTAAGCTGCTCTTTTTTTTTTGAATTATATAAAGGAAAGAACCAGGATTCTCCTTTCCTTAAATTCCCTATATCAAACATCATTTTCAGATCTCAGTGGCCACTAACTAATAACTATACTTGTGGAAATTGGAGAAGCCGATCGGAAGAAGAGAAAAAGTGATGATAGATCATAGACATAGTGATAATAATTACACCTATAAAGCGAATCATATATGCCTTCTTTCAGCTCAAACTCCCAAAATTCCATTCTAATTTCGAATCACCGTCCAAAAGAATTTGGAATATGACCTGCATTTGGGTGCAACTGTATACGAAACTTCTAATTGATTGGAGTAATTTTTAGATACTGAGTATGAAGGATGGTTTTTGGTTTTTATTTTTTTTAAGGTCTATTTATTAAATTCATGGTGAAGTTCATCATAAATATAAAAAAAATTAGCACAATTTCACCATACCCTAAAACTACCAATGCATTTTTAATATAATTACTAAAGTTATCATTGTAAAATTCATTGAAAAAAAAAATTAATTTCATTGTAATTAAGCTTCATAATAATTTGCATAACCATCTATTGCAATATGCAACTGAGATTAACAAAGTTTGACCCTCATCCGTTAAGTTGCTCAAACTTGAACCAAAAAAAATAGAAAAAAGAAGAAGAAGAGAGTAGTGGGAATAATAATTCTTTTTAGTTCAATAAGTTTTTAATTTATACTTATCAAATATACAAATTACAAAAGTTTCTGGCCTATACATGATTTTGACCCGACTTGATGTGCCTACCCAACTTTAACAGTTCTCAAGTCTTTATTGTAAAATTTTAAACTTAATTTTTCTTTATTTGCAATGTATGTTTGTTTACTGAAGTTATCTTAAATCTTCTATACTACAAATAAATTTTTTTTAAAACTAATAATATAACTCGGTTACTTGCGAATAATTCTCAAATATAATTTTTTTTCGCATTGTATTTTACTATTAACAATGTACAATTTCTTTCATAACTTCATTATCGATTTTCTTCCTAATTAATTACTTTTTTCTTTATCTAATATATTAAATTTTATTCTTAATATATATTTTATGTATTGTATGATTTTGGATTAGTTTTTTATGTTAATTAAAAATTTTAACAAATTTTCTTATGTGCTGTTTTTTTAAATCCCTCAAATTTTAAGTACAATTATACATTTGTCAACTTTTAGCAAATTAGATTTTTGTCTTAGTAAATAAGCTTCAAGCAAAAACTAATCCAAAACAATAAAATAATAATCAAAAGTTTCATAATCAACTTTTAAAAAGATTTTAAATCAATTATAATTTTTTTTTTAAATCAAGGCCCTCTAGCATGGATTTTTTTTTTTTTTTTTTTTCTGTTTCTTTTTTACTTGCAATGTTTTATTGAGCTTTAATTTAATTAAACTAATCTAAGAGCCATGTAACTCAATTGATTGGCATTTTCTAGTATTTCCATAATATCTAACACAAAAGTATTTTACAAACTCAGGTAAAAAACTATAATAACTTTTAAGAAAAGCTGAGCACCTAAAACCATGCTTTATGAGACTAAAAATAGTTGTTTTGAACTTTTCCGTGGAGGTGGTTAACTAAATTAGACTCTAATGACACAAATGAATGGTGCACTATCTAGTACAAGAAATAAATAAGCCGTTGATTTTTCTGCACTAAGCAAGACCCGAACTGTGTGACATTATTTTAATTCTATCTTCCACCCAACTCTTTTCTTACACAATTTAAGGTTAGGTAATCGTATCAATTGGCTAAAAAGGTAGGAACAAAAATATTCAGGTGATTTGTTACATGCCATGCAATCATGCATTAATAAAACTTAACATATAAGAATCTATTTTCTAGTTATTTTATTCTTCTTAAAATGAGAGTTTCGTACATATATACACTTAGATTAAGTTAGAGTAAAATTTCTATCTTGTATAAAAAAATAAAAATAAAAAAAAATTTCTGTTAAGAACACAAAATCTTATACAATTTTGACCGCAATTCGACAAATTGTAAATAATAAATATATGAATTTATATGGACCCACTGGCAGACCTTTATCATTCACACCTTAACATTTTCCCTATTTTAATGATAGTCTCCGCCCAAATCTTTTACCCTATAAGCTAAGGTTGGGTCGGTCTTATTCTTATTCGTTGGTCAACAAAAATGAAAAAAAAAAATATTTATAATATATATATATATATATAGCCACATTGGTGACGTGCAACACGCTTTTCCATAGTGATTCAGCAAGCAAAAAAAAAAAAAAAACACGCTTTTCCATAGTGCATGGAATTATTATTCAATTGGAAATAAATATAATAAATACAACCGTTGAACGGTACCTTCTCAGCCACAATTTTTTAGAGTACCTATTGGAATGATGACGTGGCACTATGCCTTTGGTAAGGGACTATACACGCGCGCGGCGTGTTCATTCTCATTCATTGCCCGCGCTTCCTTGTGTCTCATATGAAAACACGCTGTGGTGACAAGGACTACCGAGTAGTTGCTGATGTGGCTAATTTTTTTCTTTTTTTTGAAACTTGATGTGGCTAATTATAAGCGGTCCATTTTTTTTACAATAATTACTTTTTATTAATATATTAAAGGTGAGTTTGATTAGACCTTTTAAAATTTTATTTTTTCAAAGTAATTTTATTTTTACTATTTCTACTAAGTACTAACCTCTTCCAATGTGATAAATGAGGATAGTTGATTTAAAAAAAAAATTTATATATATATATATATATATATGTTTTGTAAATTTTACCAAATACATTAAATCACTTTTTGAAACAACAAATGTGAATTTTTGCCCAAGATGTTGTAACCAAACAAGCACTAAAACACATTGTTATAATCACTTCTTCTTCTTTTTTCCTAAAAGTAAATACTAAAGGTATTATCTATTTTGTAGTATAAGGAGACAATGAATATAATTGGTGAGTTTTTAAAACATAATAAATAAATATTTGAATTTCGTTGCGAGTAAAAATACATCAATTTATAAAGATTATGTAGCATTGTTAAAAATATAAGTATATATTCCTTGTCACTCTTTTTTAATAGTTATACTCCATTCATCCCAATTTGTTTGTCCTGTTTGAATAGTCAAATTTTTTAAGGGAACATTATTTATTATTTTATCTACTTTATAAAAATTTATAAGTTTACAAAACTACCCATAAATTTATCAGTTTTTTTTTTAAAGAGTTATTCTTAATGACGCAACTAAAAATGTGCTCTAATTAGATTAATTTTTTAAATATTTGTTAGTTTTTTTTCAAATAGTTTTGAAAATAAAGTAGGGGTATAATAGGAACATTAGTAAATTAATGATTTAAAAAAAAAAAAAAGAAGACAATATTATGAGAAATCTCAAAACAGAATAGAGGATAGACAAACTGGGACGAAGGGAGTAATAAGAATTAAAACATGTGGTATTTATGATGATTTTTTTATCATCAAGTCAAAATTCAATAAAATTGTATTTGATAAATAAAATAAGATTTAAAATATATGATATCTACTCTATTATGATTTTTTTTTTTTGAGTATTATGTTAAAAAAATCAAACAATATCTTTCATGTGTGGATGAGATTCAAAGAAGTGTTCATGTTGATTGGCTTTTATGAATTTATCAATCTTAGGCCAAAAGACACTACCCAAACCACAAATTTTTTTAATAAATAAAATATCATTTAAACTTTATGGAGTATGTTATATGATATTTAGTTTTTAGCATAGTTTAAAACATCATTGACTTTCTTTTTCTTGAATAGTCGTGATTCAAACTTAAGTATTATTATTCACTGCATTAATCACAACTCTCTTTTTTTTTTCTTTTTTTTCTTTACATTAATCACAACTTAACAAAACTTTTTTTCTTTTTGGTTTTAAATGACATACATTACATTGTTTACACACTAAAGCAACATGGCCCTTTCACCACGCGATTTCTGTCAAACCGTGGCTATGAGATGTGGGCGGTGGGGTCGTGAAGTGAGTGGAAGATGTTGATTACCACGTCACTATTAATATTTTTTTAAAAAAAGTAAAAATAAAAGAAATACTATTGGTTAGAATTTAGAATCAAAGCTGCTTCGAGGAATGTGTGGGCGTCAAAGTCTCAAACTCTCAAAGTAAAAAATGTAAAATACGTGTTTATTAAACTTCCTTAAAATTCAGTTTATTTACCGAAATGCCATTTGACCGTATTTCTATATACGAACGACAGAGCTCATGGTTACGTTACACCTCACGGCTTTACTGATGTTCTGGATTCGTCTTCTTCTTCTAGATACCACTTGTATAGTGTCTGTAATTGTACATAAATTGTTTTTTTTTTTTTTTTCTTTTCATATCAATTATTCAGTTAAGTTTAACACGTACTACTTTTGGATGGACTATGTCCGGTGCATTACTGCAATGGACATGTTGGGATCAAGACACAGACCGGTATATGTATTCAATATGTTCAATGTAACTTATGCATTGAATATAAGCTCTTCCCTTTTTTGATAATCTTATGTTAAGTTTAAAAATTCGATTAACTGGTGCTTTTAAGACACTTGTTAAAGGAAAATTTTAACACAATTTTTTTTGAAAAGTATAAAAAGCTACCAAAAATATCAGCAATAGTACTTTTTTGTTTTTAACATAAAAAGTTTTGTGTAAACTACGGATTCGTTTAAGATCCGCTGAAATAATATAGTGAGACTCATAAATAGTACTAAAAAGTACAGTGTGACTCATGAATAGTAGCAAAAATAAGCTGAATAGTAAAATAAGTTAGTAAAAATAATTTTTGCCAAACAGACACCATGTATTTGGTCCTTATACTTTACACCATATTTTAAATTGGTCTGTAAACTTTCAATTGTGTCAATTTAGTCTTTGTCATTATCTCTTATATCAAAATTATTGACGTGGTAAACAGTCAAAAATAAAAAATTATTTTTCTGTTGATGTGGCAATACACTATGTTTTTTATTTTGGTCATTTGTCACGTTTGCAATTTCTATCCAAGAAATAACGACAATGACTAAATTGACACAACATTAAAAGGTTAGGGATCAAATTGACACAATTAAAAGGTTAGGGGACCAAATTAAAATATGGTATAAAGGATAAAAACCAAATATGTAATTTATCCTAAAGTTTTTAAGTACATTTCCAAAATTAAGATCCTTAAGACATCCATTAACTTTTCCCTAAGTGTAATATGTTTATTTTAGACATCTCGGATTTTTTTGAATATCAATTAACTTTTTTTGCTACATCCACAACATTTTCACAACAAATCATAAATAGTAAGTTGTTATTTGTTCAAATTTGAACCTAACACTAAGATTATTTTTTTGCCCTAACAATAGCAACCAGTAACAACCTGCTACCTAGGATTTGTTGTAAAAATATTATAAAAATGCTGTGGACATATCATTTTTCTTTTATTAAATATGAATTTCAACAAATCAACCACTTGATTACATTTTTTTTCTTATATCCTCCATTATTGCAAAATTTTTAGAAAATTGAATATCAATATTTATTTCATTAATCAAATATTTAAATTTTAAGTTTTTTTTGTCTAAATTATACATATAAATAAGTTTATAAATAGAATAATAAATAATATTTGATTGTTACGAAATTTAAGATGTGTGTTAAACACGTAATAAAGATGCAGTCTAATGATTAAATTTTCAAAAATATGTAACTAAATAAAATTTTTTTAGTAAGAATTGTAACAAGTTGACTATAACTAAATTTGGAATAAAACTTTGTCCTTTATATAATTTATTATCCATATAGCATTTGAAACCAATATACAAACCCTAAATCTATCTGCAATCTATACTTTTTTATATTGTAGGCGGAAAAAAAAACAACAAATAAAAAGACAAAACATCTTTTCTTGACATAGGCAGATTGAAAAGCCTCTTTTGCAAAGATATTGAGCTTCACACCGACTTACACACACACACACACACACACACACACACATATATATATATATATATATATATTATGGAACACCGACTTACATATTGTGTGTGTATCATTCTTTTAGCACGTGTGTACAGTAAAGATTCATTTTTTTATTTGAAAAATCCTATGAATTCAATTTCTACTTGAAAATAGAATAATTGCCTCGGTGTTTCTATTTTTTTTTTTGATTAAGTGTTTCTAATTTTCTATAGATCTTTGAAAAAAAAAATTATCCTTTATATTGGTAGCATATTATACACTCCGAAACTCTTTACTTTAGTGCGGTGAGTTGAGTTTAAGAATGTGTTTATTATTTTTTGTTTCAACTTTAGCTTCTATTCATTTGACGAACACATGAGTTTTTTCAGAAGAGAATATAAAGACCTTTTTTATGTTGAGAAAAGTACCATCTTAAAGACTTAAACTTATTAGCAGCATAATTTGACATTCGTATTTTTCAAAATTAAGTTAGTACTAAAATAAAACGCTCACAAAAGTGATCCAAAAATCACACAATTCTTCAATGTGCTTTATTTAGTTCTAAAATTTTGTCAAATAGTTATTCTCTTGATTATCTTTTCCTCTATGTCATGGGTTTGTTTTCTAATACCTTTTTTTCTAGAAGAAGTTTATTTTCTAATACATTATGTCACTATATACACTAATAAAATTATGTGGGTCAAATGAAATTAAAGTTGGGTTCAATTGTGTTTAGTTTATTGAAGCAGTCGGAATTGAAATTTTCAACTAAATTTACTTGATTGATAGATAGGCATAAAGAGCTTTTCTATTTTACAACTTGATCCTGAGCTTTGCACACGTAGTTCCTAAATTTTGTACTACCTAAAAATGATTTTAAATAAAAAGATGATAATTAAAATCTTTTTTATTTAGGTACAAAATTGGTGTTTGTTATTGTCACGGAACTCACATCTTAGAAGGATTTGCTCACCAGTCAGCACTTGGATACGTTTTTAAAACCATTTGATCCTTGCTAATATTTGTGCATTATTTGTTTGATCTTGATCAAGTTCTCTCTACAAAACCCAAGGGGTTTGTACCTCAATTAGTTGGCATATTTTGGTGTTTTAAACAGAAACATCCTAAGTTAAAATCTTTTCATTTCCAACTATTGATATTTGTTTGATCTCAATCCAGTTCTATCTACAAAACCTAAGGGATTTGTACCTCAATTAGTTGGCATTTTTTGGTATTTTCAACAGAGACATCTCAAGTTAAAATCTCTTCATTCCCGACTATTGATATTTGCTTGATCTAAACCAAGTTCTATTTACAAAACCCAAGGGGCTTGTACCTTAATTAGTTGACATCTTTTGGTGTTTTTAAGTTTTTAACATAGACATCCCAATTTAAAATCTCTTCATTCTCAACTATTGATTTACAAGATATATATATATATATATATATATATATATAGGTCCCATGTACAATAAAATGATTAGGCAAGGTGCATGCGTGCAACACATAATAAATTAAGAAAAAATTGGAGATCTCATAACACAAAAAGGGTAAACATTTTTTTTAATATATTTTTTATTGTAGACAAAACCTTTGTTGAACTAGAACTTGAGCGTATACATTGCCTATTTCAAAACATTAATCTGATGTCTATTTGAAATAGTTTATTTAGCTAAAATTAAAAACTTTTTATTAAAAGGGTTGAAAAAAAGTTAAAAAATAAGCTAAATAGTACAGTAAGACCTATGAATATTATTAAAAAGTGCAGTGAGACCTATGAATAGTAGTAAAAATAGGGTCCGGCTTCTGTCTAGTGGCCAGTGCCACTAGACACATTGGATGCATTACATGTGTCCAGTCTTGGACACGTGTCGCGCATCCAACAGGTCCAGTGGCTACTGGCCACTGGACCGAAGCTGAACCCGTAAAAATAAACTAAAAGTGGAGATAAGCTGAAAAATTCAGCTCATCCCAAACGCATACTTGGTACATGATTATTTGGAGAAATAAGATAGGTAAATAAAAACGAGTGGAATTGCCTGCAAATCATCATGATTCTCATGTGATTTATAGAATTCTCTTTCGCTGCGATTTGATTAGTATGATTTTCATTTTCTTTCTATGTTGAGTGGGTAGAGCTTTCGTGTGAGGACAACGTATTTTTCAATAAAAACAATGGCAAGTGACTTCTTATATATATATATATATATATATATATATATATGGATGGGGAATATGAATCCAAAGTGTTTTTGTTGAAAATATTTGAAAGTGTCAATTGAGTTTCAAATTGAGCTCTTGATGACCATTACGAAAGTTTCTTTATATAATAAAGGGAAAAAAAAAAGATTCTTGAAGTGCTTTTTTAGGGATGATTTAACTTTTTTTTTTATTTATTATTATTATTATTATATGAAAGCTTAATTTACTTACATAAGGAATAGGATAAGGACTAAGGAGAGTTAACTACCACATAAGTGATAAGTCATTCCTAGATCAATCATTGACAATCCTAGCCCATCTAATATATTAACGTTTAATTTGTTTCGATGAAAAACATTGTATGAATATAGTTTTCTGTATTTCCCAAGGTTTGGTAGCATAAGAAAAAATGAGCCAAAGGATTATCTTTAATTAACATAAAAAATATGATTTATTTTTAGAAAATTTTTTCATTAATTTTTTTTTTTTGGAAAATAACTTTATCTCATAGCAAGCTAAATAAGGGAAGTTAGAAGACTATTTTGAACTCATTTAAGGTTATTACCAAACATAAGAAAATGAGATAGTTTTATAAAAAATACTTTTTAAAAAGTGACTGGTTTTCTAAAAAATATCATCGCTAAAACAAACAGATTGTTATTAAAACAAACAAACAAAACAAAAACTTACCTAGATGTAATAATAAACATTCAATTATATTACTTTTTTGTCAACTTCTTTTAATTTTTTTTTTTTTGACATTGTCTCGTAGCTTTCAAAAACCCATATTTTCATACGTTATCCTTTTAAACATTGATTAATGTAGTTGCGTAGTTTAATTTAATTGAAACCTAGAGTTTTTATTGGGTTGTATGTAAAAAATAAAAACTAGGATGTAGGGGTTTAAAACAATTTTTTTATATGAAAAATTCCAAGGCCACATAAAAGGGCACAACTTGTGTCACAACTGTCTACATAGTAGATTGTGAGTGGTGGAGAAAAAATGGTGAGTCTGTGTGAAAGTGACAGACAGTTAGTTATAGTCTGATATATAAGATAGATGTAGCAAAATTTGTGATGGTTTATGTGGTACTAAAACTACTCTTTTTATATTTTACATGAAAATGGTATTAAAACTTTCTTAAAATAGTTCATTAACAAATGCTTGTTAACAAGACCCATGTTATATTATTCCTATACTTTTGAAAACAAATTAACCTAAGAGAACTAGCATTCAGGGATCCAAAAAAAAACCTATTTTGTGTCCTCAAACGTTACTTTATCTACTTTATCAATTTTACCAACTCATTTTATAACTCACCATATATCTGGGTTTTTATTTTTTGCATACAACCCAATAAAATAATATAAACTAACTAATTAAAAAAAAAAAAAACTTCTTTCTCTCTTTCCTTCCACTATTTTTTTCTCTTTAGACACAACTATAAGATTAAATATTATTTTTTTCTTTACAATCTTACTATTTATAGGTTGCAAATTTTTTTAACTATACACAACTGAAGGGAGTGGTTTTTTCAAAAAGTAATAAAATAATAATAATTGAGGACAGCCAACCCAAAATCCAACGGACTAATTCCAATTCCCCCACGTTTATAGAAAGCTACATGCGAGTTATTAGTTGCCCAAGAAGGTTCCTAATTTCATCTACTAATCTCATTTCTTCTTCTTCTTTTTTCCTCTTTTGATAAAGTTGAAAGTTTTACTCTCATTTATTTCAGTCTACAATGTGACTTATTAAAAAGTCTACAAAGTACAGTATTAAAAACTTTAGCCGAGTGGAGAATATTCTGCATACGCTAATGTAGAGAGTTGCTGCCTTCCTGGTAAGAGGTTGCCCCTTACCAGTAACCCCAAGTTGTGAATAAATAATAAAGAAATGTCACTTGGTTCAACAATGTTCAACCTATTTTTTTTTTTTTAAAAAGACAGGTACCCCTTATAAAAGGGTAATATTGTAGTTAAGGGATTAGTTGAGGGCAATTGTTTTTTTGCAGATATAGCTAAAAAAACTCTATATAAAAACCTTAAAACAAGTAGATCATTACTGGAAGCTGACAGAGCGGTTAAAGTCAGTGGTATTGATTGAGGAATCTCAAAGACAAAGCGAAAAAACCTGTGTGTGCTGAGAGTTCTGACTATGGTATGTTATGTGTGTAATCACTATGTACTCATTGATTTTTTTTTACCATTGATATATTGTAATAGTTTTGGTTTCATTTGTGGGTTTTGAAGTTGTTTATGAGTTCATTACTTTTCTAGTGTTTTCTGTGGGTGGAGACTTTTTCTGGGTCATCTGTTGGGATTTTGTGGAGGTGGGTTATTGTTGTTTGGAACTTTGGATTGGTTATGAGCTATGGGGTTCAGTTTTTGTTGATGATTTTATGATTTGAGTATGTGGTTTTGTGTTTGAATTTGTAAAAGGTGGAAACTTTTTATTCCTTTTTTTTTAATTTTTTTTTTCTTCTTGTTGGTTTGAAGCCCAATTTGGCGTCTGAACATGGAATTTGCATCTGTTTATTCTTTTGTTGAAATTTGATTAGTTAATTCCTTTATTGAAAATATTGTGATGGCTATTCAAGGATGTGTTTTATGTAGTAATATGGGATTTCAACATTGGAGGTTGTTATTGGCTTGAGATTGTTTTGTTTCTCAACTAAAATTGAAACTTTTTGGCTCACAGCTGAGGTTGATCTAGTGATGGATTCATTTTGTTCAAGTTGAACAAAAACCTGTAGTTTTTTTTTTTTTTTTTTTTTTTCACAAATTTGATTACTTATGAACTTGGTGTGATATAATAGGATTTACCACCCTTTTTGTCATCTGAGGTAAATTTTTCATTAGATACAGCTGTAGTTCTTCCTCTCTCACATACAGTAATTTTTTTTTTTTGTTAAAAAAAAGGTTAATGACTTTATTTTCTTTTCTTAAGATGGATAGTTGACTTGGATTTAGATAGCTATGATGCATATTAGATTCTTTCACAGTAAGGGCATAAGCCACCGACATATACACACAGGCAAAATATATAGTTAAGTGGTTTATGGAGATGGTTAAATTCTTTCATAATACTTGTCTGATATTGGGGAAAATTGAGTAGGTATTATTAGAGTTGTGGATTCTATTGTTTGGCTTTCAACTTCCAACGTTTCCTAAGTAGGGATGGCGGATTTGGGATTGTTAAAGTTCTCATAGTTTTAGGTTGTGGCTTAGATGCAGAAAATTTTTATGAAACACCTCTCACAGTCTCACCCTCTAACTGATGTATTTACTTTGTGACATTCCATGGGATAGGTGCCAATTAGTGTAGGTTTTGGCTTAGCTGCAGAAAATGTTCTCATTAATGCATTTCCCGTACATAAATAGCCAAGGATGAGATGACCTCATCAACAAATCCTAAAACATAGGAATCAATTTGAATACAAGCAAATAACAATACTAATCTACTACTACTTTATTCAAATGAAGATCTATCACTATGCCTAAATTTATATAGATTTCTAATTCAAATAACAACTTATCCAACCCCTCATCTCGGGTCATAATACCCTCTATTTGATGTATTTACTTTGTGACAGTCCATGGGATAGGTGCTAATTAGACTTGTGTACAGAAATTGTCTTCAAAGTTCTTTATAGTGATGTACTAGAAATCTAAACTTTCTAAATATTTTTCTCTGGTGTAGCCCATTACTTTTTAAATTTCCAGTTTTCCGCCCATTATAGTGAAAGTTAATCATCTACTCTATCTAAGTCTGTCTCGATTGAGGTTTGTCCCGTTTGATTCATCACATTCGATTTACCAACTCCTTGGTCAAACGTTTTAATTACTCTTAGCATCTTCTTGGCAAATAGTGCATGACTACCCTGCCAAAAAGTCAAAAGCAGGGAAAAAAGGTGATGGCTTTATTGTGTAAGTTGCTATTTTATTTTTATTAATGTTGGTAGAAAAAGCTTCAACAACCTGCTATCCATGCCAATCCAATGGCCCTGATCATGAATGGGGGCTTAAACTTCTAGTCCTAACGAGGACTTGACTAGGGAAACTATACATGATCATTAACTGGGCTTTAACTTTAGGTAGGGCCTGAACCACTATAGCCTGAGCAGCAAATAAGAGCTGAGAGCTCATGGTGCAAGGACATCTATGTATCATCTTAAATGGTAGTAAGGGCTTCAGATGTGGAACCACTCCTGATGAAGATCAAAGAAGAATTTGTTGAATGGTCTTCATAGAAAGTTGGGACTAGAATTATCTTTTAATTTTTGTGTCCTTTTCGTTTGTGAACTTAAAAGAATTGAGACTAGACTTGTGGAAAAATGTGCCCCTAATGAAGTCAGAAGTGTACTACTTGAGGCTTGAGAGGCTAGTAACTTTAAAGTTGTGCCTGCTGGATCAACTTAAAGTTGAACTGTAATCTTGTAGTGTTTTTTCTTAAATCATTCATGTCTTTTTGGACTCTATGAGTCTATGGTTGCCTTTTTTATTTGCATTTGTATTGACTGAACTGCATGTTTGTCTAGTATGGCTGCTAAGGTGACTAAACAGGATATCGGTTGTTTGGTGACATTTTACCTATAGAAAGCTTCATGGACTTAAAAGATAGATGAGAGCTATGATTTGCTTGCTTTATCCTACAAAAGCACCTGGATATTGCATTTGAGTCACTGTTAGACTGACTATTCACTAATTCATAAAGGAGTTCCAAATAATATGGTTTACATCTATAGGTGAGAAATGGAAAGTTCACTGAACATGACCTTTTCTCCTCATTTTCTGGGTAGGATGATGTCAATTTTAATCCGTTTGGTTTATAGTCAAATGAAACTACCATCTTCCACCTTCTTTATCTTGAACCTTTGCCAACTTGGCATTGTGCTATGGGTGTTATGCTTCCTAGTTGTTGGTTTAGGACTCCTTCACAGCTTGGGTTGTTTTGGTTGGTTGCAGGTGTCATCCTTTTCTCTGTGGAATTATAGCTACCTTGCTATTCTTGTGATCCTTTTCTTTGGTCTTTTTTCTTCAAAATCAATGTTGCAATCGTGTTTGATCCTTTTTTTTTACTTTCTTTTTTTAGCAGATTATATTGGCTTCATAATTCACTTCTTGATGATAGCTGAAATACTTGGTGATTGAGGCTGTTGCTGGCAAACAAATCATCCAGCTGTTTATATAGTTTTCGTGGATACTTGACTGTTTATCAAGATTGACCGTCTAATTGTATGTTGTGATTCAACGAATGAGTGATTTGAAGTCCTGGGAACACTTATAGCGTTGCCAGCAACTCTTCATTTTGTTTCTTGGCTAAGTCAATAGTTTCCTATTTTAGATGCAAACTTCCCAGGAGCAACATAGTTCTTCCAGTTTACATGGGTTGTACCACCAGCCATTGCAAGAAATTGATCCCTATTGTGTGCAGCGTTTCCAGATTATAGAAAACAATGTCTGCCCAGATACCGGCAGCCAAGGAACAACTGTTTCCTCCCAACCCTACCCGGAACAAACTCAATTTTTCACACTGGATTCGTCCCCAGCAACTATTGGTTATATCGACTACAATTCCCCCTCTGCCACTAGTTTTTTGTCTAACAGAAGTCCCTTTTCCCCTCAAGTTTCTCAGTCATGCCTGTCAGATCAACATCATTCCCCTGACAATATATATGGATCACCAGCAAGTGGCTCTTCTGTTGCTGATAATGGCAATGAATTCAAGCACAAGCTCAGAGAAATAGAAATTTCATTGCTGGGTTCTGAATCAGGTATTGTTGACAGTTGCCATTACTGTCCCAATAGTGGGATTAACAAAGCCACTTTTGCGCAAGGATTGGATTGGAATCAATTGGTGCATATGGATCCCTCACTAGACCTGAGAAAGGGGCTCATTTACTGTGCAGATGCAATATCCCGTGATGATTTCACAACTGCAGTTGATTGGATGGAATTATTGGGAAAGAAAGTGTCAGTCTCTGGTGAGCCAATCCAACGTTTGGGTGCTTACATGTTGGAAGGGCTTAGAGCAAGGTTAGAGCGCTCAGGTAGTTCCATCTACAAATCCCTGAAGTGTATAGAACCAACAAGCTCCGTAGAACCAACAAGCTCAGAACTAAAGTCATACATGTCTATCCTTTATCAGATTTGCCCTTACTGGCCATTTGCTTACAAGTCTTCAAATGCTGTCATTGAGGAAGTTATGGCAAATGAACCCAAAATCCACATCATTGATTTCCAGATTGCACAGGGCACACAGTGGGAGCATCTCATCCATTCTCTTGCACGTCGGCCTGGTGGGCTCCCTTTTGTACGAATCACAGGTGTTGATGATTCCCAATCATTTCATGCTCGAGGTGGAGGGCTTGATATTGTAAAGCAGAGGCTGATAAAGTGTGCTGAGTCGTGCAGAGTACCATTTGAGTTTCATAATGCTGCCATGTCTGGTTGTGAGGTTGTGCGAGAAAATCTTAACATTCAACCTGGGGAAGCATTGGCTGTTAATTTTCCTTATGTGTTACACCACATGCCAGATGAGAGTGTGAGCACACAGAATCACAGGGACAGACTATTGAGGCTGGTTAAAAGTTTGTCACCCAAGGTTGTGACCATCGTTGAGCAAGAGTCCAACACCAACACTTCCCCATTTTTCGCAAGGTTCCTGGAGACCCTGGACTATTATACAGCTATGTTTGAATCGATTGATGTGGCTCGCCCAAGAAATGACAAACAGCGTATCAGTGCTGAGCAGCACTGTGTAGCTCGTGACATAGTCAACATGATAGCTTGTGAGAATTCTGAGAGGGTTGAACGGCATGAACTTCTAGGAAAGTGGATTAGGAGACTTTCAATGGCAGGGTTTACTCTATACCCATTGAGTACCTCTGTGACTAACATTGTTAACAATCTATTGAAGCAGCAGTTTCATGAGAATTATAGACTTGACAAGAGGGATGGAGCTCTTTACCTTAGCTGGCTGGAGAGAAACATGGCAACCTCTTCTGCTTGGAGGTGTTGATGATTGCTTAGCAAAAATTCTGTAAATCTTCTTTTTGTATTTCTTTCTACAACTACTAGAGCATAAGAGATGGTGTTATTTGTAGTTTCATAGAATTGAGTTATATTAGAGCATGAAGCTGAATCTCTAAATTCACTGTACATGTCTACCTAAGAATGAAAGAGAATAGGACTGATTCATACTTGCACTTGATTATGATATACCTGTTGGGCTTGTGATTTCTCGGTTAAGGGCAACAATGCTTATCAGTTTGTCTAACTTTAACAGTCTTATGTTTGGCTAGCATTTTCAGAGAGCAGATATTAAAACTGAGTTAATTGGAGAGGGTTACAGATGGGGAGGTCTAACTTGTAAGACCGTTGATTATTTCATTTCAGTGTATATTTTTCTTTAGTTCCTCATTCTAGAGAGAGCATTTGCATGCCTTTGCTGAGTCTTTTCTGGCTACAAGTAGAACAAACATGTCATAGCCTTATCATATTTTAACACTCCATGAGCATAATCAACATCACTGGTAAGCAGCGACTTAAGTTTACTGCATAATCAACATCACTGGTAAGCTGCGACTTACATTTACTGATGCCGGTAGACTGTAGACCCTTGTAGTTAAAGGTTCTAATGCCAGTACCTGTATAGTTTTAGCCTTTTAGGACGCAGGAGGCTAGGACGTTATTTAAACACATTCTCTTTGTTAAACTCACAGCATCCCCAAGGAGGTCGCTAAATTGACTAAAAAGTCAATTTAGCAACCAATTCCCCAAAATTGTTTTCTTTTTTTTATGAACCCCAAAATTGTTTCTAGAGCAAAGAAGCTATTCTCAAAAAATTTGACTTTGAGCTAGCTCACTGTACCTAAAACAAAACCCAACAAAAAAACTAATTATTATTATTATTATTATTTAATTTAACTTTTTTTAATGTGGGTTGTTAAGAAAAGTAGTATTTTAATGTGTTGATAATTGTGATTGTTGTTTATTATGTTGTTTGTATTATTTTAATGTATTGAATGTTAAAATAAAACTCTTAATGTTGGGTGTATTATATAATGGGGTGTTAAAATAGATAAAGTAGTGTTTCGAGTTATTTAAAGTTAAATTTTTTTAGATTTTTTGCTATGAATGCTTACAAGTTACGTCATTGTATTCTTCTTTGTTTATGTGCTTAGAAGTACATCCTTAGTGCTTCTCAATCCCAGTTATAGCTAGATAGCCTAGTTTATCACGTCGGATGGTGAGACCATTCTTGGTGAGGTGCTGCCAACTGGTGACTAGTTTTCTTCACATGACACAACAATAAACACTTGAACAGCCCAGCACCTCTAAACCACCCAAAATTAAGTGACCAAAGAACAAGGTGAGTCATAAAGGAATGTTTATAATTTCAACTTCTTTGATATCTATACTTCTAGTATGTCCCTAACTAGGAAAATTAACACAACTTTTTTTTTCCCTTCCTTTCTAGCTTTTTCAATGCATAACATGTATTAGCGACCGGTTCTTATTAGATGAGAATGATTCACTTACAATTTTATATGCTTTTAAAAAAAAAAAAATTAGAAACTGAATTTACGAGTCTATTATTCATCTTGCAGAACGACTATAAATGTATAGACTAATAAAGCAATATATATATATATATATATATACTTTTTTTTAGAAGAATATAATTTTATATGCCTAGACTATCAAAACAATAACTTTTTTTTTAATGAAAAAACAATAACTTATATAGTTATAGACAATTCGGGAAAATTTTAAGATAGATCTATGTCTTTTAAGATATGATATCTATTTTATTTATATATTTTCAAAAAATTTAATCTCTACCATTCCTTCTTGAATTTTAAATAAAAAGTTAATTATGAGATTTATTTTTTTTATGCTTTCAGGGGGCATGAATTTTCTTTCTCAAAACTATCTAATTAAAAATAAAAAATATATTCACTTCTTTTTTTTTTTTTTTTGAGAAACAGAAAAATATATTCACTTATTTATACTAAAAAAGCACTTTGATAAAGGTCTCAAGGCCAAGGGAAATTTAATTTTAAATAGCTGCGTTAATTTCGGGTTTGCCATAATCATCTTGTTGAATATTGACCAAAAACAGAAAAAGTCTTAAAATTCCGAAACGTTTCGAGAGCTTCATTAGCATATACGAATGAATCCCACAAAATAAGCTCGAAAAATTAGGTGTCAAAACCTCATTAGCCCAAATCGCTGACTAAACGGTTACGATGGTCCGCTAAACACAAACTCAAAACACAAACAAAAACACAAAAGTCGAAAAATGCTAATTGCTCGGTCTCCGACAACAAAAAGGCCACTTTCAGAGGTTTTTATTTTTATTTTTATTTTATTCAAATCCTAAATTTTGTATCACACAATTCATTCATTTCAAACCGAATCCATTTCATTTATTTTGATCAATTGTTGAGAAGGGAAAAAAAAAGCAGTCATTCTCATTGTTATTGATATTGAATCTGATTGCTGTGTTTATATGGTTTAGAGAGCGAATCAGAACATGGGTATTTGTTGTCATAGGTTGGTTCTGTTGGTTTTGTCACGAATTGCTTGTTTTATCGTGTGTGGTGGTTTGGTTTAATATTGATTTGTATAATATATCACATTAACAAATAACAACTTTGTTCGTTAAGGGTGGTGTTGTTGTTGCTGGTTGTGTCTCTGTTTGATGTTTATCTAAGAATGTTGATGCTGTAATTTGTAGTTTTGCTTATAATATGGTTAAGGTCAATTGAGATGTGTTTTGGGGTTGTAGAATTTTTATTATTTTTTTTTTTATTATTGTATTTGTGTTATTGGGTTGTATTTTATATCATGTTGGTTTTGGATTCATTGATTTTGTTGGGGTTCTGAGAAAATTAGGAAATGTGGAAATTGTTTTTTTTTTTTTTGTTGAGGTGAATGTTTGGCAAGTTTGTTGATTTTTTGAGTGTTGAGAGCAGATTTGAATGAGGATGGAAGAGGAATCAGGGAGGACGGAGCTGCGGAGAATGCAAAGGGAGCAAGAAAGAGAAAGGCGGCGAATACGGGACAGGCAAAGAAGACAGTCTATGACTGTTGAGCAGAGAGAAAAACATCTTGCTAGGCGTCGTAGAAACTATCAATTAAGAAGGTTAAGAGCTGAAAATGTGAGGTTGGGTTCTCAAACCGGAGAAAGAAGTGTTGTGTCTAGAAATGAAACCATCACAGTCAATGAACATCAAGCAGTAATTTCTGTTTCAGGACCTAGTGACCAGTGTAACAGTGTTCCTCATGTTCAAATCAATCAAGGCCAAGAAAAACTAATTGTGGAATGCATAAAGTCTGAGGGTGAGTATTTCATATATTATGAGCTCTTGATTAGTCCTTAGAAAGATACATAAGGAGAGCTTTTGCATGAAAATGATTATGTATTTACAGTGAATTTGCTGTTCTATAGGTTTGGAAGCTCTAGCCCACAAATCTGCTCATTTCCAAAGAACATTACGTCTAAGTCAGGTAAGACATCTTGCAAGGACATTGAATCATTCTATGGGTGAGCTTACAGGCAATCGCCAAGTTGTTGCAGCAGTTGTAAACAAGGGGGATGTTACCAACAACCGTAAGTTGTTTAAGTTCACATTTGATAAATCTAGAGTGTATAAATTTTGTGTACTGACAATTTATTGTTAAGTACTGTTTAGCAGTTTTCTAAGCGAAATGTGATACTGTTGCTATGTTACTATGATTAATGTGGTCACAAAAGAACTTAATTTAAATGCAGTTCCTTTTCCATATGATAGGTTCTCCAGTTGGAGATTCTGATTCTGGTAGATCACTGCAAAGTTTACGCTTAAATCGTGTTAAGCGTCTTGCTCGCACAGTAAACAATTCGGCAAATTCTGTTATGAAAGAGGCTACTGGTCAAAGTGACCAAAGTGGTGCAGAAGGTATAGAATAACTTATGTAAGTTATTTCTCAGTTGCACAACTGTATTACACTCTATTTTTTCAGCAAAACTTTTGTCTACTATATTAATCTGTTTCTAAGCATGGTCAATTTAATCTAGTCCAACCAAAACTGCCATGGGGAGGGGGCACAGCTGGTAATTAATGATGGCCTGAAACTAATATGAACTGTTCATTTTAAAGGTATGAAGACACATGAACTTGCTGGGATGCTAATGGCTGTTTGATATACATAAACCATTGCATGGAGGATTTCAATAAGATTTTGGTATCACATTTCAGGATGAACATCTGTCTTGGCTATTGAAGAGAGGGGACCTTTTACTTGGCCACATGCAAAAAATGAAGTTTGCTTAGCTCTTCTGAACAGGTTCTGGATTGAAGATATGTAAGTTAATAAACTTTTGTCATTTTTTTTTGGCTGTCATGTCTACTGATCAACGCCCATTTAACTTGCTTTTAAAACAATGAAATGGCATCTTATCCCTACTATTTGGTGCAGTTGTAGAATATGGAATATTTTTTTTGTATTACCTGACATTGTCTGCTGTCCTTCCATTCAATTTTTTTTAGAATTTTTTACAATTTTGTTGCATTAAATAGATTGTTTACTATTTCTAATGGAAGATAAAAATTTCTTTTGTAGGCCTTTTCTATTCTTTGAATGGTGTTAAAAATGGATTCAACTAGCATACATTTTGAAACTTAAAACACATAATTAGTTTTCCTAATGAAAGAAAGGAATGGTTAAGGGTCCAGGGTAATGATTAATCAGGTTCATGGAAACCTGTGAAGACATGTATAAACGGTCATATTGTTAGAACTTTAAATTTAAGGCATTGGAAGCACAGGTTAAGTGAAGAATGTGGGTTGAATTGATGGAAGGGAAATGACATTATATGAATTTTTAGAGATATGTAGCCTTCAAATTAGCATAACAGCGACATGGTCCTTGTCTGGAAACTTTTGAGTCATGGAGAGTAACAGCGATCTTTTCCCCTCCTAAGTTCCCCTACCCTCCCCCTTCCCTGCTGCCCACCCTTCCTGCTCTTGGGGTGGGGGCAAAAAGTATGATGTTAACTGGTTAAATCAGAAATACTGCATAGCATCATCATTCATACCATGCATCCAGTGATACTTGGTGAATGGTTTTTTGAATGACTACTAGTTGTTTACCTATTTAATAGTTAAGTCTTTTCTTATATAGTAGATATTGTCACTTGTTGATTTTGAATTGGATTGTGGCAAGTTATTCCTAAACCCTTTACATATGAGTAATTGGCTCAGATATCATATTAATTATACATGAGATCTCAGAAATTTACTTGCACTCATATTTAGCTTGAAGGTGCATGCCAGGCTTACATTTCACTCATGGATGATGCATATTAGCCCATAGCTTTTCTGGATTTTTTTTTGGTTCAACAGTTACACTTATCATCATGTATCAGCAACTCTTGCTCTAGGCTGATTGATTGTTCATCTTTTTGGTTATTTCGTAGTGTTGCAGGATGGAGAAAACAAGAAGGAATTGCTTTACGGGCCAGGGCATAGATAAATTGTTGGACAGGGCTGCAAGATGTTAATAGAATAACATGACCATAGAAATAATCAGACTGAAGCTTGATTCTTCCACCTCAGCTGGTGAATTGTATTGATGCCTTTTTGCAAATCCTAGGAACTTTGGGTGCATTAACTGCACTTATCTATTTATACGCAAATATTTAATTTGATTTTTTGGGATGATTCTTGCTGCTTGTTATTTTGCTGTTGAGTATTTCAATGGCATACTTTTGTTTATTACATCTTTCTGAGCGTTATTTTTCTACATTTCACACAGAATTCAAACAATTATGGACCATGTCAGTATATGTAAGTAATATATTGTTGAAGAGAGATGATCTCCCTATTGTTAATAAATACTGAATATCTTGGCAAACAACAGCCAAACCCAGTAAGCTGAATCAACTAACCTTTCCATTTTTTCAATGTACTTTATTAATATGCTGACCGTTTCGCTTATGAATGGTTTGGGATGGGTTTAAACCACATGTTTGAATCGTCCTTCCAACAACTAGGCGAATTGGTGACACTGTTATTGTTGGGATCTTTATTTTTCTCATGTAATTCTGAGTCTTTTGAATATATGAATGAATAAATGGAAAATTTTAGCTTAAAACTGGTTTACATCTATTTTTATTTCAAGGGAAAAACTCTTCTGCACATTGTGTTTTATACACTGTGTTTTTAATTTTATAATTGAAAACATGAGTTTAAAGGAAGGCAATACCGTATTGCACTGGTCATACAAATTACCAGTACTTCTCTAAAATGTATGAAAAAAATACCAGGTTGTATTGTAATGAGAATATTTTAGATATTTGGGCCAATATTGACGGCTGGTATAATAAAAAAATGTTAAAATTTTTAATTTATATTAAAAAAACATGTTATTTAAGGTAACATATTGGTTAATTTAGTGCTCATTTGTTTCAGCTTTTAGGGCTGAAACGCCACGTTTTTTAAAAGCTGAACTTATATTGCCGTTTGGTTTAGCAAAAATGCAACTTTTACCCAAAAGTTGTGTATTGGGCGAAGGCATAAACACGCACAACAATTATGGAGCTTTGGAGGTCCATACACAAAAAGTCGATCAACGTTTTGAAACTATCCGTTGGGCTCTTCCGAAAATTACCAAACTATCTGTTAGGCTAAAAGTTAGGTTTATAAAATATGTGGATTTTAAATTTTAGGAAGTGCTATGTTCACAATATTTTATAACACTTTTACAACAAATTTACGTAGTAAGTTGTTACGGATTCTAATTTAAACCCTTCACTAAAATTATTTTTTCGCTCACTAGTAATAGCTAGTAATAACTTGCCACTTAGGATTTGTTGTAATAATGTTGTGCCAATTGTGGACATAACATTTTTTTTGATAAATATAAAATTAATAAATTCATACTTACCTAAATAAATAAAGATAATCCTAAAATGGTACACCTGTATTAAATAGGTACCGAAATATTTCATTTTCCGAGCCAAATTGAAAATGCATTTCCTTGACAAATCGAAACTACGTTTGATTCGAAATTGACTACATTGATTTAACTAGTAATTCTTAGGTACTCTTAGAGTATGAAGAATAGTGCTCTCTCTTCTCACATTTATGGTGTGGTCCACTCATTAAATTCATGGTGGAATCCACCATGAATAAGAGAGAGAGAGAGCATTATTTCCTATGCTCCGGAAGTACTTAAGAATTTTCCTGGTTTAACTATATAGTAATAATAATAATAAATGCAGATTTGACTATATAAAATATACAAATGGATGTGGCAATTAACATAATAAATAAATAAAATTTCTAAATTACTATACATGTATACATATTAGTTTGTAAAAGTTATTTTAAAACTTAAATAATTTACATTGCCAAAAGAAAGAAGATTGATATTAAAATACTACTACGAAAAATAATAATAATACAGATATAAAATAAATACTATTTAATTCATTTTTAAATATTATTATTTGATTTATTATTATTTTTTTTTTAAATTGAGGTTTTGTGTTAAAGTGTGTGTTTTGAAAGGCTTAAGTGAGACACGCGCGTACTGTTCATTGGCCAATGAACAGTGATTTTAGGCCAATGAACAGTAACTTTATGTGTGAACAGTGTTTTTTACCCATTAAAAAATTATTTTGCTACAGTATTTTTCAGTTTTCAGTTTTCAGTTTTCAGTTTCAGCTGCATCCAAACGGACCCTAAGTAATCGTAGTTGGACTCTAATGCTTGGAGTTGTGTACATCTATTTATATATACATATTAGTTTGTAAAAGTTATTTAAAAACTTAAATAATAATATTTTACATTACCAAAAGAAAGAAGATTGATATTAAAATACTACTACTAAAAAAAAAATAATACAGAAATAAAATAAATACTTTTTGATTTATATTTAAATATTATTATTTGATTTTTTTTTTTTTTTTTTAAATTGAAGTTTAGGCGGTGTATGATACTAATCGTATTTGGACTCTAATGCTTGGAGTTACATACATCTACTTAAACTAGGAAGTCGAAAAAACCTAGTTATATAAATAATAATAATAATAATATTTTATTGAACCCGGATTACTATAAATGCTTATATGAAAGTACGTACCTCCCAGCTCAAATTGTTTTCGTAAGCCTTCTTCTCAAATTGTTCCATGGAGTCTCGTATCAATTTTAATGAAACACCAACACCATCGCACAACACCGCCACCAACTCAGGGGATAGTGTTAGTTCCAACGTTGAAGGCTTTGCTTTTAATTTTGCAAACCTTCGAATTGCTAATTCCTCTTCTTCTAGTCCTGCCTTGAATCAAACCCAACAGATTCATCATACTAATGGAACACCACCGCCAACGCTCAACACCAACTCAGGGGATAGTGTTGTTTCCAACGTTAGAAGCCTTCCTTTTAATTATGCAAACCTTCGAATTGCTACTTCTTCTTCTACCTCTAGTCCTGCGTTGAATCAAGCCCAACAGATTCATCATACTAATGCAAATTATGAAACTGGGCTCCAACATGTTTCTTCCTTTCCGTTGTATCCACAAAGACAAAGTATATGGTCATCGCCTGACAATTGGCTCGGAGGTATTGATATGCATCTTTACTTGTGTTTATATATGTATGCATGTGTTTATTTGTATCAGTTTGTGTATATATCTTTTTGCGGCTCCAGGGTTTTCTTTAAAAAACTTAAATTAGTATACAAAATTTCATAAAATAACTCATATATTGACAAATAAAAAACTCATATACAAATACATTAAGTAATCGTTACACAATAATCTCATTATCAATGCAAGCTACGTCTTAATGTAATCGTTGCATAATAATGATGCGAGCTATATCTCTTTCAAATTACATTATTAAATTATTAATGAGAATTAATGCGAGCTACATCTCTTTAAAATTATATTATTAAATTATTAAGGGGATAGTAGCCTAATATATTGTTAAGGAGATAAAAGTTTAATTTTGTTGGGCCTAAACTAATTTAGGATGGTAACAAATTTTTTTTAAGGTTAAAAAAAGAATAAATTTCTTAAAATTTATATAGAATTTTTATTTATTTAAACATATATTTATAAGTTTGGAGTTTTCGAAGAGAGTAGAATTTATATTATAGTTTTTTTTAATTAATATTTGGTTATTTTGTAGGAAATTATTTGCGTAATGGATATTACCCTAACTATCAAGAAAACTATCTCTCAAGTGCAAATCCTGGTTTTGAGGGCGCATCCACAAGTAATTGCGCCAACCAAAATGACCTAGGTAGATTTCATGCAGCTAGTGTGTTACAAGAAAGGGGAGACAGTATAATGAATGCAAATTTGAACTTCCTCGGTGGTGGAAGGAGTCAAAATTCTCGGTTTGATTATCCACGTGAAGTAATTGTAAGTAATAAACCCAATGCAGACAATGGTTACTGCCAAAACTTCGGGACTCCTGGTTGTTTGAGGAATCAACAAAGCTTTGGTGGTGTTGGATACCAAGGTGGTGGCATGTTGCATGATATTGTTACATGGGTGAACACTCAATATGGTTCAGAGTTTTTACAGAAAATCTTGGTTTCAAGGAACCAAGAGATTATAAATAATTTACTTGATGGGGTGATTGATTCTTTGTCAGAGCTGATGATTTCCAAACATGGGTATTATTTCTTTAGTAAGCTTATTGAGTCAGTTAATTACCATCAGTTGCAACAAATTGTAGCAAACATAATAACCCTGCAACCTCTTGGTGAATCGCTTAGTAGGCTATCATCAAATTTAAACGGGTAATACCTTTTAACACTCACTTTTTTTTTCATTGTAAATCATCTGTGTTTTATGCTTGTAATTTTACTGAATTGATGATTGAATTTTCGAATTTTCATGGGCAGGTCAAAATCACTTCAAAAGCTTATCAAGGTGTTGGTTGAAAAACCACCCTTGATTTCTGAAGTGATATCAGCTCTATCTGGAGAATTCTTAAAATTGATGAAAAATCGAACAGGATCTTTAGTTATTATGAAGTGTTTGGAGGTTGCTAATTCTCAAAGTGAGGTAATTCGGTAATTCCATTAGTAGATGTTGAATTAATTTTTTATACTTCTTCCATTCCTTGTTCATTACATATGATAAATTTGTAATATAACACCTCTTTTAGTTCTAGAGATCCAAAAACATGAAATCATATACTTTGATTAACTATATGTTTCCATGATTCTACTTGAAGTACAGGATAATTTGTTGTCCTTTTTACTTTACTTGTCAATATTCTTTTGAGGTTTATTTAGTTTGGACTTTGTAGTTATATGTTTAGAATAGTTAGTAATGAACCCATAATTTAGAATATTTTCAATTGTTGTTTGGCAACGATTAATTTGAATTTATCTTTTCTGGTTCAGTTACTATACAATGCATCCATAAACAACTTGCGTGAGCTAGCCAAAGATGAAGAGGGATGCATATCCTTAAACAAGTTCATCACAAGTAGCAGAGGGTCTGGCAGAGAACAACTCCTACATGCAATTGCAGAAAGCTCATTATACCTCTCTCAAGATCCCTCAGGGTACCAATTTCTTTTGACATCCTATTTTGTGCATGGTTTAACTTAATTTTTTTGTCCCAAGTGTGCTTTATTTTTTTTTTTCATATGCAGTTGTTTAATTAATGGGTTTTGTTTTTTGGTTGTTTCTTTAGGAACTATGTTTTGCAACATGTCCTAGGACTCGATGATCCTCAAGTCACTAACAAAATATGCTTACGTCTGAAAGGTCACTATGCACACCTCTCTTCACAGAAAGGTGGCAGTTATGTGGTAGAAAAATGCTTGAACTCTATTGGGATGAATTATGTGATTGAGGACTTCCTAAGCTACAACAGGCTCTGTCAACTTGCTCGGGATCAATACGGTAACTATGTGATCCAAGCAGCATTGAAAGCCACTAAGGTAACATTTTGAACTATATAGCTATGGACATTTCAGATTTTATGCACACTAGGAAAATATTCCTATTCTTCACTGCTGATGAATAGCATTGATTTTGCTATCTTCAGGGGCAAGTGATCTTTATACGTAAAAATTGAAGTATATTTTGGTTATTAGTTATCATAAAGACTGAAAACAATTGCACGTATTTCAAATGCAATTTTCATTAACCTTTAGCATGCCAACTTAAGCTTCCTGATTATTGGTATTTAATTGCTAATTTACCTTCTAAATTTCGAATTGTTCCATTTTTGTCTTCCAGCGTGTAAACAGCCTATATCATGAACGACTTCTAATGATCCTGCAAGGGAATATGGCTACTCTCCAGTCTGGATATGGAAGAAATGTGTACAGTTTGATTGTCAAAGGGGTTCCACTTGACTGAGCATGATCATATCTCAGAATGAACCAACCTTCAGTGTGAAGAAAAAGTGTTCTTTGCGTTCTTGTTAATGTTTTGTTTGTTTGTTTAGCATATATGGGTACAGCCTTTGTACTCTTTTGTAGTTTCCTAGAGAAGTGTGTTAGTCTATTTTAGGTATAGGGTTTGTTAATGTATGCCCTAAGGACATACGTTAACAAAACCCTTTAGATATATAGTTTTTAAAAATCTTACTTTTTATAAGTTAATTGAAAGTGGGTATATTGTAGGTTCTTCTTTTTGTCTCTCATGAAATTGACCTTGTTTTTAGGTCTGCATGATTTATGTAAACTCTAATGTTGTTATGGGGTGTTTGTTAGGGATTTTGTTTTATATGTTAAATTTGTCTACAATTCTAGCGTGGATCTGTTATAAGCATTTTCACTCTACGAGAATGCCTAACTCAAAATTATTGCCCTTATTTATTTTGTAGAATTGTACAAAATATTTAACTAATGAACTTTTATAAGTTTGCATTGTACTAGCAATGTAAACTATGAATTTTCCTCAACTCATATAAAGGATAGCCCTTATGATGTAACTAATACAATTGAACAATATATTTCCTTTGCTATTCTTTCAATCTTTGATTGATGACATAAAAAGGAAAGAAGAGAAATTTATGAATTAAATGTGTCAAATGCAAAGAAACACACAATCAACTTTTTTATAAGACTTTCATTATTTTTATTGGATGGTAATTTATTCTCTCACAGTTGTTATTGTACATTGTCAACACACATCATACACTTCACATTTTAAATGTGGATATCACATGTGAAATTATGAATACTTTGTGTACAAAATGGACATTAATAAGTATGACTAAACAATAACCATTACTCGACAGAAAATGACTACCTAAACATATATGTTTGGTCATATCTATTACTGTATCTATGTATCACATGTCATTCATGTGGTCAATTTTTGTCAAATAAAAATGACAAGTCTAATTAATAGAAAAGTTAATTTTGTTACTATAAATACTACAAGGGAGAAAATCAATTTTGTAGCACATAAGATGTACTTGATAAATGAACCATCCTCGAGGATCTCCTTCTTCAAGTTGACTAAAGTGGTGAGGCTTCGATTTTGCATTTGGACCACCGCCCCCCCTCCCTCTTTTCGTGTGTAACAGTTTGATCTTTGAAAATTGTTGACTCTACTCCCACAAAAACAAAATTTTCCCCCACCTTGGCAATTGTTTAATAGGCATATAGGCATGTTTGAGTGAGGGTTTCGGTTTTATTGTAAATAAGGAATGAAGGTGTGAAACAGATACGTTCCTTTTTTTTTTTTGGGACAAACTTTTGTAATCAACAAGTCTAATCCGACAAGTATTGAAAATTATAAATAAATAAAAAAGAATAAATGGCTATTATTATTATTTTATCATCTAATCTATTGTACTACAAGAACATTTGTCTATAGTTTGTAATATTAGTAGATCCTATTTTGTAAGCAAAGACACGTATTGTCCATAAAATTCTTTAGTATCTTTTAGTTTGCCTTTTTTTTTTTTTTTTTTTTCTCAAAAAAAAAAAAAAAAAAAGTGATGATGTTGAAAATTGTTAGTAGCTCTATCGCCCAAACCCGCAGTTTTTTGCAAAAGGTGAAGAGTAGAAACACCTTCAAAGAGCACTAGTGTGGTGCCGACCTAAGACCTTCCAAAAGTTAAGTCAAAAACCCGCAATAAACTTTGAAGAAAGAGTATCCGAACAGTATTTTTGTACCTCAAAATTAGGGTGTGTAGGGGCCTGTGGATGACCGCCTTAGCTGAATTTTAGGGACTTGGTGTTATGCCTCAGCTAACTTGTAGGAGTTGGGATCTATCCCATAGCCAATTCATAGGAGGAGGGAGATATCCCTTAACTGATTTGTAGGAGATGGGATGTGTTATCCCTTAGCCGGTAGTCATGTGAATTTATGAGAGACTTAGATGATGCAAGGGTTGTAACGTGGGCTTAGTATGCGCATTTTTACCCGTCTGTCCCTGTGTATTATGGACGGGTGTGGAAGTCAAGCTCGCAAATACTTAGAGCATTCACATCAGCTCGTGTAAAATTTTCATCTATTTTACACGAAAAAACCTATCTTTTCTAATTTACACATTCACTTTAACAATACACCCACATCAGTCCATCTATTTTACACCTCTTCTAATTAAATAACCAATATCTTCACATTTTTTATTATTTTCTTTTAACTGCTACATATAATACGCGCGCGCCTCATGCACTGATTTGTTGCTCTCTCTCTCTCTCTCTCTCTACTCCCATCTCTCCCTCTCGCCCAACTCTCCCTCTGCGATCAACTCCCCGCAGCTCCGACCACTTTCCGTCGCTCCGGTCCACTCCTCGCGGCTCCGATCTACTCCCCGCCTTTCCGGTCCACTCTCCCTCTCGATCTACTCTCCATCCGCTCCGATCCGCCCCGATCCGCTCCGATCTCCTCTCGATCAACTCTCCGGCCGCTCCGATCTCCTCTCGATCGGCTCGATCAACCCTCCGTCCACTCCGATCCGGTCCACTCTCCCTCTCGATCTACTCTCCATCCGCTCCGATCCGCCCCGATCGGCTCCGATCTCCTCTCGATCAACCCTCCGTCCGCTCCGATCTCCTCTCGATCGGCTCGATCAACCCTCCGTCCACTCCGATCCGGTCCACTCTCCCTCTCGATCTACTCTCCATCCGCTCCGATCCGCCCCGATCGGCTCCGATCTCCTCTCGATCAACCCTCCGTCCGCTCCGATCCACGAGCTCCGATTCGAGCTCCGATCCACGATCCACGATCCACGAGCTCTGTGTTTGTGTATTTCTGTTTTTTTTTTTTTTTTTTTGAGCAAGTGTATCTCTGTAAACTGGGTTTGTTGAGCATGTGAACTGTGGTTGTTGATCATGGAGGAGAGAGAAAAAAAGGAGCGAACGGATTATGAATAAAATAAAGGATAGACGAGCTACAGTACCCGTGTATATTTACACGGGTACTGTAGCTCGTGTATAGGTTTTCACATGTTTGCATATTTATACACCCACTGATGTGGGTGTTTTTTGGCATAAAATGTGTAAAAATGGTACTAACTTTTATTTTAGAAGAGTTTACACCATCTGGTGTGATTGCTCTTACTCGTCAGTTTTTGTGCATGACGTGCATCTTGTTGGAGTAATGATGTCTTGTGTTAGTGAAATCTAGTCTTCCATTTTTGATAGGTAGGTATTTTCAGAAGACTAGCTCATTTGGGAAGACTAGCTCAATTGGGAAGACTACATATGGAGTTAGTTGAAAAATTCCCCATCAAAAAGTTTTTTTTTTTTTTTTTATTCACTAAAAGATATATAGGTTATGACCAATTAAAAAGGTCACGGCTAAAGTATAAATAATTCATCTTCCAAAATAGTTTTTTTTTTGGATAGGAAACATACATTTTAGCTTGCTCTTCCTTAATTTTTTTTTTTTTTAGAAATGATATTTCCACAATATTTTTACAATAAATTTTAAGTGGCAAGTTGTTATTGGTTGTTCTTGTTGGGGCAAAAAAGTACTCTTAATGTTAGGTTCAAATTTGAACTCATAACAATTAACCACCTGTGATTTGTTGTATAAATATTGTGAACGTAGCATCTCTCATTTTCTTTTATTGTGCGACTACAGAATTGGCATCTTTGACTTTTCTGCATTTCTCATAATTATTCAAAGAATATTAAGGGGGTGTTTGGTAGAGAAGTTTGAGATGAGATTTTTGTAGTTATTTGAAATACGTGTGGATGAAAAAATGTGTAAAAAAGTGTGCAGTGTTGTTTAAAATGTAAAAATGTGAGTTTGATATTGTAGACCAAACAGGGCCCTAAGAATTTTGTAAGATTAATGGATAATCTTTTATTTTTGTACTATTTCGCTATCACGCGGTATGATTTATGACAAAACATTATGTGCCTATTACAAATCAAAGACTTAGTTGATTTTATCATGTATTACGATATTTCATTATCAAAAGGACAAGGGCTTCTCTAAAGACAATCACTTCTTCGTTCATTTGCGTCATCAACAACCTATATATCTATGACCTTTGTTCAAAATGGAAAAGCAAGGCATTGAAATAAAATTCATCAAATCTAAATAAGGTTGCTTTTGTATCTTGGATTTGGATTTAAATCAATTGGTTTTAAATATCTTCATTTAATTCTAAAAAAAGCCTTGATTTCAAATTTTTAAATTTTAAAACCCCTTATTTGGGTCTATTTTTTAAATGTCAAATGATTTGAAATTTAGAATTGTAAAATTTATTGTTTTTTTCTTGAGAAATTTAAATTTATTTTTTGGTTATCAAAATTCAGATTTAGAATTTTAATATATAATATTTTGGTTTTGAAAATATTATATTAAGTTACTTTTTATTGAATTTGTGTTAAAATATACTTATACTTTGAAAAACTAAGATTTTATAAAGTTATATATAAAGTTAAAAGCTAAAAATTTGTTAAATAAGTTGGAGGCAACTCAAACTTGCCGAATAATAATAGTGACTTTATGTTAGAGTATGAAGTCGTGCCACATAACACATTCCTTGAAATTATCTTTATTTAGGCTTCTAAATCAACAAAGATTACATTTATATCAAAGTACTAGTTCATTAAATTAGCCAATAGAATAAATGTATATATATAATTATCTATATTTGTGCAATAATTATTTATATTAAATGAATTTATATGATTATTTTTATAAACTCTATATAAGAGATAAAGTTTAGTTGTAATAATAATATAGTAATAAATTTAGAATATGACATTCTTACTTATGTTTAGTTGCTAATTCTTTAAATTTCCTAATTCCTTTTAGTTACATATATATATATATATATATATATATATATGAGTTGAGTTCAAGTTACACCTGATGTAACTTTGAACAATATTATACCACCCAATAACTTGTTATAGAATTCATATTTTGAAAATCACACCGTTGAATTACATGTTCTATATGTTCTTAACATTCATGCTAATTTTTATATCAATTGGATGTTATTTACCATTCGGTCCATAAACTTATTTTTTATACATTATTTTAAACTACAAAAACTTAAATTTAAACAATTAATTGATGACGTGACTATTAATATTTAATCACCTTGAAATTTTGCAAGCATGGAGAATATATGAAGATAATGTAATCTAATGGTGAATTTTTCAAATTTCACATCCAATTAAAAAATATTAAGTGGTGTAACATTGCTTAAAGTTACACCAGGTGTAATTTAAACCTAACCCATTATATCTGTGTGTGTGTGTAATAGAATAAATACATTTATTTTATTATACCGTAATGAAAATTTAATATTATTTTTCTAAGATTTATATGAGAAGTAATTTTTTAATGTGAGAAATAATTAAAACACTATATCATGCAACAATTGAAGCAATGTCCAACAAAAAAGGGGGGGGGGGGGGAATTACTACCACACAGTCAAGAATGTTAAAAATAATAATTGAAGGATATATGCTTTTTTTTTTTTTTTAAGTAGGCATGAAACATGCTTATCTATATTAACCACTATATCATGCAATTTTCAATTTGTGAAAACACACACACACACATACTACACTACTCTTAGTGTAGTTCTATTTTCTCTATAAAATGACAAAAGATTACAAATTTTTACAAGGAAATTTATTGAAATTTTTTTTTTACACATTGATAATTGGAGATTAGAATATGAATGTCTCTATTGAAAATTGAGGTACCAATTAATTAAGCTACAAGATTCTTGATAAAACTTATTGAAATATTGGAGAAAACTAATAATAAGTTGTATGCACATCGTGCAAAAAATCGTGCAGAAATTCAACTTATGGGCACTTTAAGACTCAAATTGTTTTAGAGAGCCAAAAAAAAGGTTCCATGGAGATTTTTCCTCCCACCAACTTTAATGGAACGCCAACACCACCACCAACTAGTACAAGGTAATGATATTGTTATGTGGGCGAACACTCAAGATGGTTCACAGTTATGTTGGTTTCAAGGAACCAAGAAACTATAAATAATTTACTCTGTGATGATGATTTCCAAACATAGGTAATATTTCTTTTGTGAGCTTATTGAGTTGGTCAATGACCATCAGTTATAGCAAATTGTAGTAAAGATAATAACCCTGCAACCTCCTGGTGAATCGCTTATTAGGGTATCATCAAATTTACACAGGTAATATACCTTTAACACAAGTAACGATATTGAATTTTCTTGGGTAGATCAAAATCACTTCAAAAGCTTATCAAATTGCTTGTTGAAAAACCACCCTTGATTGCTGAGGTGATATCAACTCTATCCGGAGAATTTTTAGAATTGATGAAATATCAGACATGATCCTTAGTTATTATAAAGTGTTTGGAGGTTGCTAATACTCTTGGCTTAAACGTATAATGACAAATCATTATAGTTTGGTAGAATATCTTGCACTTGAGAATATTGTTACCTCTCTTATATTGGAAGCTAACTAGCTATCTTTGCATTATTATGGTGAAGGGCTAAGGCTAGAAATCTGCAAAGATCTCACGGCAAGTTGTCCAAGAGTAAAAACTTAAGAGCATTCACATCAGATCAGCTAAAATGCTCTAATATAGAAAAAAGTACCATTTTTACACATTTTGAGCAAAAAAACACCCACATCAATGGGTGTAAAAACATATAAAAGTGTGTAAAACTATCCACGAGCTACAGTGCCATGTAAATACACATGAGCACTGTAGCTCGTTCATACATATTTTATCAATTTTCAATTCGCTCGTTTTTTTCTCTCTCATCTCCGTGCTTAACAAACTGTAACGTCTCCCCTCATCTCCTTCTTTTTCCTCTAATGCACACAAACACACCTACACACAAACACAGACAAATCAACACAAAGAATAGATACACTTGCTCAAAAAAAAAAAAAAAAACAACAACAACAACAACACAGGTCGGTGCTCGCCTGATCGGAGCTAGGGACATCTCAGATCTGATCGGTGCTTGTGGATCGGAGCTAGGGAGATCGGTGTTCATCGGTTGGGGGTAAGAGATCGGTGCTCGTCTGTTGGGGGTGGGAGATCGGTGCTCGTCGGTTAGATCGATGCTCCTCGGATGGGGGTGGGAGATCGGTGCTCCTCGGTTGGGGGTGGGAGGCGAAGGGTTGGTGGTGGAGGAGAGAGGGAGGGGCGAAGGAAATAGGGAGGTCGAATCGGTGGAGGGCTGAGGCGGCAAGTTGGATCGGCGGCGACGACAGGCTGGGTGAGGCGGGTGTGAGGGAGAGAGTGAGAGAAGGAGAGGAATGGTGAGATTTTTTTTTGATACAGAACAGGGGAGAGACTTGAGAGAAAATGTAAAATATACCGGTGAGGTTGTGAATTAGTAAATAATAATAAAAAAAATAATAATAAATAATATTATTTAATTAGAATAGATGTAAAATAGATTAACTGATTTGGGTGTTTTAGAAATGTGGTAGTGTAAAATAAAAGAAGAAGGTTTTTAGTGTAAAATAAACGAAAATTTTAAACGGGCTGATGTGAATGCTCTAAGACCTGCAACTTCAATGTCTAAAAATATGAAGAAAAAAGAACTTAATCCCTAATAAAAGTGTTAAACACAACCCACTTCTCAAACAACCTATAATTTCTCAAATGGAGAGAAAAATTCATAGGCAAACAGTTAATAGTAGAGCATCTAATATACAACACTTAAAAACCAAGATTTTACCCTTCATACTATAAGTGAATACAACTAGCGACTATGTACCGTTTAAAATAATAATAATAATAATAATAATAATAATAACAATAACAGTAACCATACAATTGTATTTTCTAAAAATTTAAATATCTATAAAAAAATTCACCATATAAATAGATTTAAAGATATCTACATTCTTGAGAGGAACCTAAAGACATAAAATTCTTTAACACCATTGCAATTTCACAATCAACAAGTTGTGTAGACTACAAAGCAGAGCTTACTAAGAAAATCTAGATTTCCCGCTAAGTAGTTGAACTCTTTTTTTTTTTTTGGTAAAATTGTAGTTGAACTCTTTGAACTCTTGAACTATGCATAAGAGACACATTGAACGTTTTGAGATTCCAAGACAGTCCTTGCAGCTTCCATGACTACTTGTCCACTAACATAGTGCTTTCGACACACGGGCATGTAGACATCAGCCCCACCAATCAGTTCAGTCTGTGCCTCCTCTGTTTTCCTCAAGGTGAAAAAAGCACGTTTACCACAAAGTTCACAGCGAGAAGTTAATTTGGTCACAGAATCAGCCAGGGGAATTATATCCAGCACAGAACCAAAGCTCCTCCTGTCAACAATATTTATATTCACCATTAAAATGATCTTGTTTGAATTTCCAAGTAATGTAATACAATGCAAAAAAGCTTTTTAAGTAATAAGCAAAAACTCTCACCGCAAAAGAATAGGTGATGATCTAAAAAGCCGTTATATGAATGGTGGTAAATTATAATTAGATAAAGAAAAAAAAATTTTGGAGCTTATAATAATTGGTCACCTATTTAAATACCTTAAATAATCACCATCTAGTCCAGCAACTATTACTGTTTTGCCATCATTATCAGCAGCTTCACGACAGAAATCATAAAGGTCCTCAAAGAATTGAGCTTCATCAATACCAATCACATCTAACTGTCACCATATACAGGTCAAAACCAAGTATCACTCCTAGTTGTACATTAAAAAATTATGAAACTTAAATGCAATAATGTTACCACAAAACCACTAAGTCGTTACTACGACAGTGCACATTTACAAAATAACAGTTACTCTATTTCAAATTGATCAGGCTAATAGTTTCGTAGATTTATGCAGAGAGAAAAATAGTTCTGTATATTTACAGAAGAATGGATAACTGTCCGTTACACATGTATCGCAAATGGTGACATTAAAATACCTTATCATATGCATCAAGACCAAATTTTTGTCTGAATGATGACAAAGCTGGTAAGGCCAAGCATGGCAATTTGGCCCCATCATGTGTAACAATTGAATCCAATCCATATCTTGTATCCTTATTTGATTTTATTAGTGCCACACTTCTGCATAACAGACATGCAAAAAAGAAATAAAAAATCATAGGAATAATTTCAAAAAAAAGTTTAACATTATTCAGTAAAATCAAGTATTTGAATACTTGCTGCCCTGCATTAGCAAAAAGAAGCAAGGAAATATTTTTCCAACAAAAGTTTTGGCGTTTTTGTAGTTGACAAGGGTGTGCAGTGAGATGCTTCACATAGTTGAAGTATCTCTTGAAGCAGCAATATCAACTATGGTGATAGCAGCCCACATGGTTGCAAATTAGTTAAAATCAAAAGCTTCAGAGACAAATAGAAGAAATCCAAATCTGGTCCTGACACAATATTTTCAGCTTCAATGTAGCAGAACATTAAGGACAGACCTAGATTTAAAGGCAAATAAGAAACTTAGTCAGACATAATACATTTACAAACTTGGGGCACAAGATGAGTACATTATGCCAATAAATTTGATGAAGTTTGACATCAATTACTTCTCATAAATGTTAAGAGATGAAATTGAGAATGATAAGTTTTATGATATCCAACAAATCTTGAGAAGAATAATGGGTTTGATTTGAAGTGATACGGATCTTGCAAAAATGACTTTAGATGCGTATACGGATAAAGAGGGTTAAGGGAGGGGACTGTGTAATTTCTAGAAGGATGAGAACTAAGAAAAGATTGAGAAAGCAGTAAGGAGAAGTGATTCCATATCTTGCAAAAATGACACATAATTTGAAAGCTTCTGTTTTAATTTGAAATTCTTTTTATATGATTTAAATTTAGTTTGGGAACTTGAGATATGCAGAGTAAGAAATGCCAGGAATAAACAGCTGCATTTCTTATAAATCAGATCATACAACCAAGCCTTAATCCCAAAATTTTGGGGTTGAATTCTCATATATCATATCATAGCATGCAAAATATTATGCACTTGTCATTGATCCTGTACCATATCATACAACAAAAACAACATCCAAGCCATAATCCCAAAATTTTGGGGCTGGCTTCTCATATGTCATATCATATCTTGCAAATTTTTATAAACTTGTCATTGATCTAGATTGTTTGTGAATTCTAGTATTAGACAAAACATATTTTTACCTTTACACATCATCATGAAACCTGAACAGACTGAACACATAGATGCATCTAAAAGGATCAATATGCATTACAAACTGCAATCTTTTTCGGCATTTTCAGGACACTGAACAGATCAACCTACATGCTTGGCAGTTGGACTGGCTCTATTGTTTCTGCACCGAGTTTATAAACTGACACGAAATGATTTTCTTTGGCACCGATTTTTTTTTTTTTTTTTTTCTAACATTCCTGAAGAATGCAATAAATAAATAACCCTGATGTCTAATTAGAAGATATTTGGCATGTAACTGATATCCATTGAGGCTCACCCATTAGCGGTCTTCCTGATTCTATAAAATTTATGAAAGCACTAAGGTTTTAGGCATACATCTCTTACTCTCTCAAATGGCCCTGCTTCGCAAAGAGAGAGAATCACAAGAAATGAGCCTTTTCCATGACATGAGTTAGTTGTCACTTAGATCAGGAACATAACCTGCATCCTTTAAAATGCAAGTCATTTCTCTGATCAACTCATATATCTCCTTAGATTGTTTATGAGATTTATCACCCTTAAAAAAGAATTTGGCCCCATTTTGAACCTCTATTCTGCTATAATCAGGCTCCTTTATGATCCCCAATTCCCTCATCACAGCCCTAACCTCTATAACATTGTCCCAAAACCCAGAGGCGGCATAAGCATTAGACGAGACCACATTTTCCAGGATTTTTGGGTTTTAATTCAAAAAATTTCTTTGCTGCAAGCTTTACCAAGTCCGCGTCTCCATGAACCCTACAAGCCCCAAGCAAAGCACCCCACATCACTGAGTGCTCCTTAGAAGGTGTGTCCAGAACAAACTCATACACCTCTTGTAACCGACAGCACACCCTAAAAGATCAACCATAGTAGCATAATGTTTTCCTCTTGGCTAAATTCCATAATCTTTGGTCATAGATGAAAAATAGGGGTGTGCAAAAAACCGACGAACCGAAAAAACCGACTGAAACCGACCGAACCGATGCACAAATTTCAGTTTGGTTTCGGTGCGGTTCGGTTTCGGTTTTCATTTTATAAAAACTGAAAATTTCGGTTTCGGTCTCGGTGTCCCACACAAGTACACCGACCCGACCGAAACCGAACCGAAATATATTAAATATTAATTTTACAAAACACATTAACAAACTTCCTGCTATCATAGCGGCAAGGACGCGCGCTAAACCACTAATCAGCCCAGGTTCGACCCTTGGTATTGGCTTTTTATTTTTTCTCTCCTTATTACCAAAACTACGTCATTGCATTATAACCCTATTAATCCTAATTTCCACCCTCTGTTTCTCACTTCAAGTCTTCAGCAACAGCAGCCATGGAGGTTCTCCCCTTTCCCTCTACAGTCGCTCACTTTCTCTCTCTCTCCATCACTCCGCTGATCACGCCGCCGTTTCTCTCTCTCTCCATCACTCCGCTGATCACGCCGCCGTTTCTCTCTCTCTCCATCACTCCGCTGATCACGCCGCCGTTTCTCTCTCTCTCCATCACTCCGCTGGTACGCTTCTCCGCCGTTCTCTCTCTTTTTTCTTTTCTTTTTTTTTGGTTTCGTGCTTGCTACTTTGCTTGGTGGTGTTTGGGTGGTGAGAAAATGTGGGAAAGCAAAGGGAAATATATATATATGTTCTTGTTTTGGTATGATCTCCGAATATATACATGATTTTGAGTTTTTTTTTTTTTGTTTGCTTGGTGCTTGGTGTTTGAATGCTGAGAAAATCTGGGAAAGCAAAGGAAAATTGCTTTTTTTTTTCTTTGATCTGTTTGGTTTCTAAGAAATTGGAAGCAACCGAAAGATTACCGAACCGAACCGATTGAAATACAGTCAGTTCGGTGTCGGTGTTCCTCCCTTACGGTTCGGTGTCGGTGCAAAATTTGGTAAAACCGAAAATTTCGGTTTGGTGAAAAAATAGCAGTTTAAACCGACCGAACCGCACCGATTACACCCCTAATGAAAAATATGCCCAACTCATCAACCAAGCCTCCATGGCTACAAGCAGAAAGAACTGAATGAAAAGTAACATAATTTGGTTTGAGGCCTTCATTTTTCATCCCATGAAAAGATTCCAAAACCTCTACAACTTTTCCATGCTCACCATATTCAGAGATTAAAGCAATCCACATAACAACATTCCTATTTAAAGACTCGTCAAATACCTGATGCCCATCAGATAAACTACTGCATGTAAAGTACATGTCCATGAGGGCACTATTGACTACCACATATTCCGTAATTTGACACCTGATCATGACACCATGGGCCTGTTTCCCATGCTTAAGTGTTGCTAAAGTAGCCCAGGATCTGAAGACTGATGCGGAGGTATACTGATCTGGTATAAAACCAGTCTGTCTCATCTTGTAATAAAGATTTAACCCTACTTATTCAAGCCCCTTTTGCACATAACCTGCAATCAGTGCATTCCATGAAACCAAGCTTTTCTCCCACAAATTATCAAACAGAATGTGAGCAGTTCCTAGATCCCCAGATTTCACATATAATATCAACAACTTTGACTTCAAATACTTGTTGGGATCATATCCAACAACAACCATTAGTGCATGGGATTCTTTTACCCTCCTCGTACTCTTTTCTGAATATGCATTCCTGCAATAGAAGAGCATAAGTTCCTGGTTCCACTCACACTCCCACAGTGCACAACAGCCCCACAGCTTCCCTCAATCTTCCTGAAACGCAAAGACCCTTTAACATTTTATTGAATTGGAGGAAGCTCTTGCAAGGCTCAACCTGAAAGCTGATCATAGTCGAATTCCATCAATTGAACCAATAAATTGTCAAATCTACTCTTTCCTCATTCTAAAAATAATACATGCATGTCAATTCCATCAAACCTTGAGCTTTACAACAATCACAGTACATAAATAAGTATGTCTATAGTAATGGAAAATTCCATTCAAATAGCCAAATATTCAAATTACCCAATCCACTACTGAACCTAAAGATCATGCATTTGGCACAGAAAACAATACTACCCACCAAAAAAATGCAGCATTTTATCAACAGCCTGCATGATTTCAAGCTCAAATGCAATTATAATAAATACATACATAAATATGTATGTAAAAAGGGTAACATTCCATTCAGATAGTCAAATATTCATAGTACCTAATTCACCACTGAACCTAAAGATTACATCTTTGGCACAAGAACAATAATACCCACCCCCAAAAAAAAAAAACATATAAATATTTTATCAAAAATCTGCATAAATTCATGCTCAAAATTCAATCATAAAACATACATAAATATGTATTAAAAGGCAGCATAACTCCAATCACATAGCTAAATATTCAAACTATACTTTTCACCTAAGACATTTCATATTTGGCAGAATAACAACACTATCCACCAAAAAAAGCAGCAATCTCATAAACAACCCACTTAAATGTAAGCTCAAATTCAATCATAATACATAAATTTTAAAAGGAAACATTTCCATTCAAAAAGTCAGACTACCCAATCAGTACTGAACCTGAAAGATCTCATCTTTGACACTAAAACAACACCACACACCAAAAAGAGCTAAAAAAAAAATTTCAAGCATGTATATGACACAAAGAAATAAACTAAAACTAGTGAAAGTTACCAAACCTGCCATTGCTGCTCTCAGATTGAATTCTGCGAAGAAGGGTGGTTGTTTTTCCGGCGAACATCGGGCCAACGATCACGTGAATCTCTCCCGGCGGAAGAGTCGCTGGCTCCATGTGCACATCACGACTTTGGATTGAATGAATCGAACAAGTGGGAGAAACGGTTGTGGGTTTTAGGGGAAGGAGAGTTGTTGTGGGGTTGGGATTGCATGGAAAGGACTTGGAGGTGAGGAGGGCAAGATGGGTGGTTTTGGGGAGTTGAAGAGTGAAGGCTGACAATGTTGGAGTTAGGATGGACTTCATTCTCGAAATAGTTAACATGTGTGTGTCTGTGGAGGGAGAGAGAGAGAGAGAGAGAGAGAGAGGGGTTTAAGAGTTTAGATTTGGCATGTGTTGCTGTTTTGTGAGGGTTTTACTTTGGAGGGAAAGGGTAATGACACAAATGGGGGGAGATAGACAGAGAGGAGGAAAAGATGTGGAGAAATTTGGGCTCTTTTAAACAAGGAATTATGTTTATGCCCTTGCTACTGAGACATGACATCGTAAGGTTGAGTTGGGTTGGGTTCGAGATAAAACATTATAGTAGATTTTTTATTTTCAAAATTTTGAAAAAATTTTAAACTAGCAAAATAATGTATTTAAATTTTAATCACTCAAACCCAAATCTTACAACTAGCCACATAGGACAGGTTGAAACTAAGCATAGTAAATAGGGAAAGAAAAAAACAAAAACAAAAAGAAGCTTTTTTTACTAAAAAGATTTAAAAAAAAAAATTGTTTCTCAAGTGCTCAAAACAACATAGTTTTAAATAAATAAATAAAATATACACCATTTTAAGTTGTGACATTTAAGATTATATCTCAATAATAAAAATAGATGAAAGTTCTTCTCAAAAAAAAAGAAAAAGAAAAGATGAAAGTAAGTACTCCATGTAAAAATGTCACATACAAATTTTCAAATAGTAGACATCTTTGATAAAATAGTAGAACAAATTTTCAGACTGTAAGGCTTGCTTCCAGTTGTCCTATTCATTAAACTACACTCAAGCCATGCCCTCTAAAATATGTAGTCATAATATAGTAGGGTAGTGAGATTTTTTTTCTTGGGAGGCCAATGAGTAAAACTTAATGTATATTTTTATTTTCTCATAAAAATTGCAAAAGGGAAGAGGGGATATTTTCAAACCCCACTATAAGGTGATTGCCAATTAAATAATAATTATGATAATGATGACAACACCACCGAAGGAAAGTTGAGCCGTCCATAGTCTAGACTTTAATAGTTACATATTTTTTTTAAACCATTGATTTCTATTAAATTTAATGACCAGTGTTAATATATATATATATATATATATATATTTGCAATGTTTATACTTAGTGTAATTATTTTGTTTAGCAAGTATTTTAATACACCAAACGTTGAATTAGATCTGCCTTGTTCAACTCTCCAGTCTCCATGGTTGCAAAATACTGAGATGATTGGAGATTAATGGCAATCTCATCATAAAATGTTTTAATTTTATGTATTTTTTTAACTATAAAATTATATGCAATACAAGAGTACATGAATCAAATAGTATATATGATCCAATTAACATATATATTAGCGTGCGTATTAAGAATACTTTTTTTTTTATCTAGTGAAATTTTCAAAATATTGATTTAATAAAAAGTTTCATATTTTATATGTAGCGAAAGTTTCTTCTTCTTCTTTTTTTTGGGGTGTTAAGTAATGAGATTTTTTGAGAAAAATATCTTTTACCTCGTGTTTCTCTTAAATAAATTATGAAAATAAGAAAAGTGGGAAAAGGAAAATGTATGAGAGGTTGGCTTACCATAATGCAGTGGGGATAGATTTTGTGAGAAGTTGATCTTAGGCAATCAAGGGTTGACTAACACAAACTTTTATATTTCAAAAAATAAAATCATCGAACTTTGATATTACAAGTACATTTAACTTAATTGGCAGAGAACTTTGTAACTGAAATAATTGACACCTTCTAATTTGTCCATTACATTTACTTCGGAAACTCACAAAAAGTCAAATTCAATTTAGTTATTCTTTCACGTTTATTACAATGCAACTAGTAGTGTGAATTGGTGATCAAAACATATATATGTACAAGACTTATTAGATGTGGGGAATAGCTGGATTGGATTGTTAATGAACTGTGCTGGTCCATCTTTTGGTGAGTTTAGTTTGTTTCAAACTTTCTTCAGCATAGGAAGGCCCACTAAGTAAAGCTCTTTCCTTTTTTCGGTAGTGCCGTGAAGTAAATTTGTATCGTGTGTTAGTTAAAGAGTTTGGCGAACTATTCTGTTCTCTATAAATTCCTTTATGTTGACTACAAAAGGCAAAGTTTCATAGACTTGACAAGTCGCTTATAGAATACCGACTACTAAGGATTTCCCAAACCTAGGTGTCTATAATGGCGCCCAGATCTCAACGTAGCTGCGCTTGGCTTGTTCTCGTGAAGAAACCTAAGATAAGAGCGATTACCCCTTATCTTTTGTTCAGTAATTGATTATCCGGTTTTAGTGAACAGTGATTTGTATCCCTACATAATAGTTTTAAAAATAGAAAGCTGTTGAGAATCAAAGTGACATGTGAACCCCTCCTAAATCATTGTATTTCATGTGATTCAATCATCCATGTGTTTAATCCTATCCATTATGCATATTGAGATATCTATTATCCATTATATATATATATATACACACATACACATATTTTCAGTTGAGCTATCTAAATCTACTAATATAAAGCTTGAGTTTATTTATTTATTTATTTTTTGATATTCACATAAGGCTTGAGTTTAGTTTAGCTTAAAACCATCAATTTTTCGTCACTTTATAATTATTATTATTATTATTATTATTATTATTAATTATTATTATTATTATTATTTGGTAAGAAGTTGGAAATTTTATTGAAATTAATAGAGGAGAAATATGAGAAAGAAGAATACAATTGAGCCCATTAGGGAGTTCCTCTTAACAAGTCAGAGTCAAAACTACGTACCAGCCATTTTGGGCTAGAGCATGAGGCATGAGCAGCCTCATTGATTGACTAGCATCCCTTTCTAGCAACTTGTTTGTGTCTACATATAGATGATATTATGCCCAATTTTAGAATGCATAGTTTCATATACAAATATAATCATTATAATATCTATTAATCGCTACTATAATTATCGAATTTCATTTTTAGATTAAAAAAACTTAAAAGAGAAAAAAAATCATATTATAATTTATTTTTCAGAAGAAAATTTCTATTATATTAAACTCTTCCACGACCCATTATAGTTGAAAAAAGGTGACGAGTCAAAGTAGAGATAATAGGGGAAAAAATACAAAAGAATAAGAGGAGCTATAAATTGAGGAGTCCAAGAGATAGAGAACCAAATAGCAAATTATCAAAACAACCTATATGACAATCCAACGATCGAAAACGTCTGAGGTTCTATTGACTCATAATGGACAAATGTCTATAATGAGGACCTAATCCAAAAAGTCTCTCTCTCCCCCCCCCCCCCCCCTCCCCTCCAAAAAAAGATCAAGTATATAAGATTTAAATAACAGATTATCTATAAAAGAGACTTGCTAAAGAAGTATGCATTTATTATACATGTAGATTGCTCTATAATTTTTCCCTACAAGATAGATGATAGAAGAGCTAGTAGCTAAGCCCTTTGCTTGCGGTGACTTGGTAAACTTTGATGGCTAACCTAACAGACAAGCCAGAGTAAATTGACTCACTCTAGCTTTGGTGTTGAAGTTTGAAGTCTGAACTGAACCCACTGATATCTACGTAAAAAATGGAGAAGATATATACTAGCCTTACTAAGGAATGTGAGCTGACCGCGGATAAGACTCGAAGAGACAAATATGCCTTCCCATCTCTTGGTGGCAGCAGGCAGCAATTTCGTTTCCTAAACTTTGCCCAAATGTCTTTACAAGGACATCTTTTTCCAGCGTATCTCGGAAATCATTTTACAGGCCTTATATATATAAAATGACACAATTTCTTTCTTTCTTTATTTTATTTTATAATTTATAGTTTATGAAGTTTGTTATGACTTATGATTATCATAAAAATAGTTGCCCAATAAAAATCATGTTATGCCAATCACCATTTGTCACTCTAACAAACAGTAAAAAAATTTGTATAACATGATCCCATATGAGATAGAGATAGAGATAGAGAGAGAAGCGTGCCAAGAATCCATGATACCATCTTCATGTTACTCTCTCTATTAATTTTATTTATAAGACTTAGTATAGATTATGTTGCAAAAATTATTAGACCTTCATTATGAGATTATAGCCATATATAAATTATCACGGTTATATATTTTAAAGTAAATAAGCTTGACCTGTGGTAGGAGAATAATTTTATTTGATTGAAAGGTGATATTTTATTTTGAAAAATATTTTTTTTAAATTAAATTAATAAAAAACCAAGAGGCTATGGACATAACGTCATGCATGTGCAATTGTACACAAAATGAAAATGTATGTTGATGCATCTACCTGTTGTATTCCTTTGATGTGTGGGTGCACAAGCAAACCCTTCTGTCTTTCACACATTTCCAACTTTTTGTTGATTTTTATATTCAAAAGTTATATTAAAAATGTATTTTTGAAATAACCACCTTATCTTATCTGTTCAAACAATTGGCAATCCCTCCTTTTAGTGTTATTTTACAATAGGTCCACCTATTAAGTATTAACTTCAAAAGATTCCCTAAATGAACCATTTTGTTGTCAGATCCTTTCAATAACTTGCTTGGAATATGGGTTCATCCCTTCCCTCCACATCAAGCAATCATACTATGGATGAATTTAAAACAATTATTAGAATTAAGTCCATAATTATTAGCAGCACCAAACAATCTAAATCCTTTTTGCTTATTTTGAATTTTGTTACTTCTATAGTTCTATATGTAAAAAGTCTATAGCCGGAAAATATTTTTGTATTTAAGATAGAATCTCTTCCATATTATATTATATTATATTATATTATATTATATTATATATATATATTCTTAGTATGATGTTAAAATATAATAATCATGACATAGATGTAGTAATATAAAATCTTATAATATATGTACGAAAACCTTTTTTCTTGGCTCCTTCTACGATGTACACAAATAAAATGGAAACATATTATATAAATACAATCTACACAAATAAAGTACAGTCGTGAATTCAAAACATATTATATAAATGTACAACTCTATAACTGTAAAAAAAAAAAAAAAACCAATACCTTTCCAAAAAAAAAAAAAAAAAACCCCAATAAATTATCAATAAAAAAAGCCAAACATTTTCCATAAAATGAATGATTAAAAAAATAAAATAAAATAATGGTCTAGTTAATGTATGACCAACATTAATCATCTATTTTTTTTAAAAAAATTTTGAACAATTGAAAAAACTATTATAAAAGTTAATTACTTTTTCACTTTTCTATAAAAATTTTAAATTATTTATTAACATATGCCCTAGGCAAAACCCCATAAAATAGTATATATATATATATATAAAAAGATGTTCTCCTATATTTTTAAAACTTATAGAATACTACAATTTTGTTTGGGCTGGCAATCGAAAAGGACTTAAAAGTCAATGGCTATAAGTGGAAAAAACACAAAATAAGAGGAGACCATAAGAATGATCAGACCAATGGCCACCTAATAAACATAAAAGGGAACATTTTTTTAATATTTTTGAAATCAAAACGTAAACTTGGGTAGTCACCACCTTCCATCGTCTCTACCTTTGTAACTTTCTTACACGAGAGAGGATAGATTGCCCATATCTCTCTCTCTCTCATTGTGTGCGCTATATATAAATATAATATAATAAACCCATTTCAGATGCTATTTCTTTTTCTCACACATATCTTTTCTTCTGTTCTAAGCCATAGCTTTCATCTATATGACACCCACATATTACATATATATAAACTAAGTTGAATCAACCATAATTGAAAAAACAAGTAAAGAGAGAGAGAGAGAGGAAGGAAGAAAAGAGAGAAAAAGGAGGTCCCTTTTCTTCTTCTTATTGTTATGCCTCCTTTCAGATCTTAGTTTCTCTCAAATTTCCTATCTGGGTCTTCTTCATATTGTGGTATATGTTTTTCTTCAGCTGCAAATGCTCTGCTTTTTCTGTTTCTTTCATCCAATATAAAAAAAGTTCTAAATTTTGGATCTTTCACTCATTCAATGTTAAATTTACACTCTATTTTGCTTTGGTTTTCGGGAATCCTGGATTTCAGGCCGATCGGTGGATGCTAAAAAGTTACTGAATATAATCCAAGAATACCCATTTTCTTATTCAACAATAAGAGAATCCAAGATTTCTGTGTAAAGGTACAGTTTTTCTTGTTTAATCCGCATTACAATGTTTGTTACATGATGTTTTTTTTGGATGTTGTATTGGATTCCGACTGTGTTTTACTATGTTTTCAGTAATTTATGTGTTGCTGATTAGATCCGGTGTGTGTTATTTTTGGTCTTTTATTTATTTGTTGAAATTAGTTTGGTTGATGTGGAAGATAAAATTTTGTTGTTATTGATTTAAAAAAAGGTGAATATCTTCATACCAATTCGTTTTGTTTGAGTGTTGGGAATTTAATTGATGGGTTTGTGGGAAAGGGATTTGCAGAATATGGAAATGGAGCCTGGCAAGCTTTTCATTGGTGGGATATCTTGGGACACAAATGAAGACCGTCTTAGAGAGTATTTCCAGTGTTTTGGAGAAGTAGTGGAAGCTGTGATAATGAAGGATCGGGCTACAGGTCGTGCTCGTGGTTTCGGTTTTGTTGTATTTGTAGACCCTACTGTTGCAGAAAGAGTTGTTATGGAAAAGCATGTGATCGATGGGAGAACTGTAAGTTTGTATGTTTGAATTCAAATTTATATTTCTGCTCGCTTTGAGACTTTGCATTTAGAACTATCCTGTTATATTGGTTTCCTTCTAGCATCATGAATTGGAGTGTCCACTTCAGATTTATGTTTGTGAGTTTATCATTTAACAATTGTAGAATTGAAGTGTGTTTGAATATTCTTCTGTGCATTGTGATTCAATAATTTTATTAAGTGGGATTTTGGAAACAACTTCTTGTGTTTCCAGTGTCCTCTATTGATTTTAAAAGCTTAAGATGTAACCTGTGTTTTTTTTCCCCTTCTTTTTAAGGTTCATTTGCTGTAGATAGGAATTCCTGAGAAGACAAGGGAATCAAAATGTTGTCACTATTAAGAGCCTTTTGGCCACCTCAGGAAATTCTGGGAAATTGTATAGTCAGCCGTAAAATGATCTCTAGAGAGATGATTCTCAGAATAGCAGTGCTGAAAAAAACTTTTAGATGGAAATTTTTTTCCAAGAAATGCTGAGATTTTAAGAGAGATTCCTTGGGGTGTCAATTTGTTTGGAAGCACTGCTATAGGAACACTAATAGGATGGTGCCAATACTATGACATTTGCATGAAGATTGAATCTGTTGAAAATTGAAAAAGGACCTTGGAAGTCTTAAACAAAATTTGGACCAGGGAGAGTGTTCAGTGTAAATAATTATTAATATAACTAAAATCATTGTCTAATTATTGTGTTGATGGTATAATTAGGCCTACAACTGTTCAGGGTTGCTTGCATGTGTGTATGCTTCACTGTCACTCATTCATTCAAGGCTCAGTGGATAATTTGTTGAGTTGCTTTGAATCTGTTGAAAATTGAAAAAGGACCTTGGAAGTCTTAAACAAAATTTGGATCAGGGAGAGTGTTCAGTGTAAATAATTATTAATATAACTAAACTCATTGTCTAATTATTGTGTTGATGGTTTATTAGGCCTACAACTGTTCAGTGTTGCTTGCATGTGTGTATGCTTCACTGTCACTCATTCATTCAAGGCTCAGTGGATAATTTGTTGAGTTGCTGAATCATTCTTTGGAACCCTTGGAAGGGTTAGCTTAAGTAATTTGAAATAAAATGATTTAGAAAGAAGATAAGATTGTTTGTCAATATGTTTTCCATGTTACTCCCAAGGGCCTAAGCCTAATCTTCATACTGTTAAAGCATCCTAAGTATGCAAAATCACAATAATTAACACAAGAAAAAAGTAACGAAGATCAAGATTTGGATTCAGGCTTTATATTCCCTGATACCATTGTTGGCATTTGCAGACACCAAATTTATTTTCTATTTTTATTCTGAATGATCCCGGTTGAATTGGAATTCAGTTTTTCTCTACATTTCAGGCTCTCTTGTTTGCATTTTAAAAGTAAGATTTTATTGGTTTCATTCTTTAGCTTTCTATTCTCAGGTTGAAGCAAAAAAAGCTGTCCCTAGAGATGATCAGAACATTCTGAACAGAAACAATAGCAGCATTCAAGGGTCTCCTGGTCGTGCTCGCACAAAGAAGATTTTTGTGGGAGGCTTAGCATCCACTGTCACTGAGAGTGATTTTAAGAAGTACTTTGATCAATTTGGGACAATTACAGATGTGGTGGTGATGTATGACCAAAATACACAAAGGCCTAGAGGATTTGGGTTCATTACATTCGACTCTGAGGAAGCAGTGGAAAATGTGTTGTACAAAACTTTTCATGAACTCAATGGTAAACTGGTTGAAGTTAAACGAGCTGTCCCAAAAGAATTATCTCCAGGGCCAAGTCGGGGCCAGTTGGGTGGACATAACTATGGTCTGAGTAGAGTTAGCCTCCTTAATGGTTACAATCAGGGATACAATCCAAGTTCAGTTGGGGGGTATGGACTTAGATTGGATGGTAGATTTAGTCCAGTTACAAGTGGTCGTAGTGGACTTCCTCCATTCAGTCCTGGATATGGAGCAGGACCAAATATTGAGCCCGGGTTGAGTCCAAACTACGGGGGAAATGCAAACCTCAGTTCTAATCTTGGCTTTGGACAGGGATCAAGCCCTTTATATAGTGGAAATTCAAATAGGAATCTTAACCCCATTGGGTATGGTGGGGGCAATGGAGGAAATAGTTCAATGTTAAGTTCATCAAGCCGTACACTGTGGGGGAATGGGAGTCTTAATTATGCTACTAATGCCACAAATCCTAGTGCTTTACTGGGCTCTGGAAGTGGAAATTCTAGAATAGGTTCTTTCGACAATATTGGAGCGCTTTGGAGTTCCTCTCTTAACTCAGGTATAGGTGGAGGTGCTGGTTCAACCTATGGTGGTGGCAATATTAGTTATGGCAGCGGAGAAATCAATTTTGGTTCAGGAGGGGTGGGATATGGAAGAAACAGTGGAACCAGTGTTGCACCAGCATCATCTGCATTGAAGGGTAGCTACAATGGGGCTTCTGAAGAAATCTATGAAGGTCTGTTTTATGGGGAACCTACTTGGCAATCATCATTTTCAGATGTAGAGGGTTCTGGCTCATTTGGTTATGGGTTTGGAAATGCAGCTTCAGATGTTTTGAGTAAAAACTCTGGTGGTTATGTTGGTGGTTATAGTGTTAATAATAGACAATCAAATAGAGGTGAGATCCTTTTTCCTTCGAATATAATCCTTATTCCATCCCCCCCTCAATGTTATATCTTCTGCTTTTTATTATTGGTTTTTAAGGCTTCTTAACAAAGTTAATTGATAGTGTCAAACCTAGAATTATTGCATTCACAATATAAATGATACTTGTCTTCTCTGAGCATATGCATCAGTCATGGCTTCTGGCTCTATCATGCTGAAGAGTCCCATCAATTGTATAATTTTGTTAATTTTAGGGGCAATTACACTTTACCACCCCCAACTATACCCACGCTTACATTTACAATCATGATCTTTTAGAATGCACAATTACCACCCTAAACTATAACATGTGTTTCACTTTGCACCCTACCTTTGGGTTGTTAACTTAGACGGAAAAGTCTTTCACGTACGACTCGCGTGACCTTTGCATACATGGCACCACATGAAAAGATGAATTGCCTCAATCCCTTAAAACAATGGTTGTGGCATTATAATGGTTAGATTTGTTTAACAATTTTGTTTTAAGGGATTGAAGAGAAGCAATTCAATCTTTTCATGTGGTGTCACATATGCAAAAGGTTACATGAGTCGCATGTGACATGCTTTTCCGTCCAAGTTAACAACCCAATTGACTGTAGGGTGCAAAGTGAAACATGAGTTATAGTTTTGGTGGTAATCATTCATTCTGAAAGATCAAGGTGGTAAGTGTAAATGGGGTATACTCCAGGGTAGTAAAGTGTAATTTTTCCTTAATTAACTTCCATATATGGTACCATTCTTTATCCGATACTGGAACAATTAAAAGTAGGCCATTTCAGTTGAGCATTAGTTCTGTTAGCCGATGATCTGCTAGCAGAACATATGAGTTGGCCAACTGGGTTTTAAATTTTGCTCAATTATTTGTGTGCTGGTCCATAATAGTTAGTGTATGGCATGCACTTCACATCAAATTTGGTCCACTGATGGAAAGTATATATATTTTACACCCTCTCAGCCAACCATCCATCTATTCACTGAATATCTATCACAAGTTACCTATATATACCATCAATTATTAATCTGATTTGAGACAGATTATTTGTGTTTTTCATTGCTTTTCGGTGGAATTTACATGCTTTTGATCAATATTGCTTCAGGAATTGCTGCCTAGGAAGATTATGATATGGAGATGTCCAAAATTATTGTAGGTGAAGTATAACTGGTGAAGGTAATGTACTGTGAACTTTCGTACATTTTCCTTGTTGAGATACAGTATACAAAAAATTGTGATTAGCGCTAATTGGTTCACCTGTATTGAAGAACTCTTCGTATAGAGCAGATACAAGGGATTTCTTTTCAGTTTGAGGTTGGGTTTATATAGGTTTCTTCCTTGGAATTTGGTTGAAATGTGTAATCAGATTTTTGAGTTTATACAGATTTATTGTATCATGCTTCTATGTTGACACAGCCATACAGAAACAAGCAAGAATTTTTTTAACCCACTTTTCTTTTTTAGCTGTAATATCCAGCAAACTTTCTTGTCTTTTGGCATGTTGTTTCCATGCAAGTTTTCCTTAACAACTTTAAGCTCCATTAATGGAGAATGCAGCTACTCTTGCTTTATTCATAGTATCATTTTAACAGCGTATTATTCTCTATAAGGATGTGCATGCTTTTATGAGATTTGGTAGGTTGCAAAAGTTAGAAAATTACTAGTTAGTTGTTGGGGGAAGTTTTGATTAGTTTTCCCTGAATGCATACCAGGATCACCCATATTGTTGACTTGGTTTGTAGTGATTGTGGTTAGTATATCTGAAATGAGTGATGCTTGGATATTTTACAAAATTTACCACATACATCTTGCAAGATAATGCAACACCAATCACCAAAAAAAATAAAAAAATTTAACACTCATTTATTAGGTAATTGCAGCTCATTGCATACATTGTCACATTAGGTAATTATTATTTTTTATTTTATTTTTTTATTCTTTTAAAGAAAGTTAGTTGGTATGGTAAGATTTGTAATTCATTTACATTTTTCTTGAGAAAGTGTCCCCACTCCCCACTATTTTTCTTTAAATCTTAGGCCATAGTGTTAAGGCATAGACATGTGCCACGTTGGCAATTAGGGAAATTGATGCATCTCTAGCTTCCGTGGTTATGGGAATTGTAGGATATTATCTTCTAAAGTTTTTAGGGTAGGGTAATTTTACTAGAGTAATTGTACGAATATAACAAATTTTATAACAAAAGTTTGACAAAGTGGCATCCATCACAAAATTATTTTCTTGGCTTATCAAGTTTGGTAAAAAAATTGTGTATGGAAAAGAAAAAAAATTGAAACTACTTTTTCTTAGACATAGAATAGTGATGTAAAGGATATTACAAATTCAACAGTATTATAGATACTAGTCTCATCACACGCGCAAAACGTGTTAGATGAAGCTTTTTTTTTTTTTTTTAGGTGGTAGTAGCCAAAAAAAAAATCTACGTTTTTTTATTATATATATAATTTTTATTTATAATTTATAAGTGGATGTCCTTTAGTTTTTTTTTTGGATAAACGTGGAGTGTTTAACTTATTTTCTATTTAAAAAAAAACAATAAATGCATAGTTACTTTAAAGAAGTGGGTTAGTGGAAGAGTGTTCCTATTTTATAGGTAATATTTTAGTGCAAATTAAACATGTATTTTTACTAAACTATCTTTTGGTTTTATCTCTACTTAAACCTAGGAATGTAAGGATATTTAAAAACAAAAAAAATCCGGTCCAAACAGGTCCAGCCGCTTAAATAGTAGTATAGATAATGAATTTCACAACTTGTTAAGGTGGCAAATTGTGATTAGTGTAATATCATGTTCACATGAATCATTCTTAACACCACTTTCATTGTACTTCAATCACCATGAAAATTTACATTATAATATATATATATATATATATATATATAACCAAAGTTTACATTAGTTTGTAAAAACTAAATGATTTCTAATATTTATTATAATATTAATATATCATTAATTATATTTATTGTCACGTCAATTTGTAAACTTTTTAGATTAAATTAGTTGTAGTTATAACATTTTTTAGGTGCAATACAGCCAAACCCAACTTATTTTATGATTTTATACGATCAAAATAAACTAGAACACATTCCCTTCAAATTCATTTAATAACTTAAACTAAAATAGGTTAAGTTGTTTTATTCACATAGAATAGATGATACAAGATGACATATGCACGAAAGTGGCCAACCCACTTGACTTGGCAAGATCTATGAGTCCTCAGGTTTTGCAAGTCGCCCGCACACTTGATTTGGCAAGATCTATGCTTTGGGGTCATGCAAAAAACCCCAGATGGTCTTTAATCTTACCTTCCAAACCATACTCCCATTAATCTCCATTTAAAATTGCATTAGCTTGGGGTTCGCATAAAAGAATAGAGAATGTTTCATGTGGAGGGCATGTTCAAACAACTTACCCACTCGAGACAATTTGCGTAGAAGGAGGGTTCACTGTACGGGAGTGTGTGGTTTGTGTCAACAAAAGCCGGAGACGACTGGGCATGTCTTGTGGGAGTGCCCTCTTGCTAGGAATGTGTGGGCTTTGGTCAAGGGAAAGATTCAAAAGTGCTCCAATGAGGCTTACGATTTTTTCTTGTTGTTCGGTTTCATGGTGCAAAGTTTAGACCAGCGCGATTTGGAACTTTGGGCAACAGTGGCGTGGGCTATTTGGAATGCTCGAAATAAGGTGTACTTTGAACAAAAACAAACCCATCCAAGGTATATTTTGAGTGGTGCTGAGAGTCTGCTGAACGAGTACCAAAAGCTGATGGCATCTCGGGTTTAGTGCCGGTTTGGATACAGCTTTTCTCTTCCCGTTTACGTTTCACGTTTTTAACTTTTTTTTTTTTTTTTCGGTTCTGCAAAGGGGACAGGAGCTGCGCGCACTGTGCGGCACTTTGCGCACTGTGCAGCACTGTGTATATATTGTGCACGTACTGCTCATGTACTTTTTTTTAGCAATTTTTTATTAAAAATGGGTCCCACAGTACTATTCACACATTAAAAAATTATTTTGCTACAGTATTTTTAGTTTCAATTTTCAATTCAGCAAAAATAAACTCTATTCAAACAGACCCTTAGTCTGTAATATGGGTGCCTTTTTCTGAGCTACGTCGTGTTGGTAGCTGTAGTTTTATGGCCGGTTTTAATCTATTATATTTATAGATGCCTTTTTTTTCCTTAGCTACGTCTGTTTTGTAGCTTTGGTCTATGGCTAGCTTTTCGTTTGTAGCTGGCCTGGGCCTGTATAAGTTATCTGCTTTACATGTTCAGTTTTTTTCAAGTTAATAAGAGTTTTCTGACCGGTTATCAAAAAAAAAAAAAAAAAAAATGTGTGTAATGGGCCCAAAAAGGATTGGGCTTTGCATTGCATTAAGCTTGTACGATATTCACAAATATAGCCATCAACACTTGGTTAATGATCAAGTGACTTATTTAAATGATTTAATAAGCCATGATATTTAATATATGTGAGTAATATTACGAACCATCATAAAATTAATAGGAAGAAATTTTTCTAAAATAATTCGAAGAGAAATTTAAAAGTTTAATTAATTAAAAAAGTTAAAAAAAAAAAAAAAAACTAGAAAATAAACTTTTAAGTTTTAACCAACATTGGTATCATTTGGAGATTTTAAGGGCAGCCAACCACATTCAGTGTAGACCACTGTTTATTCTGTAATCCTATTTTCTGTATTAGAAAATGAATCAATTTTCATTTCATGGTTTGTGAATTATATTGCTGGTTCTCTCTACCCTTAGAGGCTCCTCTTCTGAGAGCACATAAATTGAGAATGCCAATTCATCATCAAAACCCGTATCTCAAGTTTGTGTGGCTGTCAATGATTCTTCATGGTGATTTATTATGTGCTGATCTCTCATTACTTCTTAGGGGAAAATGGGTATTTGTCCTTAATTTATAAATTGTACTACAAAATATCCCTATTTTAAAGCCATTTAGCAAAGTATCCTTATTTTGAAATTCGATATCTTTAAAATTGAGTGATATGTATATTTTTAAATGGAACTCGACTTTAACAATATCGACTTTCACTTAAATTTTCAAAAAAATTAAAATGGAAAAATATACATAGAATTCAAACATTGCTAGTATCGAGTTCTACTTGTAACCAGTGTGGTTGATACCGTACCGGTACCGGCCGTACCGGCCGGTACATACCGTACCAGCCAGTGCATCAGTACCGGTACACTCTTATTTTGTGCCGGAAAAAATACCGGCCGTACCGGCCGTGTACCGACCATACCGGCGAATTCCAACCATACCGGCTGCGTACCAGCCGTATCGGACCGAAACACAAAATGTTGTGTTTTTTTTTTTTTGGTAATTGTGGAAGTTCTTGTCTCTAAAATAATCAATAATGAAAGTATTTTGTAGATAATTTCATTATTTCACCTAACTTTTGATCTCTCCAATTTTTTTTACTTAATTTGGATTTGGCATGTGTGTGTATATATATTAAATATATAAAATAGCGGTAAATTCGAAACGATACACCGGTATTGACCGGTATCCGAAATATACTATACCGGAGGCCAAACCGGTACAGCTTCCGGTACGGTATTGACTTCCTTGCTTGTAACTCGATTTTATTAAAATCAAGTTTCAAAATAAAGACATTTTGCTAAATAATTTCAAAATATAAGTATTTTGTTGCATAGTTCGTAAATTAAGAGCAAGTGTCCATTTTTCCCTTGCTTCTTTTGGTTAGAGAGTGTGGGAAAGAGGTAGGGATGGAGAATTTAATTAATTATAGTAATCCCCTAAGGATACATGGACCAAAACTATACCACCTTTAGTGTGTTTATATATATATATATATATATATATATATGGTTGTGTTAACGGGCATCGTACCCATTAACCACAAAACTTTTACTTTTTTCTGACAAAATTTGTCTATTTTTGCAATTTATGTCATTTTTTCAGTTTTGTAGGTACTATTCGAGATTTTTTTTGACTTTTTCTGACAAATTTTTTTTTGTCTTTTTTTGCACTAAATAAGCACCAGGCGGTGCTTGTTAACATTCTCCATATATATATATATATAGAGAGAGAGAGAGAGAGAGAGAGAGAGAGAGAGAGAGAGAGAGAGAGAGAGAGAGAGAGAGAGAGAGAGAGAGAGAGAGAGAGAGAGAGAGAGAGAGAGAGAGTATTCATAGTATTTACTATTTAGCATACTTGAAATTTGCTATTAAAAAAACAAGTTGCTTTGTATTATTATTCCCAATTTTTATGTTTGGAACTTTATTTTTACATTGAAATATCTCTAAACCGAAATCCTGAATCATATAATTTCTTGGAAGGGTAAAAAATATACACTTAAAGGACAAGAAACTAAGTCTTAATTTGTTTTTTGAATTAGTGAGCCTCGTATGTCTTGCATTATGGAAAAATAATAATTAACTTTTTAATCAGCAATGAAAAAGAAGGGGCCGGGGCAATGGAGTCTGCATTTGAAGAAAGTGCAGGGATAAAATATGCACCCACTTGATGGTGCAAAGAATATCAGAATTGTATAGAAAATATATGAGGCTAAGAATTAGGAATTGTATTGCTGAAGATTAAAATGATTACAAGAATGAATCTCTGTTTATATACTCATTAAGCTCAATGGAATAGATAAGTGGCTGCAACATCGTTTCATATTTTTTCTGAAATCTTGTTACCAAGGCGACGCCATTTCTTACTCTGTCTTGCTTATGACAGTTAGAACTAATATCTGGTTTTACAGATGGGTCTCATGTCTAGTAAAATATATCTTCGAAGGAAAATATTAGCAATTATATGGTTTTATGTCATATCATCTTGGGTAAAACGCAAGTCCAATATATCAAGTTTTTCAATTAAATTCATACATATGACTACATTGACTTTTATTTTCATTGAGCTCTCAAATTGTCCATGTGTAATTACTAATCATTATAAGCGATTTTTTTTTTTTTTTTTTGAGAAATTATAAGTGAGTTTAGGAAACACATTTTGCGCATTTTTCAACTCACATTTTTTGTGTGGGGGTCCTGTGCAATTCATAGGCCCCACAAATACTTCTTTCAGCAAATTTTTCTTTAAAATTAGGTCACACAACACTATTTACATATTTAAAAATTATTTTACTAGAGTGCTTTTAGTTTTCAGTTTTTAAGAATAAACGGTATTCAAACAGACCCTAAGTTAATACTTGCAAATGAAATAATGTCATCCATGCGTTCTCTTACAAAAAACAAATGATGTAATTCATTTGAATCAGGGTCACACTGGAAAAGATTTGATGGTATAGAGATTTTGGCACTTTGAAAAATTGTTGCCATGCCAGTCTCCAAGAGTTTTTAAGACTCCAGTTATATTGATTGAATTTTACTACGTAAATTTCTAATTATCCTAAACAATTTTTTTGGGCTGGATACATGCATATTCATAAAAGTTCATTCTATTTTTATTACGAGCATACAAGAAATTACGCTAGTGTTGTACAAGGGAAAAGGGTCCATACTCCATGCTGTCTACATTATTTCTGTGTCACAATACAATATTGATTACCAACATGGCTACGTACAAAATATGATTCTCACTATCTCATCCTTCACCTTAATCTTAACAGGGAATGAAACAACATTTGTATTTATTGACAATAAAAAAGACAAAGTATAACGTGATAGAGGGTAAAAACAAAAAAGGAAAAACAGAGCCAACTCAGTTTTAGGACCAGCTAATGCGAAATAAAGCACGACACAGTAGTAGAATTTGAACATTGTATAATATGATTTTCTTAATCCCCTTCAGTTCATTTACATGTCTACTCTAATTTCACTTCAACCATTCTCAATCAAGAACAAGTGAGATGGATTTCACTCATTTAACATCTCAAGAAATTTGGTCCCATGGAGAATTAGAAATGTGGGAAACTTGACTGGAATGGAAAACCAATAAAAGAGCAAATCTAACTAGTGTAGGTCTAAAATGAGCAACACCAACCTTTTTTAGGCTCTACGGATGCTTCACCCTGTAAAACCACAGTCCTTCCATTTCCCATCCAGGCAGGATCCTGTTTTTTGAGCTCTTGAGATATCATAACTTTCCGGCTTAATATGTTATAGATCTCTTTCACAATTGTCTGGAAAGCAGCAGCTACATTGGAGGAATCAAGAGCAGATGTTTCCATGAAAAACAACCCCTGTGCTTCTGCCAAGGCCTTTCCTTCAGAAGTGGAAACCTCCCTGGCATCCTTAAGATCAGACTTGTTGCCAACAAGTATAGTAACTACGTTCATATCAGAGTGAGCTGTTCAGCAGCAGAACCACCCAATCAATCCTCAGTTAATCAGATTTAAAGAATATATGCAAGATAACATTCTATTTCTTTCTTTCTTTTCTTTTTTCTTTTTCCTCTCTCCCTCAATGCGAGATGATCTCTTGTAGCCACCAGAGTACAAACAACAATCACCAATCAAAAAAAGAGTACAAACAACAATCGTGCCAGAAGCATTGCAAAGGAATGGAACCCATCATTATACTCCCATTTCCTAAATCTATCTAGAATCTGACAAGTTGTAAGGTGCAAATAGGGATCTCAGGAAAAGAGAAAAGTGAAATAATACAATTCACAATTCAGAATCATAGCCTTTGAATGCACATGTAAAATGGGATCATTAGTAGGGATGGCATGGCAATGGGGTAGGTTAAGAAGGCCACCACCCAAACCCACCCCTCCTTGAATATATTTAGCCACCAGAGTACAAACAACAATCACCAATCAAAAAAAGAGTTCAAACAACAATCGTTACAGACGCATTGCAAAGGAATGGAACCCATCATTATACTCCCATTTCCTGAATCTATCTAGAATCTGACAAGTTGTAAGGTGCAAATAGGGATCTCAGGAAAAGTGAAAAGTGAGATAATACAATTCATAATTCAGAATCATAGCCTTTGAACGCACATGTAAATGGGATCATTAGTAGGGATGGCATGGCAATGGGACAGCTTAAGAAGGCCACCACCCAAACCCACCACTCCTTGAATATATTTGGAATCTTACCTCTAAATTGTCATATGACTAAATATATTCCCAATCATACAAGAGTTTAAACCCTATAAAATTTCTGATGCACATTACCGACAATATCCCTCACATATTCATATCCTATTCATTTATCTCTTTTTTTAATCTTCTTTTGTTCTTGAATTTCTACACATTTATACTTTAAGCTTATTTTCTGCTTGAAATAAAATCAATTTGTTGTATTAGTAGCATGAGGGCCAAGGCTACTCGAAGAGGGGTATTGAGATGGGATAAATATGTTCCCGCACTTCATGTATGGAACAGGTTTGGAGGGCAACTTTTGCTGGCAGGGGATGAGGGGGGATTAAGCAATACACCCCCACACTGCCCATTTCTAAATGAAAATTACTTAAATGCAAGTGATGTCATTTCATTACAACAATAAAGTTCCCTAATTGAACAAACAGGCTTCCTCAAAATAAAAGAAACCAGAGAGAAAGGAACCAAACATCAAAACAAAGTAATGATTCTTACTTTGAAGTTCATTTAGCCATCTGCCAATGCTATCAAATGTCTGGCGTCTACTGATGTCATACACCACAAGAGCTCCAACTGCACCTCTATAATATGCAGATGTAACAGCCCTGAACCGCTCTTGACCTGCTGTGTCCCAAATCTGAGCCTTGATTTCCTTTCCATTGATATCCATCTTTTGGGTTTGGAACTCTACTCCTATAGTAGACTTTGAATTAGGGTAGAACTCATCTCTAGCAAACCTTGCAAGCAAATTTGACTTCCCAACAGCTGAATCACCAATTAAAACAATCTTGAAAAGGTAATCCTCTGTTTTTTCTTCCTCTGAATAAAAAGCCATTTTCCGAGCTTCAAACAATGGCTACTCTATAAAGCCATATTATACAAGCATCCCTCTAGATATTGTGTCATAACAATACCTAAGAAATAACAAAATTCCATATTTAAACAAGGAAAAGGAATTAGAGATAAAAAGAGAACAGGAACTGAAAAGGAAACCTGGTAAAGGAATATAAAGCACCAAATTGCAGTTCTGTAATTACTCAGATGCAGCATAAATTAGAATCTAATCAAATACCTATCATCTGGAGCTAACATTTTTGGTGGGTAATGGGTATGATAAATTTTCTAACTTCCACTCCACCCTCAGCTTCTTGCCACTGATGTAAATCTATCCGAAGCTTTCTTATGTCAGATCCCAACCTGCCCCTTCAAGCAAAATGACACAGTTTCAAAGTCCCTGCATTGTCAAGAAAGCATAAGAATCTACAAAACCTCCTCTGGAGGTAATCTGTAATGTTGTTGCCGACTTTATGGGTGTACAAAAATTAAGGCTGTGTGTTTCTTTTTAGCATTGGCAATTTCTTTTCAGCTTTTTAGGTTATTTGGTTATGCACAAATTTTTAAAGACTCACTTTTTCTAAGTAAAACCATATTTTAACCAATTTTCAAGAAACAAAAAAAATCAGCAAAAAAGCGAAGCCATATAAGTTTGTGCCAAACAGATAGTACTAATATTAATTGATGGTATGTAGTGATCATGTGGACTGACAGCCAGAAGCTGAAAATGTATAAGCAAAGTAACAAAACTATCTTTTAAAAAAGAAAAAGCAGAAGAACAGAGATTATGTGTGTGACAGTATCTTTTATGCCTGCACGATGTATCTTCATATTTTCTGGCAGTCATAGCAAGAGTTGGGAAAACAGGAAGCATTTTCCATAGCATTTTGGCCCTTTAAGAGAAAAAGGTGATATAATCTCTGCTCTAAACTTGATTTAGGCTTCACCTTCAACTGACCCTATCACTTAGTGCTTTAAAGCTCAGCTATGTTTATGAATAACGGAAAGACTATTACTGCAAAAACGTTGTTTTCTTTTTATTTTTAGGTTATATAAATGACCAATGAGTTTTGAACCAATGCCCTCGCCCTCTGCCCTTTCTTATGGAAGTAGGAAGAGCTCATCGGCTATTGCAAAGACATTGTATCACAAGAAGAATTTGAAAGACAGACATGAGGCACCATTACCACTGAACTATAAGGCTATTACTTGAACCCAAAACAATAATAAATTGTTAACAGTTGATTTCATCACATTCCTCCATTCAAAAATTAATGGAATGAGCAGTCAGAGATCTGGCTGTCATGATTAAACCGTAGTCATAGAACAAGCATATGACTAGAGATAGATATTTGATAAAACAAATATTAAGGATAAAATCTCAATAGGCGAACAACCTGTGTGCTCTTACAATCTGGCAAAGACGTACTCAACCGAATCATGCCCCACTAAGCTTTTTTTGATAAGTCACAATCATGCCCCACTAAACATAAAATTGGAGGAGAAAGAGACAGCCAGACTCACACAAAGAGAGATTAAAAGCATCTCCCTCCTACATGCTTATTCTAAGACGGCAGGCAGGCAAGATTATTGGCATCACTCTCCCATTCCCCCCCCCCCCCCCCTCTTTAAAACTGTCTTTTTAACCTTTCAAGCAAGCATGAGAAATGGGCCAACCCAAATGATAATGGAGAAAACAGAATTAGTTACTGTTTGTAAATGTGACTCAATTAGGGTAACATATAATAGATTTTTTTTTGGGTGTGCATGAGGCCCTTAAGCCATGTCTGATGGATGTGAAGCATGCATGGTTTAATGGATCAAGTTGTAAGTTGTATAGGATTAAATCAGTTTTGAATTTAGGTTTTTATTTATTTTATAAAGGTAACATGTGACTCATGCTGACTGATCTATTGAGAATTCGTAGCTGACCCAAAAAAACATTTAGGACTAAGGCCTTACTATCGTTGTGTACAAGTTACGGTTACTTTTGTAGTGAGAAATAAATCTGTTTATGCAATCTTGTGAATAAGTCCAATCAAGTTTATGAGTTTATAATTTTTCAAGTGTCTTGGGTTTATTTTTCTGAGCCAAGTCAGTATTTCATTAAATTTTAAAAAGACTTTAGTTTATAAGTCAAAAATTCAAAATACTAAGTCCTAGTCCTAAAAGGAAGTTGACATCTAAGAATCTAAATTAATATGCTTAAGACTTCAAAGAAACAGATCATGTTTATTTCTCTCTCCCTTCCATGGGTTAGAGTTAACAGCCCCAAAATTATTTCTTTTCCTTCCCTTTCTCAACCCCTAAGCATACACTTTTTTCCCTTATACACAAAATAGCACACAGATTGGAATAGCTATTCAAGTGGACTAGTTACTTAGTCATTTGGACCATTTGGTTACCCTTATTCCGACAGAGTAGATATTCCATAGGGCTTAACTATTCCTTTGAATTGGTGAAGGGTCAATCTATATCTTTGGTAAAATAGAAATTTTCATTTACAATTTTTATATAATTATGATTAAAAAAAGAAATAGAAATAAGACTAAAATATTACTATGGTCATAAATATAAATATAATAAATTTAGGTATTATTCCATAGTATTATGCAGTAATTATACACATCGTTGTGAAGTTATTTATTAAATTAAATAAATCATAAAATAAAATATAATAAATTTATATTAGGTTTTAAATTATTTACAAAGATCATGTGTAAAATGTAAATACTATAATAAAGCCGATTAAAACACCTTAAAATCCCAAACACAATCACTATACAAAATTCCAGCAACCCTATCATTCTTTGTTTCAACCCCCTTTTTTCCCTTGAAATCCTATATTTTACAAACCGTGTTCCTTATGCAATCCCTGTAGCCTCTCTCTTTGTCATAAAAAAACCCCAAAACCATAAATTTTCCTACTAAGCCCACACAAGCTCACATGCCTAATCCCCTAAAATTGTCCTCCAACAATACAATACAATACATTGATAGATATTCACCAGAAGACTCAGCAGTCACAATGAGTTAAAAGGAAAATCGACAAAGTCATGCCAAAACTTCAATAAAAGAAAATTAAACCAAAAACCAAAAACCAAAACCTAAAGTCGCCTTTTTTTAAGTCAAGTTCGTATTTTTTTTTTTCTCCACATGGTTTCTCTTTACGTTTTAAATGTAAAACATTCTAGTGAATTAGTAGTTGGAAAGCTAAAAAGACAATGTAGGTTGTTATTCTGGTTTATTTTGAAGCAATTGGTCTCTATCTATATAACCTATCACCTTGATAAGTTCTTCCCTCCATATTCTTATCAAAAACACACACACACAAAAAAAGAAGAAGTTCCTTCACTCCATATTACATCAACTCCCACTTATCAATTTTTCACAAGAGCAATCTATAAATGTCAATTTCATTGGAGCCTTGGCAGAACATAAATCACCACCAAAAAAACAGAAACTAAAATGAAAAACCTAAAGGACCATGATTAATGATTTGATCTCAAAAAGCAGAACAAAAAATAAAAAATAAAATCCTAAAACTATTTTCTAGAGATCTGATTACAGAGTTCTCAACACAAACACAATTCAGATGGCACAAATCCTACATTAATATCTCCGAACCAACAAAAAAAAAAGAAAAAGAAAAAAGGCTTTTGTATTGGAGAGTTGGAATCTACAGCGACAACAAAGAAAGAATCAAATTGGATGAATGAGAGAAAGAGAGACATACCTGATTGAGTGGGGGCCTCCTCGAAATGCCTGATTCTGTCGCTCAGATTTTTATGGGTACAAGACCCTCGAACTCTCTGGCGGTATACAGGATTTACTATTGGAATTGGAATTTGGAATTTGGAATAATAATAATAAGAATATTATGATTTATTATTATAAAATTAATTGACTGGAAAATAAATATATTAATAATATATATATTGCTATTGATGATAATAAATAGTAGTAGGGAAATTAAATTGTTAGAAAAATGAGAGTCAGGCAAACCGGGGGAAGCAATTTGGCATTAGCCAGGCTGGGGCCACATCGGGCGACTATTCATGATTTTCCTCTCTCTCTCTCTCTCAAAAAAAAAAAAAAAGTCTGCGTTATTTTAAAATTTTTAAAAAAATGTTTTTATTTAATTTTCAAGTTTCGAAAACCGACCCGTTCGCTCCGGCAACTTTAACAAACCCAGTCCGGGGTCAATGCTGGTCGATTTGGATACAAAACGTTTTCACGGGTCGCTCCATGTTTTGTTTGTTTTTGGTCTTTTTTTTTTTTCTTTTTTTTTAATTAATTAAATGACACAAGATTCACAAGCCAACACTACAAAACTCTTAGCAGTATTTTGATTTCTTTTTTCGGTAAATTCTAAATTACATTTCTAAAGATTAATGGTATTTTAATTTTACATTTTAAAGTTTTAGAATTTAGATTTTATCTTTGAAGTTCGAAAGTGTTTGAATTTACATCCTAATGTTTCAAAATTTAGATTTTACCCCCTAAATTTTAGGGGTATTTAGATTTTACTCTCTAAAGTTTAATAGTGTTTAGATTTTACACTCTAAAATTTTAAAATTTGGGTATAAAATCCAAACACTTCCAAACTTTAGGGGGGTAAAATTTAAATTTTGAAACGTCGAAATGTAAAATCCAACATTCCTAAATTTCAAGAGGTAAAATGCAAATTTTGAAACTTCTAAGGTGTAAAATCAAGACACCCCCAAACTTTAGGGTTATAATTTACAATTTACAATTTCTTTTTTAAATTCTCACTTTTGCAAAGTCTAAGAGAGGTCATAGTTGGTCATTTTACCCCTAATTACATGGAGAGGTGGATTCCCATATTAAAATTTTTAAAGCAACCAAAAAACAAATCTATATATTTATTACAATGTTTTAGAGTATTTAGGGTAGTTTATATATAGTTTTTTTTTTTATGGAAATTTATACATAGTTAGTAAAACACTAGCCAGATTAATAGTTGGTTTTAAATGGATGGTTTGGATTTTATTAGCTTTTTAACATTTTAAGTGGATTTCAAAAATAGTATTAAATAAATAAAAAATAAAAAATAGTATTAGTTAATATTTATATAAATGTTGATGAATAAAGAAGAAACCATACAACACATCTTAAAACATAATTAAGAAAAATCACAATTATCAAGAGCAAATGCAATCATGGAGCAAATAAGTCAGTGACTCAGTGGACCAGTATTTCCAAAGAAATAAACATAAATTCAAAGCAATGCATCCCACGTTATCTTTGAAAAAAGAAATTTCAAATGTTTTTATGGATCAAGTATGATTTCTCTAAGCAACTGAGGATGTAAGTAGTTTTGAGTTCAATAAATGAGGTTTGAGTAATGATCTAGGTGAGTGAATGAGTTGGGTTGGTGATCTGAGTAGTTTGAGCCGACAATACTTGCGTTTGTTTCTCTAGAAAATCTATTATAAAAATAGTTTTTTTGCTTTTTTCAATATTTGATAGCATCAGAATAAATAAGTCAAAAGAAAACTATTTTTTAGTCAACTAAAACCCCTATTAAAGATAGAACTTATTTTTAGAGATTATTTTCCACTAAAATTGTATGGAAAACAACTCTATTTCACTTCATGCTAAATAAAGAAGTTAAGAGGTAATATGGAAACTATTGAATACAATCATATCAAACTAAGAAAAACCTGATAAACTCAAAAGTCATGGTAACTTTTAAGGGAAGGTGGGGTAAATTGTACTCTACACAACACACTCTTTTAAGCAATGTTCGACAATTACCCATTCTTTTTTTTTTTTTAGAAACAAACACACACATACATACAAGGGAGAGGGAAATGAATTCTAACACAAAGGTATATTACAACTCCACTCAAAACAAACAAAACTTAATGAGCTATGAGCTAATCTAGTGTTTAATACAATTTTGTAAGCTTAAGGTGTCCATTGGCTTCAACCTTTTTCTGTTATCTTTTTGTTGTTCTTATCTACAGCTATTGAAAATCTCTTTTTTTTTTTTCTTTTTATAAATGTGCGAGCATACTTTAACACACTTATAGCAAAAATCTAAATAAGGTGATGTTAAATGCACATTAAGATTCGATAAAATTTTAACTTATAATATTCACTCTATGATAATTTTTCTATTTCATTAAACTAAGAAACTAATTAATTTTTTTATATCCGCAGGTTTGAACCCAAAATCGAAGCAATTTTGCCAATTGAGCTCACAATTGAAATCTCATTTATTAAGATAGTTATTGGGTATTATTACATTCTTGTCAGCCCATGAGTCACAACTTTGGGCTTGGACTAGGAAAAGAAAAACAAAAAAGGAATGTTTATTTTATAAAAGACATGGGCTTTAATTATTATTATTATTATTTTCGATTGATTGCCTCTTTCTCTTTACTAAATTAACTCAATTGACACAAAATTCTAAAATTTAGATTAGATAAGACACATGGTAAAAAATTAAACTTTAATTGAATTCTAATTTGAAATTTAATTAAATTTTCTCTCTGCTTTACCTATTATTATTATTATTATTATTATTATTATTATTATAGATTATTATTATTATTTTTGATTGAATGCCTCTTTCTCTTTATTCAATTCAAGCTAGCGCATAGCTTGAGTTAAAAAAAAAAGCAAAACAAAATTACAAACTAGATCAAAAGGGGATGTCATAGACAAAAACTCTCTAAAGAAAAACTACAAACTAGACTTCTTTTTTTAGAAGAAGCTGCAAACTAGATTTGAAAAATCTAAATAACAACAGTTTTATTGAATGAAACAAAGGGCCAAGATTTTATTTATTTATTTATTTTTTGAGAAGAGAAGAGAAGAGAAAGGCATATATTCTATATCAGGATACAACCTGGTTGTTAAGACCCATAACCCAACAACATGCATAATTAGTGGTAATAAGACTAAAGGCTGGGATGTTTGACACAATCCTTTAATTCGACGATTCTTTTTTTTTTTTTTTTTGGGTGGATTAGCATTTTGGTATTTTAAGAATTAATTTTGATGAATTTAAAATACAATTTAGATGTACTATGTAAATTATAATAATATATTGAAAATAATGTGTAAATTGTTTAAGAAAGTCCAATTTTCTTATAAGGTATGAAACAATTTAAGCTTACATAGTTGAGCCAGTTCCTTCAAAATTATCTCAAAATAACAAAATCAATCAAAATAAAAATTTTAAATTAACCCCTAAAATCTAAACTAATTCAAACTTACAAGTTTAAAACACATTTTTTCAAACTACCATAGTAGCGTAAGTTGGATTGGATCACTTGGATTGAAGGAGAGAGTCCAGGATCCTACCATATACCAATTTCTGCATCCAAAACATGAACGTGAAAGGGACCCAAGCAACAAGGCCATGGGTAGCATAATTGGCTACAATAATGGAAATAGAACATCAATTAAACGATTTGGGATCTTATTGATATACCATATATGCTGCCTACGATGGAAGAGATTGCCCATGTAAAATGAGTGACCGGGGAGTTATGTATGATTTCTATTATATTTAACACATCACATTCAATGATTAAATTGTTCAATCCCAAGTTGTGTATAGAAGAAACAACTAAAATTGTAGAGTTTCAGCCCAAAGAAGATCTTCACTGACATTTGAATTAGTCAATGCGGATAAATTTACCTACGTGATCTTGATAAATAGTAGCAAGGAGGGAGTTCCTTGGTCTAGTCTCAACATCAAAATTAATTTTGAGTCATCCAAGATGGAGGAAGGCCAAGAACTATGAGGTAGCTTTGATACCATGGCCACAGGAAGATGACTCTGATACCATGTTAGAAATATTGAATTAATAGTATTGTATATGACAGTAGTAAAATATACATGACTGCCTTTATATAGGAAGCAAGGTATGCAGTACAAGTATATGTGTTATACAAGTAAATAAAGTGGGCCTAAGGCTCATAGTATATTACACATTAACACATTTGATTCCTTAAGAGTATGTTACAGATAATTGATTATGAACGCTAGTGGTGAACTAAAAGTTGGACCAACTCTAATTCGTCTATGAGAGTCGTCCAAACTAAAAGGAGTGTCCTAGTATAAGAAGGTCGTCCCAAGTAAGACGACCGTCCATAAACATGAAGGTCATCCATGAGGAAAGCTCTTGGACGACCCTCAACACTTGGAAATTTCCAGGTGTTAGATTTATCTACAATAGCTTAGGAATCGAACCACGTGTAACCATTTTGATACATGAGCAAAATCCTGGTTCATCACTATAACTCCCTACTAAATGCTCAACTTCCAATAGCAGTTATAGAAGATAAGATCAAATATTCTAACTTCTATAGCAGTGATGGAAGTTAAGTATGAACTTTTGAACTTCCGCAAATATTGGAGAAGTTATGAGACAAGTAACTGCTCCAAACACATTATATAAGCACTCATCCTTAACAAATGAAAAGAAGTTTTTACTACTCCTAAAAAGTTGGAATTCTTGAGTGCCAAAGAAAAAACTAACTTAAGCATCGAAGGGTTCTTGGCCAGTTCAACTCGGTCACCTTTGATCTTGTTTCTGTTTTCAGGCCTTCCAAATGAACGCTAGTCCATTGAAGAATGAAGCATCCAACCTACTGATTTTCTTTGTAACATTAGTTGGTGCCATCTGTGGAAAAGATAAGTGTGTTTTGCAATTTATTTTTCTCTAACAAAAGGCTAAATAGTTTGGACATGATCAATGACCACTAAGTCTAAGCCACTGGGAAAGTGGGAATGCTTTTAGTAATCCCCACCTTGATCGCCAGTCAGCACTTATCATGCAATTACTTTCCATCCAACATATACAATCCATAATAGCCGCCATAGTGGAATTAACCCTTCAAAACCACGTTGACTAAGGAGATTGGTCTAAGAAGGCAACACTATGAAAGATATACGAAAGGGCAAGCCTAGAGTCAAGAAGTTAGAGAAGGAGAAAATGCTAAGCCCGAAAACCAATCATGGGGTATCGCTTCATAAAGGGTGCCACATTTGAAGAGGGAGATGGATCAGATAAGGAAGAACATGGACGAGATGAACGAGAATATGAGAAGGGCAAATCCTGTAAATGACTTAGTTCATTGAACTGACTCCCCCTTTATAGCTTCCATCAACAATCATCCCTTGCCTCCAAAGTTCAAGATGTCTTCCTTGGACTCATATGATGGAACATGCAACCCGTGTGATCATATCACCACCTTCAAGACTACCAAGAACCTTCAAGGGGTTCCAGATGAAATTATGTGTAGGGCTTTTCCCACCACCCTTAAGGGGCCAGCGCGAGTGTGGTTTAGCAAGATACCTCCAAACACTGTGGGTTTGTTCGAAGAATTGAGCAAGTTGTTCGTCAACAACTTTATCGGAGAACAAAGGCACAAGCATTCCTTGTCCAGCCTATTAACCATAAAGCAAGGGGAAAATGAAATCTTGCGGTCCTTCATTACCCGGTTTAAAAAGGAAGCCCTAATGGTGGACGAGATGGACGATAAGTTGTTATTGTTAGCCTTCCATGATGGAGTTAATTCCGATTTATTCATCCATAATCTTTATGAGCAAGAGCCATAAATCATAGTTGAACTCGTCCATTCAGCCCAAAGCTTCATGAATGAGGACGATGCAATCATAGCCAAGCAGAGGAAGAGAGCCGAGAGTATGGAAGCAGATCTCCTGCACCATCCTGAGCAAGGTCCTCATCCAAAAAAGGCCCAGATAGGAAAGAAGAAAGACCGAGATAACAAGAAGGCAAGTTCTTCAGTGAGGAGCCAACAATATACGCCCTTGAACATACCACTTGAGCAAGTGCTTATGCAAATCAAGGACTACCCATCCTTAAAGTGGCTAGAAAAAATGAAAGGAGATCCCAATAAGTGTAATAGGAACAAGTATTGCAGCTTCTATAAAGACCATGGGCATGACAAAGACAAATGTTTTGATTTGAAGTTACAGGTAGAGAACCTCATCAGGTAAGGAAAATTGAGAAATTTTCTTCGACGAGACCACAAGAACGAGAAGTTGAAGGGAAAGGTAGAAGAGTTATCACGACTCCCATTTGGAGAAATAAGAGTTATTATTGGAGGAATCTTGACAAGGCAGTCCTCCAAGTCAAGGAAGACATACCTGAAGGTGGTGCAAAACGTCCAACTTTCTGGAGAATCTCCAAGGACGAGAGGAGCGGATGAGCAAACCATTACATTCATGGACAAGGATGCTGAAAGGGTTCATCACCCACATGACAACACGATCGTCACCACCTTGCTTATTGCTGATTATACAACTAGAAGAGTGTTGGTAGACAATGGAAGTTAGGCAGACATCTTATATTATCCTGCCTTCCAACAAATGAGACTTGGACGAGATCAGCTTCGTCTAGAAATGCACCTTTGGTAGGATTTGGAGGGATGAAAGTGAAACCCATAGGTACCATTACGTTACCTGTGGTGGTAAGAGCATATTCGCAATAGATAACCAAAGAAGTAAACTTCCTTATTGTTGACTGTTCATCGTCATACAACGCTATCATTGGAAGACCGATTTTAAACAGTTGGAAGGTGGTAACGTTTACATGCCATTTGTCTATTAAGTTTCCAATAGAGTATGGAGTAGGTCAGGTGCAAGGAGACCAATTAGCTGCTAGAGAATGCTATCTAGCCATGTTGGTTATGGACGAATACATGCAAACAATAAGCATAGACAAGAGAAAAGTTACTATGGAGCCCATAGAAGTCCTGAAAGATGTTCCTTTGGACGAGCGTAACCTTAAAAAGTTTACAAGAGTTGGAGCAAGCATGGAAAAGAAGACAAAGCAAGACCTTCTCCAATTTTTAAAGGAGAATATGGATGTGTTCGCATGAAGTCATGAGGATATGCTAGGTATTGACCCAAGTGTCCTTACCCATTGTCTGAATGTATATGCTTCTTCCAAGTCCGTACGTCAAAAGAAAAGAATTTTTGCCCCTAAAAGAGACAATGCCATTAAAGAGGAAGTCCAAAAGTTAACCATTTATTACCCTGACTGGTTGGCTAATGTGGTAATGGTCAAGAAAACTAATGGCAAATGGAGGATATGTGTGGACTTCACTGATCTGAACAAGGCTTGCCCCAAGGATACCTATCCATTACCATGCATTGACCAGCTGGTGAACTCAACTGCAAGTCATAAATTGCTAAGTTTTATAGACATTTTTTCAAGCTACAACCAAATAAGGATGGACGAGGTGGATCAAGAGAAAACACCCTTCATCACCAGCCAAGTTTTGTTTTGCTACAAGGTGATGCCCTTCGGTTTGAAAAACGTAGGGGTGACTTATCAAAGGCTAGTTAACCATATGTTTTATCCACAGATTGGATGAAATATGGAAGTTTATGTAGATGATATGCTGGTAAAAAGTTTGGACAAAGAAAAGCATATGGACGACCTTTAGGAGACCTTTGACACGCTTAGACGGTAAAACATGAAGTTGAATCCGAGCAAGTGTGCCTTTGGAGTTTTGTTAGGTAAGTTTCTTGGATTCATTGTTTCACATAGGGGAATTGAAGAAAATTCCAATAAAATCCAAACAATACTGAATATGGAGCCACCAAGGAATATCAAAGAAGTCCAATCTCTTACCAGGCGAGTTACCGCCCTTAACAGGTTTGTCTCAAAAGCTACTGACAAGTGTTTACAGAAGCCGGTTTACTATATAAGCCGGGCGCTAAGAGGGGCAGAAGGACGATATCCAATGATGGAAAAGTTAGCCTTTGCTTTGGTCCATTCTTCTAGAAAGTTAAGGCATTACTTTCAAGCTCATATCATCAATGTCTTGACAAATCATCCACTGAAAAAAGTGATGAACAAGTTGGAAGCCACAGGACGACTAATCCAGTAAGTCGTAGATTTAGTGAGTTTGATGTTAGGTACTAACCAAAAAGTGCTATAAAAGAATAAGCATTGGTGAATTTCATTGAGGAGTTTGCTCCTAGCCAAGACGAGCTAAGCGAGGTGGACAAAGTTCAAAAGTGGGTCATTAATGTAGATGACTCATCCATATTATATGCAGGAAGGATTGAAGTTATACTCAAGTCCCCGGAATGAGATAAGTTGAAATACGCAACCCATCTACAATACCAAACTAGCAACAATGAAGTCGAATATAAAGTTCTCCTCAAATGATTAGAATTGGCTAAGTCCTTAGAAGCAGAGTCAATAGTTGTCTAAGGAGATTCTTAGTTGATCATCAATCAAGTGAATGGAATGTGTAAAGCCAAAGAAGATTAGATGAAAAAGTACCTCAGTAAGGTAAAACGGCTCGTCAAAAAACTCAAAGAAGCCATTTTTGTTCAACTCCCAAGGGAGGAGAACATGGAAGCAGATGCTTTGGTAAAAGCAGCTTCTTCAGGGGGAGCAATGGACGATTATGACTAAGTCCAATATATGCCAAGCATAGATCTTCCAGAGGTACAACAAATTAAAGGAGAAGTAAATTGGATGACTCCAATAATAGTTTATCTCAAAGATGTAAGGCTTTCATAAGACAAGGTCGAGGTTAGGAAGTTAAGGATTAAAGCTACCAAGTATGTCCTCATAGATGAGGTGCTGTATAAGCGAGGCTTCTCTCAGCCTTACTTAAGGTGCTTAGCTCTGGACGAGTCAAACTATGTGTTGAGGAAAGTTCATGAAGAAGCATACAGAAATCACTCGGGAGCAAGAGCACTAGTCCATAAGGTTGTCCATTCAGGCTACTACTAGTCAACTATTCAAGTAGACTCTAAGACTTATGCCAAAGTGTGTGACTAGTGCCAGCACTTTAGCGACATTCCTACACAACCATCGGAGTATCTAACCCCGATGATGGCCCCATGACCCTTTGCGCAATGGGGACTGGATATCTTAGGTCCCTTCCCACTTGGACCCAAGCAAATGAAATTTTTGGTAGTAGTGATTGATTACTTTACTAAGTTGGTGGAAACAGAACCCTTGGCAAAAATCACTCAGCAAAACGTCAAAAAATTCATTTGGAAGAACATTGTATGCAAGTTCGGAGTACTTAAGGTACTAGCGTCTGACAACGGACGATAGTTCAACAACACACATTTCAAATACTTTTTCAAGCAATTTGGGATTAAGAATCACTATTCCTCACCTTCTCACCTACAGGCGAATGGGCAAGCAGAAGTTACAAACCAATCCTTGTTAAAGATCATCAAGACTCGACTTGAGGGGAAAGGGAGTATGGTCAGACAAGCTACCAGGTGTTCTATGGGCTTATAAGATGATTGTGCGGACCCCCACAAGGGGATACTCCTTTCAAGTTAGCCTATGTGAGTGAAGCAGTGATACTTGCAGAATTACACATGGCAAACCACAGCGTGATGAAGTATCAAGGATGAGGATAACGAAAAGCAACTTCATCTCAGCCTTAATCTGATAGACGAGGTAAGGATGGACGCAGAGCAAAGGATAGCAAGGTATAAAAACCTCATGGCCAAACAATATGATGCAATGGTAAAGCTCAGGTGTTTCAACATTGGAGATCTCGTCCTCAAAATGGCAACCAGAAACCCAACCCATGGAAAACTGGGACCTAATTAGGAAGAACCCTACTGGGTTATCAATTACAAGAGACAAGGATCTTATTACTTAGAATCCCTGGATGGGAGAAAACTAGAGCATCCTTAGAATGTTGAGCATTTAAGAAGGTATTACCAGTAGGATAACAGCCTAGATGAGAATCACTCTGGACGAGATCATCCTGGACGTTGTGTTTATCCTAGACAAGCTAAAGTTATGTGTTACTTTTCATTACTTGTGCTTTTTATGAGTATTCTATGTGGTGTTATAGTTCCCTAACAGTGTGTGTTTCTAAACTATGCGCTGCCTATGAACTATGGATGAAGTCATAGACTTGGTTTGTTTGTATCTTTAATTCCCTAAAGGCACTAGCTTCTAAATATATGCCAAAACTTGTGGACGATGTTTTGTAAGTAATATTTACAATGTAGAAGGTTGTGTGAATTTCCAATTCTCATGTTGTTAAAGTTCTCATTAAATCTAATCTACAAGAAGGCTAAAAGCCCAAGACAAGTAAAATCTTTGGACGCAAGGATGCAACTTCTATATGTTTTCATTAAAATAAGGATAAAGCAGAGAAATAAGCTTAAGGTATGTTCGTCTAGCTCATGGACGAGATAAAACCTAAGCATATTCGTCCAACCAATGAGCGAGAAAATGCGTGCACAAAAGAATGTTAAAAATCCATGGATAAATATAGCCAGCCAAAACAGTCCAATTTTTGGATGAGAAAGAGTTGGAAACGTCTTGCCTAAAGACGATTATAAATCATCCAGCCTATGGACAAAACGTCTTGCCTAAAAGACGAGTATATATCGTCTAGCCTATGGACGAAAAATAGCACCAACTAAGTCAAATCTCTGGATGAATAAAGTTGGAAAAGGCAATGTCATTCATAGGACGAGTTATACCTGTAAAAAATTAAAGAATAGTAAGGGTGTTGAACATGATGAAATCATTTTAACATGGATGAGCTAAACGTCTTCATGCATGGACGGACCACACTTAAAATGGGTGATGTAAATAAGGAAAATTCGTCCATACAATAACATGTTCAATAATAATTATTCATTCATAAAAGTTTAAAAGGGTAGAAGACCACCGTCCAAAAGCCTTTATAAAGTAAAGCATAAATGTATTAAAGCTCGTCCTCAAGATTGTGGACTAGTAAAGGGTACTTGAATTAATTTAAATTGTCTAAAACAACGGACCTCATACCTAAAAAAAAAAAGAAAAAGAAGAAGAAGAAGAAGAAGAAGAAGAAGAAGAAAACAAGGTGGTAAATTTCAAAGGTTTATTGCGAGGGATTATCTCCAGTTTTAGTCTTGTCCTGGACTGGCTGGGTGGTAGCATCGTCCTTGATATTCACGTCTTCAAAACTCGTCTGGAAGAGAGAGCTTGTAGCACTGAGATTGAGCTTGATGAAGCTGAAGTCAACTTCAAGAAAGCATTCTACAGCGTCCATGTGGAAATCTTCAAAGCCAATAGCATAATTGGTGTCCAAAAGATTGGTAAATTGACTAAAAGCTTTGAACTCATCTACGGCGTTATTTTTGGCATTTTTCAGAAAGGTACTCAACTCCTCGTTCCTCATCTTAACGTGTCCAAAAGATTGGTAAATTGACTGGAAGCTTTGAACTCATCTACGACGTCCTTTTTGGCATTTTTCAGAAGGGTGCTCAACTCCTCGTTCCTCATCTGAAGGTGGTTAAAATGAGTATCTTTTTCGACGACATCAGCCTTGAGCTCCTCGACAAGATTTTTTAGCTCCTTAACCTCGTCCATGGCCTTGGCTTCCTTTTCAGCCCAACTCCTACATTCGTCCTTAACCTGTTGGGTCCTTGTCTCAAGATTGATTCTCTCCTTGTCCATATCTATGGCTTGCTTGGACGCTACAATGAACTTGGACATACCCTACATGAAAAGTCAAAAATTCCATTAGACGAGAAGGATGTAAATTGACAAGACGAGGTAAAAGTGCTTACATACCTTGAAAAGATTGTGAACAGCAGAATGTTCAAACACTTTCAAAGACATGTCATAGCATACAGCTATGTCCTCGCCAGTCACAACCTTTTAAACCTCTCATAAGCCAAATCCTCATTTTCAATGAGATTCATAGAAATTCTAGAATGAGGCTAAGACAAGGCAAGAGCAATGGTCATGGACGAGGTGACTTAGGAGGTTCAGATGAATCCACGTCATGAATTTGGATGGATGGCTGTTGAGTGGAAGGAGGGACAGTGAAGCTTGGCTTAACGACCCCAGTCTTAGACAACTTGTGCTTCGCCCTCTTCTCCTTTCAACGACTGGGGAGGTTTTCCAGGTCCACTGTCTTGGACAAATTTTTTCTTTTATCTCCCACGGCAGGATGAGGCTGAGATTGAGCCTCAGGCCTAGTTACCTTGTCCACCACCTCCTTTCTCTTATTTTCTTTCATGGTTGCCATCCCTAAAAGGAAAAAAATTAGAATTATCTAAACAACAATATTAAAAATAAATTCTTGAAAAAAAGAAAAGAAAAAAGAAAGGAAGAACTCACGTCTACGGACAGTGAGCTTGTGAGCTAAAGCTTCTGAATATGGTTCAGGACTAAGTCCCAAAGTAGCAAGACGTTGGAGAGTGACTAATGTGTGAAAGCTTATTTCAGGGTGTAGATGAGCCTTCTGGACGCATTCAAGGTAGAAGTTGATCAACAATGGCCGGCTAACAGCTACAACAGGTTGAAGGGAAGAGGGGTTAGATGATTATAAAAAGAATATAAAAAATATTGAATAAGAAAGAAAATATTAGATCCCTGCCAACCTCAACAGGGTGTCCAGCCCAAAAACCAGATATGAAGAAAAACTTTGTCTTCTAGTTTCTATCAGAAGCTATAAGTAATTTTGTTAATCTACAATCTTTGCCCCTGACTGTAAACTGATAAAAGACAAGGAACTGGTTAATCTCTAAGAGCTTGTAGCAGTAAAGGAACTTGTCCACAGTGAGAGGACGATCCTCTTTAAACACTTCCTTCAACAAAACTTGCATAGAGACAATTAGCTTCCATGCATTAGGGTTAAACTGACATACTCCTAAACCAAGTCTAGTTAGAAACTCCCTAGCAAAGGTGTTTTTAGGCAACCTAAATCCCTCTAGAAAGTAGGCTTCATAAACACCTATTCCAAAACGAGGGTCACAAAACCACTCCCCTTGGACGGCTAACCTAGGGTTAAGATCATTTGGAATTTGATACCAACTCCTAAAGGAAGCAAGTCTTTTCTCGTTTGTCTTGAAATGAACGCCTACAACACAGCTATAGATGGTTTCTACCTTGTCCAAAGTAGTGAACGAGAGAACACTCGTCGAGGTGCTAGCTTGTGACCCTGAAGCTACCCTCATCCTAAGGAATTCTTGAAGAAATTCTAGAGGAACCTCGAGAACACCAGATGAGTATTGCTTGTCTGTAGTGTTCCCTCCACTACTACTGTTAGTACTACTACCACTACTAGGCCTACTATAACTAGTAGTGTCATGGTACTCTTCTATTTCCTTCTCAACACTATTGCTAAATGAGGAAATGAAAATCTCAGACATCTTAAAGAAATTTAAAAGAAAATCTAAGGATGAGGATAGAGAGAATACCTGACTCTAGAAGGAGGAGACTAAAGACGTGGAAATACTTCTAGACGAGGCACTGGACGATGAATGTCAAGGGAGAAAATTTGAGAAATGTGAAGGGTAGGAGAAGAATTCTACTATTTATAAAAAGTAAAGTCTAGCTTCTGAAACGACGTGACCAACCAGAGGATGCCAAGTGACACACTCCTCGAAAAACTAAATTGATGCGACCAATCACCAATGAGGCCATGACACGTGTCATGATATTTAACCACTGACATAAAGACACCCTTCCAAAGAACAAATCTTACAGTACTCTGGACAACCCTTGGACAAGGGGGCAACTGATGGTGAACTAAATTTGGACCAATTCCAATTCATCCATGAGAGTCGTCCAGACTAAAAGGACTGTCCTAGCATAAGAAGGTCGTCCCAAGTAGGACAACCATCCATAAACATGAAGGTCGTCTGAGAGGAAAGCTCTTGGATGACCCTCAATACTTGGAAAATTTCTAGGTGTTAGATTTATCTACAATAGCTTAGGAATCGAACCACGTGTAACTATTTTGATACATGAGCAAAATCTTGGTTCATCACTATAACTCCCTACTAAGTAAGTGCTCAACTTCCAATAGCAGTTATAGAAAATAAGATTGAATATTTTAACTTCTATAGTGGTTATGGAAGTTAAGTTTGAACCTTTGAACTTCCACAAATATTGGGAAAGTTATGGGACGCGTAACTGCTCCAGACACACCATATAAGCACTCATCCTTAACAAATGAGGGGAAGTTTTTACTACTTCTAAAAAGTTGAACTTCTTGAGTCCCAAAGAAAAAACTAACTTAAGCATCAGAGGATTCTTGGCCGGTTCAACCTGGTCACCTTTGATCTTGTTTCTGTTTTTAGGCCTTTTAGATGAACGCTAGTCGATTAAAGACTGAAGCATCCAGTCTATTGATTTTCTTTGCACCATCAAACACTATGACCATTTTTTGAATGTATGATTTCTAATATATTGTTGTTTGGAAATTTAGAGGAGTTCCAGGAAGAGTTTAAGGATATCAATTAGGAGGAGTAGAAAATCGAGTTTCAAAACAAGGGTATTTGCTAGATAGTTTCAAAACAGTGATATTTTGCTACATCTTTTGGGCGAAAAGCCTATTTTTGCCCTATGCTATGATGGAAGAGATTGCCCAATGTGGAGTGACCAGGGAGTTATGTATAACTTCTATAATATTTAACACATCACATTCAATGATTAAATTGTTCAAACCCAAGTTGTTTCTAGCAACTAAAATTGTAGAGTTTCAGCCCAAAGAAGATCTTCACTGACATCTGAATTAGTCAATGCATGGATAAATTTACCTATGTAATCTTGATAAATAGTAGCAAGGAGGGAGTTACTTGGTGTAGTCTCAACACCAAAATTAATTTGGAGCCATCCAAGATGGAAGAGGACCAAGAACTATGAGGTAGCTCTGATACCCTGGTCACAAGAAATTAGCTCTGATATCATGTTAGAAATAGAGAATCAATAGTATTGTATATGACAGTAGTAAAATATACATGAGTACCTTTATATAGGAGGCAGAGTGTATAGCACATGTGTGCTATACAAGTAAATAAGGTGGGCCTAAGGCCCATCGCCTATTACACATTAAAACATTCAATTCCTTAAGAGTATGTTACTGTAATTGATTATGAACGTTATGAACATTTTATGAATGTATGATTTATAATATATTACTGTTTGGAAGTTTAGAGGAGTTCTAGGAAGAGTTTAAGGATATCAATTAGGAGGGAGGAGCAGATTTCAAAGTTGCATAAATGTTGGCCCTCTCATCTTCTTAGAAGTGTAATTCTTAAACCCTTTCAATGTGACAATTAGTTTCACTTGATTTAATTTTAGTGTTCATCAGTTATTTGAAGCCCAAATGTTTTATGTTCACTAGTATTTTTAGTTTATTCATTATTCACAAACTAACACTTCTATTTTTTCAGATGCCCCCCTTCATGAATGTAAGACTTTTAAGTGGCTTTACATACATGGAACCAACTATATGTTTTATGTGGTATACATATATAGTTGATAATTACTCTCCATGTTGCAAGGGTATATCTTTGGCTGTAGATAACTGACAAGATGAAAGCATTGGCATCCTTAGAAGTAATTGGCAATAATGACGGAATACTAGATCTTAGGACTCATCAGACTCATCAAAATTCTCTAATTAAAATACTAAGTTCCTTTAGGTTAATATTAAAATGTCTCCATAAACTACAAGAATGAAGGATTTAGTGATTTGGAAAGCTAATTGAATTTTGTTTGATATTTGTGTTTTGGTATAAAATAGATTTTGTAATAGGTGGTTCTTTTAAAGTCTATGTGCATGGTTGTGAGGTTTTTTTTTTTTTTTAAGAGAGAGAGAGAGAGAGAGAGAGAGAGAAATTTTACCTGTTGAGTTGTGACTCTAAACAGCTTAAAAAAAGTAATCAATAAAATTACTAATTAGAGAAATGCCATGCAAAATAAGATCAGAATATCTCTAGATATTAAAACTTTTTTAAAGCTTAGAAATTTTGAGCTCAAGTTTTTGTTTTTGAAATAGGACTTTGAGCTTAATTTTCTCTCACATAAATAGTAGAAAATTGATTTATATTTTAAAAACAAAGGAGAACAGGGTATGAATAACCTAAAATTCAAATGTTGAAAATGTAAATTTCCATATTATATTTGAATAATATAATATATTTGAATAAAGAATAACATATGTTTGTAGGTTTAAATAATATATATATATATATATATATATATTACTTTCAAGTTTATGTTTATGTTTATGTTGATAACGTTTTTGTATAATTTTAATTAAAAATAATAATTCTTTGTTTTTAAATAAAAAATAATAATGCTTAATTAATATATTTGTAACCCTTTTAGATCTTTTAAATTAAGATAAAAACTAAACTAGTAAGTTTGCATTTATTAGTTGTTTGATATCCCTGATTATATGCAAGGCACGGCAATAAACATGTAAAACAAAATAAAATCTAAATAAATATATTGGAATTAAATTATATTGTGAAATGTGATAATTTTTTAAAAATTACAATATAACATTATACACTTTGGCACTTTGTTGTTATTGCATTTACGTGGCATATACTCATTCCACCACTTTTTTGTTCAACTACATCCTCTGGAATTTGTTTGGTTCGAGAACCCAAAAAAAAAAAAAATTTAAAAAAATATAACAATTAAAAGTATTGCAAACAACCATAGGCTTTCAAAGAAGCCAAAACCGTCCCTAATAAAATATAGGTTAATTAGCACAATGGTGGACATCCACTATTATATTTAGCACGATCACAGAAAAGTTAGAATTTAATGGCTAACAGATTAACTGTAGATGTCCATCCATACATTTCTAGCACATTTACCCGTTTAAATTCAGACTCGGGAGATATCAAAGCTAACAAAACTAAATCTATCATTGTTAATAATATCAAAAAGAATATTTTTTAGCCACTAATTAGGAGCCACATATGATTTGATTTTTTAGCCCAGAAGATTTCAACCAATTTAGATTATGGTTACCACTAAAAACTCATCTATTTAATTCAACTTCTTTTGAAAATTCAAAAAATATCCTTGATTTTTTTTCATTCAAATGTACCCTACATGTGAGAATAAAAAATGTATATATCTAATATATAAAAAATAGGGTTGAATTATCTTAGATACTAAAGGAGAAAAGGGTATGAACAACCTTAAAAATTCAAATGTTGACATTGAGGTTTCTATATTTTCCAATGCTTCTATTTGAATTAAATTAAGAATAACATATGTTTGTGGGAACAATAAAACAAAAAATATTTATTTGCATGTTTATGTTTATTTTTTATGATTTTTTTGTTTAAGTGTTATATTATAGCCCCTTTAGATTATTCTTTTCAATGTGTGTGTGTGTGTTATAAAAGGAAGCACATACACAAAATAAACAAGTAAGTTGGCACTTTCCAAGTTATTCATAAAAATAAAAACTAAACTAAACAGAAGGTCCACCCTATATTAAATTGCTGGTTCCATCCTTGTTTCTAATTCCAATGGCAGCATGAATGAGCAAAAAACACTTCAAAATAATAAATGCGCTTATTTTTATATAAATATATATATATATATATATATATATTGGTTTACATAGATGTTAATGTGATTTCATACAATAATCATATACCAAGTTTCAATATAATTCGATGATTGTCCAACACTAAGTAACTAGTAGACCACCTCAGCAAAAAGAGATGCAATTAGAAAAGTATTTTTAATTGTCCGACTAATGCTAACGGCTTAAATTGTGAAATTTTTTTGTCTATATATGCCTAATTTCTATCCCATTAACAAGAATCATAAACTCTTTTACTATCTTTTTTTTTTTTTTTTTTTTTTTTTTTTTTTTTTTTAAAGAGTTTCAAAACATATGGCATTCGCTCCTGATGATAACTCTTTATCATCAGACCAAGACACTAATCAGTTTTTGGTGTAAGCGAAGATTGAATCTCAAATCTCTTATACAAGCATTAGAGACTTTACCAGTTGAGCTAACTAGAACCCATAAACTTTTTACTATCTGATAAGTAGCATTGGCTCCCATAAAAATTACCCAACTTCCATAATTTAAAAAATAAAAATGTAATTGTTAACAATAAATCGAGGAGAAAGATTGAAACTTTAGTTCTCGTAAATGAGACCAAAGAAGGCTAATGAACTATAAAACTCTTGACCTATAACTAATCTAACAATTGAAATTAGTTATTCATTTCTTCAACACTAAGTGATGACAGTTTTTTAGGTAATTCTTTAGATGCATGGAATTTGCATGTAAGATGACACAAATACTCCTTGTTCTTTATTTTCTCTTCTACGTACCTACCTCGTAAATATTTCATTTTTTGACTTCGACAACCCAGTTACCCAGTAAGGAAAAAGAGTTTGTATGTGGTGGATATTATGGACCATACCAATATATATGAAATTTATGCGTATGTGTGAGTTGTATTAGGATTGAGAGATATAAAGAATAACTTGCTAAATCTTAGATGGTGTCGTCTCCAGGAAACTGAAGGTTGCCACTGACAAAGAACATAATGCCACCCGAGGACGAGGAGGCTTTGAGTCAATGATGCCGATCAAGTGTTTGGATTTATCAAATGGCAACTGATTAAAGCTTAGAAGATATATTATCCACGCCTACTATCTTATGGCCAACAAAGGTCAGCATAGAGGTCTCTCAGAGCATTAAATTATAAGAGATGAGAAAAATGGAATATAGTACGTAGCATATGGGCTAAGGCACAAAAAGGGAAAATGTGAAGCACTAGATAACTGGAACTCCTGCTAATCTTAGTTTATCATAGGAGTTCCTTTCATTATCCAAGGCTCGGCCAATCACCCCAGCGAGCATTATAGTAGAATTCTGGTAAGAATTTACTGTTTTTTTGGTCGCAATGCACCACCTTCTGATCATACTCATTGTGAAGATAATACAATGCTAATGCTACACCGGCAAGTATGCTCTACCAACGCCCCCAATTCAAAGTGTTCTACTTGGAAGCCTCATACAGGTGCCTATCAAGACTACCATTTGGCATAAAGTCGTACAATAAGAGTAACTTGCCTTTCTCATAGCACCAACCTGAACCAAGGCCTTAATATTAGAAAGAATATCAGGGATTAATAGTTGCATTTAATCAAGCCAATACAAAGCAAAGAAAATAAATTTAGCCACTTAGACACTTGCAAAAGACATAATAGTTGCAATGTGGTAGCTCAGTGAACCAAATGCTGATATAATGTCATTGTCTTCAATCACAAAAGTATCGTAACAGTTGTCCTATATTGACTATTGATGCAATTCATTTTAGCAAATGTCATATGGTTTGACTTCTAAATGCTTGTATAACTGATAATTTGGTACATAAATATTTTTTTCCCCCTGTCAGAATATGTAAACATAGAATTTGTCTGTTTAATCAATTTAATGACCTGAATTCAATTAGTTGGGTTACTACAATAAAAAAACTTGGCTTCTAGAATTATAATTTGAATTTCATAGCATCCTTATGTTAATGACTTTAAGAGCATTAAATTTTAGCTTTACAAATTTGATGACAAACTAGAACCAGAAGATAAAGGGGGTGTAAGAAGATTATGACAAACTAGAACTCGTATATGGCATAAATTGCTAAGATTGTATAAAAAATAACATTTATGTAAGGTATGGAACACAAAACAAGATACAACAAATTTAAGGACATTATTAGGTTTAATAGTTTTTTTTACATCAAACATAAGAGAAACTGAAACTTATATTAAAATGGTTTCACTTTCTATTTCTTACTTGCGCTCGCTCCGCCTTTCTAAGGATATAAGGGGCCTATTTATAGGCAATATGTTACAACAATATTTTACAATCTGAGGATAAGAAATTGCTATAGTAACTGGTAGGGGCAGACTGATTCATGACAGATGTCTAAAAGTGTGGGGGTCGTGAAAAATGGATTGACAAATTTATCTTCATTCGAATATTTTGCTGACCACCAGATATATGTTGTTTGGGGGGAGAGGAAAAAATTTCAAGTTGCGCCTGCATGGATGACAAGTGTCACAAGAGGGATATATGACCTGGGACAAAAAATAAGACTTGGTTGAGAAAGTCGACAATTGTTGGCCAAAAAGTCTTGCATACGTTGGACAAAGTCTTTCATGGGAAAGGAAGTCTTCTGAGGATGGAGTTATATGTTTATATATATGAATTACTATTACATATATGTGTATATATATATATATATTTAGTCGTCCCATCCATCTCTTCCTTAGAACCATTCTTCATCAATATCAGCATCTGGGTCATGATTATGGTAGTAAGGATCATCATGCCCTATTAAAGGATTTGGCATCTCCCAGTGGTCCTCATGTGGCCATTGCTGTCTACATATATCTGAATCTGCTGGCACTATTTCAGGTAGAATTCCCTAGTTAAGAGATTCTGCCATTGTGAGGAAATAGTGATAAGATATCCAAGACACGTCCATGTGTTTATGAAGGATACCATCAGCATTAGTTACCTAATGCATGTCTGTAGGGTGAAAGATTCCTTCTACTCGAAAATCATTTTTGGAATTGAGCTTAATAACTAGACAGGCAGAAGTAATTTTTTTGCCAAAGTGTGGGTACTTTATTTTGGGATACTTGGACCAATTACATTATGAGCATCATTTTTCAAGATTTCAAACTAGAACTTAGTAAAACATTTATTTTTACAAGGAAAAATATATGAATAAAATTCTAGTTCAAAATGGAGGCACAAGTAATACTCATTGAGTAAGTACTACATGTAGAGATAATGTACAACTGTCCAATTGGTTATCCAAAAGGTAAAAGGAGTTTTCCATGGTTCATTTATATCTGGGAAAATAGCAAGGAAATGACTCTGTTGTTCTTTAAGGTAATCATGGAGGACTCTAATGATTCTTTTGGATCTAACTTCAAGGGTCAAGGTCTTTATTTGGTCTTTTATTTCTAGGGAAGGGTTTCTATCATATTAAGAATATCATCAGGGGCTGAGGAAGAGCCTGAGGATGAGGATGAGGATGGATCTGTGATTGGATATACACATAAAGGTGGAGGAATGATTATGGTGGTGAGAACTGGAGGTTTTCGAGAAAGGTAATCAGTGATAAGATTATCTATACCTTTGATGTGTTTGACTTAAAAAGACCATTGTGAAAACCAATTTGATCATCTGAGCAGCTGAGGATGTGGAAGCATTTTTCTTTTGAACTAGAGCATTTTTGGAAATAAGGACATGTTCATTTCTACTAGGAAGTTATGCCCAAGGAGGTGAAATTGAAATTTTTCAATCTTATGTTTGACTGCCAAAATTTCTTTAAAAGTAGAATAATAATGAAGCTCTGAAGGCTTAAATGCACCACTTTTATATCCACAAATACTTCTTTTGCCATTAACTTCTTCAAAAAGAGCTACTGCCTAATAGTCATCACTTGCATCTGTTTGCAGAATTCGTTTGCCTGGTCCTGGAATCTACAAAGGAAGGAGCTTTTTTGCTAACTTTTTCAATTGCTGGACTACTTCCGTATGAACTGGATTCCAATCTGGAGGAGATTTTTTCAACAATTGAGATAAACAGTTCCTGTATCTGGAGATTTTTGGAATGAAATCTGACATATAGTTCACAACTCCAAGAAACTGTTGTATCTGCTTGGTACTTGTGAGCTTATCTGAAAATTCTCCAAGAGAAACCGCTATGTGGGGCTGCAAAGTGTATTTGCCATCTGAAATGTTTACTCCCAAGAAATCAATAGAGGATGCTCCTATAATCATTTTCTTTTCTGAAAGCATTATCCCTTGAGTTTTTACTAAATTATAAAATTCAGTAAACAATTTTTCATGGAATTCTGCATCCTTTGAGAATAGAAGGATATCATCAATATAGATTAAGGCATTTGTCAAGAGTGGCTGGAACAAACTTACCATTGCTTTTTGGAATTGAGATGGAGCATTCTTAAGACCAAAAGGCATAACAGTCCATTGATAATGGTGGTCTGGAATGCAAAACGCTGTCTTGTACCTTTCTTCTGAATGGATTCTTAATTGCCAAAATCCTACTTTAAGATCAAACTTTGAAAAGATCCTAGCATGTGAAAGATGCTGGAAAATAGCACTTTTGTTTGGCAAAGGGAACTTGTCATCAGTAAGGAAATGGTTAAGATCTTGGTAGTTGATTATCAATTTGAGTTTTTCACGAACTTGCTCAGCATGTTTATTGACATAGAAAGCTTCACACGCCTATGAAGAGGTTATAGATTCAATGAGTGTTGACACCTCATTTTGCAACCCGCATTTAACCTCACTTGGAGGGTAAAAGGGTAATTTCACCTTGGAAATATGCATCTCAATTTTGGTCATTAGATCCTTAATCTCATTTCACCAAAATGATCTTGATGTTGTAACGATCAAATCGATTAGTTATAAGCCCTAATCGGACCATCAAATTGATAGTTATCATCAAATCAAGTTTTAATGGCCGAAATGCACTATCATAAATTGAGTCCGACCTTATGTGATTATGAACAATTGATTCCAATTGGTTATAATTATAATCAATTTGAAATTAATGATGTGCCATAATTTGATTGGTTAGGACTACATTTTATGGTAAGGTTGCATATACCTAATTAATTAGATTGTTAAACATTAATTATTCAATGAGTAATTTGTGCAATTATCTTTTAATTAGGGTAAATTTAGAACTAATTAGGTCTGAAATGGGAGTGATTGGAGCCTATTAATGATTAATTGGAAACTAATTTGGGACCTATTAATGTTAATTGTGCTAAAACCATTTTTCTAAGAAATGACCTCTGCTCACTATTTCATTGATATCTCTCATAATATTTTGAATCTGTGAATGAGGTTAATTTTCCCAGAAACTAGACATCCGGGGCTTCAATTTGAGCACAAGAACGAGACAATTTCGATCAGAATTGAGTCAGATATAATTTTTCAAAGTTGGCTCTACAAGCTGTTAAGCAGCTACGGAAAAACCAAATTTTGCCTTGCTCCTTACTCCCACCAATCTTTCCATTTAATGCACCAAATCTCCCCAAAGGCTAAAATGAGGTCTAGGTTCATGATTCTTTGTCAACCCTCATTAATGGCCTTCCATTCATATTTCCTCCACCACTACTATATAAACCCCCCTCTCCTTCATTCCAAAAGACAAAAACAAGAAAACCCCCCCTCTCTTCTCCCCTCTTGAGTTCTAGGAATTTGAGTAGTCTTGTCATATTTTGGTCTTCTTGAGACTCAAAATATTGAGTGAGACTCACTCTTCCTCTCCTAACTCTTCTTTTCCTCCACCCATAAGACCTCTCTCAAGAGTCTCCTCATCCACCATATTGATCTTGCATGAAGGTATAATTTCTTTCCCTAACTTGTTTTTTGTGTTGCCATGATAGGAATTTAGGATTAAAGCATGATAATAACTGTTTAAATTCCCTTGAATATGTTTGAATATTCTTAATTATTCTTATGTGTTCATCGCATATTCTTGGTTGTTCATCACATGTTCATACATAACACTAGTTTTAATCTTAAATTCACATCAAAAATATGACAAATATGTTTGTTTAATAATTCTTTCAAATGCTTGAATCTAGGATGTCACCATACACACACATTCACTAGAATTTATTTTTCAATCCAAATGTCATGCTTAATAAATTGAATTAGGGTTCATCACATGCATACACCTTAAATTCAACATGCAAATTGATTGACATATTGGATGATATGATATGAATGTTGGCCACCATAGTCTAGAAGGCCGGTTTCACCGGGCAAGGTGGGTGCCTAACACCTTCCCACCTTGTAACATAGCCTCCGAATTTAGATCAAGAGTTAGTAGATCAAATGCTTGTCCATGTAATTTTCAATTTTTAGATTGTAACTAGGAAACAAAGCCATGTACTTTTTCTTAGATTGTATCTAGGACCAAAGCCATGTAATTTTCCTATGACCAATGTAAATTCAATTGAAAATTAATAAAATGATGAATTTTTCAATTTTGGTTTTCTTATTTTTCCAATAATTAAATAAGTGGCGACTCCATTGTAAAACCCTTAATCTAAAGGGAAAAATATAACTAGTCGAACCTCCATTTTGAGAGACAATAACACGACTCCACCCATTCACGTGGGTTTGGCCCAACTCATTATAAAACGGGCCGGGGGCGCGGTCTCTCACAATGAGGCCTTCTGAAAGAAAAGTGGATAACTCTTGCTTGGCTAGGTTCAAGTGTTCAGAATTCATTCCTTTGTGACTGACTTTTGTGGGATTGATATCTTCATTCTTTTTGAATGGTAGGTTTATAAAGAAAGATGAATTTTTCCACAAAGGATTTGGATTTTTAAGGAGGAATTCAGAGTGGGTAGTTGCACAACATTCTTTAATAATCTAGAGTCTCAAAGAGTCAAAGGGGTCTATTGTGAATAAATGAGATACTTGAGTCCAGGTGAGAAGATGTTGTTTGTGCAAAAGTCCTTTTGATGACCATCTGAGGCTAGGTGTTTTATGAAAGATATCAAATCCTATAAGAAGGTCTCTGCCTGTGAGAGGGGAGCTAAGGACTTGGTGTTTAATGGTAAGGGTTAGAAAGATCCTAATGAGGATAGACTTGCTTTTCAAGGTAATCAAAAATGTTTTTCCATTGGCTGCTTTGAACATCTGATGATGGGGTAGCCAAAATTTTTCAAGTAATATCTTGGGATGGAGAATTGTTGTTGCTGCGCCTGTATCAAACAAGGATATTACAGGGATGGGTCTGGAATAAGTGTCTAGGAGGATATGTACTTGGGCTATGGGTGTGGGGCTGGTTAAAGGGGCTATAATAGGTTGGGATGTGTAGATGGTTTGGATTTCTAGTTCTGAATCATTTGAATCTGAATCATCTTCTGAGGTAGAATAAGCCATAACTGCTAAGGCTTGAAGAGAGTAATCATCATCCAGTGAAAAGAGTGATTCTATATCTGAGAAGGGGGTATCATATGCATAAATTTGGGCTTGTTCAAGAAGCTTTACCGCCTTTTCTTTTTTTGGAAAATTCTTTGCAAAATGACCTAGTCTGCTGCATACAAAACAGACTTTTGAAATTTTTCCTTGGAATTGCTTCCTTCTGAGGAACTTCCATTCTTTTTCCTGAAGGACTTCTTCTTCTGGTTTGTATAGTGCCTCTTCTTCCAAAAGTATTTCTTGAAATGATCTCTTCTTTTTGTTGGACAAGTACAACTTTTGTCGTAGTATTTTATTTGCAAATCTTTTCTTTTGCAATTATCTTTGAGCCTGCTATTAACCTTATCAATTTCTGAAAGAAACTTTCTCTGGTTGCAGAGTTTTTCAAAAGCAATGAGCACATGCTGGTAGATTTCTCCTAAAGAGGCTTGTTGCAGAGTTATTTTTTACAGGTTCATCATGCGAAGAGTTTCATCTCCTAATGGTTCTAGAAAAGAGTTCAGAAAGGTGTGCTTCGAGTTGACATCATCCATCCCATTGAAAGAGTAATACTGACTTGATATTCTGTCAAAATGTTTTTCCAAATCTTTTCTTTCAAAAGAGCAACATTTCATCAATAAAAATCCTTCTTGTGCTACTTCCATATAATGAGCCATCGAGCCAAGAAATTCATTATGCATGATTGTGAAAAAATCGTCGAGAGTGAGACACTGGGCTGCTTGTCTTTGCTTGTATTCTTCAAGGTTGAACCACCATTGTCTTAATCTTTTTGTGAGTCTTGTAACAAATTTGGTAATAATTTGTGTAACAGTGTTATTTGGGGCTTGAAGTTCAACTGTGCACTATGAATACATATTAAAAATCTCATCATGCCATTTTGAAGGAGGAGTATTGTCAATGCTAAACAAGTGTTTTGAATATGCGGTGGATGAGTAGGTTAATCTTGTTTGGTAATTAGGAATTAAGGGTGGTGAAGGAAATATTGGTGGTGGTGGAGGTTGTTCAGGGTGAAGGACATCATCATCTTTTTCTACCTTTTGGGTCTGTCATAAATACTCCTTGTAATCCGAGATTAGACAAGTCGAAATCCGTATCATCAATGACTGGGAGCACAAAAGGTTCTTATGGATCTTAAAGAGTAAGGGATTTGAGGAATGATGATATTGGGTTAGGAGGGTCAGGATTTGTAGCTAACATGTTCATATTTGGGGGTCTTGGCGAAGCACCAACAATTGGATCTGGGGGTTGGTGTAATGGTTCTTTGTCTTTTTTCATGGGAGAAGGCTCATATCTTTGTTTGGTTTAGGGTTCTAGTTGTAGTGGTGCTGGATATGTTATACTGGAAAAGATTCCGCTTAGTTTGAAAGGGTTATGATCAGGATGTGTCATGGTTAATGGTTGGAGGGTTTGATAAGGGGAAACTGGGGAGAATGGCGAGGCTAGGGATATGGACAAATCTCTATACAATGATTGGCGAGGTTAATAAAGCATGTAGAATTGCATTGGAAGGGCTTGGGTAACCTCTTTTCTTGAATTCTCCATAGACTGAGGTTGCGCCAACATCTGTTTTCTTTCTTTTTCTTTTTTCCCAATGAGTAGAAATGAGATAGACAAATATTTTACTGTGGAGGCGATGGTTGCCAATTCTTGCTCAACTGTCTGTATTTTCTTCTTCAAGTCTTCAATGAGAGAACTTGAGGACGAGAAGGTATGAGTAACTGCTTCAGCCATCTTTTGTTGATTATCAAGAATCTTTGAAAGGACTTGATTTTATGCCGCAGCATTTTCTGCTTGCCAATTTAAAGCTGCTTCAGCTGAGGAAACCTGTTTCTTATTTCCATCTGGATTATTTCCAATAGGATTTTTGATTTTCCATACATATTTGGTATTAGTTTGGGGATGATCAAAACTTTCAAAAGGAGGAAAATTTTGTGAATAGGAGGGTGAAGCATGGTCAAACATGTAGCAAGGTAAGGGTTTCTGTACATGAGTTTGACTGATAGGTTTGAGTTGACATTTTGGTATTTGGGGGAGGACTTTCTAGTAATATGGGATCAACGGAGGTTTATGGTTTTGACTGGGATTTTCTTTGCATGGAGAGAGAGGGGGAAGATTTTGTTTTTTGGTTCGGGGATAGAGGACATAATAATCAAACTTTCCATAAGGTTCTCCAAGGAGGTCAACTTTTGGATCTCCTGCATCATATCTTTCTTTAAGAATCTGCTGGGAGGTCTTTTTCTTTCTTCGTGAATTTCCTTTTTCAAAAACTTCTTCTTCTTGGCAATCGTCACAATAACAAACATCCCACCATATATGACCAGAGGATGATTTTCCATTATAGCAAGGCTGTCCATCATCTTGGAATGCTTTAATTTGAAGACCATCTAGGCCTTCATATGACATCGGGTGTATCATAGCAATTTGAGTAGGAAAGACTGTGACCTCTTTCTTTTCTAGTTAGTTGTAAGGAATCTAATTTCAACATCACCATTTTCTTTTTTGACAAAGAAAGGATTATTAGATTGAATTGGCTTGATTACTTGGTGAAGCATCTCATATTCTGTAATCCATGATTCTAGAAAGAGAGAAGTCATCTGGTCTCTGTTTAATTGTCTTGGAACAAATGTGCACATAGGTGTCACACCTGGATCAACTTGGATTAATAAAGCATCATTGGATTGGGCCATCTCTGGGACTGCCATGCATGTCAAAAGCATGATTTTGAAATTTGTAGGCTAACTGATAATGGAGTGTGGCAACAAAAGTATCTTGCACCTAAGAAGCTCTTGTGATCTGAGCTTGCATCTTAAGAGCATCACAAAGGTGAGGATCTTTGAGAGACATATTGAAGTTGGGAAAGAGTGTAGCAAAAACTGTTCCTACATTTAAAGTAGTCTGAACAGTACCAATAACTGCATTATGATATTCCAAGAATCTAGAATCAAGGAGTGAAATTCTAGAGGCTATAGGGAGTCCTTTTCTTCCATGGAAAGTTAGTGCTAACCTCACTACACCAAAATGGAGATGTGTGTACCCTTGTTTTTGCCATGGGATTACAAATTCTCTAGGAAAGGCAAAGGTGATATAATTTTCATTCTCACTGGTTAGAATATTGTACTGGTCAAACTTGGAGGCTTGGACATGCTCTTTAACAGTAGAAGGATGAGAAGGACCTACAAAAATTTTTATGGATTTTTTGAAGGAATTTTGGGGTTTATCAAACGCAATATAAGGATTTACAATAGGGAAATCAGTAATAGAGATCTTACTATCTTCAGGTACATGGAAAATTTCATACAGGTAGTCTAATCTATTTGCAGTAAACTTACGAAGAGGAAGGTCAATAATAGGTGTAGTGGTATCAATAACTGCTTTAGGTGAACTAGCCATAATGGTTTCTTAAGGAAAGAACTGTTTACCTAAGACTTGATAGGACAAAGACGTCACTTCTAGGCTTACACGTCTACAAGATTACTCAGGAAAACTGGGTTCTTTAAAATATTTAAAGCAACTCCTTAGTGTTCTACTTGATTATCAAATCCAGTGTTCTGATGTGATAAATTCAGAGGATCCATGTATAGTGGCAACTGTAAATCACAGAGCATACTAATCAGGACAATAATGTGATCAAATTTGCAAAGCTAAAATTTCATGCTCTAAGCATTGATTTGGACGAGGGTAATGTCAAAATATAGTTTATATTTTTATTAAAAACTCTCTACTTAGACTTCACAATCTGAACTCATCCAATAAGATAGAAAAAAAAAATTGTAAAGGAGAATTGTTATTCTAACAATACTTTTTTTTTTTTTTTATTGTTAAAAAAAGTTTATTTTTGTTAGAACATTCTCTATTTGAGAGAGTCATTTGGACAATTGTTTTTAGGAACCATAGCTCTAGCCAATAAATTTTTTATTTTTTTTTTAATTTATGCTCATATTTTTTAGATAGAATTTTGTTCAATGTGGTTTCGCCCCTAGTTGTGAGGCGTTTAAGTGAAGTTGATGCAGGTGGAGGCACTATCAACAAAATCCACCATGCTCTCTCTCTCTCTCTCTCTCTCTCTCTCTCTCTCTCTCTCTCTCTCTCTCTCTCTCTCTGCAATCAATCTTCTTAGCCTCATTTGCTCCACTTCTAGCTCATGCCTACTGCAGTCTTCTCCCTAACAGTGTTAGTCTTGAATGGATGGTTTGAATTTTATTAGCTTTTTAACATCTTAAATGGATTTCAAAAATACCGTTGTCCCACCACCATACCCCCCCCCCCCCCCCAAAAAAGTATAGGTTAATATTTAGATAAATGTTGATGAATAAAGAAGAATCCAATCCAACACTCTTCAAACATAATGAAGAAAAATCATAATAGTCAAGAGCAAATGCAATCAATATGGAGCAAATAAGTCAGTAGAGCAAAATTTCCAAAGAAATAAACATAAATTCAAAGCAATGCATCCCATGTTATCTTTGAAAACAAATGTTTCAAATGTTTTTATGGATAAAGTGTGATTTCTAAGCAACTAAGGGTGTAAGCGGTCGAGTTCAATAAATGAGGTTTGAGTAATGGTGGGATTGAGTCAGTTGGGTTAGTGATCAAGGGGCTACTTGGATCATCAATTTCTATAACTCATAACTCTGTTTCCATAACTCATAACTCAAAAGTGGTCGGACCCATAGCGAGAAGTCCGTTTGGGAGCACCATAACTCTGCTTCCATTACTCAATTATCTGATTTTTGAGTTATGAGTTATAGAAACTGAAAACACATTTTGGTTGTTTTCAGTTTCCATAACTCATAACTCATTGGCATTTTTGTAATTAAACACATATGGGGGACCCACAGCCGCAACTTTTGACCAATTGACCTTTTTTTTCTTGGGTTCGGTCTTTACTCTTCAGTTTTTTTTTTTCACTAGGTTCGGGTGATTTGGGTACTAGGAAAAAAAAAACTGTACCGAGTGACATGTATGGAACCCACAAATAGTGTGAAAAATATTGTGTGATGGGAAGTGAGTGATGGTGCCAAATGGATATAGTAATTTAAAGTGATAAGTGACGGAAATTGAGTGACCAAAAAAATCCATCCAAACAACCCCCAAGTAGTTTGACCCAACAATATTTGCGTTTTTTTTCTCTAGAAATTCTCTTATAAAAATAGTTTTTTGCATTTTCTAATATTTGATAGCATCAGAAAAAATAAGTCATATGAAAACTATTTGTTAGTCAACTAAAATCCCTATTAAAGATATGACTATCTTTAGAGGTTATTTTCCATAAAATTTTATGGAAAACAACTCTGTCTCACTCCGCGCTAAATAAAGAAGTTAGGAGGCAATATGGAAACTATTGAATACAACTCTATCTAATTTTGAGGTGATTGCCAAAATAGAAAAATGTGATAGTTTTTTTTATATAAAAAAAATGAAAAATAACTCATTTTTTAGAAACATTAATGTCGAAACAAACAAAACTTAATGAGCTATGAAATAATCTAGTGTTTAATACAATTTTGTGAGCTTAAGGGGTCTCTTGGCTTCAACTTTTTTTGTCATAATTTAGCTTTTAGTTCTTAGTAAAGCTTTTGAAAATCTCACTTTTTAATGTACAAGCATATTTTAACACACTTACAGCAAAAATATAAATAAGTTGATGCTAAACGTACATTAAGACTCGAAAAAAGTTTAACTTATAATGTCTACTCTATGATTTTTTTTTTTTTTTTTATTTTTTTATTTTTTTTTTATATCATCAAACTAAGAAGCTAATTAATTTTTGTGGGTTGGCAGGTTTGAACTAGTGTAGTCAATACCGTACCAATACCGGCCGATATGTACCGTACCAGTACGTATATTGGTATTGAAACACCAACGTTTCGTACTGGTTTAAATATCAGTCGTATTGGCTATATCAGTCGATTTCGAGCAATACCAGCCGGTACAGAAAAAAATCCTTCTATTTTTTTTTTTTTTATAGTTTTGTAATTTTTGTAAAAACGAAATGATAACTTATTTGCATTAACTTATTAGTATTATTTGTTTTCTTAGTATGCAATGAACAATTAAGCTTTCTATTTTTTATATTGTGTTTTTTTTTTCTTTTAATTGATGCTAAAGTCTAAAACCATGAATAATTTGTTCTAAATTGAGGCAATGTTTTATGATAAACTTTTATATTTATTATAATATATATATATATACACATACACAGACACACACACACACACATATACATATATATATATATATATAATAACGGAAAACCCAAAACGGTACACCGGTATTAACTGGTACCGAAATATATCGTTTCACTGGTCAAATCGATACAGCCTCTGGTATGAAATTGACTCCCTTGGTTTGAACCCAAAATCGAAGCTATTTTACCAATTGAGCTCACAATTAAAACCTCTTTTATTAAGATAGTTATTGGGTATTATTACATTCTAGTCAGCCCATGAGTCATGACTTTGGGCTTGGAGTAGGAAAAGAAAAAACAAAAATGGGAATGTTTATTTTCTAAAAAACGTGGGCTTTAATTATAAATTTTTTTTTTTTTATTGAATACCTCTTTCTCTTTATTCAATTCAAGCTAGCACTATAGTTTGAGTTAAAAAAAAAACAAAGCAAAATTACAAATTAGACTTACGAAATTACAAACTAGATTTGAAAAATCTAAATAACAACAGATTTATGAAAGTGGTACGAAATAGAATGAAATAAAGGGCCTAGATTTTTTTTGTTTTTGTTTTTTTGAGAAGAGAAAGACCTAGATTTTATATCAGGATACAGCCTAGTTGTTAAGACCCATAACCTAGCAACATGCATAAATAGCGTGATAATCTTCTAAAAAAAATTTTGGTATTATTAATTATTTTTTATTTTTTTAGAAGAAATTACAAACTAGATTTGAAAAATCTAAATAACAACAGAGAGTCCAGGATCCTACTCAAACTTACAAGCTTAAAGCACAATATTTTTTAAACTACCATAATTGCGTAAGTTGGATTGGATTACTTGGATTGAAGAAGAGAGTCCAGGATCCTACTCATATACCAATTTCTGCATCCAAAACATGGAAGCAACAAGGCCATGGGTAGCATAATTGGCTTTACAATAATGGAAATAGAACATCAATTAAATGATTTGGGGATCTTATTGATATATCATATATGCTATGATGGAAGAGATTGCCCAATGTGGAGTGACCGGGAGTTATGTATGACATTGACTTCTATAATATTTAACACATCACATTCAATGATTAAATTGTTCAAACCCAAGTTGTGTCTAGAAGAAACAACTAAAATTGTAGAATTTCAGCCCAAAGAAGATCTTCACTGACATCTAAATTAGTCAATGCATAGATAAATTTACCTCCGTGATCTTGATAAATAGTAGCAAGGAGGGAGTTACTTGGTCTAGTCTCAACATCAAAATTAATTTTGAGCCATCCAAGAACTATGAGGTAGAAGTTGTTTCTTTAGGAACAAGCTCAATAAGCAATTCCCCCCCCCCCCTCTTCATCTCACTTACTAGCACTTCCATAAGCAACTCTTTATAGTTGTGGCACCCAAAAACTCTTAGGGCTCGTTTGGCTTGAGAGGTGAAAAAGTGAGAGAATAGAAAATTGTAGGAGGGTGAAAAAGTGAGATGATTAAAAAAAAAAAATTAATTTCCTTCCTTTTTGTTTGGTTGGGAGTACAAAAGTGAAGGAATAGAGAACGTGAGTTTGCATAAATTTACTCATATATCTTTGTTAAAAAATGATGCTTAATTAAAACAAAAAAGTGACAGACAGCCCCAAAAAAGATATAAAAAAAAAAAAAAAAAAAAAAAAAAAGCAATCACCCAATTATGTCCTTATTAGATATAACAACAAATTAACACATTTATTTAGCAAAAAGATTTTGTATGTGCAAATGCATGAAGGGGGAAAAAAAGCAACTAGATGAAGCATAGAAGATAAATAAAAAAATAAACAAAGCAACAATACGAAAAAAGAAGGAAAAAAAAAAAAAAAAAAAAAGTAAAGGCTATTAATGTGAATGAAGCCCATGTGCAAGTGCAAGTGGACATTTTCCTCCATTAAGCAACCTCATTTTCTTCTTTAATTTTCTCCTTATTTTGGAAAGAAAACTTTTTGATAAACCTAATAAGAAAACACCCGAGTCCAATAATTTATTTTCCTTCCTTCCCGCCCAACAAAGCACACACCAAACAAATTTTCATTTTTATTTTTTTTTCCCAAAATTTTCATTCACCCCGTTTCACCTCCAAACAAACACAACCTTTAATTATCTTTCTTGAGTCTCTCTTACTCAAATTAACAAGTTTAACTCTAGGTAAGCGCTTCCATAAGCAACTCTTTGTAGTTGTGGCACCCGAAAACTTTTAAATTATCTTGACAGAAACAGAAGATTAATAACGAAGCAACTTACAAACAAGCAAGGATGTCAAGTACTTCACTTGCATAGTCATGAACAATTCCGTTCATTTATTGATAGGCCTAGGCATCAAACATCGCAACAAACATTTGGCTGCTTCTTGTTACTCGAATAAATCAATTTGTGCCAAATTTTGTAAAGGTAAATGGTGCCCACAGTTCATTCAAAATTGTTGGTACTGATTTCGATTTCAGGATCACAAGCATCCAAACAAGCAATAGGACCAGAAACACCTGCTCTGCCAGCTAAAGCCAGATTAAAGACAACGTAAAAATAAAAAGAACAGAAGGAAAAGGAGCCCTGCCAATTAATTCAAATCTGTGGTAGGGTTGACCCTGTTGGTGGGGAATCGTTGCAAACGACAGTTGAGCTAACTTTACACCAAGCTCCAAGAGGGAAGGTCGCAAAAGAGTAGACATTATTATTAGGGGTCCTATTATGGTGACATTATAATCTATAAATAGAAATATTCTAGTCTATCAATAAACCTAGTTTTTTATTCATGACTGATGGCTGAGTAACTTAGTTAAGTACAGAAACCAGGTTCATAATATTTTGGGTCATTAAGAAATAACAATATCATCGACAAATACAAAAATATCAATTTCAGTGACCTTTCAGACAATTTTTCCTGTAAATAAGTAAAACCTAAAGATCACATTTGGGTTTGGGAGTTTAATTAAAATCAAGAAATGAAGAATAATTGCTGGTGTAGATTGCATAATTCAAACCCAAGAGATTCTGCTCATATAAAACAGGTTTGATATAATGAATTTGAAATGTCTTCTTAAATCTAATCATTTCAAGTGCACATATTAATAAATCTCGAATCCGTGTCCGTGATCCACCCGTACATCAATAGGGGGTAAAAGTTTATTCCATACCCTATTCTATGTCATTTAAACCAAAAGGAATAGTTACAATGTCCCATATACCATAGAAATGATAATCCACTACTCCCAACAGTACCACATAAAGGATTCACAGGGAAGTTGTGCAGTAGAAATAAAAGCAAACACACCTACGCACACGGACACACGCATTTCACCATTGAGCATGCAAGAGACAGAAATTCTTCAAAATGATAAAATGCTCCAAGCAGTACAACTCTCTTCAACTTCACTAAATAAAACCAGACAATCGGTAAACCTTTTCACAAAATTTCGGTCATCCAAAAAAAATATAAGGACAATAACCCAAATCTCATCAACCCAAAAACCCTAAAAAGCAAACATGTATTCCACCTCTAGAATACATTAGATTTTTCAATAATAGAATACATTAGTAAATGAAATTGAAAAAAAAAAAAAAAAATCCAACACCTAGTTATGATCATCTATCTAAAAGTCAGTCGCTTGATCACTAGCTTCCCTAAACTTTCTTCCTTGTACAAACTTTCTCCCAAAATTCTCAACCACACTGTACAAACCATCAAAAAGCACTCCATATATATACATCATCAGCCAACTTCATGCTGTAGCCAAAGAGTAAACTTACATTCTTGTCTATGGACTTGAAGCAGATGCCTCTTGTCTTGGTTCTCTTAGATACCCAAGAAGAGTTTCAGCCTGCAAAACAAACCGGATATTAAATAATTAGAGTCAATCATAAATCCCAAAATCAGAGTATAACATGCAATATCTAAGACTATGGTCTTTCAACACAACATCATAACGTCTGAAAACTCTGAGCATTCCAATTATAACGATTTGCACAGTATCTATAGTAAAGTTCATACACAATGCATGGTGGACAGCATAAAATCAAAACTTAAAAGTTCAATTTTGCAAGGCCCCATCTAAAAAGCTACCGTATCAACAATTTGAGTGAAGATCAAGCTACTAATTGTTCAAGACTTATCAACCAGTGGAATCTATAGTCTTCACTACTTGGTATGGCCACTTTTTAAAAGTTAACCTGACCAATAAATTGTGACCCAAATCTTGTGCAATACAAAATCCAGGATTCGCTCCCTAATTTTGTCAAAGTCATCAAGTAGCCCCAAATATGAATAACAAGCAACTATATTACATCAAAAATTTTAGCCCAATTGCCTAACAAACAAACATAACTAGCATAATTCCACCATGCAACAAAACTATTAACAATAGTACTGATTTTGAGGATTGATCTATGAAATTTGCACTATGTTTGGGAGTTTATAAAGGAAGGCAAAGGAAATGAAAGGAATGAAATGGATAGAATGGAAAAGAATAGAAGAGAATTAAATAATTATTCATCTGTTGTTTAGATATGTGAAAGAAAAGGAATGGAATACGACATTTTTTGGGAATTCAATGGAAAGCAATGGAAATTAATGATTTTATAACAACAATATTATTATGCTTTTTCATTAATAAATATAGGGGTATATGTATTCAAGAAAAAATTAGGGGTATCCTGGGGACTTCTGTTAAATTCATTAAAGCCCATTCTATTCTCTCCTATCCTACTCAATTTTGGAGGAACTAAAAAATGGGCTTATAAGGGAGAGGATCAAAGGAATGGAATATATGGGCTCCATTTCTTTCCCTCATATTTCTCTTCTCCAACAAGAGAAAGGGGTAGAATCATAGAATACAACATACTGGTGTGCCTACATCCATGGCCACGGCAAATGTTTTACAATATCTCAAAAACATGGTTGACCCCAAGTGCACTCACTCCACTCAAGACTCATGTGTCCTCTCTACTATAGAACACTCCTGAGTCCTTTACAGGAGACCACTAGAATATGAACCACCATCTCTAACAACTACCAATCAGCTCATATGACCAATTAACACAAACTTTAGTAGCAATGCATATCAAGAATGTCAAGAAGACAAACTATGCTAGAAAATAAAATGAAAAACAAGCTTAATTAGCTAACAAATCAAACCATCAATCAAAAGTAACATAATTGCCACCATAGCTTTTCACAATCTGTTATGATAAGTTGTTAACACTACCAATCAACCTAATAAACCAAAAGGAAATTACCAATTGAAACAGTTTGATCATAATCAATCCAATACCACCTCTTAAAAAACTCACCTTGTGCTTAGCTCTAACACTCCCCGTCTGCGAAAGCGCGACCAGAGGAGGAATAGCTCCTTCTCTCACCAGCAGCCCTCTATTCCTCACACTGTCGGCACACAGCTGCAACAAAGTCACCACCGCAAACTCCTTCCCCTTCACAGTCCCATCCTCAATAGCCTCCACTAGCACCGCAATCCCGCCTTCCTCCAAAATTGCCTCCTTCCCTTCCTCAACCCCAGCCAAGCTACTCAGCACCACCATCGCCTTCTCAGCCATCCCCGACCCCTGCTCCGCCACCAGAGCCACCAGCGGCTTCACCGCACCGGCACTCACCGCCCTCTCCTTGTTCGGCTTTATCGAGCAAAGCTTGTACATCGTCGTCAGCGCATCTTTCTTCCCTCTATTCGACCCATTCAGCAGCAACGCAACCAGAGGCGGGATGGCCCCACAAGCCCCAATTGAGCTCTTGTTCTCCTCCACCAAAGCCAAGCTCAGCAACGCACACGCAGCGTTCTGCTTCGAAGTCTCAGTCCCAGTCTTGAGCACATAAACGAGTGACTTTATAGCTCCAGCATCAGTAATCACCATCTTGTTCCCTTCGTGGAGAGAGAGGTTCAGCAAGGCCGTGACGGAGTGCTCTTGAGTCCACGGATCACTACACCGGAGAAGCGGAATCAGAGCCGGAACCGCACCGGACTCGCCGATTAGAGCTCGGTTATCGGCCCGGTTCTTCGCCAAAAGCCTGAGCTTCGCCGCAGCAGATCGCTTCACCGCAATCGACGGCGATTGCAGCCCGTCTATGCAGATCTTCACCGTCGGCTGAAGATCCTCAGGCGAAATGCTCTCGATTATCTCAGTAGAGAAATTCTCTCTCTGCAGAAACCCCATGCAAGGCTCAGGGTGAACCTCGCTCGACTGGCCTTTGCTGTTCTCCAACGCCGCCGCCGCCGGCAAGCTCGCGAGCCTCTGCAGCTCGCCGGAGATGTCGCTGCTGCAAGCAGAGAAGTCACTGAAAGCTTGAGAGAGATCCAGAAATTCCTCCTCCGACGAACTGGACTTCACCGACTTGTTGGTCCGCAGTGCCAGCTCGCCGAGACGCATGTCGACGACGGAGTCGGTGAGGTTCTCGGACACGAAAGCGGATCTCACGGTGGCGACGACGGGGCCGGAAAACGAGCAGCCGTTGGTGTCGTCGCCGCCGTTGTCGCTGTGAAATATGTTGGACCTTATCGTGCGCATCGAGCGTCCGACGTGTCGGTTAATCTTGGTGGAGGAGGTAGTGTATATGTTTCGTGGTAAAGGGAAGCGATTTGAGCTGGAGTGAGAGTCTTCTAGAGAAACCATTGTTGGAAACAACAAAAGTTTGAAACTTTTTTTTTTTTTTTAATTTGTTTGATGAATTTGAGAATGTTTTTTTTAAGAAAATTTCATGGTGTAATGAAGTGAAGTGAGAGAGAGTGAGAAGTTGAGAAGGAAGATGAGGGAAGAGATTTGAAGGCTGGCTTTTGCTGAGGATAGTGGATTTGGTATTTGTGGGGGTAAAGCTATAATAACAGCTTGGTCATAGAAGTCACAAACCACATAACTAACACATGGTAAGTAAAGGTCTTATCAAGATTGAGACCTCTCTTTTTTAAAGTATGTTTGCTGTGTAAAATGGCATTTTGGGTTTAAACGACTGCTTATGAAAATGTTAAACAAATTTTTCACTTTTAAAAATACTGTACGTTTTTAGGCTCCTAAAATGTCAATTGTCAAAACACCTGATTTCATTTTGAGTTTAAAAAAATTGAACATTTAAAATTTTGTACGGAAATAGTTTATTTAACAAAAATTAAAAATTTTTTGTTAAAAGTGTAGAAAAAAAAAGTTAAAAATTAGCTAAATAGTATAATAAAATCTATAAATAGTATTAAAATGTACAATAAAATATTTAAATAATACCAAAAAGAAGTTAAAAACTAAAATAAGTTGAAGCAAATAATCACATCTCAAATGAGGCCCTTAAATTCTCAAAATATTTAAGAGCATCTCCAACAATATATGTAAAAGGAAAATAATCCCTATAATATATATTGAAACCATAAAAAATTGTCTCCAATGGCTCCTCTAAATCACAATTTTTTTTATCATGAACAGTAACTCATCAAACCTGATGGCTTATTATACATCAGCAATTAGATTTTTAATGATTAAAAAATTAAATCAATTATTATTGTATCAATTCTTTTTCTTTCTTCTTGATTTTTTTTCTCTCGTACTATTATATTAAATAGATAAAAAGCAAATAAAACTTTTCGCTATTTACAAAAAATGTACCGGGGAATTACCCTAAATTCAACGGAGGGGAAGGAGAGTGACGTGACGGTCGGTGATCACAGTTATGAATCCGTGTGGAGTGTGTGTTGGGACTTTTCAGATGGTGTTTTCTTCTTTTTAGGGGTGGGGCCGTCGGCGGTGTGAGTTCTCCAATTGAAGAATGAAGCGTCGTCGGATTGAGAAACAGAGTTGAAATTACAAAAAAGTGTTTTTCTTTTTCAACTGGGGTTTTGGTTTTGTGAATGTAGTTGACTGCTGTGACGTGGATTAGAAAGATTCTGCTTTAGGAGTTACGACAAGGTCACTTTATTTAACAGTTTTTAAAAAACAACACCACTTTGGGATTGGTAGTGACACGTGTTGCCAGCCATTTCCACTTCTGTAACGTACTTTGATTATTATCATCATCATTCGTCTTGTTTTGTACACATATTATTTAGATCAGACGGTGCTGAGGGCATTTACAGAACTGAACTGATCAGGCCCCCTGAATGATGGCATCTAGAATCTTTCTACTGTGTACACGTGCCTGGCTGCTGGAAATTTTTTATTAATTCCAGTAAATGTTAGTACTAACTACTAATTACGACTAAGCCAAGCGACACAGATTGTTGGGCAAGTTCAACATTTAAAGGTTCATTTCATTTCAAATAGTAGCCCCCTACACAATTTAGGGCTGTTTGATATATGTGTTTTAACACAATAATTTACATTTTAAATAATATTATAATATTTTTACACATTTTTTTCACCTCACACTTATATTAAAAACACCAAAACAATATAATTCAAACTACTCTATTAAACACTCCTTAATAAACTTTTTAAAACAAAAATGGTAGTACCAGGAAAAAAATTCACAACTTTTACCATAATTTTTTATATGAAAAGCTATAAGCAATAGAGAAAAATTAGTGAATCAATATAAAAGTGACAAGTAGTCAATCATAATCTATCATGTAAGATAGTTATAACAAAAGTTGTGACTTTGATGTTAGAATTACTCAATTTTGTCGGTGCTCCCCTAATTTATTAATCTACTTAGTTAATATATCCTTTTCATTTTTTACTTTGACACTTCACCATCTTAATAAAAGTTAGACACTTGTTCATGTTCTTAAGATGTCACGTCACGTCACATTATTTTCTTATGTGGTATTAGAATTATTCAATTTGATCGGTGCTCACTAAAGTTATTATTCTACTTATTTAATATCTCTTTTTCATTTTTTACTTTGACCCTTCATTGTCTTAGTGAAACTTAGATTCGCATTCATGTTCTTAAGATGTCACGTCACATCACAATATTATATTGGACAAATAAATACATGTGACAAGCATATATGATATTTAACAGAAAATAGAGACCAATGAATTGTTGGTGTAAACAAAATATAACTCTTAGGAGAAAATCAAAATTCTAAAATTTTCAAGTTATAAAATTTAAAAAATCTCAAATTTTAGGAATGTAGTTTGCACTTTAGCATTTTTTTATATTCATATTTCACGTATATCATATATTCAGATTAAAGAGAAAGTTTTTTTTTTTTTTGGAGGAATTATTAAAGTGGAAGTTGAGAGAAAATTCTATTGAATTTTAATTTTGTGCCAAGTGTTTTTTTAATTGCCTACTAATTCAATGTCAAATATCTTTATATTTTAAATGGCTTCAGTTTATACCAAGTGTATCCTATCTCTTATTTTGTGTCAAGTGTCTTTATATGTAAATTCATGAATCTAAACTTAAAAAATATTTTTTTTAAAAAAACTCATTTTAAAGTTTGTTATTGAATTAGATCCAATTATATTAAGACAAATGACTGAGAAAGAAAGACTCCATGCTTCTATATAAAACTTTGAATATGTAATACTTCCAACCTATTTAAAATCTATTTTAAATCCATCTAAAACCACTTTTACCCTATTTTATTTAATTAGAACCAAGTGCGGAGCCATGGGATCTATTGCCACCACCACCACCCCAAAAAAGAAAAAAAGGGCACACTACTTTGGGTTAATTTTGATTACTCTTTGTACACTGTAAGCCCTAAGTTGGGGGCTTTTTGGGGTGGACAACTCAATGACTTTCACTCAAAGTCACAAAGTAACCAGAGCAATAGCGTTGTGTGGCTATTAGCTATCCAAAGGAGTAAAACATAAACCTGAGAGTGACAAATAGGGCAAGGAGTGAAAAGCAGAAAAATAATTTTTCCGGTTTGGATGTCCCTACTTTAGATCTCATATTATAAATTTATTTATGTTTTCCTTTTTAATACTCATTTTAAATGATAATTATAATTAATAAACTATTATGTCTTTTATATTGGTCTTAACCACTGTGCACTCTTGGTGCAGTAATCACTCCACAAATATAAATGTTTGTGGGGTGTGGAAGGGCAAGGGTCGTGGTTTAAGTCTTCAATAGAGAATTTTATACATATATAAAATTAAATTAAGCTAAAGTAGAAATCCAATCTTGTAAAAAAAATATGGTCTCAACTACTATATACGCATAGACATAACCTCATGGGGTGTGGCGCATTGGTTAGGCGTACTCTTGGACGAGTTGTGAAACCCGTACGTATTGGGTTTGAGCAACCATGTGTGCATTCACTCCATTGGGGTCATTGGACTAGGGGAATTTAATTGTCCATTGAATTACCCGATGTGAACTTGCGGGAAACTCCTTGTCGAAGGCCTATGCACCCCCAAGATTAGTCTGAGTTCTACTTTGGACACCTAGTGCAAATAAAAAATTTACACACACACATGTATATGTGCATGTATACATGTGTGTGTGTGTATATATATATATATTGATAATATACATATGTATAATTGTATATATATATATGTATAATTGTATATACATGTTCCCCTTGGGAGTCAAATTCTAGCTCCGCTACTGTTTAGAATCACTTGTAATCGAAATAAAACTAATCCATATTTTCTTATGAAAATATATTATTAGTTTTAAAATTGTTCATCATATCTAGTACATAATTTTAGTTTAGCATGAACCTTCTCATGAAGAAGCTTTGCAACAAAAGAGAAGTTTCAAATCAAAGGCAAAACTAGAATTTTATTTTTTAATGGGGGGTCAGTAAATTCTATATATATTAAAAATTTTAGAAAGCTACAAGATGGAGGGGGAAATTTTTAAAAACTAAGGGCCATGCCTCCCCCACCCCTTTGAAATAATCTTTCGTTCATGCCTAAGCATACTAAAATTAATAATTTATCATCTTAACTTAGTAATAATTAATAAATTATAAGGCTATTCAAACTTCAAAAAGTTGGCTTAACGGTGTTCAATTTTATGTGATAAATCTATCAAAAAAAATTTGTATATGATAAGTCAAATGTGTTCAACTCTTATAATAAACTTTTGAGATACTACTAATTCAATGTGTGAAATGGAAGGACTAAGGAGTGCACAAACTTAAGAGATAGTCAAGTGTTCTATTCCACAATTTCTACTTCCACACCAACCCAAAAAAAGGAGTAATTTAAAGATGGTTCTTGCATGATAAACAATTCAGTCCATTAATTTATTAACATATTTAATTAGTTTAACATTATCTTATAAATCTATGTTCATTTATGATGCAACATGCTGAGTTGTTTGCCACCCTGACTGCAATTTCTAGTACATAGAAAAAATGATCATGTTTGTGACCAAATAACCAAAATAAATAAATAAATAAATAATAAAAATAATAGTAGGTACACCTGCTATGTCGTGAATTGTGCAAACTTGAAAGATACATTTTACGCGTTCATTATTTTGAACACTCGTGCATTTTTAGATGTTGTATCATCCTCTTTTAAATTTGGAAGTAAGGATGCTTGTTTAGAAGATCTACTCAATTAATTTTGAAGTATTTTGAAACGTAAAGTTTGATGTTTTTAGTTGAACTAACAAGTGTCCTCTCAAAAAAAGTGCCCTCTCTATGATTACGCGTTTTTGACTATGAATAATGATAACTAACCGACCGCCCACCCTGCTGTGAATAGAAGGATTACTTTTACAACAGATTTCTTATTTCTTGACACGAAATAAAAACGTTAACACATTTTAAATCCCTAAAGACTGGGAATCAAAATTCAAATGTCATTGTGAGCTTGGGACCATTAAATTAAGTAGTGTGGGTGACTAGGAGTAGGATTAGCCTCTATATCGAATTATCACTTGTAGGATTTTGATTTTATGAGGGTCATGATGGATGGGCAGACTTGTGCAAACTTGTGGTTGCTTTTTAATTTGCCATAGAAAGTTGTCCTATGTTGTATGTGGTGTCCAGTCCATGAGTGACAGCGATGCCAGTTTCCAAGTTATTAAATATGTGTATGAAACATATTATATTGCATAATTTATATAAATTATAAATGTCACTTTGCATGCCTAAACATATATACAAGTCAATAAAAAAGTAGGCACATCAAAACAAATATATATATATATATATATACACAGCTATCTATAACTTTTAACCACAACAAATATAATTTTTTGTAAGGTTGTCTTCCTATTTCTTAGGCAATCCTTGATGTAAATTTATATATAGTCACTGTGTTATTTATTAGGATTTATTAAGAGAAGAAAAAGCTATGTAGCTGGTACAGTCTTAGCATGGTTGAGCTTTGTAGATGTTGTCTTACTATTGTATAGAGTACTGGTTACTTTCTTGGAATAAAATTCTGTTGTTTATTCTAAAAAAAAAAACCATTAAAAAATACCAAAAAAAAAAAAATCTCTAACTCTTAACTACAAAATATAAAGCTATCATTTTTTTTCCTAAAAATAAAAACACAGTAAAAAAATTCCTGAAACCTGCTATATAGTGGTTGACAAAATCATAATTTACTTATATTTGTAGCCACATAACTAATTTATAATGAGTTATATATGTGACTTATTTAAATAATACATATAAGTGAAATATAAGTCATTATCTAATAGCATAGAGCAGATTCCTCCAAACAAGAAAAACTTTCTCCTCTTTCATCAGACTTTTTTTAGAATTATCCAAACGGTTAGTTTTTTTTTTAAATCTTTTCCCCTTCCCGTTATGTGTGTATTAAAATACTCAAAATTCTAAATTAAAAAAAAAAAATCTTATAGTATTTCTCTTCTTTGACAAATAATAATAATAGCTTAATAGGTGTAAGGCCATTAAGTAATAACGGTATTTTATTTGAAACAAGTTATTTTGAATTTAATGACATTGGTCCACACCAATGCCTCTATATATAATAATTTATTATGAAACAGCTCTTCTTTTTGTGTACGTGTGTGTGTGGAGATTAAAGGCAGTATTTCAAAAAGTACACACAGCTCATATTTGATAGAAAATGGCCCAATCGATTTATTAGTATGAAATGTCACGGATCTTGAGATATGGTGTTAAGTATGTATGAATGTCACGTAAATTGGATTATGGTCTTAGATGGGGCACGCTTCTCAAAAAGATGGGGCATGTTTCTCTGATTCTCTCTTTTAAGAAGCCAATAATGAATAGTAATAGTAATAGAGATATCTAGCTATCAATGCCAATTGCCCATTGCTATCAACCTTGCTTTCTTTGGATTGCGTCGATGGATTTACTACAGGCATTTGGCGGCCGGTCACCAGTTTTGCAACGTAACCTTGCATGATGCGATTGATCATGTGGCCCAATTCACGTTCGAAAAGAAGAAATTTCATATTTATTTTGTATTATTGAGCACTTTCTTAATAATTCTTTTATTATGATATATTTGGGGCATGCTGCTATGATTAATCTATCATTTATACAACCTAATATTAAAGAAAAATATTTTATTTATGCTTATGAAAGATGGTTGGAAATTAACTTGAAAATATAGAGTAATAATTATAATAATGTATAGCAATAAATTATAATATAATGGATACCATAACCATAAAAAGAACACGCACCCAAAAAAAAAAAAAAAATTGAAAAACTCGTTGGTAGTGATTTTAGTTTTTTGTGGTTTGGATGAACAACTTACACTTCTAGGAAGGGGATTTAATTTAATCACATAATTAAGACTTGAAGCGGGAAAATTTGAGAAAGGTTTTTGTTAGAGATATATTAGCTCATCAGCATAGGCTAAAACCTAATTCTACTTTGAGTACAAGTCTCATCCTTTAGTTGTACTAGAAGTCTATTAGTCTAGAGTTTAGTCTATTATATATACTCATGTTATATATAATTCATTGTAATAAAAGTTTTGTACTACATTATTATATAATAAAAATATAGTCTTTAAGGGTTTATTCCATGGATGTAGGCTATAAGGCTAAACTAGGTAACCTCAGTATTTTTGTGTTCCTATTTTATGCTTCCCTCTTCTGCATCTATTCAAGCATATTCAATATGGAATATATTATAGCTAATATTTCATTGTTTTACAAGAAGAAAAAGTCTAAAGAGGGCATTTTAGAAGAGAGGATTTTAGAACTTTTTAGACCAAAGGAGCTTTGGGTCTTTAGATTTTCTCTTGTATGGCAGCCTTTCTCTCCTCTCAATTTGTGCGAAGTGTTGTTATATAAGAAACCAATAGATTAAGTCATGGGACCTACAAATTCATTGTAACAATTTTGCTTCAATTTGTGCAACAAGTGTTGTTATATAAGAAATCAATAGATTATGTCATGGGACCTTTAAATTCATTGTAACAATTTTGCTTGAGCGATCGATTATCTAATAAGATAGAACGAACTATTCCGAACATCATAGTAACATCTTCAAATGGTCATTTTGAATTTAGACTAAGTCAAATTTATGTCCATTTTAAAGCCACACGTGTACTTTCGAATAGAATAGTTTCACTAAAAAAATTCATTATATTGCAAAGATATCAGCAAAAGATAATCATTTTGAACAAATCAAATCCTCATCATCTTTAAGCAAATCCTAGCTCATTCGCAACCACAACACAATTCTATTGATACAATCTAAGTTCCATATGTTTTGCATAACTAGTGCTCTATTTTAGCTGGGTGTAGAGCATTAGTATTTAATGTGCTAAATGCTAAATTTTAGATTTTAATTTAGCATTTTGGCACACCGAAGGGCAAAAAGTGAGCTCTATAGATGTCCTCTATACTAAAGCTTTTTAAAATTCGGTACAGTAGGCTTCTACGTTTACGTATAGAAGTGTACACTACCATATGCTATTTTTTTTTTAAAAAAAATTTCTTTTCACTTTCTCTCTCCTCTCACATGTCATGTCTCTCATTTTGTGGTTCAGTTTATTTCTTTTTAAAGTTAGTCTTTTACTTTGTGGTTGAGTTTTTTTTTTTTTAATAAAAGGTTGATTTTATTTTTGGTTATTTTAATGTTAACAAGTTAAAGTAAGAGATGAGATATAGTGTATATTGTCAAATGCTATGTCAAAATAGACAAAGTAATTTTTTGATATGTTAAAATATATTCTTTAAAACAACTGATGCTAATGCTCTGGAGCTATATATAATTGGTGTTTTGATTGATGCTCTTATACTTTTGGTTGTGTCTATTTTATCATAATTCATAAAAATTTTCATTTATAAAAAATAGATGATTAAATAATATTGAGAGAGAGAGAGAGTATGAAATGAACCTTAATTTGAGAGCGGGAGTTAAATATGACCATATTAAGGCCATAAGGGATCATAAAAATTCCTTCACCTTAAAAGAGCAATATCTATTAAAAAAATAATAACCAATATATATTATTATATTTGGATGAGTTGGATTTGTCATATGGATTATTCTCACACTAAATACCACCCAAAATACTTTTTTTTCCCAAATCATGCACCGGATTTTGACCCAGGTACTTTTTCATATATGTTCATAACCCGTTGGATTGAGCTAGGTCTAGCAGATGAGTCGGGTTAATTTCCTGAGGTATTTGATACTTTTATTGCATATAGATAAGATCACAAGATTGGTCAATCAATCTAGTCGTGACCTTATCTATGTTGATTGCTAATATTTATAATGAAATTAATTTTTAATTTAAATAATTCAATAATTTTAATAGAAAATGAGAGATTTAATTGGTGGATATCTAGAAAAAAATTAGAATGTTCCAGTCAATTGAGTTATAAAATTCTTGAATACAACTTTCATTGGTTCATACCATATCACCTTAGTATAGATTTCTTGAAGGCTTGCCTATCTATATTTACTATTTAAAAGAATTAATTACTTCCTAAAAAAGCTCCCAAAAAAAAAAAAATAATTATAAAGCTAGTGAACAACATGGCTGCAACGTTTCCTCTAGGCCTTTTTAATAGGACAAGGCTGACGGTGACTAACCTGCACTTTTAGATGCCACGTTGCGTGGAAGAACTTGATATTGTTTGAAAAATCTATCCTTCTGTCCCCCAATATTTTTTTATAAACAGATAAGCCTCTTTTTATTGGCTGGTTCTATCTGGTCCAAAAAAAAAAAAAACAAAGCTGGTTCTGAAAACTATATTGTAAAATCCAAATCAAATGTCAAAGCAAACCAAGTTGAAGTTTTGTCGATAGGGAAACCAAGATAAATGAAAAGATCTTGAATATATTTATTTGTCAAACCCATTGAATGGACTTTTGGGTTTATCTCCTTTGGGAGGAGGCAGAACTTTCGTATTGGAAATGGTTATCTCAGTTCACATATACTTCAACCACATTCACCAAACATTATTAATTACCTCTGTTTGTTTTGAAGAGGTGTTCATTTCATGAAACAAAAAATATCTAGTGATTAATAATTTTACAAAAGATATACAAGAATTTTCTATAAAAAAAAAGATGTATAAAAATTAAGTAATGGAAATAGTATTACAGCATTTATAATTAGTTATCATGTTCATGTCTTAATTATTTATGATCATAAAAATATAAATTTGAATCATTACAAGAATTATATAATTTGAAGCGAGCAATTTTTTTATTTTATTTTTTTAAAAAAGTTTTTGAGTCAATACAAATTATATTCTTTAAGTTTATTTGTTTTCATTTTTGTCTTAAAGTGTTATTTTTAATTTTCAATTTCATAACTCAACTTTCAATTTGTTTTTAATGTAATCCTTCTCCCACTTTCATAATCCCATTTAAAAAAAAAAAAAAAGGTTGTCAAGCAGTCAAGACCTCCCAAATGACACAAATTTTATTTCAACTTCCTAAACATAAAAATAAAAAATTTCAAAAAATTTCTAAATATAATGCACTATTTTTTTAATAACAAAAGCCATGTTTATTTCTCTTACCTCTTCTCTTTCTCTTTCCGTTAATCTTGACCGACCCACCCTTCTTTCTTATTTGTTACAATTAATTTGTTACAATTATATTTAAATAGAAGCTAATTAAATGCAATACTAAGTTGTTTTGGAGACTTACTGACATGTCTTTTCATGAAAGAAGGAAGGATTACATTGTAAATGGATATAATAAAGTAGAAGGACGAAATTGAAAAAGTTGAAATTTTATGAACAAAAGAAAAACATAAACTTAGCCATAATTGATTGACTAGCCAAAAAAACAAAAATATAATTGATCGGATAAGAATTGATAACAAAATTGATGTGTTATAGTGCACATCATGTAATAATGTTTCTTTTTATGATCCATACAAGTCCACTATATGATGATTGTTTCTATTTATTTGATTATTTAAAAATCAAATATGAAAACGAATAGTGCATTATATGTTTTAAAGTGCATCTCTTTAAAAACACCCCCATTTTTTTTTTTATACATTGGATCCCCAATCACATAGACAAACAATGAACTTTGGAAAGGGAGGGCCACAATAGATGATTGGGTCACTCAAATTCAATTATGGCCCAATTTGGTGGTGAATTGGTGATTGGGGAAGAAGACAACGTTCCCTGAATTTGTCACCCCTATTTGGCACCATACGTATTTTCTAGATGTGGGGCTGAAGAAAATGAGATTATAACCGACTAGATGTCATTTTTATATTTATCTTTACTTGCAGTCTACTACATCAGAAATATATTAGGGCGGTGGCACAAAATGGTTTGATCCTATATATTTTTTTCCAAATAAAAGAGCTGGCACAATAGCACCTACCTTTTGTATTGGCATGCTTTAATTTCAGCATGATATCCTTCTCTCTGTGTGAACTTTTTGTCAGAAGCCATAATTGATCACACTGCTGGCATGGGCCCTCTAGGCCCACCCTGTCCATATCAGGCCATTCTGAGGTATCTTGGACTAGCGTAGATTTAACTATAGAGAGTTTAAATGGCCTACCGACTGACATATAGTCACATAGAGGACGTTTCAAATTTTTCTCAGGGTGGGTAAAGTAGGGTATTTTACTTTTTTTACATACCCAAGGAAATGGCTTGGGCCCTGGTATAATACTGTCTCTGGAGGAATTTAGGCCCATTATTTTGAACGAAACCACAGATTTACATGATTTCAATTGAAATTTATTTATGCAATTATGTTTTTACTTTTTACTGGTAAAGTTAATATCATAGTTCTTTGCTCCCTAAACAATGGGTGACACCTTTTTTTTTTTTTTTTTGAGAAAAAGATAATCAAAATTTTATTAAAAAATTAAGGCAAATCCTATTGGAATACAGCATCCAAATCAAAGAGTAGTTTTTCTACCTATACATCAGTGTCAGTAGATAAAACTGCTCTTTTAGCTAAACTATGAGCTAACTTATTTCCATCTCGATGAATATGTTGAAACTTGCCAAAATGCAAATTATGCCCAAACCTCTTAGGAGCTGTTTGGATTTACTATCTCCATAACTTATAACTCAAAAATGGTGGGACTCATGGCTGAGAAGTCCGTTTAGATTTTGTTTTCAATTTTTATTTTCATCACTCAATTCTCTGATTTTTGAGTGATAAGTTATAGAAACTGAAAATACATTTTAGATATTTTCAGTTTCTATAACTCAGTTTTCAATGGCGTTTTCATAATTAAACTTACAACTCTTTAACTGTTGAGTCAAAATGTTTGACTTTTGGGCCTTTTTTTTAAAGAAAGCCCAGCTGCATTGCATGACTTTTCAGTTTTTTTTTTTTTAAACAAAAAGTAATTGTAGAACTGATTGATGAGTACCAAATGGGTGTGTTTGAGGAAATTAGAGTATTTTAAATAATGAGTAATGAGTGATGAGTGACGAAAATTGAATGAGAAGTGTGGGGGCCAGAGACGTCCGGATGGCTGCGTGGGCCTTAGGCCTGGCCCAAGGACACTGTTCGGCCCAAGAAGCCACGAAAAGGGAGGAGGTCATTAAAGACCCAAAGGCCATGGGCCCATCAGGGAGATCACCGCGTAGGTGGCCGCGTCCGAGGAGGACATGACCCCTAACGGCAAGGGCTAGAGCTGAGGAACGGGATCCCATGGGACGCCGAGGAAGGGGAGCAAGCGGGACGTGCCCTGCAAAAAGGTTACTGCCTCCGCATTAAAAGCTTCCACCTACCCGCCTGGCCGCATTAATGAGGAGATGACTTCTGAAGGGACGGAGGTCAGCTTTATAGTCTTGGGGAGCGTTTTCAGGGACGGGATTGGTGGCAGCCAGAGGAGGGGAGTATAAATAGAATGGGGGATGCTGCAAGAGGGGGGGATCGAGAATTAAGGGAAAGGGAAGAAGAAGAAGGTTCTCTCTTTCTCTCCCTTGAAGCACAGAGCGCCGCCCAGCACAGAGTTTCCTCGGCCCACGTCCGAGAAGGGAGTTGGGCTAATCCGCTAGCAAGCCGCTTCACAGAAGTGGGCTTGGACCTTACACCGCATCTTTCTACAAGTACCCAGGGGTCTAGGCTTTGAACCCACTCTCTAAAAATTCTATTGTAAAGGCAACTTGGGCCAGCCCAGCCACACCTTTGGGCCATAGGCCATTTTGTGCCCTTACAATTGGCGCCGTCTGTGGGGAGCCTTGACCGGAGGGACCGGAAGCGCCATGGAAGGCTCAGGTTCACGTCACGCGGAGTCCAGGGGATCCCAGCGGGAAGATCAGTTCGCGCGGTTGGAAAGAGAGCACGATGCCAGTGCCCACACGGGGCGTACGCGCGGGAGGAGTCATGCCCGCGGTGGTAGTAGGGCCTCCAGCGAGAAAAGTGTTGAGACCCTGCAAAGGGAGGTTGACCATTTAAGAAGAAAGCTGCGCCGGGAAAAACGGAGGCGTACGCCCTCCCCTTCAGACCGGTCTTCTGCGGATGTCAGCAGTAGCACCGGCAGTTCCAGGTCGAGGACTCCCCTTCGCGAGTCCTCTTCCCAGGAGGACGAGCAACGTCGCCAACCTAAGGACAAGAGGACGTCCTCCAGAGGCCTGGCCAACAATGCACTGAGTAAGGCGCTCCACCAGATTTCCAAGTCGCCCTTCACCCGGAGGATCGAGAAGGGAAAACTTCCAAGGAGGTTCGCCCAGCCAGCCTTCACCGTTTACAACGGAAGAACGGACCCAGTGGAGCACGTGAGCCACTTCAGCCAGAGGATGGCAGTGCACTCGAAGAACGAGACCCTGATGTGCAAGGTCTTCCCTTCCAGCCTAGGGCCCGTCGCGATGAGATGGTTTAACAGCCTAAAAGCAGGTTCTGTCAACTCTTTCGCGGAGCTCACCAGGGCATTTGGCTCGCAGTTTATCACGTGCAGCAGGATCCCTCGGCCGATAGATTCTCTGTTGTCCATGGCTATGAGAGAGGGAGAGACCCTCAGAGCCTATACCGACAGATATTGGGAGATGTACAATGAGATTGAGGGAGACTTCGACGAAGTTGCCATAAGCACTTTCAAGGTCGGCCTACCGAACGAGCACGACCTGAGGAAGTCGCTGACCAGGCGGCCTGTCAAGAGTGTGCGACGGCTCATGGACTGCATTGATGAGTATACGCGGGTGGAGGAGGATCAATTACAGGTGAAGGCTAGGGCGAAGGTTATCCCTCAGGAAAGGAGGGATTTCAGGTCGGACGGGTACAGCAACAATAGGCCGAGGAGAGAGTTCATCGGGCAACCTCGTCGGGCGCCAGCGCAAGTACTCGGCATCGCATTTCGCGAGCCCATACAACGGGTGTTTGAGAAAATCCGCCACGAGCCCTATTTCCGGTGGCCCAACAAAATGATAGGCGATCCCTCGAAACGTAACCAGAACCTCCACTGCCAATACCACCAAGAGCACGGCCATACGACCGAGAACTGCAAGAGCTTGCGGTTCTATCTGGAACAGCTGGCAAAGGATGGAAAGTTGGGACAGTTCGTGCACCAGCGAGAGGAGCAAGGGGGACAAACTGGGCCGGCGAACCGAGGCCATCACGCCCCTAGGCCCCCGCTGGGGACCATCAATACCATCCTGGCCACTCCCGGGAGGACCGGTTCACGCCCTCCCCGGATAATGTCCCTAGCACGAACTTCCGCCAAGGAATCCACCTCCAAGCCGAAGAGGATCAAGAGCAACGGGCCGCCCCCAATGACCTTCTCGGACACCGACAAGGAGGGGACGATCCAACCCCACGACGACGCGTTAGTTATAACGCTGAGAATCGGGGGATATGACGTGAAGAGGGTGATGGTGGACCAGGGGAGTGGCGCAGACATCATGTACCCTGACCTATTTAAGGGGCTGAACTTGAGGAAAGAGGACCTGTCGGCCTACGACTCGCCGCTGATAAGCTTCGAGGGGAGGACAGTGGTGCCGAAGGGATAGATCAGACTGCCTGTACAATCGGGCCCGGCAGTGGTAGAGGTAGACTTCATCGGGCCCGGCAGTGGTAGTAACACTAAAGAGTGCAATTGAGGAAGTATTTAATAAACATAGCTTAAGCATTAGTAGATTGCGGGGAGCAACACGAGGTGAGTTAAATGGACTACAAAAACTCTTATTCTGAAAGGTGAGTTAAATGCACGTTCATCGTGGTAGACGCCTACTCTCCTTACACGGCCATTGTGGGGAGGCCTTGGCTGCACACCCTGGGGGCCGTCTCATCCACCCTCCACCTCAAGGTGAAGTTTCCTTTTTGCGGCCAAGTCGAGGAAATCCTGGGAAGTCAGTCCGCGGCGAGACAGTGCCTGACAGCAGCAGTTCTGCGCAAACTGGAACCCGAGCCCTCGGCGCCCACTGCTCCGGTCCTATAGCAATTAGCCTCTTCTGCCACGACTAGAGGGGCAGTGGCAGAAGGGCCCGGATGCGAGGGGTTGGACAGAGTCCTTGTCGGCGACGACCCAGAGAGGTTCTTCCAGATTGGTGCTCAGCTGCCGACCGAAGAAAGGGAAGAGTTGGTCGCACTCTTGAGGAAAAACCTCGATGTGTTTGCATGGGACGAGCATGAGATGCTTGGGATCGACCCAAACTTCATCTGACCTGTTCGACCCAAACTTCATCTGACCCAAACTTCATCTGAACCAACGTTAACCCGGCGGCAATGTCGAAGAAGCAACCTCCTCGGCGCTCTTCCGCAGAGCACTCAGAGGCCGTAAAGGAGGAAGTCATTAAGCTCAAGAGGGCAGGAGCTATCAAAGAGGTGTTCTATCCTGAATGGCTGGCGCACACGGTGGTGGTGAAGAAGAAGAACGGGAAATGGAGAGTGTGTGTGGACTTCACAGACCTCAACAAGGCCTGTCCCAAGGACCCATTCCCGATGCCGCGCATAGATCAGCTTGTAGACGCGACGGTTGGCCACCCTCGCATGAGTTTCCTGGACGCCTTCCAGGGATACCACCAGATACCCCTGGCCTTAGAAGACTAGGAGAAGACCGCCTTCGTGACCCCCACCGGCAACTATCATTACAAGGTGATGCCCTTTGGTCTGAAAAACGCAGGGGCCACCTATCAGAGGATGATGACCCGGATGTTCGAGGCTCAGTTGGGGAAGACTGTCGAGGTATACGTAGACGACATGGTAGTGAAGAGCAGGGCCGTATCGGACCATGTGGCCGACCTCGATAGCACATTCCGGACTCTGTGGGAGCATAAGTTACGACTGAATGCCACCAAGTGCTCTTTCGGCGTAGGATCGGGTAAATTCCTGGGATACATGCTTACTCACAGGGGTATCGAGGCCAACCCCGAGCAGATCTCCGCGATCTGTAACCTGCAACCACCTTGAAACCCGAAGGAGGTCCAGAAGCTGGCCGGAATGACAGCTGCCCTTAGCAGGTTCATCTCACGATCGGCGGACAGATGCCGACTGTTCTTTCAGCTGCTAAACAAATGGAAGGGATTCGAATGGACCGAGGAGTGCTCCTTGGCGTTCCAACAGCTGAAGGTATACCTCTCTCGACCACCCGTTATGTCTCGCCCCGATCCAGACGAGGTACTGTTTGTGTACTTCGCCGTGGCTGCCCACGCAGTTAGCCTGGTTCTAATACGGGACGACGGCGGCATACAACGGCCGGTCTACTACATCAGCAAGTCTCTGCAGGAGGCCGAGGTTCGGTACTTACCCTTGGAAAAGGCAGTTTTGGCCATAGTGCACGCGACGCGCCGGCTCCCACATTACTTCCAATCTCACACGGTCGTCGTATTAACTCAACTCCCACTCCAATCCGTGCTGCGGAGCGCTGACTACTCTAGTAGAATCGCCAAATGGGGAACCTTTTTGGGGGCCTTCGACATTAAGTATTTACCTCGTACATCTGTAAAGGGCCAAGTCCTGGCCGACCTGGTGGCGGAGTTCACTGAACCTTCCCCGGAAGAAAACCTGGGGGGATGGGGCGCCGGCGGAAAGCCTGTCGGTGCGATCTCGAGAGAGACGCATCCGGTGTGGAAGCTCTACGTTGACGGAGCGGCAAACCAGAGGGGTTCAGGCACGAGAATAGTGTTGACGTCCCCTGAGGGGATCACCTTAGAAAAATCTTTGAGGCTAGCGTTCTCGGCCACAAACAACGAAGCCGAGTACGAAGCTCTGCTGGCAGGAATGGAAATGGCACAGAAAATGGGGGCAAGGTCGGTGCTAGTATTTTCTGACTCACAGCTGGTGGTTGGTCAGATGGGAGGGAAACTGGAGGCTAGGGAGCCGAGGATGCGGAACTATCTGGCCCGCGCGAAGCACTTACAAGCCAAATTCGAGTCCTTCGGGTTGTCCCATGTTTCGAGGAGCGGAAACACCCACGCTGACTCGCTCGCCACTCTCGCTACCACCTCGGCCCATGGGCTCCCTCGGGTCATTCTCGTTGAGGACATGCTCAAGCCAACTGGGCAGGAAAGCTACACCCCTCGGATCCAGCAAGTCAGAGTTGGGCGCAGTTGGATGGACCCCATTGCTTCCTTCCTTAAGCACGACATACTGCCGGAGGACAAGTCTGAAGCCAACAAGATCCGCCGAAAGGCTCCGCGCTTTTGGCTGTCCGAGGACCAAAAGCTTTATAAACGCTCCTTCTCGGGGCCCTACCTGCTGTGTGTACATCCGGAAGAGACGGAAAAGATCTTAGAAGAGCTACACGAGGGAATTTGCGGTAGCCACACGGGCGGAAGGTCGTTGGCCCACAGGGCCCTCACGCAGGGGTACTGGTGGCCGAACATGCAAAGAGAAGCGCAAGAGTACGCGAGGAAGTGTGACCAATGTCAGAGGTATGCTCCCAACATCCACCAACCCGGCGGTGTTCTTAATCCATTGGTCAGCCCGTGGCCGTTCGCACAGTGGGGCCTGGATATAGTAGGACCGTTTCCAAGAGCGGCGGGCAACAAGCGATGGCTGATTGTCGGAACAGACTACTTCACTAAGTGGGTAGAAGCAGAACCCCTCTCGAATATCCGGGACGTGGATGCGAAGAGATTTGTTTGGAAGAACATCGTCACCAGGTTCGGGATCCCGCACACTCTAATCTCGGATAATGGACTGCAGTTCGACAGCAAGGCCTTCAGAAAATACTGCGGGAACCTCGGCATCACGAACAGGTACTCCACTCCGGCCTACCCGCAGGGTAACGGCCAGGCTGAGGCGACCAATAAGTCGATAGTCAACGGACTCAAGAAAAGGTTAGACGATGCGAAGGGCAGATGGGTGGATGAAATACCCCATGTGCTGTGGACTTACCGAACCACGCCACGGAGGTCCACGGGAGAGACTCCCTTCGCGATGACGTATGGCGCCGAGGCCGTAATACCCGTAGAAATGGGGTTCCCGACGATGAGGGCGCAGTCGTTCGCCCCAGACGCTAATGATAACATGCTACTGAATGAGCTGGACTTAGTAGAAGAAAGAAGGGAAAACGCCATGGTTCGATTGGCTTGTTATCAACAGAAGCTCAAGCAAGGATATGACTCTCACGTGCGGTCTAGACCTCTCGCTCCAGGAGACCTTGTCCTGAAAAAGGTCGTAGGAACAGCAAAGGACCCATCATGGGGGAAGTTGGGGCCGAATTGGGAGGGACCCTACCGGATAACCTCAATAGCTGGTGTGGGGGCCTACTATCTAGCCGACCTGGATGACAAACCTGTAAAGCGACCTTTTAATGTAAATAACCTTCGAAGGTATTACTACTGATGAAAGGCGTGTCCGCCATATTTTCAGATATCATTGTCCTGTTCCGATTGTCAAGTACTATCATCTCTATCGGTACAATTCATCCCACTTAATGTGTTAAATGTCAAACTGGGACTAAGCCAGGTCCTTAGACCTTCTGCCTTAGGAAAATTTTAACACGCCGACGGTTTATCATGTTAATGGCATCCTTGGCTAAGCCAGGTCCGAGGACCTTCTGCCTTGTGAAAATTTAACATGCACATTATTCACTCTTATTCATTCCTATTAAGTGTTAATGTCAACCTTGGTTACGCCAGGTCCTCGGACCTTCTGCCTTGGGAAAATTTAACACGGATCAATATTAAATAAAGTGTTAAATGTCAACTGGGGCTAAGCCAGGTCCTTAGACCTTCTGCCTTAGGAAAATTTTAACACGCCGACGGTTTATCATGTTAATGGCATCCTTGGCTAAGCCAGGTCCGAGGACCTTCTGCCTTGTGAAAATTTAACATGCACATTATTCACTCTTATTCATTCCTATTAAGTGTTAATGTCAACCTTGGTTACGCCAGGTCCACGGACCTTCTGCCTTGGGAAAATTTAACACGGATCAATATTAAATAAAGTGTTAAATGTCAACTGGGGCTAAGCCAGGTCTTTAGACCTTCTGCCTTAGGAAAATTTTAACACGCCGACGGTTTATCATGTTAATGGCATCCTTGGCTAAGCCAGGTCCGAGGACCTTCTGCCTTGTGAAAATTTAACATGCACATTATTCACTCTTATTCATTCCTATTAAGTGTTAATGTCGACCTTGGTTACGCCAGGTCCTCGGACCTTCTGCCTTGGGAAAATTTAACACGGATCAATATTAAATAAAGTGTTAAATGTCAACTGGGGCTAAGCCAGGTCCTTAGACCTTCTGCCTTAGGAAAATTTTAACACGCCGACGGTTTATCATGTTAATGGCATCCTTGGCTAAGCCAGGTCCGAAGACCTTCTGCCTTGTCAAAATTTAACATGCACATTATTCACTTCTATTCATTCCTATTAAGTGTTAACATCCAATTTATCTCGTTTAATGTGTTAAATGTCAACTGGGGCCGTGCCAGGTCCTCAGACCTTCTGCCTTAGGGAAACTCTGACACGCACAATTTATTGTTTGAATTAAGTGTCAATATCAGCCTTGGTCAGGCCGGGTCCTCGGACCCCCTGCCAGGGGAAAGCTTAACGCGCCTCAATTATTTTGAACGCTACCGTGGGAAAGTCTAACACTGTTCCTTTTTCGTTGAATGTTAATATCCATCTTTTACTTGAGCACTAGCATCACGCTAAGCACATGGGCCCCTAGTTCGTTAGCATTTTTTATCCAAAGAATTACCTAAGTGTTAACGAAAGCCTATAAAAAGAACCTCTTGCGCAAACAAAGGAAACATATCCCAAACATTTACGGAGTAATCATTCACAGAAAAATAGTTCAATCACAAACAAACATAGCTCATGATCACTAATAAAATAGTTACGGACAAACTGTCAAGAAAAGGTCCTCTAGATGAAAATAAAGGAACAAAAACAGAGACCAGCAGCTCAAGCTCCAGCCACTTGGGGAAAATCCTTTGCTCCTTGGGCCTCCGGCTGGGGCGCATCTTCGGGCTCCGCCTCGACAGGGGCTTCCTGGCCTGGGTCCGAGGGGACTAGAGGAGGAACAGGGGTCACAAGGGGAGTTGAGGTTGCCGCAGGAGGGGGAGCCTCGAACTCGCGGATATCGGGAGGATACCATATGTTCTCGGCCTTCCTCCATTCGGACGTTGAAGGAGCACCCGCCGTGTTGAGGGCTTCGGACCAGACCTGGCGGCAGTATTCCCTGCACAGGTCTGCCAGTTCTTCAACAAGGCGGGTCTCGGTCTCCTCAACCCCCCTCTGGAAGGAGGCGGCCGAAGCGGCATCCTCGGCCACCTTAGCGGCTTGGGCCTCCTCCTTAGCCCTCGCCAACTCCTCCTTTAGTGCGGCATTCTCCCCCTTTGCCGCGGCGAGCTCCTCTTTGCAGCCGAGAAGCTCCTTCCTCTGGCTTTCAGCCTGAGCCGTAGCATTCTGAAGGCCGGCCTCGGCGCTCCTTTTAACCTGCTCCTCCGCCTTCAGCTTCTGCCCAAGTTTAACGTTCTCCGCCTCGACGCGGCAGAGAGCCTTCTCCGTCTCCACTCGGACATTCAGCTCATAGGAGGCCTTCTTCCTGGCGTCCTCCACCCACCGCTCAGCCACAGCGACCTCCTGGATGGCCTGCATGCACGCGAAAAGTATGAGTAAGAGAGTGCACAAGTTTAGGACTGGCATAAACAAACCATGGCGAGATGAAGCATACCAGCCCTAAGTCCCTCTTCAGAGAGAGGAACAGCTGCGGCTGCTGCATCTGCTCGAGGGCCTCCATATCCTTGGGGAGGAGCAGAGGCTTCTCCAAGGCCTCGGCCAGATACAGGGAGTGCCCCTTTTGATACTCCCTTATGCTGGCGCGTTCGGGAATGGGACTCCCGTCCACCTCCAGCGCCGGGGACCAAAACCCTGAGGCTCGGCGCACCTCAGCCAGTGGATGGCTCTCCCCGCTCTCCACCGAGTGGGCGCGCGGCCTGACCTTGGCGGCTTTCTGCTGCTGCTGCTGCTGCTGTTGGTGTTGTTGGTGTTGCTGCTGCTTAAGCTTTTTCTGACGAGCCTCCTCGGCCTCGTCTTCTTCTTTCTTCCTCTTCTTCTTAGCGTCGGCGGGGGGAAGCTTGGGGTCGGCTTGCGGAGGAGGGGGAGGGGGAAGCTGGGGTGGGAGGTGAGACCCGGAGGCACCCTTTTTAGCCACCTGGGCACCTCGAGCGCCCATGAGGGATCGCAGACTGTTCATGTCGTCCTCCTCGGTACTACTGTCGACCTTGGAGATTATTAAGCCTTTGATGCCCGAACACTGGGTGGCCTCGTCGTCGGAGACCTCAACGACGCCGACTTCCTCCTCGGCAGGAATTTTTGGCGGTCTAACCGAGACTGGAACTGCGCGCACCGGCGGAGCGTACAGAATCACCGCGGGGTCGTCGGGAATGTCGCGTGGGGCGAGAAAACCGGGCTTGGTGACGTCTATTCGTCTCCGCCTTTTGTCACAGGCGAGGATTGCGTCATCAACCTCCCCGAAAGCGGTGGACAACGGCTCGTACCCCAAGATTAGATGGGCGGCCCTCACTTGTAAGTCCTCGTGCACAAACACCTCGGACCTCAGCACCCTATTTAAGTCTCGGACGTTGACGTCGGAGAGGCTGGGGGAAACGTGCTGCTTATCTGCGAAAAGACATCCAAAAGAAGAGTTACAATCAAGTTCGGCAACAAAGATAGGCAGTAAGGACGACGGGCGTCAAAATTCCCAAAAGTGAAGGCAAAGGAACTGAAACATAAACGAAAGCCCAAAACCTAAGACAATCACACCTGGTTTCCCCTCTTGAACAGGGCAATGGATCACGTCATACCATCTCCCGGATGCGACGACGTAGTCATCCTTCATCCCTTTGTTGGACTTAGGGAGACACGATATGAGCCTCACGACGCTCGACCGGGACTTTAGGTAATACCCTTTGGACGTGAGCGGGTGGCACTCGTACATATAGACCACGTCCCGCCACGTGAGGTTCAAACCCATCTGCTCATTTAGAGCGTCTACACTTCTTAGGACCCTAAACATATTGGGCGTGCACTGATCGGGGCACAGCCGGTGATTGCGAAGGTATTCCCTGGTGACGGGACCCATGGGGAGGGTCATGCCGCCCTCCAGGAAGGCGATGATGGGGATGACCACCTGCCCGTTCCCCCTGGAATCAGCCACCGCCTCAGGCGGGCAATATTTAAGTTCCACTTCCGGGGGGATGTGGAACTTGGCTCGAAACCCTTCCATACCGGATTCGGAGTCGACCAGACACTTAAATCTACCCATAGTGTCCCAGACTAAGGAGCGAACCTAGAAGGTGGAAGGAAAACTTGACAGCCGAGGAGAAAAAGGTTAAGATGGCGAAAACTTACGAAGAGAGAAGGACACAACTTTGAGAGTGCTTCAGTAGACGAAATGAAAGTGTTCGTTTCCAGGAGCGCGATTATTTTCTGGGGAGCGAAAAGGTGGATGCGCGACTTCCCAAACGCTTAGGGATCTTGGAGAAGCAAGCATTTATGAGGCTTGACCCGCACGAACTTTCAGGAAGAATCACAGCCGCACGATCCGTATCTCACCGTCCAACGTGGGCGACAGGGAGTTACTCAGTGCAGTAAATGCGGGTGTTGTGCGTTACGAGGCGTCGCGGGCTATCTGAGAGGGCGCGGGAGAAATTCTGCACGCGCTGCATTTAAAGGGGCACGTGGAAGAAACACTTGTGAGTCAAAAACTCATTTCCCCTCTCGGATCGAGGTCAAATAAATTTTTGAGGGGCTATTGTGGGGGCCAGAGACGTCCGAATGGCTGCGTGGGCCTTAGGCCTGGCCCAAGGACACTGTTCGGCCCAAGAAGCCACGAAAAGGGAGGAGGTCATTAAAGACCCAAAGGCCATGGGCCCATCAGGGAGATCACCGCGTAGGTGGCCGCGTCCGAGGACGACATGACCCCTAACGGCAAGGGCTAGAGCTGAGGAATGGGATCCCATGGGACGCCGAGGAAGGGGAGCAAGCGGGACGTGCCCTGCAAAAAGGTTACTGCCTCCGCATTAAAAGCTTCCACCTACCCGCCTGGCCGCATTAATGAGGAGATGACTTCTGAAGGGACGGAGGTCAGCTTTATAGTCTTGGGGAGCGTTTTCAGGGACGGGACTGGTGGCAGCCAGAGGAGGGGAGTATAAATAGAATGGGGGATGCTGCAAGAGAGGGGATCGGGAATTAAGGGAAAGGGAAGAAGAAGAAGGTTCTCTCTTTCTCTCCCTTGAAGCACAGAGCGCCGCCCAGCACAGAGGTTCCTCGGCCCACGTCCGAGAAGGGAGTTGGGCTAATCCGCTAGCAAGCCGCTTCACAGAAGTGGGCTTGGACCTTACACCGCATCTTTCTACAAGTACCCAGGGGTCTAGGCTTTGAACCCACTCTCTACAAATTCTATTGTAAAGGCAACTTGGGCCAGCCCAGCCACACCTTTGGGCCATAGGCCATTTTGTGCCCTTACAAGAAGTAATGATAAAAAAAAAAAAAAAAAAAATTCAAACAGGCACTTAATGTCGTCAATAAGTGACCAAGCAAAGTATTACATCGAACCGAACACTGAACAGCCTGGATAACACGAAGGCAATCACCTTCAAAAATGAAATTAAAAATAGACTCAGTTCACCAGCCAAAATGATCACAGCCCGTGTCGCCGCTAAAGCCTCTGCCATCTCGACGGAAAGAATCGATTTCACTTGCTGACTCGAAGCCGCAATCACACAGCCCAAATGATCTCTGACCTCCACCCCTATCCGAATACTGTTTGACCCCTCAAAGAATGCTGCGTCAAAATTAGCCTTGAAGCTAACTTCAGGCGGAGGAGACCAACGCACCGGTGGACGAGGAGCAGGACTCGGCGACACCGTCTGATGAACCTCCTAGAATTCCCTAACCAACTCTTTGGCCCTATCCCCTATATCGTGGAGTGACCAGGATGCTTGACCCTCCCTAATCCTATTTCGCCTCTGCCACAAACACCACGCCACCGTAGCAAACGCTGCACACCAATGAGCCGAACCTTCATTGAACAAAGCTTCCAAAATCTCGATAAAGGATTTGCATTTTTTCTGAACCAAGAAACCGAAACCAGGAACAGACAACCATACTGAGCGAGGTTGATCACACAACCATAAGCAATGCAAAATAGACTCTGCATGGTCTCCACAGAAATCACAGGTATCGTCCACAGGGATTTGCCGATCCTTCAGGTTCATCTTGCAGGTAGGGAGGGAATGCTTCGCCGCAAAGTTACTGTATATTTTGGTACTGTCTTAGTTTTTAATAGGGTTAATAATACTTTCCCTAAAATTACTGGATCCACTTCAATTTCTCAGCTAAAATTTCAAACTGAATAATGTCTCCCCTTGATTTATTGTTAAGTAGCAAATTGTCCTCCGTCATGAGTGAAATCCGTTAAACATGATGGGAAGTGTGATTCTTTTTTTCAAAATATATATTTTATGATAATATTGAAATGTTGGTAATGCCCTTAGTAGTTAGTAACACAATTGTTAAAAAGATAAATGAAAAATAATTACTTTCAAGTAGGTTTTTAAAAAAAAAATAAAAAATTTTTGAATCTACATTCAAAGAACTAAAAAACTTGCTGAGCCAAATCCACACCCAATCCATTTAGTAAAATATTTCCAAAACCAACAAAACTCATATACTTATTCCTATTCAAATCAACAAACCTTCTCCTTATTACAAATCCAAATAAAAAAAAAAGAAAAAAAGAAAAATTACCAAATAAAGTCACAGTATTTTTCACCAAAAAAAATACAAAGCAAAAAAGAAATTGCTTCCTTAAGATGTAACAAGGAGTGGTGAACATGGCTCAACATTTCGCATCACCATGCATCTAAGAAGACTGCGGTTAGACTTGAGCCAAAAGCGGAGCAAGGAAGGCTAAGAAGATTGATTGCACAAAGAGGGAGAGAGAGAGCATGGTGGACTTTGTTGATAGTGCCTCCAATTGCATTAGCTTCACTTAAACACCTCACGACTAGGGGCGAAACCACATAAAACAAAATTATATCTAAAAAAATATGAGCCCCAATCAAAAAAAAATATTGGCTAGACCAATGGTTCCTAAAAAAAATTATCCAAATGACACTCTTAAAGAATTTTTTTTAACAAAAAATAAACTTTTTTTAACAAGAAACAAGTAAAAAAGAAATGCTAGAATAGCGATTCTCCTTTTCAAATTTTTTCAATCTAATGATTTCAGAATTCAGATTAGTCTAAGTAGAGAGTTTTTAATAAAAATGTAAACAATATTTCCTTTCTACTTTTAACATTAAATAATTTGTCGTGAGACTTGATTGGTCTATTTGAATTTTATTTTATTTTACCTTGACTTATAAATAATAAGTTTCATTTATAGACTATAATAAAATAAACTTGCTCAACATTTACCACCGCCATGACTCCAAAGTCCAAACCATCATCCTCCTTCAATCGCATTTTGTTGTGAAGATTGTGGTTAGGCTTGAGCCAAAAGCCGAGCAAGTGAGGCTAAGAAGATTCGTGAGAGAGAGAGAGAGAGAGAGAGAGAGAGAGAGAGAGAGAGAGAGAGAGAGAGAGAGAGAGAGAGAGAGAGAGAGAGAGCATGGTGAACTTTGCTGATAGGGTCGATCTCCACTCACATTAGCTTCACTTAAACCGCGTTGAACGAGCATGGTGAACTTCGCTGATAGGGTCGATCTCCACTCACATTAGCTTCACTTAAACCGCGTTGAACATGATTTTTCAATAAAGGTATCTTTAAATTATATATACAAAAAATGAGCCTCAATTAAAAAAAAAAAAAAAAAAGATTGGCTAGACCACTGCTTCCTAAAAAACAATTGTCCAAATGAATCCCTCAAATGTAGAATTTTTCAACCAAAAAATAAAATAAAATAAAAAAGTAACGCTAGAATAGCGTTTCTCCTTATCAACTTTTTTCTATCTTATCTGATGAGTTTAGATTGTTAAGTTTAAGTAGAGAGATTTTAATAAAAATATAAACAACATTTTCTTGCTACTTTTAACATTAAAAAGCAATTTTTCCTAAAAAAATATTAAATAATTTGTTATGAGACTTAATCGGTCTATTAGAATTTGATTTTATTTGCCTTGGCTTATAAATAATAAGTTTCATTTATAGACTATAATATTTGGAATTGTAGAGATATTTTTATTTGTAACTAAGGTTTCTGTTGTTTTTCTTGTTAAGTTTTTTATTTTTTATTTTTGGTGTGTGTGCAAATGCTTGATTGAGCCTTAAAATTTTAAATTCATTATTGTGATTAAAAGAAATAGTTAAATATGGGAGATTTATGTTACAAATGATAGTATTCAAAATAAATATGAATTTTTTTATAAAAAATTACAATAAAATGATTTCAATTGTTTTTACATATCCACACTCAAATTTCATATTCATTAAAAAAAAAAAAAAAACTATTTATGTAGGCAAAAATTGCAAGAAACAAAACATGTTTGTTTCCAAAAAATAATCTCAAATCCACGAAGAGAGATGGTTTTGAATCCATAAAAAAAAAAAGAGAGAGAAAATTCTGAAATTTTATTAAACTAAAATCTCAATGTCAAATTCATTTACAAACTTGGAGGCTAATTTAAAGGCTCCGTAAAACTTGGCTAACAAAAAAAAATATTCTAAAAAAAATCATGATTGAAATTATATCCTTGATCTTAAATTCCAAAAATTACAAAAAAATATCAAAATTGATAAATAACAAAAATTGAATAGCAGATTTTGTCCATGTCCAACTAGATGATACATTATATGGTAGATTTAGCCATGGATGGAGAACAACGCGAGCTGAAGATGATTACGATCTGAACTTTTACAGAAAAAATAAGAACTATTTTTTTAGACTATTGGAATGAAAATAATAATGGTTTGAGATCCAATTAGCAATTACACCATGCAATTACCAAATTTCTTTCACAGTTTTTTTTTTTTTTCCTATTTTTTACTTTTTACTTAATTTTTTTTTAATGATTGAGATTGAAAGTTGTTTTTTCTAACTTTTAATCTTAACTATTCATTGCTATTGCATTAGGTGCAATACCTTTGATCTCAATATAATAATGCGAGGTATGTTAGAGAGAGCAAGAATGGCAGGTGGGGAGTTCGGATCTTACCTAGTGGGAAAAGACATGTTGGAGAGTACATATTATATTAAATTTTAGCAATTTAATCTCAAATTTGTTCCATGTATGTAATTAGTCCAAGCTCATTTCAGACCCATCTATTTATTTATTCTTTTATTTTACGTAAAAAGAGACAAGTTAACACTACTTATTGTTAAGTTCTAAAACACTATTAGATCACATTCAAACCTTAGAGCCACTATATTTGTCTTGAAGCTTGACATATGTTGATTAATATTAATCTATAAATATTTGATGAACATTCTGTTAATATCTACCAATTACTATTACCATTAGTAATATTTAAACAATCTAATAATATTAATAATCCAAAAGAACATTTAAATTATATCATAAGACTGGGAGATATATAAAGAAATGTTGGATAAAGTTTATCATAAAGAAATTATGATGTGGAAAAATGCCTAATAATAACATGTTGTCAACCCCTAAATAATTGTACTCACAAAATAAAATAAAACAAAAAATTACAATACTTGCATCTCTATGCTAAGTATTAGTCAAAACTAAGATAATTTTTCAAGCTTGATGCATATGATGTTTGAATATTTCACTAGATTAATAGTTTGTCCTTGGTTGTTAATGTAAAATCAATGAAAATGAAAATTTTAAAATGTCAAATGCAATAATTTCAAATATCATTATACACTTTATGTTCAAAGCACCAAACGATTTGATTGCAGTACTTAAACTTTCAAAGTTCGAAACTGTATTACTCATTTGTCAAATTACGGCTTTTTCGCAGAAGTCTTGAAGCTGTATTTTGACATTACCCTCTTCCAGATCAATCCTTTGAATTTAGGAAAAATTAAAGTTCTAGTTGTGTGATCAAATTTGTAAAGCTAAAATTTCATGCTCTTAAAGTCATTAACACAAGGATGCTATCAAATTCCAATTATAATTCTGGAAGCCAAGTTTATTTTTATTGTAGTAACCCAACTAATTGAATTCAGGTCATTGATTTGATTAAACAGACAAATGTAGCACTACTGTTATATGTTTACATATTCTGACAAGGGGAAAAAAAAATGATGAAAACCACATTTTTGTCATAACATTTTCACGCGATTTCCACTTTAGTCCCTAACTTTTATTTCCACCGCTTTTAGTCCATATCTTGAAAAACGCGTCTCGTTTTTGTTCCTGTCATTACATCAGAGACAGAAAATGCACACGTGACAAACGGAGTGCACTGTTGGCGCACTAAAAGCTGACGTGACAATTAAAATAATAATAAAAAATATTATTTGCCATTAAAAAATGCCACGTCAGCATCTAAATTAAAAAAGTAATTTATTAATTTTAACTAAAAAAAAAAAATTAAAAACCAAAAATCACATGAATTGAGATCTAAGTGTAGTTTGAACAAGAACAACAAGATCACAAACCTAGATATTAAATAAAAAAGAAACAAGTAAATCAAAACCCAGCTCGGAAACGAGTCTCTCAGAGTGGTTCGACTCGGCGACGCAGTGGCAGAGGAGGTCTAGATATGGAAGAAGCTTGGTAAAGCTTAATTGGGAAAGAACGAGCAAGGAAGAGCCGAATATAAGGGAGTTGAGGGAACGAGGTTGAGAGAGAACAAAAGCGCCGCTGAGAAAGCAAAAGCAGAGAGAAAGCCAAGGAGGAAAGAGTGGCTCAAGTAAGAGACCAAGAATTAGAAACATGGAAGAGACAACAAGAGAATGAGGCGAAAATGCACACACAACCGCTGAAAGTGCTTGACTTTGAGAAGGATGCGAAAAATGATGGTTTTTATGGCGAGAGAGAGAAAAAAAAAGATGGGTTTTGTGAGTTGGCGAATTGCGAAGGTGGGTTCGAGTGGAATTGGTAAATGGTGGGAGATTTCGAGAGAGAGGACAAGTGGGTCACAAGGGTTGCTCGCTTGTACGGCGTGGAAGACGAGGAAGAAGATGGAGATGGAGGGGCAAGAGGGTCATTTTGCTTCTGATGATGATGCTGATTATGATGTTGTTGTTGTTCTTGCTGTTGTAAATGTTGTTGTAAGAACAATTGTTGTTGAGAAAGAGATTGGTGAAGAAAAGAGGGTTGGGGCTATTTGTGATGGTGAAGAAGATGAGTGGAAGTAGGAGGAGGGAAGAGAAGTGAGGGGATGGGTTGAAATCGGAAGAGATGCCACTGCTTTCTTTTCCGATCTCAACTTCCGATTTCTTTTGATTTTGATTTTAATTTTTTTTTTAAATTTATGGGTTTGTGGTCTTGTATCTGGGTTTGTGTTCTCGTTATTCTTGTTTAAGACAGACTTAAATCTAAATTCATGAAGTTTTTGGTTTTTAATTATGTTTTTAATTTTTTTTATTTAGCTAAAATTAATAAATTAATTTTTTTTTAATTTAGATGATGACGTGACATTTTTTAATGCCAAATAACATTTTTTTTATTATTTTAATGGCCATGTTAGCTTTTAGTGTGCCAACAGCATACTCCGTTTGTCATGTGCGCATTTTTTGTCTTGATGTAACGATAGGGATAAAAATGAGACACGTTTTTCAAGATAGGAACTAAAAGCGGTGGAAATAAAAGTTAGAGACTAAAGTAGGAATCGCGTGAAAATATAGAGACGAAAATGTGGTTTTTGCAAAAAAAAAAAAAACATTTATGTACCAAATTATCAGTTGGACCAGGATTTAGAAGTCAAACCAACATATGCTAAAATCAATTGCATCAATAGTCAATATAGGACAACTGTTACGATACTTCTGTGATTGAAGACACTGAAAATATATCAGCATCTGGTTCACTGAGCTACCATATTGCAACTATATGTCTTTTGCAAGTATCTAAGTGGCTCAAATTATTTTCTTTGCTTTGTATTGGCTTGATTAAATGCAACTATTAATCCCTGATATCCTTTCTAATATTAAGGCCTTGGTTCAGGTTGGTCCTATGAGAAAGGAAAGTTACTCTTATTGTACGACTATATGCTAAATGGTAGTCTTAATATGCACCTGTATGAGGCTTCCAAGTTCCAAGCATAACACTCTGAATTGGAGGCGTTGGTATAGCATACTAGCCTGTGTAGCATTAGCATTGCATTATCTTCACAATGAGTATGATCAGAAGGAGGTGCATTGCGATAAAAAAGACGGTAGCATCTTACTAGACTTCGACTATAATGCTCGCTTGGGTGACTCTGGCCTTGGCCGAGCCTTGGATAATGAAAGGAACTCCTATGCTAAACTAGGATTAGCAGGAGTTCTAGTCATCTAGTGCTTCACATTTTCCTATTTTGTGATTTAGCCCACATGCTACGTACTTTATTCCATTTTTCTCATCCCTTATAATTTAATGCCTTGAGAGTGGAGGAAGAGGAAACTTGATTATAGAAAGGGAGAGAACGGAAGAGCAAGTTGAGATGGTGGGCAAGGCATTTGTGTATCATTACTACCATCTCTTTGACAATGATAGAGCTGCTTTACCTTCTCTCTACTAGCCAACCTCTATGCTGACGTTTGAAGGCCATAAGAGAGCAACCGCATCAATATGTGTAAAAGATTCTGTCTATTTTACATAAAAGAAAAACCTACTTTTTCAATTTTTACACCATCACTTTTTCAAAATACCCACATTAATTTATCTATTATACACACTTTTTTATTAAAATAATATTTTTCCACACTTTTTCTATTATTTCCCACCTACCCCCACCTAACACTTACTTCTTTTTTCTCTGAGAGTCTGAACACACTCCCTTCTTCTTCTTCTTCTTCTTCTTCTTGTCCTTAACTCTATCTCCGCCTCTCTTTCTTCTTCTCCTTCTTTTTTTTTTTTTTTGAGAATCTTTTTCTTTCCTTTTCTTCTTTTACAATTTGGGTTTTATACTTTTATTAGAGATGATGATTTTGGGTTGGGTTTGATTAAGGGCAATGATTTTGGGTGGAGAAAGCAAAATTTCGGTTTGGGTTTTTCTTTCCTCTTCTCCAGCATCTTCTTCTTTCTTTCTTCTTCTTCTCCTTCTTCTTTTTTCAATTTCAGTTTGATTATTTATATGAATTTGTATATGGGTTTGATGAATTTGGATCTAGATTTAGAATGATTTTGATGATTTTGTGGTGTGTTCGTGATGATTTTGGGTTGGGTTTCCCGGTGAGTTCTGATTGATTTTGAGTTGGGGTTTCAGTGGGTTTGCTTTGATTTTGAGTTGGGTTTTCTAATTACCTTTCTGTTGATTTTGGGTTAATTTTCTTTGATTATGGGTTAAGTTTCTGTGTTAAGTTGTGGTGTTTGGTGGTGGTGCTGGGTTTGGCAGATGGGTGGTTATTTTCTTCTTCCTTCTTCTTATTCTGCCGCGCTGGGTTGTTGTAGACGTTGGGGAAGATGCTGGTTGTTGTAGACGTAGAGAAAGAGAGGTAGTTTGATAGAGGAGAGAGAAAAAAAAGAATAAAATAATCATTTGCACATGAAAAGTAACCGTGCATATATGCACAGTTACTGTTCATTTGCAAACCAATTGTGTACATTTGCACATTTTTACAAGAACTGATGTGGGTGTTTTTTGGGTTAAAATGTACAAAATTGAGCACTTTTTGTATTTTGCACATTTTTGCAACCAATGATGTGGTTACACGTACAAATAAATTTCATATATATTGGTATGGTCCATAATATTCAGCACATACAAACTCATTTTCCTTATTGGGTTGCTGGAGTCAAAGAATGAAATATGAATGTTGTCGATGCCTCGTGGCTGCTCGACCACCCATTGTGGTGACGCTAGTGCACTTCCTCCCTTTCGAAGTGGGAGGAGTATGGAGGTTTGATGTACCTCGGGTGTGTGATTGGAATATGAGTCAATTTAAAAGAAATTACCAAGAGTAAGTTAAGTCACCACCAATCATTGGGTTTTTCTAGGTGTGATTGGTGATCAGACTCAATTTGATTTTATTACCAATCCTAGGCTAAGAAAAAAGCCGTTTTTCCTAATCTAATGGGGATGGGTAAAAAATCTTGATTCTTGAGTTCAAAAGCCTGGTTACATGTGGGGAAGGTGTTAAGCACCCCACAACGCTTGTCTGTAGACAGTCATTTGTTTTGGTAAAATCATATTTTTTGGACATTAGCAGTTGAAAACGAGCTATTGGCATTAGCTTTTGGGGCTTTAAGCGAATTAGGCTTCAAGGTTTGGATTTGGAAAGGGTGGTCTCAATCGATGCTTTCCAAGTGTGTTTGGAGTCGTTGCCAAATTTTCATGGTGAAAATTCGGCAGCATGTCACCTTATTTTCGTGATGAAAATGCGGCAACGCTTCACCTTAGATGCGTCATAGCACACAAAGTGCTATTCTCACTAAGCTTTCAACGTGAGAATACAGAAATGGGAACACCCCATTTTCACGGCAAAGATCCAGCAGAGTTTCTCGTTTGGTGCGCTATGGTGCACCGACAGGGTTTCATGCTTGTGTATATGGCGTGTGCCAACATGCTTGTGCTAGGGCAAGCTAAAGCCCCTCAAAGAATTAAGCATATTGATACGTATCACATACACGGGGAAACCAATGTCACTTAGTGACATGGATCAGGACGGTCACATCGTGATGACTGTGCACATAGTATGACATGAATATGCACCTACAGCAATCGCCTTAAGCATATACTCATGTCACAAGGTCAAGAGCACTAATGGCTAGAGAGGGTCACTCACATAACCATGAGAGTCTATCATACAAAGTGCATGATCACACACACACACACACACACACACACACACACACACATCATGCACAATGTTGTCACACTGAGTAGGAAAATAAAATAGACATTGCTAACGTTCCAAGGGTATGGCCCAACAAGATGTAGGAAATATAAAACAGACATTGCCATATCCAGGGGAATGCGGCCCAATCAAGGAGCAAAAAAAAAAAAAAGTAAAGGGGTACAAGGAGAAGAGGCTTAAGGAGAAGAGAGAGAAGAGAGAGAGAGAGAGAGAGAGAGAGAGAAAGAGCCACTCAGGAGGGGCTAGGCCCCCTAATCTACTGAACATTGCCTTTTGTGGGCTTGCATCTTCTTGCTTGCACCTTGGCCATTTTGCTTGCGCTTAGGAGGTTGTACCCTTGCTTCAAGTGTGCAAGCTCCATGCGTGTACATGCAATGACAAAAGAAACAACCTAGCAGACAAGCAAAGAAACAAATAGATAGGAAGCATGCTAAGAGACAGCCTATTAAAGGTGCCAAACAGGGGCAAACAAACATGTGAAGCACACGAAGAGGCAAACAAACATGTTATCAAACAAAAGAGGGTGTCCTAGGAGGATGAATGTAAGTTTAGATCAAGTGTCCATAGTTCACTTGGATTGGAGCATGGATGACATACAAACTCATACATGAACATGTAGGCAAGCGTGTAAAGATGCAAATAAGTAAAGAAAGCCAAACAAGTGGCATAAAACAAGCAAGACAAGCATATCAACATCGCATGGAGTGGCGAAAGGTGTGTATCAAGCACACAAACACCACAGTGTGTATCAAGCACACAAACACCACAGTGTGTATCTCACAAGTGGTTACATCCAAACAAGCCCTAAGAGGGACAGACATAACTGCACAGGCAAGTGGCCTCAAAGACTGACAAGCACAAGCCCACGGAGGGCACAAAGCATGGCAATGCCTAGATCTAGACAGACAAACATCGATATAAAGCATAGAAGCAAGCAAACAAACATAGACATGCATAAAGGAAATGATCCAAACATTTTGATATAAGCCTAGGTGTATGGATGTAGGCCTAGACCACAAGATCTAGATCTACACCCTACTAAAAAGGGCCAAAACACAAGAAAAATGCATAGTAAAAGATAGAAAGGCTTTAGAAGCACATGGCATAGCAACCAGCATGTAAATCTAGACACATGAACAAGGTATTTAGCACTTAAAGATATAAATCTGAGCAAAAACATAACAAGGAGCACATAAACATATGGATCTAAGCATGAACATGGAAAAAAGCACCTAAACATGTAGATCTAAACACAACCATGGCATGGAGCACATAAACATGTAGATCTAAGCATGAACATGGCAAAAAGGTACCTAGGCACCTGGATCTAAGCACAAACACCATATTTAGGCATATTCTAGCCCAAGAAGGCTAGGCTAACATCATCAAAGCATTAAAATATGGTAAAAAGTAAGGAAACATGCTAGGAAAGCTATAAAGCATGCTAGGAAAAGCGATAAACTATATTATGAACAAAATAAAGTAAAGGGTGTAGATTGTAACTAAAAAGCTACATCTACACCCCTTGAACCTCAAATCCAAGGTCCTAAGACCAAGGAGAGAAAAAGAGTGTAAGGACACTACATTTTGATTGTTGAGAAAAGAGAGAAATCAAAGGTTTTTTGATGTGTTTGGGAGAGAATTTGGAGAGAAGGAGTGAGAGAATCAGACCTAGGAAATTTCCAAAAAATTCCTAATTTTTTTATTATTTTTTTTTTTTATTTAAGGGGGGTCTGGGGGTATTTATAGAGGAAAAATGACTCTTTAGCTCTAGCGGCCACTTAGTGGCCGCCGCCTTGTAATGGCTTGATGGAGGCCTTCCCAAGGTCTTGATGTGTAGTTTTTGGAAAGCTAAAGAACTTTGAAATCCAATGGTCGGATCAAAAGTTATGGCTGAGCTGATGCACCTTGCATGATTTTCAAGATATTTCAACCGTTTTAACTCCGACTTTGACCCATGAATAATTTTTGGAAAAGGAATTCAATAATCTTCGCGATGACACTGATTTTAACCTATTCTGATAGTCAGATCAAAATTATGGTTTCTAGGGTCTTCGAGAGTCACCTTTTGGTCAAACTAAGTCAAAGTTGACGAAAATATTTGAGTAGCTTGGGTTTGATGTAGAAACATGAAAAATATTGATTTGAGATGATTTTGACCAATTTTGACTTTCAGTCAACCTTGGGTTGACCAAGGTCATTTTGACCTGAAATGGCACTTTGAGTGCTCTGATGCTCGAGCGGATTGCACCATGTCAATCTAGATGTTTCTATGGCCCCTTAGAGAAGAGTTAATATTTTGAGATTTAAGGGGTCTGGCACACAAATCGAGAGTGGACAACATACGATATCTACAAATATGGTAGGTAGAAGAGAATAAAGAACAACGAGTATTTGGATCATCTTAAATGCAAATTCTATGTTTCTAAAGTAATTTGCTCCATTTAACGCAACCTTAATGACTACCCTAAAGACATTCTTTAACAAAAACCAACAACAAAATAAGAATTACTTAAGAAATTGTTATCACTTACTGTTGAAGAAATGAATAACCCATTTCAATTGTTAGATTAGTCATAGGTCAAGAGTTTTATAGTTCATTAGTGTTGTTTGGTCTCATTTATGAGGAGATCTAAAGTTTCAATCTTTCTCCTCCATTTATTGTTAAAAACTGCATTTTTAAAAAAAAAAAAAATTAAGGAAGTTGGGTAATCTTTTTGGGAGCCAATGCTATTTATTAAATAATAATAACTTATGATTCTTATCTAATGAGATGGCAATTAAGCATATATGGAGAGAATAATTTCACAATTTAAGCCATTAGCATTAATATATACGTAAACCAATATATATATATATATATATTATTTATTTATTTATAAAATGAAGCACATACATTATTTTTAAGTGTTTTGCTCATTCATGCTGGCATTAGAATTAGAAACAAGGACGGAACTAAAATTTAATTTAGGCCTTCTGTTTAGTTTTGTATATTTGCTTCTTTCTATAATATATATGTATATATATATATATATATATATATAAAAGGAATGTAATATAAAACTTAAACAAATATATATATATATATAAATCTAAAAGGAATGTAATATAAAACTTAAACAAAAATATCATAAAAATAAACATAAACATGAAAATAAATATTTTTGTTTCATTGTTCCCACAAATATATGTCATTCTTTATTCAAATAGAAGCATAAGAAAATATAGAAATTTCAATGTCAACAATTGAATTTTTATGGTTGTATTTTCTCTTTCATTTTTATCAAACAAATAATTTTCATATTACAATTTATGTGAAAGAAGCTAAGCTTAAATGTTTCTAAGCTCTAAACAAGTCTCAATATCTATCGATCATTCAACCATATTTTTTTAATATATATTAGATGTATATATTTTTTTTATACTCTCTTGCATGGTGCATTTTAAGGAAAAAAAAAATAATCAAGAACATTCTTTGAATCTTCTAAAGAAGTTGAATTAAAGAGATGAGTTTTTAGCGGTAACCATATCTACATTGGTCGAAATATTGTGGGCTAAAAAATCATATCATATGGCTAAAAAAAAAAAAATTCTTTTTAATATTATTAATGATGATAAATTTAGTTTGATATCTCTCGAATATGGATCTAAAGAAGGAAATGTGTTTTATATCACTTATTATATATATATATATATATATATATATTTCAAATTGCACGGTAAATGTGCTAATTCAAGAAGTGAAATAAGCGGTTAGATTCCGGCAAAGGTGGACGATTGTTTGCATTAGGAAAACACCTACAATGTGCATTTGTCTATATTTTATTAGGGATAGTTTTGGCTTCTATGAAAGCCTATGGTTGTTTGTAATACTTTTGGTTGTTATAATTATTTATGTTTTTATTTTTGGTTCTCAGACCCAAACAAATGCCAGAGGATTTGGTTGAACCAAAAAGTGATGGAATGAGTACATGCCTCATAGATGCAATAACAACAAAATGTATAATGATATATTGTAATTTTAAAAAATTATCACATTTCATAATGTAATTTAATTCTAATATATTTATTTTATTTTATTTTGCTTTACATGTTTATTTTCGTCCCTTACATATAATCATAAATATTAAACAATTGATAAATGCGAACTTACTAGTTTATTTTTTATATTTAATTGAAATGTTCTAAAAGGCTACGAATATATTTATTAAGAATTATTATTATTTAAATAAAAAATTAAATAAAAATTTAATAACATAAACATAAACATGAAAATAATATATATATATATATATATATTTTTTTTTATTTAAACCCACAAACATATGTTATTCTTTATTAGAATATAATAAGAAAATATGGAAGTTTACATTGTCAACATTTGCATTTTTAGGCTATTTATACCCAATTCTCTTTTGTTTTTGACAAACAAATCAATTCCTGACTATTTATGTGAGAGAAAATTAAGCTCAAAGTCCTATTAAAAAAAAAGAAAAGACTTAACCTTAAAATTTCTAAACTTTAAAAAAGTTTCAATATCTAGAGATAATATAATTAATAATTTTATTGATTACTTTTTTAAGCAGTTTAGAGTCATAACTCAACATGTAAATGTAATTCTAGAAAAAGAAGACATTTAAATTTAGAACAAAAAATTGAATAAATAAAATAGCGAAATAATAATCAAATAAAATAATGACACAAAATAACGTATTTTTATACCAATGTCATATAAAACATTTCTAAAAAATGATATCAAGTAGTATTCATCCCTTATCACTTCCTCATCAATAGGGATGGCAATTTCTGTCTGACCTGTGGGTACTAGGCCTGACTCGACCCTAATGGGCCAGATTTTACCTAGTTCAATAAAAAGTAGGGTCGGATTTGGGTTTAAAAAAAAAAACTCGAAGCGGGTCCCTTTTTTTCCAAAACCTGGCCTGAACCAGGCCCTTACTCGACCTGGTTAAATATATATAGTTACTAAAATACCTACATATATATATATATATATATATATATATATATATATAGTTGAAAACCCACAACTTTTCTATTCCTCTCCTCATTTCAGCTCACACCTCCGCCTCTCATCTCTTCAGCTCAATCTCACTCAAAACATCAGCTCTCGCAGTCACTACCTCACACAGTTGCCTCCCCTCTTCATCTCTTAGCTCTCTCACTCACACGGCCACAAGCCCACAAGCATTCTCTTATTAAAAAAAAAAAAAAAAAAGCCCACAAGCAGTCAAGCACCGGCACAGGCCGCACAACTCTTTACTCTCTTAACTCCATTTTGTCCTCGCCATCGCCGATCTTGCACAGTCCTTTGACCCTCTCATCTTCCTCGCCCATGGCCACAAGTGTGACACAGCCTCACTCCACCACGACGACCTCGTTGATTTTTTTTTTTTTTTTTTTTTTTTTTTTTTTTTCAGGGTTCAGTTCGCCTTAATCACATGAGTTTGTGTTTATGTTTATGATTTTTGTGTTTGTGATTTTGGAAGGGAAAAACGAAAATCATAGATTTGAAATATGTTTTTGTGATTTCTATGTTTATGTTTGTGATTGTGTTTGGATTTGTGTTTGTGTTTGTGTTTGTGGTTTTGGGCCAAAAATCATAAATTGAAATTTTTGTTTCTGATTTTGGGTTGGATTGGGCATGAGGGATGGGGCTCGAGGGGGCCCGACGGGGCGGGTTTGGGGTGGAAAAAAACCCGTTTATTAAACGGTTCGGGTTCAGGTTAGAGTAGTGGGCCCTCGGCTCGGCTTCGAGTATAGAATAACCCGCCCCGAACCTGACCCGTTACCATTCCTACTCATCAATCCCATGGACTTAATAAACACTCCATTGGCAATGTGGGGTACCTTTCATAGTTCTTGCAATAATCATAAATAACAAGGTTTCTCTACATCCAAACATAATCCATTTTTTGAGAATCAGAGATACGCCAAGTAGAATGCAGGTTCCTTTATCCATGATTAGTGGTGGTGTTGCTTCTTTGTCATTATAGCTGATGAGGCCAAAAATGGTCGTCAGTCGATGACCTTGTTAGAGCTTATGACAAGGTAACGTTTCTTGCAAAGATGAGAGAGAAAGAAACCAGAGTGGCGTTAGCCAACAGTTCTTTGATGATAAAGTTAGTAGAATTCTTAATATCTGTAAGAGAGTAAGAATGTAATTTTGTAGGTTTGAATTGTGTACCTTGTTTCTGGTTCTTTGTGGCTTATTTATAGCCTTCATATAACCGTTGGGAGCCTCTTTATAAGTGTAACTATCGATCGTTGACCTCTTTATGGCTCTTTTGGCTGTTTGAGTAACATCTACTTGAGCTTGAATGGAGGTATGATTAGCTCATGATTAACCTTTCTGACTGTTGGGGCTCGTCGGTTACAAGACCATTAATACTGGATGGTCATCTTCTCGTATGACGACCTTGTAGAACTTATGCTCGTCCTTTGTATGGACAAGTTTGTGGACTGAGGGTTTGTTAGCTATATGACGAACCCATGATTTTGGTACTCGTTAGTTGCCCCCTTATGCCTTTGTCGTATCTTTGGATGATGATAGAAATAATGACAGTTTGTATTTCGTATGATGATGATTCTTTGCTGCCATTCATGTTGTGCATTTCAAATCATATGTTTGGCTATGGCCATGTGTTGTTGTTTAATTGGTTGGACGTGCAGAGGTTGGGTCTCGGTTTTCTTGATCCGATTTCACATTTTTTCTTCAAAAATTATCTGTCTTCCTCTTCTTTTTTACTTGTCCAAGTTCTAAGTTTACGCTTCTCCAGTAAGTCGTCTTTCTTACCCTATAGGCATAGAGAAGGATGTGGTGAAGTCTAAGCCCTTTTTACCTCTTCTTCATCTAAACCTTTCCAGATTCTGATCGAGGAGTGCGTTTTGGAGGAGAAACACCTAAAAAGTCTTAGAAAATGCTTCCAATTCCTCGCTGAGACAAAGATACGTCTTCCTTGCCCAGGTGAAAAGGCTTGTGCCTTTGCCCATGGTCATGTGTGCTTCTACGGGGTCAATTTTCTTTGTGGTCTTTGTATTTGTTCTTCGCCAAATAAAGTCATAGTATTTTTCACCAAAAAAATAAAATATTTGACTTGTGAGAAAACAAAACAAAAAACAAATTGCTTCCATAAGATGTAACAAGGAGTGGTGAACATGGCTCTGCATTTCGCACCACCATTACTCCAACACATCATTCTCCTTCAATCGAGTTTTGTTGAGAAGACTGCAGTTAGGCTTGAGCTAGAAGCGGAGTAAGGGACGCTAAGAAGATTGAGAGAGAGAGAGAGAGAGAGAGAGAGAGCATGGTAGAGTTTGCTGATAGTGCCTTCACATAAACGCCTCACAACTAGGGGTGAAACCACATTGAACAAAATTATATCTAAAAAATATGAGCCCCAATTAAATAAATTATTCAAATAACCCCCTTACATAGAGATTTTAAAAAAAAAAAAAAAACTTTTTTTAACAAGAAACAAATAAAAAAGTAATGCTAGAATAGCATTTCTCCTTTTCAACTTTTTCCTATCTTATTTGATGAACTCAGATTGTTATGTCTAAGTAGAAAGTTTTTAATAAAAATGTAAACAATATTATCTTGCTACTTTTAACATTAAAAAGCAATTTTTTCTATTAAAAAAAATTAAATAATTTGTTATGAGACTTTTTTTTTTTTTTTGAGAATCAATTTGTTATGAGACTTAAATGGCCTATTTGAATTTGATTTTATTTGCCTGGACTTATAAATAATAAGTTTTATATATAGACTATAAAATTTGGAATTGTAGAGATATGTTTTATTTCTAACTAAGGTTTTTGTTTTTTTTCTTGTCAGGTTTCATTATTTTTTTTTTAATATTTAGTGCAAATGCTTGATTGAAATTCATTATTATGCTTAAAGAAATAGTTAAATATGGGAGATTTATGTTACAAATGATAGTATTCAAAATAAATATGAAATTTTTTATAAAAAAAAAGAAAATAAAAAGATTTCAATTTTTTTACCACATCTACATTCAAATTTTATATTCATGAAATAAAAAACAAAAAATAAACTATTAATGTAGGCAGAAAACCTCAAGAAACAAAGCACATTTGTTTTTGAAAAATAATCTCATATCCACGAGGAGAGATAGTTTTGAATCCATCGAAAAATTGAGAGAAAACTCTGAAATTTTATTAAACTAAAATCTCAATGTCATGTTCATTTACATACTTGGAGGCCAATTTAAAGGCTTCGTAGAACTTGACTTATTAAAAAATATATTCTAAAAAAAAATAATGATTAAAACAATATCCTAAATCTTAAATTCCAAAAATTACATAAAGATATCAAAATTGATAAATAACATAAATTGAAAAGCAAATTTTGTCCTACATCCAACTAGAAGATAAATACATGGTAGATTTGGCCACAGATGGAGAACAATATGAGCTAAAGATGATTACGTCTGAACTTTTACAAAAATAAAATAAAAAATAAGAACTGTTTTTTTATACTATTGGAAAGAAAATAGTGAGAGGTATGTTAGAGACAGTAGGAATGGTAGGTGGGGAGTTCAGATCTTTGATAGATTATGAATTGACTGTGGGAGACTGTAAAGCCAGTGGGAAGAAGGGATTGAGATCCGATGCAATAGACTAATTAATGCACCATGCAATTCCTCTCACATCATTTTCATTTTTTCAAAATTATTAACTTTTTTTTAACTCTCAACATTTTTACTTTTTTAACTTCCTTGAACCAATGGTTGATGTCAAAAATATTGCATGGTGTAATAGACCTAGTTATTGCACCCAATTTTAATATTGGGAAAAGACAAGTTAGAGAGAGTACATATTTTAAATCTGCGTGAACTTATTAAAAATATAGATCTTAAATTCATTCTAAATTCTATTAAAATTTGGCAATTTAATCTCAATACCAGGAAAAGACATGTTCGAGAGAGTACATATTCTAAATCTGTGTGAACCTATTAAAAGTATAGATCCTAAATTCATTCTAAATTCTATTAAATTTTAGCAATCTAATCTCAAATTTTTTCCATATATATTTAATGAGTCTAAGCTCATTTCAGACCCATCTATTTATTTATGGACAAAATTTAGTTAAAAATTTTGTTGTAGCCTAAGGTTACAACCGTACTCAATAAAATAAATTACTACATATTTTGAAAATTTAACTGTTAAATTGCATGTTCTTTACACTTTTAATACACATGTCAAATTTTGTGTCAATTAGATCTTATTTACTATATGATTTACAAGCTTATATTTTATGCATAATTTTAAACTACAAAAACTTGCAATTTAAAAAAATTTATTAATGACATAGCTATCAATCTTTAATTTTCTATAAATTTTGCAAGAATAGAGGATATAAGAAGAAGATGTAATTTAATGATGGATTTCTCAAAATTCACTTCTAATAAAAAGATATTGAGTAAAGTTATAGCTTTAAGTTACAATCTTCAATAAATTTGTAGCTAAACTTTGTCTTTTATTTATTCTTTTATTTTACTTAAAAAGAGACAACTTAACACTACTTATTTTTAAGTTCTAAAACACTATTAAATCACATTAAAACCTCAAAACCAGTGTTGTTAAAAGCGTTGAGCGCACTTAAGCGCAAAGGCTTACTGGAGCCTAGGCGCAAAGCGCAAAGGCTTACTGGAGCCTAGGCACAAAGCGCAAGCACGCGCCTGATCGAGGTAAAGCGCACATTTAAAAAAGAAAAAATTAAAAAAAAATTATTAATGATAAATACAACAATCAAGTGATCAATTAATCATATAAATTACAATAAAACATTTTATATAATTTATATAATTTTATTGTGCTTTACAAAATATATGCAACCATGATATTTGATGGCTATGATTACAAAACATGGTTGAATCAAAATAGAAGTATAGAACCAAAAAGGCAAAGGCTAAAAAGTACTAGAATGTTAAGTAATGTTATCTTAGCCTAAGAAAATATCTTTGCCTAACAAAATCAATGCAAATATGCAATGAAATCCTAATCTACATAGTCATCATCATCCTCATCAAGCAAGGGACCATCATCATTTTCATCAAAAGATTTGTAGCCCTCATCATTTTCCTCATCATCTTCATCTCCATCATGAGGAGCATGTTGTGAACCAGAACTTGAACCTGTAGCTTGTCCTAATGGTCTCATTCTTGATCTAAAGTTGAATCTTTCTTGTTCAACTCTAGAAGCTCTAGCAACACTGCCCCATGTGAAAATATCATCATTAAACACAAGACTATCTTCAGCAAATTCTTCTACTTCATCTTCTTCTACTCTTCCAATCAACCACTCATTGCTATCATCTACATCTTTCAAGGAGATTGGATCAATTGTGTCACACAAATTAAATCTCCGCTTCAAGGCTCTATTGTACTTAATATATACCAAATCATTCATCCGGGATTGTGCTAGCCTATTTCTTTTCTTGCTATGCACCTACACAATCCATATAGACATATATTAATATGCATAGATGATGATATCATGATAATTAAATCATGAAATAAATTTCACAATTATGTCCCTAACTTTTTAGTCACTCACATGTTCAAACATGCTCCAGTTCCGCTCGCACCCTGATGAACTACAAGCTAGGCTAAGAACTTTTACAGCAAATTGCTGTAAACTTGGAGTTGAAGCTCCATAAGCAGACCACCAATCAGCTGTTAAGAAAAATAAAAAATGGTCTTAACTCTTAAGTCTTAGCCCTTAACTAAACTTTATAAAAACTAAATAATTTTTCCATTTAATAAAATGGGCAAACTAACAAGTAACAACTAACAAAAGCTAATAAAGCTAGTACCTGGTGCTTTTTTTTTTCTCTGCCTTTTAGCCATTCCGAACCCAAAGAGGCCCTCTTCTCTCTTATATGATGCCAACTCTTCAAGAATCTTATCTTGTTGATTAATGTTTGGAACCAACCTTTTTATGCATTTGTATAGGCCAGCCATCACCTCTTCATCTTGCTCAATTTCAGAGCGATTATCATAAAAAAATTCTGGATTCAAGAAATAGCCAGCCGCATGCAAAGGCCGATGGAGTTACAGTCCCACCTTCGATCTATTATTTCAAAGATTTCTTTGTATCTTTCTTCCCTTCCATTAAAAGATTTTTCAATTGCTTCTTTAGCTTGATCCATAGCCTCATAAATGTATCCCATGGCAGGCCTTTTCTCCCCATCAACCAATCAAAGCACACGAACAATAGGACCTGACACTTTAGGGCTATAGACAACAGTGTTCCAAAATGTAGGCATTAGAACGGTTTGAGCCACCTTTTTTCCTGTTAGCTCCTTTTCCCACTTGCTACGGGTCCAATCCTCTGAAGTAGACATCTTTCTCAAGTTTTCCTTTTGCTTATGTATACTTGATAATGTGAGAAAGGATGTAGCAAATCGAGTTTTAGCGGGCCTAAGCAAGTTCCTTTGCCCTATAAATTGTCTCATCATGTTTATGAGACCAGTAAAATTATATATATACCCTGTAAGCTCAATTGCCCTTTTTATTGTTCTCATGATTGTAGGAAGCTTTGCAATGTCTTCCAACATCAAATCCAAACAATGGGCAACACATGGGGTCCAATGCAAATGAGGTCTTTTTGCCTCCAATAATCGTCCTAATAATATAAAAATATAAGTATGACAATTAGTAACAACTAAGAAAAAAATAAAAATAAAATATGAATACTATTTTCTAATTTCATCAGATTAAGATATATAGTTCTATATACAACTTCTTACCTGCCATCACATAACTTGAGTTATTATCAGTTATAACTTGTACAACTTTGTCTTCTCCAATTTTCTCCACCATGCTATCAAGTAGTTGAAACATCCTTTCTCCGGTCTTCATATATGAAGATGCATCAATAGACTCGATAAACATGCTTCCCTTAGAGCAATTCACCAAAAAATTTATTAAAGATCTATGACTTTTATCTTTCCATCCATCAGACATAATAGAACATCCAGTTCTTGCCCATTCTTCTTTATGGCTCTTCATTATATCATTGGTGTGGACCACTTCCTTTTTCAATAAAGGCACTCTCACTTCATAGTAATTTGGAGGCTTCATACCAATTCCATATCGTCCAATGGATTGAATTGCAGCATTGAAACTATCATATTTAACAGCATTGAATGGAATTGCTGCTTCATACATCCACCTTGCTATATCAACACAAGCCTTTTCTCTTAACTCTTTCTTGTAAGCATCATTAATTGTTGTTTGGACCCCCTTTCCACTCTTTCCCATTTTTGCTGATTTAGGAGGAGAGACAAATGCATCCATAGGACCTACATGCCTTGGTTTCTTTTTACTAGTGCCACTGCCACCTACATTTTGCACTCATTTGCCACGAGCATCAACTTCATCAACCTCATCCTCCTCTTCTTCATCAAAAGCCACATCATCAAATTCAGCCATCAAATTTACTTGCTCTTTTTCTGTTTTTTTTCTCAGCATATATTGATTAACTTCTTCCTTCACATGTTCAGGGCACTTTTGACAGCCAACAATAGCTCTAAAACCTCCAACTAAGTGTTGCTTAAGTCTATAAGCCCCTCCTTTTGCAACTTTCCTACAGAAATTGCAAGTTAAATCATTTTTATTATTTTGATTAGCTAGATACGCATACGCATACTTCCATGCAATATCTTTTCTTGAATTTGAATCTCCAGTAGCCATAATGCGTTAATGCCCTATAACTAATTACTAACATTAGTTAATAATTTAATCACTTAATAAATTTAAGAAAAATTCAATATGAGTAAGTGCTATGTTGACATCTATTAAAGTAACTAAAGTTACTAAACAATTAACACATAAATAATTTCATACATTCATACATATTTTTTTTTTTTTTTTCATGAATGACCCAACTAAGAAAGGGAGGAGCTTTGGGTTTCATTAATGAGGGAAAAAATGGAACAGGTTTAAGGAAAAAAGAAGAAGAAGAAGAAGAAACAGAGGAGCTGTGTGAGTCAGTGTGACTGGGTCGTGGGAAGAGAGAGAGAGAATGGAACAGGTTTAAGAAAAGAAAAAAAAAAAAACAAAAGAAGAAAGAGGAGCTATGTGACTGTGTCATGGGATTCAGAATGAGGGGAAAAAAAGAGAGAAAGAGGAAGAGAAGAAGATTGAGGACTGGGTTTTCAAAAAGAGTAAAAAAAAGAAAGGTTTAAAAAGGAAGAATATAAGAGAGAGAGAGAGAGAGAGAGAGAGAGAGAGACGTACCTTTGAATCTTTGAGCTTGATATTGAGAGAGCACTGTGATTGGGAGGGACCGGAGGGAGCAGTGGTGGTAGACATGGCAAAACGGGTAGGTTGGGTCGGGTCGGGTCGGGTTCGGGCCGGGCCGGGTCGGGTCGGGTCAATCGGGTTTGCAGGTCAAACGGGTCACGGGTTAAAACGGGTCATTTTTAAACGGGTCAAACGGGTTGCGGGTCGGGTCGAGTCGGGTTGACCTATATTTTTCAAATAATTTTTTTTTTTTCAATTACAAAAACAAATCAATAACAATCTGTTTTGGGAGAATGAATAAAATCAATTAAGCAAATGAATTGCACTTAATATCACTTGTTAATACTTAATATCCTTCTAATTCTGGCAGTTTTGAGCATAACAAAAATTATTTATAATCATAAATTCATGATGAAAAAAGTCTATAATGTTAATAGTTTACTGTCAAAATGCATATAATTACAAGTTTACATCTTCAAAAAGAGATAGATCTTAAAACAAACAAAACAAGTAAGTCACCAAAGTAACAAGTTATCTGTCTTCTTAAGTGCACATATTCTTGTTGCATTTAAAATAATAGTAAAGTTAGATTACTTAGAAAAATAAACTAAACAAAAAAAGATTTAAAAATAAACCTAACATATTAAGTAAAAAAGAATAAGTAAATATTTTATAAAAATTACACCTCAATCTCTATCTACTTAACGTTGGTAGCCGATTCAGCACTGCAAATATTCATACTTGCAAATTGTAACTCAAGTTGGCCAATTTCATCAGCATCTTCATCTACAATACAATGTTTTAATATAAGTTAATGTACCATGAAAGAAAATCAATAAAGAATTAAAATTGTATAATTATGACTATAAAAAAAAAAAAATTAAATTACCTTCAAATCCATATAGCCAACTTTTAGTACACAAAGTAGCTTCCACATTCTCAGGTAAAAGACGTGAACGATACGGAGTAAGAATTTTTTTCCCAGTGCTAAAACTTGATTCAGAAGCAACAGTGGTTATCGGAATGCTCATAAGATCTTGTGCCATTAAAGAGAGCTCTGGAAACTGATTGTAATGCTCTTTCCACCAAGAGAGAACTTCCAACTTTGGATTTTCCTGTCTGTTAAGTCTATTCTCTTCTAAATACAAGTCTAACTGAGATTTTTTTGTTTTGGTACCACGACCACTTTCATAATGATCAAATTCTTAATCATTAAAAAAAATTGCAATGAAAAATAATACCAAATAACATTACAATCTTTATTATTAAAAAAATATAGCACAACATATACCAAACAAAATGCAATTCACTTAATTTAATATTTTATTAGTTTATAATTGACACAATGACCATGAGATATATATAACATATGTATATATATTTTTGAACGGTTGTGATACAACCACTTAGCCAAAGACTTGTCATTGTCAATGACTTAATGAGTCAATTTTGTCCACTTGCTTTTGTGTTTCTAAAAAAAAAAAAATGAATAAAAAATAAAACTTGTCTTTGTAAATTGTAATGTTGGACGGATGGGAGATTTGAAGTCATGGAACATTGGAACTCACCCAACTAATGGTGCAAGTGTAACCGTGTAAGTGTAAGTAACTAAAGTAAGGTGCTGTACTGTGTTCTTTATGACTTGTGTTGTCAATTGTCATGACATGAGTCATGACAAATTGACAATTAATTTAATATTTTATTAGTTTATAATTTATGTGTAAATATTTTTTTAGTGAATTTTTTTAACGGGTCGGGTCACGGGTTATTCGGGTTGGGCCGCGTTGACCCGCAAAAAATCAGGTCGGGTTAATCAAACCCGTTTTTTACTTAAGGTATTTTTCGGGTCGGGTCGGGTCAGAAAATTCTGACCCGTATTGCCATGTCTAGTTGGGAGTGGGGTTGGAGTGTTTGATTTAGTGTGTTTGTTTGTGTGGATGTAGTTAAAAACTCAAAAATATCTAAAGGGTAGACTTAGGTGTATGGTAGCACACCATACTATTAGTTTTTATATATTGAATCAATGGCTTATATCAAACATATTTAGATCTAATAGCTAAAAATTAAATCAGGATTTTTTTAAAAAAAATATACAAAAAGCTCAAAAAAGTGCGCTTTGAGCTTAATAAAAAAGTGCAAAAAAGTGCGCTTAAAGCACGCTTTTGTGAGAGGGCTTCGCTTTAAAGGAAAAAAGCTCCAATGGCTATGCGCTTAAGCGCGCTTTAAGCACAATTTTAACAACACTGCTCAGAACCACTATATTTAGTCCCGAAGCCTAACATATATTGAGTAATATGAATCTATAAATATTCGATGAACCTTCTTTGAATATATCTACCAATAACTATTACCATTAGTAATATTTATACAATCTAATAATATTAATAATTCAAAAGAACATTTAAATTATACCTCAAGACTGAGAGATATATAAAGAAATGGTGTTTGAATATTTCACTGGATTAATTGTTTGTTTTAGATTCTTAATGTAAAATTAATGAAAATACAATTTTTTAAAAGTCAAATGCAATAATTTTCTTAATGTAATTCACTTAAATTTAAGAATGAAAATATGAGCGTTTTGAATTGTTGGGTAGTGAATTTTTTTTTAAACCTCCAATATTAACGGATCAATTGAAAAGATGAGTTGTTTCCAAAGTATCATTGACCTACCAGCTTTCAAACCGACGATTGAAAATATTATGAGCAGTTTTAACTTGGTATATACTTTAATTATTCAAGTAAAATGACTTTTATTAATTGAGTTAATTGGAATTTATGCAATAATCAAAATTTAAGATGAATAAATAAGATTTTATATTTTTTCTCTTTTGGTCTACTAAAGGTTGATATATATATATATATATATATATATATATTTTTTTTTTTGATAATCCAATAGTTGGAGAAGTGGTAAAGGGAGGATTGGAATGTTGGATGTCTCCATTGAAAACACCAAAATATGCCAACTAGTTGAATTATAAACCTCTTGACACCAATTTATTAAATATGAATGATTTTATGGGAACTCAGCATACAAGTTACAAAGTAAATTACTAAGCCAGGGTCTTACCTTGAAGAGAGCCTTTCCTAAAATTCTCGATCGCGAGGGCCAAACCTAGGCCTAAGAGAGGTTTGGATTTAGTTTTCAACCAGCAATAGACGCACCTTGGTTAGAATCTCACTAGCCACGTCCTTGCCCCAAGCTCAAAGATGCACGCTTTAATCCAAAGATTTTGCTCTACTTTATAATGCAATATGTATAAAAAAAAAAACCTATCAATACGTGGTTTAGTGATGAGACCAGGCTCATTCAACTCCACTTTTGTCATTGACATTTATAGAAACACATCGTGGAATGCTGGTGAGGACCTTACTTTTCTCATTGCTCCTGATCTCGCAATCCCTGAAGTAAGTTATGGGCAATGTCTTGGCCTCACCAATGCTGCTAATGATGGCAAACCAACCAACCAGAGCATGGCTATAGAGTTCAATAATGAAAAGCAAGACTTTGGTCCTAATTTCAACCATATTGGCCTTAATATCAACTCCGTCAACTCCACCACGGCTGTCTCTCTCGATGATCATAATATCAAATTATCCCCGAAAGTAGGCACCATATACATTGTTTGGGTGCACTACAATGGCATGTCCAAGGTGATGGAGGTTTACATGGTGAAAGAAGGGCAACGCAAGCCTGAAAGTGAAAAGCCACTTCTTAACGAGACCCTAAACCTGAAAGAATATGTGAATAAAAAAACTTTGGTTTAGCTACTTCTACAGACTACAGGTGATCCACATATTGAGTTGAATTATCTATTGAAATGGAGCTTAGAGATTGATGATCTACAAAAGAAAAGTGATTTGCTTTAGTTGAAGACAGGTGCTGGGGTTGGTGTCCCAGGGATGACATCGTTGATCCTATGTGGGGTTTTATATTTGAACAAGAGAAAAAGAAGAAGAAGAGGGGGTGAAGAGGAGAATAAGGTGCTCGGCACACAATTGAGGTGGTTTCCTGGGATGCCAAGGGAATTCAAGTACAAGGACTTAAAGAAGGCCACCAACAACTTCCATGAGAGTCTGAGGCTGGGTCAAAGTGGATATGATGTTGTTTACAAAGGAATTCTGGAGGACAATGATCATAAAACTAATACTGAAATAGCTATCAAGGAAATCTCCAGAGACAACATTCAAAGCAAAGATGATTTCTTGGCAGAGCTCATCATTAATTTTAGTCTCCGCCATATACATCTTTCCCGCTTAGTTGGTAATATTTATTTTCTATCGTTCTATTATTCTAGACAAATTGCAATTCCTATTTGATGAAATTTCAAAGATCATTATATTCTTTATCTTCAAAGCATCAAATGATTTGATTGAAGTGAAACATTCAAAGTTTGAAACTGCATTACTCATTTGTCAAATTAAGGCATTTTCGTAGAAGTCTTGAAGGTGTATTTTGACATTATTCTCTTCCAGATCAACCCTTAGAATTCGGAAAAAGAAGAAGAAGAAGAATTCTCAATTCTCTCTCTGGGTAGAAGAGAGTGCCTCTATAAATTATAGAGTTCTAGCTGTGTGATAAATTTGTAAAGCTAAAATTTCATGCTCTTAAAGTCGTTAACATAAGGATGCTATCAAATTCAAATTATAATTCTAGAAGCCAAGCTTTTTTTATTATAGTAACCTAACTGATTGAATTTAGGTCATTAAATTGATTAAACAAACAAATGTATCACTACTGTTTTATGTTTGCATATTCTAACAAAGGGGAAAAAAAACATTTATGTACCAAATTATTAGTTGTACCAGGATTTAGAAGTCAAACCATATGACATATGCTAAAATCAGTTGTATCAATAGTCAATACAGGACAACTGTTACTGTTAGAGATGTATTAGACATATTAGCCCAATGTCATAGGCTCAAACCCAATCCTACTTGTACTAGTAGTTTAGGGTTTAGTCCCCTATATATACTCATGTTAGGGGTCATTATAATACAGGTTATTGTACTACACTCTTATACAATAAAGATGTAGCCCTTAAGGGATTCCTCTGTGGATGTAGGCCGACAAGGCTGAACCACATAACCCTCGTGTTCTCGATGCTTCCCCTTCCGCATCCATTCTAGCATATACAACATGGTATAACACATTGCGTTGCTAATAATATTATATTTAACATAGTATCAAAGCTAAACTTCGTTCTTGATATCAAACAAACATCTCTACACAGCAAAGAAGATTCTCATTTGCACACCACCATCTGAAGTCACACATGCTTGTTTGCTGAATCTAGGCTCCACGGCATCTCGCAGTCACCATGGCTTTGTGCTATGTCAAAATCCAACAACCAAGCAAACTGTGACTTAACTTTTTAGATCTGCGCAAATTGAAGCTTTGCCTGATGAAACCAACACCACAGATGTGCTCCTTAGCCTCCCGTGAGGTAAACCCAGAAATTCGGTCACTCGAAACCCAAACACGCGCCTCCACGCGCCGTAATTGGCTCCAAAAAATCTCCCACGTGTCGCCACAAATCTCGAATCTCGGATAGGATTGTCACCACACACGCCACCCTGTCGAACTTGAGGCCTACCGATCTGCATAACCCGAGAAAGCTGGCCGTTATCTCCCTCACACGCGCCTTTATGTTTCTGGTTATTCTCCACGCGCCGAAGAACCCATGCTGGCGTCATCGATTCACATTAGTAGCCACACAAGCAAAAATCCATGTCAGCCCTAGACATGTTATCAGCCACGTCAGCTCGCCACAACAGCAATGTCGCCTTGTCAGCACCACGTCACCTGGCTGACTGTTGACCCGGACCGACCCAACCTGGGCCACCCGGATCTGACCTGTGAGAACTGGCCATTGACTTTGACTAGGATCCGTTGACTTTTGTTGATTTTGACTTTTGCGTTGACCTTTGACCAAAAGTTAAAATTTTCGAAATGGCCTATCTTGCTCAGTTTTTCACATAGATTCCAATTTTGGACTCCATTTCTTTATTTAAAGCTCCAAAATTGGTCAATTGACATATTCTTTATTGTGGTTTCTTTAAAGGCATTATTCAAGGCATCTCCAAGTGATCTTCTCATGCTTATCCAACCTCAAGCCTTCATCGAGCTTCCACCTTGAGTTTGAGGGAGGGTGTTAGAGACGTATTAGACATATTAGCCCAATGTAATAGGCCCAAACCCAGTCCTGCTTGTACTAGTAGTCTAGGGTTTAGTCGCCTATATATACTCTTGTTAGGGTTCATTGTAACACAGGTTATTGTACTACACTCTTATACAATAAAGATGTAGCCCTTAAGGGATTCCTCTGTGAATGTAGGTAGACAAGGCTGAACCACGTAACCCTCGTATTCTCGATGCTTCTCCTTCCGCATCCACTCTAGCATATACAACATGGTATAACACATTGCATTGCTAATAATATTATATTTAACAGTTACGATACTTTTGTGATAGAAGACAATGACATTATATCAACATCTGGTTCACTGAGCTGCCATATTGCACCCATTATGTCTTTTGCAAGTATCTAAGTGGCTCAATTTATTTTCTCTGCTTTCTGTTGGCTTGATTAATGCAAATTTTAATCCCTGCTATCCTTTCTAATATTAAGGCATTGGTTCAGGTTCATGCTATGAGAAAGGAAAGTTACTCTTATTGTATGACTTTATGCCAAATGGTAGTCTTGATAGGCACCTGTACGAGGCTTCCAACCATAACACTTTGGCTGGTATAGCATACTAGCCGGTGTAGCATCAGCATTGCATTATCTTTACAATGAGTATGATCAAAAGGTGGTGCATTACATTCTAAAAAACAGCAACATCTTACTAGACTTTGACTATAATGCTCGCCTGGTGGTGACTTTGGCCTTGGCCAAGCCTTGGATAATGAAAGGAACTTCTATGATAAACTAGGATTAGCTGGAGTTCCAGTCATCTAGTGCTTCACATTTTCCGTTTTGAGACTTACCCCACATGCGACTTACTTTATTCCTTTTTTCTCATCCCTTATAATTTAATGCTTTGAGAGTAGAGGAAGGGGAAACTTGATTATAGGGAGGGAGAGAATGGAAGAGCAAGTTGAGATGGTGGGCAGGGCATTTATGTATCATTACTACCATCTCTTTGACAATGATAGAGATTCTTTATCTTTTCTCTACTAGCCAACCTCTATGCTAAACTTTGGAGGCCACAAGATTGTAGGTGTGGATAATATATCTTATAAGCTTAATCAGTTGCCATTTAATCAATCCAAACACTTGATTAGCACCATTGACTCACAGCCTTGTCCTCGGGTGGCATTATTGTCTTTGTAAGTGGCAGCCTTCGGTTGCCTAGAGATGAGCACTAGCTAAGATTTAGCCAAGTTATTTGTTATATCTCTCAATCCTAACACAACTCACACATACACATAAGTTCATATATATATATATATATATATGTATGGTCCATAATATCCACCATGTTAGGACATATGTGGTTCAAATTGTTTTGAACATATGTCATTATTTTATGTAATTGGCTTATCCTTTGACAAAATGCACTTTACTTGTAATTGGGTAGATTTAGGATATGTTTAACGCTTCAAGAAACTGTGTTTCAAGATCAAGTGTTGAAGTCATCAAGTCTGTCCAAGAAATAAGCTGGAAAGTGCAAGTTATTAAAGCTCGACACCTACATCTATCGAGCTTTAAGAAACTATTTCAACCCGAGGCTCGACAGCTACTCGACAGCTCCTCGACACTTCTAGCTGTCGAGATTTGAGGAAAACAAATTCTACGTTCTGTTTTTATTCCAATCCGTAGATATGTCTTTGGGACTTCTTTTCTTCTAACCCTAAACATATAAAAGGATTATTTTAAGGGCCGTCAATAAGTACACAAGTTGCACAAATATTGAGAAATCCTTGTTCAAGCAATTTGTGATCCGAGATAAAGTTTATGCCCTAGTTCATCTTTCTTGTGAAGAAGTTGCTATGTAATGTGCACTGTAGAGTTTTGTAACCAAGCATGTTCTTGATTTTCATCGTGTGGATGAATTGAAGAACTTTGCAGCCAACAACTCTCTTTCTAGTTGGTGAATTAAAGTCGGTACTGGAATCCGCGCAAATTGGTTAGTCATGTACTGGGAACCGTGCATCAAAAGGAGAAACTGTCACTACAGAACAAGTCCAATTGGGTATTAGGGTAAGGGTTCAACTGTAGGTTGGTAAGGTACTAAGATTCCTTTACTTGTAACCACTTGTTGTGATAATAGTGGAGTTTCAGGAGTGGTGACCTTAAATCACTTGATGGAGTTTTTGCCGTGTGGGTTTTTCCCATTCATAAACAAATCATCGTGTCAATTTAATTTCCACTGTATACTTTAGTTTATTGGTGATTTATTTGTGCTACCACGTTATTTGCATGTTAACTTGATTAATTAATAACTTGGCTAATTAATCAACTTAATTCATCATAAGGGGTCAACGCATTTGTGGCCTATCAAGTGGTATCAGAGCGAGCACATTCTGATTAGGATTTAATCCTTGTGTGTGATCCATTTACCCATGTTTGTCATGTATAGAGGTCAGTCTCTTATTATACCTCCACTATTTGATGGTACTAACTATGCATACTGAAAAGTACACATGAGAGCTTTTTTGCAGTCACTAGATGAGAAGGTGTGGCAAGCTGTGAAGATAGGCTGGACCAAGCCTACAGAAGCGCCGGTCGATTGGGATGATGCCAAGATTAAGGCGGCAAATTTCAACAGCAGAGTATTGAATGCCCTATTCAGTGCGGTCACTAATGAGGGGTTCAAGAAGATTTCCTCCACTGAAACTGCTAAGGAAGCATAGACTATTCTCCAGACAACCTATGAAGGTATAAAGACTGTCAAGGATTCGAAGCTACAGAGGCTCATTACAAGTTTCGAAGAAATTAAGATGGAGGAGGATGAGTCATTTGATGAGTTCTATGCCAAGCTCAAAGATATAGTGAACTCAACTTTCAATCTTGGGGAAACCATTCCTGAACCCAAGATAGTAAGAAAAGTGCTCAGATCTCTGCCCGAGAGATTTCATGCCAAGATCATAGCGATAGAAGAATTAAAGGATATTGATAAGATTCCTCTGACTGAGTTGGTTGGCAATTTGCAGACCTACGAGCTGGGGTTGAGAAGGATTGGTAAGTCAAGTAAAGGCAAGAGCATGACACTAAAGGCTAAGAGCAGTGACACAGATGAGTCCTCCGACGATGAAAATTCTAAGATGAAGTCCTACATTACCAATCAATTCAAGAAATTTATGAAAAATGCCAATGGAAAAGCTTCAACAAGAACCGTAGGCAATCCAGTTCTTCACAGTTCAAGAGCCCAGATAAAGGGAAGAAGGATACCAAGGATGGCGGTCAGTACACTGTTCCCACTAGACCTAAGTGCATCGGGTGTCAAGGATTCGGACACATGAAACAAGAGTGTCCTACATATCTCAAGAGCATTAGGAAGAGCAAGGCACTTGCTGCTACCTTGAGCAACACTAAGCCCAAGGATGATTCTGACAATGAAGATGACGGAATCTTGAATGCCTTCACCGCCTATGTAAATTCTACTGAAGGGATTACTGAAGATGTAGATAAAGAAAAAGAATTGGTGGATGCTAAGTTTGAAGCTATGGATGAACAAGCTGATATCCATACCGCCTATGAGAAACTGTACAAGCTTTCTAAGAAGCATGAGAAACTCTATAGGCTGGCCACCAAGAAGCTCAGTGATGTGGAACTTGACCGAGAGGAACTTGACCGAAAGGAGCTTTCCACTAAGTTTGATGAAGCAAATCAGACCATTGGGGCACTGAAATTCAAGAACAACTTCTTGGCTAAGAAGACCAAGAAGCTTGAAGCAGAGCTATTTCAAGTTAGAGCACAATTAGAGAGGACGTCAAGTGCAAAGCTGGATGAGATGCTCATCATTCAGAAATCTGCTTCGGATTGAACAGGATTAGGGTATGAATTCTCTTCTTCTAATACTCCTTCTGCCAGTGCTACTGTTTTTGTTCCTCTAGCTAATAACATTAAAATTGAGAACAATGATGTTAAAACTCAATTAGCTAGTGAAAATCTAGACAAGGGTAAGCCCATCTTAGGAGCACCGCCTAAGCTTGAGAAAAGGGAAACTAAAAACCCTAGAACTAAGAAGGCTAACTCTTAAAAGCCTAAACAGAAGAAGCAGCATCTCTGTTATCATTATGGTATTGCCGGTCATATTCGACTAAATTGCTATAAGTGGTTAGCCACTCAACAGAGCAATGGCATGATAGCATCTGGGAAATAGAATCAACTTCAAACCTCTCTTACTGCACTTGGAGATCTTCTTAAAGCTCTCATGTTCCTTTCGAACTTGAATGGTTTCAATTCTTCCCCCTCATCATCGGTTCAAGGGTTGGCAAAAATGAAATGTTCTTCCAAGGTGTGGAAAGAAAAGGGTTCTAATTGATTTTGTTCACTTTTTCTCTCTCTCCCCTTTCTTGTTTACGTTTTTTTTTTTTTTTTTTGTGTTATTTTACTGTTTTGAGTCAGTCTAGTTTTATACTTTGTTTTGCTTTCTTTAACATGTTTTTGTGTGTTTGTTTTCAGTTTTATGTTTTATTTTTGCTTTTTTGATAAAAAAACAATTGAAAAATACAAAAATAGTGTGTGTTTGTGTACATTCCTTAAAATCACCTTTGAAACAGAGTTTTCTGAATTTTGTATCTCTTATAGCTTAGATGAGCATCCTTATGCACAACTAAGCAAGTGAGCTTTGTGGCTCTTTTTTTGTGATGAGTAAGGTTAAATAATCTCTTGTTTTTAACACTCGTATCACTCTTTTTGACGGATAGGACTAGAAAATCCTAAGAGAAATGCATAAATAACTATCTCACCAATATTACCCGCCAATCATGAAATGACATCTGTATGGTTCGGCATAGCAAAAGTGCAATGTCAAAAGCTTAATATAATTGAGTATTTCTTTTCTCTCTTATATGCCCATGCATGATATGCTTAATAAAAGAAAATATGCAAAGAAATAAAAAGCAAAAAGAACAAAATGCTTTAAAAATATGATTGCAAGTGTGTATTATAGGAGATGTGGGAGTTATAGGATGTACCTCAAAGATGATAGTCCTCATCAAACAGTTATGATTGTGTGTGAGTTAAAGTGATTTTCTCATATCTCAAATCGTCGTAACCTTGAGACACTTATGCAATCTTGCGATATTTTTCACACACAACACGCAATATTCTCTGCTATTCTTGATACATGTGCAGGTACAATGTGATTTGACCATCACAAGGTTTACATGCGTTAATGTATGCTCACTAAACTGTCTTAACTTATTTTTAAAATATAAAATTGGTTAGACTTCTTTAGTGTGTGTGTGTGTGTGTGTTTTTGAGATCCATTTGTTTAAAATTATTGTTGAGAGATGTTTTTGAGAGCTTAATATGTTGGTTGGATCATTAGTTGAGTTGCATGCGTGATTGCATTCATATCTGTGTTTTTTTCTTCTTGAAAAACTGCTTTTTGAAGCCAGCTCGACACCTTCTCAATACCTGGCTGTCTGTCGAGCTTCTCAGCTTTTTCTTATCGTAATCTCGACAGCTTCTCTACACCTTGTGGATCAATTGAGGAACTTTCTGTCCTCTCAATAGCTTCTCTATAGCTAGTGGATTGATCAAGATTCTTTTGGTATTTTATGCTTCATTCTCAACACATCCTCGATAGCTGTATCTGTCGATGCTGTTTTTCTCGACACCTACCTCGACAGATGTCTCGACACCTCTCGAGAGCTGCATCTGTCAAGATTTACTGAAGGTGTATATATAGATTCTGCGCGATTCCTTATCTCATTTCTCTCGATCTCTCTCTCGATACCTTTGTGTTCTCTTTACCAAAACCTCTCTCAATCACTCCAAACATCTTCCCAATGGTTTCTTCAAGTTTCTTTTAAGATTCTCCTCTCTTGGTAAGCTTCCTATCTATCATTCTACATGCATTTCATGTTTTGAAACCTAGGTTTTAGGAATTTGAAAATTTTGGGGTTTTACAAAGTTGTTGAGTTTTTGTTGAAGTTTTGGGATGGTTTTTGAAGATTTGTTCTTAAAAACTTCATGCATTGCATCACATTAGCATTCTAACAATATTTTCATGCATTTAGGTGTGTGAAATCTTGTTGTGTGCTGGTAGGATTGGATTAGGCTGAGCTCATGATGTTTTTCATGTTGCATGTCACATGTTCATGCATTTCCCATGCATACATTTTTCTATTCAATATACTTGTTATATATTGAACTATTTTGGGACTTTTCTGCTTGTTTCTTTCTTTCTCCCTTTCTTTCTGTTTGCGTTAGTAGTGTTTATGGCACCAAAACGTAAATCTATTCCATCTCAGAACCCTCTTCGTTCTAGGGGCTCTTCATCTTCTAATCCTACTCCTTCCTCTGTTCGGTTTTGTGATGAGAAAGCCCAACAGGACTTCTCGGAGAACTTTTCTAAATGAGGTGTTCATTCGGAACGCTAAGTTATTTTGGCAGACTTTGCCGACACCGACCTACCCGATGTCATTCACAATCGGGGTTAGGAGTCACTGTGTGACATTCCGGTCACTTGTCCTTCCATGCTGGTACAGGAGTTGTACTCCAACATGCATAAAATTGATTCTTCAGTACCTCTCTTTCACACGCGTTCGAGGTACGTGCATTGTAGTCACTCCGGAGTTGGTCTCCGAGGTGCTTCATGTTCCGAGGGTTGATCATCCTGACTATCCCGGTTGTGAGCGTCTATGGACTGTGTCCAAAGACGAGATGATGTCAGCTTTTTATGAGCGCCCCTTTGATTGGGGTAAGCGTCAGTTCACACCATGTAGGCCTTTTGCTAAAGGTCCTCGTTTCCTGAATATGGTGATGACTTTTGCTTTACACCCACTTTCTCACTACAACTCCATCACAGAGCTTCGTGCTTGGTTTTTGTTGTCTCTTTTAGAGCACTTCACTATAGACTTTTCTTCACACTTCATCTTCTCTATCATAGATGTCTATAGGGATATGGCTACCCGTGATAAGCTCATCTTTCCTTCTGCTATCACGAGGATTTTACGCCATTTCTCTGTCCTGTTTCCTTCGTCCGACCCATTCCATGTCAAGGATGCCATAGACGCCGCTACCGTAAAACGTAGTGAGGCATAGTTTAGGTCGAGACAGACAGATTCAGTAACTCCTTCCTCCCATCCAGCTCCATCTCGATCTGCATGAGCCACATCTGCTCCCTCCTCTTCCTCGAGCGATGTGTCACTTGGAGATATCATGGCGCAGCTTCAGCGCATGGATGCTCGCCTCGATATGCTCTCTACGGAGTTGTATCAGGTGAACGCTCGTGTTGGTCACATTGCCAAGCGATAGGCGACCATGGGTGGTTTCGCTTCTGAAGCTTCTCCTCCACCTCCTCATGTGGCGTTTGAGATTGAGGATGATGATGGTGATCGTGATAACGATGATGCTTCGGATGATGATGATGGCAATGCTAGCTCTACTGATGAGATGTCTACTTGACATTCTATCCTTTGTCACTCGTGACAAAAATGGGGAGTAGTTTTAGGTTATGAGAGTAGTCATACTTAGGAGAGAGTTTGTATAGTACATTTTTTATAGGGGAAGTGTTATCATGAGGGATGTAGTGAGGATTATATGTATCTTTTCTTTTCTTTCTTTTTGAGATAAATTGCTCTTGTACCTTTTACATACATAGTGTTATCATTGATATATACATATGATGATGTATGTTTCTTTTTGATGATGTATGTTTCTTTCATCTACCTTTTCATGTGTTGTTTCTTTTCTGTCTTTATATACATGCTTCTTATATTTGTATGCAATCTATTTTTTCTATTTCACACAAAGATGTCTTGATGTGTTTTGTTTAAAAGTGTTTCAGAAATATAGGTTGTCAAAGTCTACTTGCCATAAACTCTCTTTTTACAAAATTTTTCAAGAGTTTGTGTTAGGATAGATTTTATTGTATTCAACAAGTGAATATGAGTTGAGTGATTTATGACTTCCCTCATATGTTTATTTGTTTGTTGTGGTTTTGTCACGGATTACCAAAGTGGGAGATTGTTAGGACATATGTGATTCAAATTATTTTGAACATATGCCATTATTTTATGTAGTTGGCTTATCCTTTGACAAAACGTATTTTACTTGTAATTGGGTAGATTTAGGATGTGTTTAACGCTTCAAGAAACGGTGTTTCAAGGTCAAGTGTTGAAGTCATTAAGTCTGTCCAAGAAACAAGCTGGAAAGTGCAAGTTATTAAAGCTCAACACCTAGGCTCGATACCTGCATCTATCGAACTTTAAGAAGCTGTTTTAGCCCCAAGACTCAACAGCTACTCGACACCTCTAGCTGTCGAGATTTAAGGAAAACAAATTCTAAGTTCTGTTTTTATTCCAATCCGTGGATATGTCTTTGGGACTTCTTTTCTTCTAACCCTAGACATATAAAAGGATTATTTTAAGGGCTGTCAATAAGTACACAAGTTGCACATGCATTGAGAAATCCTTACTCAAGCAATTTGTGATCCAAGACAAAGTTCATGCCCTAATTCATCTTTCTTGTGAAGAAGTTACCGTGTAATATGCACCGTAGGGTTTTATAACCAAGCATCTTCTTGATTTTCATCATGTGGATGAATTGAAGAACTTTGCAGCCAACAACTCTCTCTCTAGTTGGTGAATTGAAGTCGCGTACTAGAATCCGCGCAAATTGGTTAGTCACGTACTGGGAGCCGTGCATTAAAAGGAGAAACTGTCACTACAGAACAAGTCTAATTGGGTATTGGGGTAAGGGTTCAACTGTAAGTTGATAAGGTACTGAGATTCCTTTACTTGTAACCGCTTGTTGTGATAATAGTAGAGTTTCGGGAGTGGTGACCTTAAATCACCTGGTGGGGTTTTTACCATGTAGGTTTTCCCCATTCGTAAACAAATCACCGTGTCAATTTAATTTCCGCTACGTACTTTAGTTTATTGGTGATTTATTTGTGCTACCATGTTATTTGCATGTTAACTTGATTAATTAATAACTTGGCTAATTAATCAACTTAATTCATCACAAGAGGTCAACGCATTTGTGGCCTATCACACCACATACAAACTCATTGTCCTTACTGGGTTGCTGGAGTCAAAGAATGAAATATTTGCAAGGTATGCATAAGATAAAATAAAGAACAAGGAGTATTTGTGTCATCTTACATGCGAAGTACATGCATCTAAAGTAATTTGTTCCTTTTAACGCAACCTTATTGACTACCCTAAAGGCATTTGTTAACAAAAACCAATGACCAAATATGAATTACCTAAAAAACTGTCATCACTTGGTGTTGAAGAAATGAATAACTCATTTCAATTATTAGATTAGTCCTAGGTCAAGAGTTTTATAGTTCATTAGTATTGTTTGGTCTCATTTATATGGAGAACTAAAGTTTCAATCTTTCTCCTCAATTTATTGTTAAATTTTGCTTTTTTTTTTTTTTTTTTTAAATTATGGAAGTTGGGTAATATTGTTGAGAGCCAATGCTACTTATTAGATAGTAAAATTCTTATGAATCTTATCTAATGAGATGGCAATTAAGCGTATATGGACAGAAAAATTTCACAATTTAAGCCATACCATTAGTCGGACAATTAAAAACTTTTCCAATGACATATTTTTTTGCTAAGGTGGTGTACTAATTACTTAGTGTTGGACAATCATAGAATTATATTGAAATTTGGTATATAATTATTGTATAAAATCACCTTAAAATCTATGTAAACCAATATATATATATATATATATAATTTTTTTTTATTATAAAAAGAAGCGCATACATTTTTTTTGAGGTGTTTTGCTCATTTATGCTGGCATTATAATTAAAGACAAGGACAGAAGCAAAAACTTAATTTAGGCCTATTGTTTAGTTTAGTTTTTATTTTTATGTATAAAATGGTAAATGCCAACTTACTTTTTAGTTTTGTGCATGTGTTTCTTTTTATAAAAAAAAAAATATATATATATATAATTTTCTATAAATAAAATAAAAGGGCTATAATATAACACTTAAACAAAAATATCATAAAAATAAACATAAACATCAAAATAAATATTTTGATTTATTGTTCCACTCCCACAAACATATGTTATTCCTTATTCAAATAGAAGCATAGGAAAATATAGAAATCTCAATGTGAACATTTGAATTTTTAAGGTTGTTCATACCCTTTTCTCCTTATTTTTATCATAAAAATCATTTTCTCACTATTTATGTGAAAGAAACTATGCTTCAAAGTTTCTAAGCTCTAAACAAGTTTTAGTATCTAAAGATAATTCAACCCTATTTTTTATATTAGATGCATAATTTTTTTTATTCTCACCTGCATGGTGCATGTGAAGGAAAAAACAATCAAGGATATTTTTGAATCTTCTAAAGAAGTTGAATTAAAGAGATTAGTTTTAGCGGTAACCATAATCTAAATTGGTCGAAATCTTGTGTGCAAAAAAATCGTATCATATGTGGCTTCTAAATTAATGGCTTAAAAATATTCATTTCAATATAATTAACAATGACAGATCCAGTTTATTTGGCGTTGATATCTCCTAAATTTGGATCTAAAGGGGGAAATTTGTTTTTTTATATCACTTAATATATTTGTTTTTTTTTTTTCAAATTGCATAGCTAGTTTGCCAGGTATATGGATCGTAAAAAATTTCTACGGTTCAGAATATATGGATTCAGATTTAGAGTTCACTTTCTGTTCTGTACTAAAGTTCTAAGAACTTAGGTAAGTATTTACTTACAATTTATTATGAATAGTCTAGGATTTTCTGAAAGCCTATGGTTGTTTGCAAAAATTTTGGTTGTTATAATTTTTAAAATTTTTATTTTTTGGTTCACGAACCAAAACAAATGCAAGAGGACGTGGTTGAACAAAAAAGTGGTGGAGTGTACATGCCACGTAGATGCAATAACAAGAAAGTGCCAAAGTGTATAATGTTATATTGTAATTTTTAAAAAATTATCACATTGCACAATGTATCTTAATTCCAATATATTTATTTGATTTTGCTTTAAATGTTTATTTCCGTGCCTTGCATATAATCAGGGATATCAAATAACTGATAAATACAGGATAACTATTTTATTTTTCATATTTAATTTAAAAGATTTAAAACGCCTACGAATATATTAATTATGAATTATTATTTTTAAATAAAAATTAAACAAAAACATAATAAAATAAAAATAAACATAAACATGAAATTATATATATTTTTTTATTTAAATCCACAAACATATGTTATTCTTTATTCAAATATAATAAACAAATATGGAAATTTAAATTGTTAGCATTTGAATTTTTAGGCTATTCATACCCCATTCTCTTTTGTTTTTGACATACAAATCAATTTCCAACTATTTATGTGAGATAAAACTAAGCTCAAACTTCTATTAAAAAAAAAAACTTAAACTCAAAATTTCTAAGCTTTAAAAAGAGTTTCAATATATCAGAGATAATTAGACCTTATTTTGTGTGACATTTCTCTAATTAGTAATTTTATTGATTAATTTTTTAAGCTGTTTAGAGTCATAACTTAACATGTAAATGTAATTCTAGCAAAAGAAGACATTTATATTTAGAATAAAAATTTGAATAAATAAAATATCTAAATTACAATCAAATACAATAATGACACAAAATTACACATTTTTATACCGATGTAAGATAAAACTTTTTAAAAAAATGATATCAAGTAGTAGTTATCCCCTATCACTTCCTCATTAATCGCATGGACTCAATAAACACTCCACTGGCAATGTGAGGTACTTTTCATAGTCCTTGCAATAATATTATAAATAATAAGGTTTCTTTGCACCCAAGCATAATCCATTTTTTAGAATCAGAGAGATGCCAAATAGAATGCATATTTCTTTATCCATAATTAGTGATAGTGCTGCTTCTTTGTCATTGTAGCCATTAGTTACCAGGTCAATTCAACCCGTATTCAGCCAAATATAGATTGGCTTAGTAGTGCCTTTAGCTCCTCTTTTGAGGAAGAGTGCATTTAGGTCCAACTCTTCAACGCCTCCTATGACTATTTTATTTTATGTAACCATTACATACAACATTTATCTTATATGGGATATGGGGTGAGTTCTACTTATGAAGGTGAAAATTCCACAAGTACATGACCGACCTCATGTAAAAGGAATGTTGCATGCAACTATTTTATATAGCTCCCTCTTATGGGGTAAGCTTAATTTCTCATAGTCGAAAAAAATAAAAACCACTACTCCAAATAATTCCTTAACCTAAATCTTCTTCTTCTTATGGGGCAAGCTTCCATTGATATGATACTTTTGTGATTGAAGACAATGACATTTATATCCATTTTGAAGTCAATGAAATCCCCCACCCACAATGAATTTCTCATTAGTAATTATGTCTCCAAACTCTGGCAAAGATTGAAGCTTCAATAAAGTAATTAATACTATTTATTCCAATCCTTTTATAAGATCAAGTATGTGTTCACTGCTTCACACATCTAACCAATTGCCGCATAGTTATGATCTATATTTCCCATCCAATCCAAGGCATGCGTGAATCTGTGAGGAAATGGAAGGACAAGTACTGCAACAGCCATAACTTGAGCCTATATGTACATACATATGCATGCATAAGTCTTAGTCCAAGAAGTACCCAGATTATTCTCATTAAGTCCAAGCTTATAATCTCAATCGCCCACACCGTGAGGGCTAGAACGAGAACCTATCGCCATTGATCAATTGCACAGAGTTGGCTAAGTTGGCAGTGCTTGATGGCAAGCTTTAGGGGTATGTCTTTGAATGAGGATAGCCGATTTGTTATCTTTAACAACTGGAATGGTAGGACCCCTTAATAAACAAAAGCTGCGCAGCTAAAGCAAGCAGGAAAGTAGATTAATCTATGGGAGGTACAAGGTACTCTAATAACCCAAGAAATATTTGAGATATGCTCTTCATAACTATAATATGAACCATGACCCAAAAAAGTGCTTCAATAAATATGTGAGATGTTTTGTTTCATGAAATGCCAGCTAAAGCAACAATTTGACATTTGAGAAATCAGTTACTCAGCCCAAAAAGTGAAATCAACTATATATAATATATGGACGCAAGTAGAGCTGTGAATGCTTAGCTGCATGTATTGTACACCCCAACAGCAAAGAGAAAGACTCGAGCTCCTTGAAGGCACATAAGAAAGTCCTCTCTGGAAGCACAAAAGAAGCTCCGATCCGCTCTGGGGGCACCAGACCAAGTCCTCTCCTAAACTCCACACTGTAGAGGCATAAAGAACAAAAGCCATATTTATTGGGCTCGATCTCCTATGTTTGTAAGGTAATTAAGCCCAATTGCACAGTACTTTAGGCCTCAATGGCGCCCACGGCCTCTCTTCGGCCCCTTCTTGGCCTCAATGGTCCCGACCTCATCTTAGCCACACTTCTTTTTGTCTCAATGGCCATAGCCTCTCTTCGGCCCTTTCTTGGCATCAATTCTTTTAATACATGTTTGGTTTGAGAGAAGGGAATGGAGGAGAAGAGAAAAAGAATAAGAACAAGGGGCAAAGGAAAATCTGGGCTCTAAGTGATAAAATTTTCATCAAATTTAGTTCATTTTCCTTTCTGTTATGCTATCCAAACAATGGAAAGGACTTAATTTCTCTTCCTTTCTCTCCTCTTCCCCTCAAACCATAGTATTAGTCTTAATGGTCATGGCTTCATCTCAATTTCAATTCTTTTGGCATCATTGTCCATGATTGTCTTCGGCTTCTTCTCAATCTTAGTGGCCTCAATGATCTCATTACTTTGTCTGAAACTCAGCATTTCTGACAAACCCGTAAAAGCTTCTTTTAACCTTAACACCCCCAACATTGTTGATCAACCTCTACGCCTCCCCTTAGTCTCATGGCACCCTTGATGTAGCATCTAGCGTCCGGATCAAATGATAGCCTTACCGAAATGAAGCCGCAAGGCTATTGTGGTGGGTCGATCTTGACAAAACTGAAGATAGGTCCCTTAGGCTAGCCATATAGGTCGATCTTGGTCATTTTAAATTGGGCAAGGATTTGCTGCGACCTTGGTTGCAGCAATTCCTACGTAAATCATTGTATTTATTTTGTTTTAAAGAAAATCAATGGTAAAGATCAGATCTATGAGAGTAAAAGTAGAACCCACAAAAATAATTTGCCACATTGCACAAATCTCGAAGTACTTAAGAGAAATATTTAGATAGGTGTCTATTTAACAGCTTGATACGCCACTATTATGCAAGAATTGCTGCAACCAAGGTTGCAGCAAATCTTTACCCTTTTAAATTTCTTTTCTTCTTTGATAGGTTTACTATCTAATTAATTATCGGAGCCTCTCCTTGGCCAACCCTGAAGTGGTGAAGTTGGTCATTTAGGAAATGAGTTTTCTCTTTCTTAGTAGGGTGTTTGCCGGGTTGGCATGAGTTCATCATATATAGTTTGATCTTCATAGAAGTCCTTATTACAGTTCCGACTCTACGAAATTTTACCCAACTACAATTACAATGGCATTGCCTTAAATTTTCTCTTACAATTTTATTTAGGAATAAATAAAAACAAAAAAGAGCATACAAATCGGCTCAACGAGATGGAGACATGTCAAAATTTTATGGAAAAAAAAAAAACTCAAGTGTAGCTTTCTAAACATTTTGACTAAGCCCAAAAACTATGCAAATAATACCTCTCATAATTTTTTTTTTTGGTTAACATACCTCTCATAATTAAGTACTCACTCTATCTCAATTTGTTTGTCCGGTTTGAAAAATCAAACTTTTTAAAAGAATATCATTTATTATCTTGTCCACATTATAAAAATGTATAAGTTTACAAAACTACCCTTAAATAAATTTATCATTTTTTTAAAAAAGTTATTCTTAATGAGACAACTAAAAAGGTTCTTCAATTAGATTGATTTTTTAAATATTTGTTAGTTTTTTTTTTTTTGGGTAAATTATAAGTTTGGTCTTAAACCTTTAAATTGAATATTAATTTGGTCCCTAATATTTTAAATGTGTCAATTTAATCTTTAACCTTTTGGTATTGTATCAAAATGGTTCTTGCCGTTAATTGATGGATATAAAATGCTGAGGTGACTAACGGCTAAAATAAAAAATTATTTTTATGCCACGTTAGATGGCATGTGTACTGTCACTTGGAATAATTTTTGTTTTAAATTTTTTTTTTTTATTTATGTTAAAATTGGGATCTCAAAATCGGTGTACCCCACACAAGCAACCTATGATCATTTGAATTCTAAATCATCAAGGTCGAGAATGTGGACCTCTCAATTGCTTTCCAATTAGACTACGAGTCACCAAGAAAGTCTTCAAGCTTTGGAATAACTTGTCAGTTTTGGCAGCCAAACTTGTAAGAAAAGAAGGAATCGGCAAGGTTTTGTGCTTCACTTTCTTTGGCTTGATTTTCTCGTTCTGAGCGTAGAACACTTAGGAGTTGGGGTTTGGTTAATCAACAATGAACAATGATTATAATTAATAGATTTATTCATACATTTATCCCTATCATTAAACTGACTGAACAATATTACTTTAATCTGAACCTAACGCAATCATATTCTAGATCTATAGCTCAGTTATCTCAGACACAGTAGAAGAAAACCTTCAATTTTTGAAAACATGGAAACAAAACAAATATTCAAGACTATAGTTTACATTGTTTTTCTCAAGTTTCTCAGCAACCAAATAGATGTCCATAAATGTTGCGGTCTTTTTTAGAAGGCTCAAGTAAAGATTTGAGTCAGTGGTTTATTAACATATGTTGGTTTTGAGATAAATTATTCTTTTAAAAAAATTCCAAATGACAGTACACGTTTCATCTAATTTGGCATAAAATAATTTTTAATTTTAACCATTAACCATGTAAGCATTTTCCATCAATTACTTAATGGTAGGGATTATTTTGACACAATACGAATAGGTGAGAGATTAATTAACGTTTTAAATGGTTTAGTTTATAAACTGATCCATTTAAAACGTTAGAAACTAAATTGACATTTGGTGTAAGGTTAAGGAATAAACTTATAATTTACCTTTTTCTTTTCAAATAGTATTGAAAATAAAGTAAAGATATAATAGAAACATTAGTAAATTAATGACTCTTATTTTTAAAACAGAACAATATTTGGAGATATTCTAAAATGCAATAGAGGACAATAGCAAACAAACTAGGACAATGGGAGTAATAGTTTTCCCTCAGAACATACTCCGCCCATAGATCATGTAAATTGCTGTCTTATGTAAATCACATACGTGCATTACAACATGTCTTTTACATTAATCAAATATAAAATCATATCATAAATTATCAAAATAATAGAGTACTAGTACGGAGTTCACATGTCAGACTTGTCAGTCTCACAGAGAACGTATATGCCCGGTCTTCACACAGAGAGAGAGAGAGAGAGAGAGAGAGAGAGAGAGAGAGAGAGGCTGCACATGACGACAAATGGTGGTGGAGAAGGTATTGGGCATCCCATGAGTGGATCCCACGATGATCTTGGTATATAATGCAATAGCATTGGCTCCCAAAAGCTGTGAGCATAAAGTAGACAAAAAGAAAACCGTAAGATTTGGGTTTGGTTAGAAAAGACACAATGAATCAGATTCACACTCCCAGCTAGTACCTCTGTCCCCTTCGTTTGGGTCCTAGCTGAAACGAATCGTTTCGGCGGTTCCCTCTTTCGAACTCGGACCGAGTCTGATACGGTTCTAATATCTAATCCGTTGATGGTGCAGTGTCATGGTGTACATGTTATCACAATCTGCTTAAACTATAGACCCGGTCTTAATAATATTGAGGAGTTTACGGCCTCATAGCAGATATTGGATGTGATTATTATTTGATTTTCTCACAAGAATTTTTAATTTTTTTTTTTTTTTTGTGGGGTGTGTGCGAATAAAATGGACCCGGTCATTAGTAATAGGTTATGTGTGCGAATAAAATAGAACTTTTGTTTTTAGGAAGATGGTTATGAATTTTAACCCTATGGTTGGATTAAAAAATAGGAATACAAATAATCTGTCAAAATTCTAGAGAGAGAGATTTGTAGTTCAAAACTGCTATATGATTTTTCTTGAAGGGAGAACATAGTTTAAATATTATTATACTTTTTTAAGTAATAAAAATGTTAAAATGCAAATCACATGCAACTTTGACTAAAATTTAATTCAGTACTCTAATTTTACTTCGATTGAATTAAGTTTTCTAAGTTTTAAGTTTATGTGATTGAGATTTATGCGATGCTCATTTAAGAGTGCAAAACCCTTTAAAACGCAAAATTCATGACCAAATATACAAAATCACCCTCACATCTAGATCTTTATCCTTGTTCAAATTTTTGCATACAATAGCATTCAAATTTAGGTAATAATGTAGCATTGTGCATATCTTAGTTTTTCTTTTATTTATTTATTTTGTCTATCTCATGAACTCTATTTGTCTCCTCAGACAGGCAACAACCATCTTTTTCCTCCGAATTTCCCGAGTTAGTCCTGGATCGAACTGGTGGGTTGTGGTGCAAATCCGATGTAGAACGTGGATTTTTGGAGCAAGTCGTGGCGGTTTGTTGAAAAGGCCGTAACGTGTTGGGAGTCGCAATGGCATGGCGAGACTCGGTGAGAATAGCTAACAGACTGAGGTAGATTTGGGAGCAAAAGCTTTGGAGTTTTACCATCTTATGGCTTCTAGTGTGTGTTTTGAGTTTTGACTATAAAAAAAAAGTATATAAATGAGTTATTTTATATTATTTTAATGTGATGAATTGTAAAAAAGAAAAGATTGAGATGTAGAGTGTGTTGTAAAAGTAGTTATGTAAAATAAATAAATTACTTTTTAGTAATGCAGTTGTTTTTAAAGAGAACCGAATGAAAATGCTTAATAGTAGGAAATAAAAAATTAGCAATCTTGTAGTCTGAAAACCACCAAAAACAATACACCCCTTGCCTAACATATGTTCCATGTGGCATGTAAACAGGGGCAGATTGGCTACAGCTAGCCAACCTAACTATATATAATTGCCATGCAGTCATAGTCACTTAGGAATCTCCATATCTCTATATATCATGCAGTTGAAGTTCGGCAGAGGCTGGTGTGATAGGTATAATTATTAAAGAAATTAAATTAAATTAGTGCTCCAAATCCTCATATTAAAAAGAAAGTCATAATTTTTTTTTTATATAAATAAAAATAGAAAACTTTCGTAGTCCCTATGTGTATGGAATCTTCCTCAACATACAGGACAACAACCTAAACCCAACTCTTATAATTACCCCCCTAATTTCTGTCTCCCAACGCATCCTTTCATCGCTTTCTGCTTCATTGCTCTTAGACCTTAGATTCTTGCATAAGAAATATAAAAACTTCACCACCTTCTTTTTCATATTGCACCCAACTAACACATCCTTCTTAATTCTACAGCTAGCTCTTTCTGGTTCTGGCACCCAATAGTACTTCAAATTTATCTAACATGTTGAGGCTTGTTCTAGTTTTCTTTCTTCTTTTCACCCTCTGCCTCTCATCCTCAGCTCAAAACTGTTCCACATACACATCTTTTTCTAATAACTTGGCCTTCAGCTCCTGCAATGACCTTCCCTATTTGAACTCTTTCCTATACTGGAACTTCAATTCATCGTCTGGAAGCCTCGAAATCGCCTATAGACACACTGGGGTCACGACCTCTAATTGGGTTGCTTGGGCCATTAACCCCAATGATTTACACACAGCCATGATTGGAGCACAGGCACTTGTAGCTTTTCAACTATCCAACGGTTCCATGAGAGCCTACACGTCCCAAATCACTAGTTACACTACAAACTTGACGGAGGGCAACCTGCAATATAGTGTATCGGATTTGAAAGCGACTTATGCAGATGGTGAGATTGTTATCTATGCTACTTTGCCACTTCCGATAAATACCACCACTATCAACCAGGTTTGGCAAGATGGTCTGGTTTCAAATGACAGTCCAGAACCGCATTCTGGAGCTAATTCTAATATCAATTCCAAGGGTACCCTGAATCTACTTTCGGGGCAGTCTGCTACGAGCAGTGGGGGGAGCTCAATAGCTAGAAATCGAAATGTGAGCAATTGAGTTTCTTTTATCCTTCTTGGAATAGATATATTGGTTTTTTGTTCTTTATTAATCTTTTACTAAGGTTTTAAAGGTTTTTTTTAATCATATATTTGACTTTTAGTTTCTCTGTTGCATTTTATTTTTTTAAAATCTTTTGCTGATTAATTAGGCTTTAATCAAATTTGGGGTTTTTTTTTTTAGCTGAGCTTAGTTTTCTTCTGCTTATTGATCTGTGTTTTAAGTCTGATTTTGAATTATGTGATTATAGTTTCTTTTTCTTTTTTTATCTAGAAATACAATTACTTTATGGTAAATATTTTCTTACCTTCGTTTTACTTACACTCTATTACACAATATTCACAATCGATGCTATGTTTTAAAAAGTGAAAAAAAATAATGTGTTATTTGAAACATGAAAAGTGGATGTGAAATAAAAGTAGGAGAGAATCATTATCCTTATTTTTATTTGACAAAAAAGTGTCAATTATATAAAAGCAAATTTGGAATTATAGTGACATCAAAATTTGAGGGCTATTATGTAAAAAACATATACACTTGATATGACCTTCTTGATATGTCAAAACTTCGTACGAATTACTCTTCAAATACCAAATAATAAATAGTTGTTCTGTTTCATTTAATTTTTTTTCCTTTCTCTAGGTTTTGAGATTGTCTTTTTCTTTTCACTATCTCACTTATGACTTCACAAATAAATTATGTATTTATTGGAATCAAATTTCAGATCCATGGAGTGCTATGTGCAATTGGTTGGGGAATTTTGATGCCTATTGGTGTTATAATAGCAAGGTACATGAAGGTATTCAAATCCGCAGACCCTGCATGGTTTCACCTTCATGTCACTTCTCAAACCTCAGCTTATATTATTGGACTCGCTGGATGGGCAGTTGGTCTTAAACTTGGAAGCCAAACTCCTGGTGTCCAATACACCGGGCACAGAACAATCGGCATTTTTCTTTTTATTCTTGGAACACTTCAGGTACCCATAATTTTTCTAATGCAATTTAACATATTATTGTAAATATTTCTTCTGAAGTTTTTATTTTGATTTTATTTTAATTTTAGCTTTACTAAGAGAAAGATTTGCATTTTGACTAGGTCTTCGCTCTGCTTATAAGGCCAAAAAAGGATCATAAATTCAGATTTTACTGGACTATTTGCCACCATTCAGTGGGATATCTTGTTATTCTTCTAGCCATCATTAACATATTCAAAGGTTTCGATATTTTGAATCCTGAAAAGAAGTGGAAGTATGTCTACATCGGTGTTATTGCGATTTTGGCTATCAAAGCTGTGTGCTTGGAAGCTTTTACTTGGTATATTGTTCTGAAGAGAAGAAAGTCAGAAACGGCTGAGAAAACACCTCAGGATATGAATGGAGCAAATGGGGCTAATGGGCGTGTTGCTAGGCCAACACATGTTTAGAATACTATACCAGATATTGGACGTGATTACCATTTGTTTTTTTATCACACATATTCATTTTCTTTCTGCTTCTACGTATTTACACGCTTATGTAAATTTATGAGAGAGGGTGTTTTGGATACCCCATGCAGTCATGTACTGAGGGAGTTCGAGACTAGAGGTGATTCTTTCATAGAGTAGCAGTGATTGGAGGCTTGGGCCATATATATGGTGTCCTATACATACATGTATCAGTTATATTTATTATTACACCTATGTTTTCCTTGATTTATTATTATTATTATTTTTTTTATCTCATTTCACTTATTTGTGTTATTTTACATCAATTTTATGAGTGAATTCAATTAACTTAATTGGTAAAGCCTCTTGTCTTTGAATAAAATATTTGCAGTTTATTTTCTGCTTATACCAAAAATCAATTGTGAATCTGGAGTTTGATTTCCGCTTATACGAAAAACCAATTGCGAGCCAAGGTTTGATTCCTCCTCACACCAAAAAGCAATTGCGATAAAGAGATGTCCAGAATTTAAATTTTCCTCTCTAGGGTTTAGGGGAGAAAGAGTTCAAGTTACGGGGTTAGTAACATATTAATTAAAAAAAAAAAAATGCTCTTCAGAATGAGAGAAAAAATTAAAAACCCTGTAAATTTCTCCTTTCAAGGCATAATTTTTTTTTTTTTAGTATTCTCTCTTTAATTCCAAATTTATTTGTAATTAGTTAAGGCTTTATTTCCTTTTTGCATGAAAATATGCAGAGATAAAAATATTGTTGCTATTATTTCTCAAAATAAATTGCTAACGTTAGATTCTATAAATCGTTAACTTTTGATATTGTCTATATTATTATCGTTGTCATTCATATCTAAAGGAATGGTTTAAACATATATTTTGGGTATCTAAAGACTAATATTGTTGAGGTAAGATAGCTTGATCCCGGTTAATTAATTCAATTATCCAAGTTAATTAATTAGGTTCAACTGTATGCAAATTGTGAAGGCACAAACAAATCACTAATTAAACTAAGTGCAGCGAAAATTAAATTGATATGGTGATTTGTTGACAAATGAAAAAAACCTCTCGTAAGGTAAAAACTCCACCGGGTGAATTTAAGGTCACCACTCCCAAGAATCCACTAATCAACAATCAAGCGGTTATAAGTATAAGGAATCTTACTACTACCCTAGCCTATCCTGAAATACCAACCTACAGTTGAACTCTTCCTAGCTCTAATATCTAATTGGAGTTAATCTTGTAGTAGCCTTCTTTCCTTTGATACACAAATCTTCAACTTGTGACTAACCCTTCGCACAGATCCTAGTATGTGGCTAACTCTAGCAACTTGAATGATGTTGTTGGTTGCAAAATTCTTTGCTTCATCAACAATGAAGATCAAGAAGCACTTGATTACAAAACTCTATGGCGTACAAACGCAGTAGCTTCTCTCAAAGAAAATAAATCTCTTGATCTTTGTATCTATATGTGACAGTTTTTAAAATATACCTTATATATGTCTAGGGTTATGAGGAAAAAAAAAAAAAAAAAACCCTAAACAAATAAATAAGCTTGGGACGAATTTCAGACTTGAAAATTCTGAAATCGTAATTCTTGATCGATCAAATTGATGTTGAGCTTGTCCAGTAAATCTCGATAGATGTCATCTATTGAGCTATCTGTCGAGTTTCAATAAAATAGTTTTTCTTCAATTGTTTCTTGAATCAATTTTCATATCTTTAATACAAACACTTGATATGCTTAAACAACATATTTTTTGATGTATTAAGATCTACACAATTATAAGAAAAATGTATTTTATCAAAGAATTAACCAATTACATAAAATATGACATTAACAAATATTTATAAATTACAAAAAAAAAAACTTGTGCTAAAGCACCGGTCAACTAGTTATTTAAAAATAATAACAATCAACTTCATGATGTAACTAAGTATCGTTTTATTACGTAATATATACAGTGAAAATTTATTTTTTGTCATTCTGTATTGGCCAGCCGTTTTAAATTATGAATCACTCTTTATAAAAAACTTTCAATGGTAGTAGTTTGCATAAACCTTTTCCTAGATTATCAATTAAAATGATTTACATCCAACCTCAAACACGCGTGTTTCAAAATTCTGGATTATTTTTCAGTGAATACCCCTTCAGAGTTTCAGTTAATAATTTATGACTCGTTGACCATTTTGGTTGTAGCACTAGCAACTAGCAAGTAGTAACTAAGGACACTTTATGTCAGCAGGTTTCTTATAGCAATTGTAATCATGCTTTGCTAATTCAGATCTGTTCGAAATTTCAATATTTTAAACTGGACCTTTTGAAATCTAAATGAGAGTTGATTTTTATTTATTTATTGAATCAATTTAGGAATATCCAAAAACCAATTGTATCTATCGTGATTGAGAGGGGTCAAACAAAAAGTTGTAACCCTATTTTATGTCTGATGGGTCAAACAAAAAGTATATCCTTATTGATCATGCTCGAGGATCCTTCAAGCTCAAGCATTTACTCTTTTAAGGATAAATAGTATATATGTAGAATTATTTATAAAACAATGTTAAGGCACGGTCAATTTTATCCCAAAAGAATTTGTACATAATACATGTTAGGGGCAGTAATTTTGAGCAAATCAAATTTGTATAAGCAATAATGTGAGTTCTCGTCTCATCTGAATGAATCTACAATGTCACAACCCTGAGTACAAGAGCAGACTATTTCAATCAAAAATCATATCAAACCAAACCCAACTGAGAAATAAAGATACCATACCAAGAAGAATGCTATGTCAATCACAAATCACACCAAGAACATCATTGAAAAACTCTGATATCACACCAAGGACTCCCAAAGCCGTACGCGTTTATTGATCAAGCATTCCACATGCAATTTGTTGAGTTAAAAAATATAAATAGCTAAACTATAAATTATGTCATTTAAGTTTAGGCAATTTGTTTTTGCCATTTAACTTTTAATTTTATCTTTTTCATCTTTTTAAGTTCACATTCGCTGTCAAAGAATTCCTTTAGTCCACTACCACTAAAAAATTTGTTATTAACTCCTTAAAAAATGACATCAATCAATCATCAATCATCAATATATATATATATATATATATATATAAAAGCAGAGACCTTATAAGGAAAAACACGAGGTTCTACCAAGTGGTACATTCTTGACAAAGAGTTCTCAAGTGTCACATTAAAAACAAGGTCAAATTAAATATTAAAATTTATTTTATTTGGTTCAATATTTCAAAACTTTTCTACTTAAAAAGTAAATATTCTTTATATCCTCTAGTTAAATGTTTCAAGACTTTTCTTCCCTCACACATACATACAAAATTCTTTGCATTTCAATTCACCATTTTTACCCTTTGCACTTCTACTCCTTTATATATACCTACCAAGGCAGTCTCCATGAGCATGTTGGGAGATGCAGCCTAGGCCAAAGGCAGCCCTCATAGGCAAGTAACCAAGGCCAAGGCACGCCCGCATGCATGCTGCCTTCATAACCCTTCATGTTATCCCATGTCAAATACAATAGATAAAAAATGATTTAATTTACATTCAATCTTTCGACGACACCTAACTCTAACATTGTTGTCTTATCTAATCCTAACCCATATGAATTGATTACAAGTAAGGAATGGGAGCTTGTATTTTATATTGAGTGACGATAGTGACAACGACAATTACGATTTTGATATTAAGGTCAAATGTTGTAAATTTGTGGGTTTTGTAAATGATGTGATTGATTGTAAGTGCTTGAAATGTGCATTGTTTTTTTTTTTTTTTTTTTTTTTTTAAATTAAGGAGAAAAAGAAAGACACATTTTATATAAACTTTTATTCTACAATATTTCTTCGAAATTGTTTTTTTATGTCTCATTACTTGAACTGAATAATTATAACGGATATGTGTGTGTAATTTTTAATTGTTTCTTCTTATGATGAACTCATTACTAACAAAATTCTATAACAATTATACTATAATATATGTACAACATTCTTTAAAACCATCTTACATAAAATATTACAATATTATTTGTACATCGCATGGACAACTTACTAGTTTCTTCTATATAATGATGAAATTGATCTAGACGTGGTGGTGGAGAACAATGCAAGCAGCATATTTGATCTAGATGTGGTGGTGAAGAGTAGCATTAGCGTAAACCCATAGAAATTTAGGAGTTTTCAAGTCATCATTAATGCTGCAAAAATTTTGATTAACAGCCTTTGTCAAATTTGATAGTTCACGATTGTTTTAGCCCAAATCACCATCTTTCTATTCAGGGATAGACTCAAGAGAGGGCCCAAAGGGGTCTGAGCCCCCTGGCCTAAAATAAAATTTATGCTATATTTTGTCTTTTTTTAGTTGGAGCCTCTCTTTTCCAAAACCTTAGCTCCCATTAGCCAGCCCAGCCCAGCCAACCTAAACTTTTTTTTATTTATGGAAAATACGGTAACTTTATTAAGAAGAAGAAAAATACATAGTATCCTAAATCACTAGTAGGACTGTGTAGAACTTGATCGACACTGACCAATTGAGTCGATGCCAGCAAGCGGAGGCAGAAGCTCATTCCGATGTCGGTGCAGTGCTACCATCGGAGTTGCAATCCTTCTCCACTAAAGACCCAAACCAAACAGACTTTAAAAGATTGGTTTTTATTTTTTAAAACAAAACACGTCACTTCACTTAGCGGTTAAAAAAAACACAAAACACAAAACGGCGTCGTTTTGAGTTAGGTTTTGGGGGAGTATAAAATTATAAATATGTTCTTTTCTCTCCAAAGAACCTAACTCTCTCAGTCTCTCTCTCAGCTCTAGCTCTCACCACTCTCGGAGTGTCTTGCACTCCGCCTCACTAGTCACCACGGTTGCCGCCGATCCCTTCCTCCCTCTCCTCTCTATCTCTCACTCCCTCTCTCTTTCTCTTTTCCTCTCTTTGAATTGATTGGTAACGCTTCTTTTTGCTACGTTTTCTTTTTCTTTTTATTAATTAATGTTTTTGAGAAGAAATATTTATTTATTTTTTGTCCAATCAGATTTTTTTTTTTTTTTTTGGAGAAGGCTGTCCAACCAGATTTATAAAAGGGAAAAAAGTATTTGACATTTAGAATAATGTCATTTATTGAATTTGGTACTAACATTGAACAATTCCTACGCTAATAAAAAACTATACTTTTTTTTATGCTAATAGCTGCATGATTAGGTAGGGAGAAATTATATTATTACTCTGTGTGAACTATGGACAGGTTTTTGATGGCTAAATAAATAAAAAGTTTGTATAGATGGACAGGTTTTTTTATTATGTGTGAACATGTTGATGTATAATGTATTGATGCGTTAACAGGTTGTGTACTGATATATTGAACAGGTTGTGTATTGAATCAATACACACATTTCGGACTGACCAATACCATTCGTGTCTTGAACAGGTTGTGTATTGGGCTTGAAAGCCCAATTTTTAAAATTTAAAATAAAAAAAATAAATAAAAATAACATTTTTTTCAAACTGACCAAACCAATTAAACCGACAGTTAAAAAAACTGCACTAGGTCGGAAAACTGACCTTAAGTGGTGTACATTGGTTCCAATTATGAGAAAATCGATCCCTATTAGTTCGGTGTGCATGCACGCATATGCACGCTTGTACCGAATAGTGGATTGGGAGGTTTATGACAGCGTTGACATGGCTTGGTATTGAGTGGCTTTGAGGTGTTCCATTGCTGAGTAGAAATAAATTGATTTGAGGTTAATTGTAGCGTCATGGAGGTTGGATCACACATTGTGTTGTCAAATGTTGTGTTGGTTGGATTTGAATTTGTAATTTTGGGTTGTAAGACACATGTACATATCCCAAAACCGTTGAAGGATAGTTTAGATGGAAAAACTTGAGAATGCAAATTCATAAGATATGTGAAAAATGGGAGTGGTTATCGATTTTATGATTTTATCATAGTTCGGTGCATCCTCGTGTACTTAATTCCACTCATGAAAGGATGGTTTGTTTCATAGTATGGTTATGTTGTTTGGTGATGGATTATGACTCTTGGGGGAGATAACTTTTCCTAAGGATGTGATTCTACGTAATATTAATTATGCATGCTCATCTAAACTAGCTAGAGATAAGCGTGGGATCATTTAGACTATCTTAATCTTGTTTTGAACAAATTATTTGTACAAGATCACACTTTCACAAAAAATTATCTTATGAGATGGTCTTATAAAATTTCTATGTGATCACACATGTATAAAAAATTATCATATAAGACAGTTTCATAAAATCTCTTTGTCATAACATAAATAGTATAAGAGGGTGGTCTTATAAGACAGTTTTGTGAGATACTCTCCCCTCACTGCTTTCACAACTCTCCTCCAAGACTAACAAATTAACATAACCCATACAAATAAAATGTGACATGATATTGCCGGCAATATGTACATCGATGAATTACATCTTGAAACACTTTAAAATGGCATCAAAACCTTTTCCAACACTTGATATTTTAATATAAAATCCAAAAATTCATGTCCACACGGATACGCTCTTAATAAGTGAAGAAATGTGATTAATAACTATTTGTTCAGGATATAAGATATTCTGTATATATAGTTTTAAATTTTAACAGGTTTTAGTTAATAACTATTTGTTCTACAATTTTCTTAATTCTTTCTCTACCTTCCCAACGGTAACATCAAAATTCAGAAGCTTGAAGAAAGAATGTAATTAAGAATTGAATAAAATTGTTGGATTTGGAACTTTGTGTTTATCATCCTACAAACATTTGAATGGTATTGCCGTAAACGTACAGGCAATGTGAGTATCTATATTCAGGGGCGGAGCCACCTTATACTGTTGGGTTTCCCGAAAAAGTTTAAAATTTTTTACCCCCCCCCCCCCCCCTCCCCCAAGTCTCCTTGATTCATTCAACTATGCTGACCTTTTGTTAGTCTTTCTTCATCTCTCCTCCCCCAACACGTCATCACACAAGCCCAACTTGTACAATTTTTACTATTGGGTTGTAGCTTCCTTTATAGAAGGTTATTGCTTCATCTTTTCAATTTGTATTTTCCATCTACCTCATCACTCATAGTGAAAGTGTTCCTTAATCTCTCTACCCCTCCATTTCTTCTTCTCCTTTTTCATTTCTATTTTACATCAAATTCTATTCATTTTTATCTAAGTTCAATTTCTATTTCTATTTATTTATATTTTGGTTGATAATTTTTTTTTTTCTTCATCTTATTTATTAATCCAATTGATAGTCTAATTCATTATTTATATTTAGTATTTCAAACTCACAAACTAAGACAACCATATTTAAGTAAGCTTTGGTATGACAAACACATCTAATACTAGATTAGATGCATAAATCTCCATAGTCCAATATATGGTACCACTAATATTATTTGAAAAATCTCATACACATGCCAACCATATTATTTGAAATTTTTCTATGTTTGACAAATTTGTCCTATAATGAATGGGTCACACACACACACACACACACACACACACACACACACATATATATATATATATATATATATATATAGCCACGCGGTACGAAGATACAAGAGCATGACTTGAGAAAGCTCTCTCTCTCGCAAAGAAAAGGATGAACTTGCGCGTAGTAAGAAGAAGGTTAAAGATGTTTCCCATGCTGGGTTCAGTGACAGTCCTAGCTCAAGCCCTTCATCTCCAAGCCATGCTATGCGCCCTAGAGAACATGGCTTGTCTTTTAAAGACAAGTTAGTAGGTGAAATCCCTGGGGCTTACAAAGCTTTTAATTTTGGGGATGCCATGGAAGACGAGGATGATACTAATGCTGACTCTAATGTAGAAGTGGAGGCTTAGACAAGGGCTGGTTGTTGTTAATTTCTCGAAGGAATTCAAGCAACGTATTAGAAGGCCATGGGCAAGAGCTCTCATTGTTAAGGTGTATGGGAGGTCTGTGGTACTTAATTTCATTCAGGCTAAGCTTCTTGCTTTGTGGAAACCAGCAGGTAGATTGGACTGTGTGGATCTTGGCCATGGGTTCTTCCTCACAAGGCTATCTCTGCAAGAAGATTTTGAAAATGTTTTAAGGAAGGGCCCATGGTTTATTGGAGACCATTTCTTGTCTCTGAGGCCATGGGAGCCAAACTTTAGACCAGCCTCAGCAAATGTGTCCTCCATTGCAGTCTGGATTAGGCTTAATGAATTACCTATTGAATACTATAATGCGGAGGCCTTAAAACACATTGGTAGAGCTATTGGTAATGTGTTAAGGGTTGATACATTCACTGCAACAGAGACTAGGGGGAGGTTTGCAAGATTATGTGTGCAAATTGATGTGGAAAAGCCGTTGGTTATCGCTGTCATGTTAGGTAGGCTGGAGCAAATGGTGAGTTATGAAGGCATTCAAAAATTGTGTTTTGGGTGCGGCCGAATGGGTCATAGGAAGGAGTGTTGCCCATACATAATCCAGCAAGAGCCGCCGGCCAGGGAGGGGGTGCTAGAAGCCGGTATGGATGAGGGAGAGGGTTCACTCGTTAGTTATGAGGGGAATAGTCCAAAGAATGAAGTGGGGACCAATGGGCAAGCGCATGATGGGGTGTAGGAGGAAGAACATGCTGGTACATATGGTCCGTGGGTTGTACTGGCGCGAAGGAAAAATGGTACAAAATCTCAAAGAGGTGGAGGGACCCCACCTACTCAAGGGAATGTTAGGACTGGGATCTCTAACGGTAAAGGTATGGTGGATGGCCCAGGCATGCATATCAGTGCTAGGTCCGAATTTGTTTATGGGCCAGCCAAGGAGAACAAGAGGAAGCTTTCTTCTCCTCGGGTATTAGGAAGGGCCCAAGTAGAGAGTGCAATCCAGAAATTAGGGAATGAGGCTTTGTTTCAGGCCCAACCCAACCCATCACGAAATGAAGAGTCCATTTTGCTGAGTCTGATGTCTAACCAAGGTGATCCAGCTCAGGTTTTATTGAAACAAAACTCTGTGAGGGGTAAAAAAAGGCTAGCACGTCCAAGGGCTTCCCATTCTTCTATACCCAGCGCCGTTGACAGTGGGATTGGGAAAGATTGTCGTAGTGAGCACCTGAAGGAAAACACGGAAGGGCTTTTGAAGGAAGGAGGGTCCGGTGATGGAGGTCCGAATAAGGGAGCTGCTGTCAATTTTCAGTTCAATGTCGCTGCCTGGTCAAAGAAGGGCCATAAATATAGAAGGGGTGACTGTGGCGAGGTCCGAGGAAGTTTTGGCAGAGACACGAGCATACCCAACTCGAGCTATGGTGTGGTTCGGCAAGGAGTTGAAGAAGGTATAGACATTCAGATTTTTAATGACAAAGATGAATCTGTTGGAGGGCTGGTCAGAGAGGAAGATGCTAGAAAGGCAGCCACATCTCATTTACACTTTGAGTCAGACAAGGGAGGTGCTGGAGCTGATCGGATGGTTTTTGAAGTTAGAGGCAAAGCTAGTGCCACCTTTTGATGGTTGCCCTCCTTCTTTCCTCTGTTTCCCTTATGAATGCAATCATTTGGAATTGTAGGGGTGCCCATAAGCCCTCTTTTCAAAATCGAGTTAGGGAGCTGGTTCAGATTCACAATCCAGCTATTTTTGTTGTAATGGAGACCTGGGTTGGAGGGGAAAGAGCTAGGGAGCTCACTGATAGGCTACCGTTTGATAGGGCGATTCATATGGATACCATCGGATATGCTGGCGGGTTATGGGTTCTTTGGAATTCGGACAGAGTGGAAGTGTCTTCACTGTCTAACACTGAGCAAGAAATTCATGTCATGGTTAAGGTACGGTTCTCTAATGTCACCTGGTTACTTTCTGCTGTGTATGCTAGTCCTAGGAATGCTGAGAGGCAGGTGTTATGGAATAATCTTATGAAAGTTGCTGAGCTCCATAGCTTGTCTTGGGTTATAGCAGGGGACTTTAATGAACCTCTGTTAAATGATGATAAGTTTGGTGGAAGGGCAGTCAATGTTAATAGGTCTTTATTATTTAAGGAGTGTCTTGACAAGTGCAATATGATAGATATTGGGTTCTCGGGTCCTCGTTTCACTTGGACAAATAAGCGGGAAGTCCAAGCTTTAATCCAAGAAAGACTAGATAGGTTTTTTGTAAATCCTAGCTGGTGTCTTTTGTACCCTGAAGCTAGGGTCACTCATCTTACTAGAAGTCAGTCTGATCACTGTCCTGTTTTGTTGGAGATGTTGTCGAGGGCTTCTAGGGTCAAGCAGCGGCCTTTTAGATTCCAAACTTGTTGGCTTCTGGATACAACCTTCCCAAGCATTGTTTCTCAAGCTTGGGGAGGGGGTAGTGGATTAAATGAAGCCTTAGGAATTTTTTCCAAGAAAGCCGCTACTTGGAACAAGGATCAGTTTGGAAATATCTTTGCTAGGAAAAAAAATCTGATGGCTCGGATTAATGGCATTCAGAGGACTGTGGCTATTAGGCCTTCTAATTTCCTTCTGAATTTGGAGAAAGAGTTGTTGAGGGATCTAGATTCAGTGCTAAATCAGGAGGAGGAGCTTTGGGCCTTGAAGTTTAGGATTAATTGGATGATTCAGGGCGACCGCAGTACGGCCTTCTATCATGTTTCGACTCTTGTTAGAAGGAAAAGGAATCAGATTTTGGCTATTAAGAATGCCATGGGGGAGTGGATTGTTGAGGAGGAGGAGGTTAAGAGATTCATCAAAAGTGGGTTTGATAGTATTTATTCTACTTCGCTGTCTTGTGCTATTAGAGCAAATCCACCTATTTCTCAATGGCAACCTAGACTCACTGAGGAGGAAAAGGAGAATATTAGTGGTGGTGCAACGAAGGATGAAATTAAAAGTGCTTTGTGGTCTTTAAAACCTTTTAAAGCACCCAGTCCGGATGGCATGCACGCAGGGTTCTTCCAAAGGTTTTGGCCAATTGTGGGGCAATCGGTTGTTAGAGTGGTGCAAAAGATTTTTACTGATAGGAGGGTGCCTGATTATTTGAATAGAACCCATATTGCTTTAAACCCAAAGATCCAAGGTCCGAAAACTTTGGGTAATTATAGACCCATAAGTTTATGCAATACTGTGTACAAAGTGGTGACAAAGATTATTGTGACTAGGTTGAGACCTTATCTGGATAATCTCATATCTCCTCTTCAATCGGCCTTTGTGCCAGGAAGGAAAGGAGTAGATAATGTTATCATTGCTCAAGAAATTATTCATTCTCTTGGTAGGAAGAGAGGGAGAATGGGGTATATGGCTCTAAAAATTGATTTGGAGAAGGCCTATGACAAGCTAAAGTGGAATTTCATTAGGAAAGCTCTCCTTAGGGCCAACCTTCCTCCGGATCTTATTGACACTATCATGAGTTGTGTTTCTACAGTTTCCACTTCCATTTTGTTTAATGGGGAAGATACGGACCCAATTTTTCCTTCGAGAGGGATAAAGCAAGATGATTCGCTATCACCTTACCTTTTTATTCTTTGCATGGATTTTTTGAGTCAGCTTATTGAGGAGAAGTGTAGTGCTAAGCTATGGAGTCCGGTTAAGGCCTCCCAAAGTGGCCCTGCCTTTTCTTATCTTATGTTTGCTGATGATATCCTCCTTTTTGCTAGAGCTGATGGTACAAATTGCTCAGCTATAAGAGATGTGCTTGATGATTTTTGTTTACCATCCGGGCAAACAATTAGTGAGGCTAAATCTAGAGTCTATTTTTCCCCGAATGTGGATAGGGATACTAGGGAGTCTTTGTGTGATATCCTTGGCTTCAACTCCACCCCTTTTCTTGGTAAGTATCTTGGGTTCCCTTTTAAGCATCCTGGCTCTTCTTCTTAAGATTACAACTTCATTCTTGATAGGGTGAAACAAAAACTGTCAGGGTGGAAGGCAAATTTGTTCTCTTTGGCTGGCCAGACTGTTTTGATTCAAGCTTCCTTAGCCACTATTCCCTCCTACGTTATGCAGTGCTCTCACTTGCCTAGCAAAATCTTGGAGGGGTTGGATAGGGTTAACCAAAATTTCTTATGGGGGTCATCTAACACTGTTAGAAGAATTCATTGGGTCAGTTGGGATAAGGTCACCTAACCCAAGGATGAGGGGGGGCTCGGGCTGCAGTCAGCTAAGGGAAGGAATGTTGCGCTCCTTTCTAAGCTAAATTAGAGGTTCAATGTCGAGAGAGAGGCTCCTTGGGTTCAAGTGTTGAAGAGGAAGTATTGTAGCTCAAGGAGGAGTAATGCCTCTAACGCCAATAAACTTCCTTGTTCTTCTGTTTGGGCTGCAATGAAAAAAGGTATGGATACCTTTAATAGGGGTAGCAGATGGCTGGTTGGCAAGGACAGTAGCTTGAGTGTCTAGTATAGCAATTGGACTCTAAGTGGTTCTCTTAGACAGCTTATTCAAGGTCCTATCACTCAGGAGGCTGGCCTATTGGAAATAAAGGACTTTATGTTGGATACAGGCTGGGATTGGGATAAAATTCCCTTTGAGCTTCCTCTAGAGATTAGGATGATGATACAAGCCATTCCCACTGCTCTTACTAGCAGAGGGGTTGACAAGCTGGCTTGGGCTGATTTTGCTAAAGGCACTTTTAAGCTAAAGAGTGCTTACAAGGTGGCTACGGGCTCCATGGATGCAACCCCTTTTTCGGCTAAATGGATTTGGAAAGCTGACACGCTTCCTAGAATCAAGACTTTCCTTTGGTTGTGTGCTCATAATAGTATTGGGGTTAAGGTGTGCCTTGAGAAAAGAGGGGTAGTTCATGATAACTTTTGTCCTTTTTGTCAAAGAGGTTCGGAGAGCATATTGCACGCTCTCCATGATTGTTCTCATATCAAGCATGTTTGGAATCAGCTAGGTATTACTTCCACAAATCATGGGTTTTGGCAAAATGATTTACAGGTGTGGCTGTCTATTAATGGTAGGAATAACTCTACCTTGCTTGCTGCAAACCCTCCTTGGAGGTTCATTTTCCCCTTTGCTGTTTGGAATATTTGGAAAAGTAGGAATAGTTTTGTTTTTAATAGCAAGAGTAGAAATTCGAAGCTGGTTGGGGTTATTTTAAATCAAGCTTTGGAATTTATCCACTGTGTTTCAGCACCTAGAGCTCCAATGCAGAGGGTAATTAGAAGTTTTTGTTGGGAAAAACCGCTTGTTGGTTGGTTGAAGCTTAACACAGATTGCTCGGCAGATGAGGCAGGCAGCTTGGCTTGCTATGGAGGAATGATTAGAGATGCCAATGGTTATTGGATTAGAGGTTTCAGCAGAAGGATTGGCACCACTAATAGCTTTGCAGCTGAGCTATGGGGGTTGAGGGAAGGCCTTTTGCTTTGTAGAAGTTTAAACATAGCAGCCCTTGTGATTGAGCTTGATGCTGAGTCCATTGTGAGTGTTCTGAAGAATCCTTCCTATGCAAATAATTCCATCTCCCCTATTTTGGATGATTGCAGAGTGTTGATATCCTTCAAGCACCAGACTCAGATTAAGCATTGTTTTCGCCAAGCTAACCGTTGCGCCGATAGGCTTGCTACAGTGGGATACAATCAAGCTTCTGATTTTTCTTTATTTGATAGTCCGCCTGTGGACTTGATTGATCTGTATGAGGATGACCTCAATGGGATGTATTTTAACAGGATATGTCCTGAACCTATTGTTCCTTCTTAGTTCCTTTTATAAATCGTCTTTTACCAAAAAAAAAAAATATATTTATATATATATAGATATATATCTTGTTAATCAATATGATCATGTAGTCTTGACTGACCCCCCCTCCCAAAGGAAAATTTCTTGCTCCGCCCCTTACTATATTTAAAATTTCTCTACAATTTTTTTTGTGACACTCATTGACTCATTAAGCAACAAAAGACAAATACAATGGGTCCGTCAATTTGGCACATTTCCTTTCACTCATGGCTTTGTATTGGGTGGAGGATATGAATATCTCAATGTCTCATGAGTATATATATTTATAACTTATTTTTTTTAAAGTAACGTTAGGACCATAATTTTTGTCACAATATGTTTATGTGGCAAATTATGAATGATAAAGTTATAAACTTACAGCCTTTACTTTACCATTCACAATTTACCATATAAATAAGTTGCGACAAAAGTTATATTTCTAATATTTTTTTCCTCTCAATTCTAGCTTGTCCACACGCTTTGCTCAGCTTTGCCTTAAACTAAAAAGCTAACTTGTTGGGCTCGAGAAATCAAGCTCATAGTTGAGCTCTGACAGAAGTGAGCTGGCCCAAACGTGGTCCAACGCACCCAACAAATACATTGACTAATTAAGACCAAGAGTTTATGCAATAAATACCCCCTGAAAGTAACAGTTGACTATCCCTCACAACATACTCGGCCGAAGATGCTGTAATTTTGACGTTGTCATGCCAATTACATACTCCTATATTATAAAGAAGTTTTTGTTTTGGCATTAATCAAATAAAAATCAGATCATAATCAAACTTTAACGTACGAAGTTTCCTTTGTTGAGCTCATTAGTGCCAAAAAACTCAAAGAGAGAGAGAGAGAGAAAGAGAGATGACAACAAATGGTGGTGGACTTGGTGTACTGTAGAATTGACAAGTTAATCTTGGTTAGGTTTTTTTTCTCATGGAAAGACGAGTTAATCTGTATCTGACCAGCTGAAAGAAACAGTTGGGCTGAAAGAAACAGTTGGGTTGGTTAACACGTATTGAAGGGACGTTTCAGCCTCTCAATTCTAACTTTTTATCTCACATAGACCCATACTCTTCTATTCTCTTCTCAATCATTCTCTTCCAATAATCTATTCTCAGATCGAATTTTGGATCGTAAATTAAAAAACAAAATTGCATTATATATATATATATTTTTTTTTTTTTTTTGAGTTTTTTTTTCATTCGTTCTCTTTTTGGCAAAAAGAATATGCTCAACTTTGACAAAGTAAGATTTGGGTCCAACACTTCCCCTTCTTAATCGTCTAGCTCTTCTTGGTTCTTGGCACCCAAAAAATACATCCCCCATCTTTGTCTAACATGTTGAGGCTTGTGCTAGTTTTCTCTCTTCTTTTCACTCTCTGCCTTTCATCCTCTGCTCAAACATGTTCCACATACACATCTTTTTCTAATAACTTAGCCTACAGCTCCTGCAACGACCTTCCTTATTTGAACTCTTCCATATATTGGAACTACAATTCATCGTCTGGAAGCCTCCAAATCGCCTATAGACACGCCGGGATCACGGCCTCTAATTGGGTTGCATGGGCCATTAACCCCATTGGTTTACAATCAGCCATGATTGGAGCACAAGCACTAGTAGCTTTTCAACAATCCAATGGTTCCATGAGAGCGTACACGTCCAAGATCACTAGCTATGCTACCACCTTGCCGGAGGACAAGTTGCAATATGATGTCCCGGATTTGAGAGCAACTTATGCAAATGCTGAGATTATAATCTATGCTACTTTGGCACTTCCAAGCAATACAACCACTATCAACCAAGTTTGGCAAGAGGGTCCGGTTTCAAATGACAATCCAGGAGCACATCCTTTGGCTACTGCTAATACTAATTCCAAGGGTACCCTGGATCTTATTTCGAGTCCGGGCCCTTCGAGGCGGTCTGGAACAAATTCTATAGCTCCAAATGCGAGCTCATCAAGAAGTAGTGGCAGGATGCTTACATGGGTGTTATTGAGGTTTTGGCTAACAATGTTGTGTGCTTGGAAGCTTATACACGTTATGTTGTTCTGAATAGGAGAAAGTCAAGAACTGAGAGGTTGGTTCTGGGCTTTAATAGGAGCAAATGAAGCTAATAATTTGGTGATGGGTCAACATGTGGTTATTTTTCTTTGGGTTGTCATTTTTATTCATTTTTCTTTCTACTCCTTTATTATCATAATTGTCAAAATTGACATGAATTGAGTAATCAAATTTTCATCTTTTTCCATCAAGCATCATTATCATATTGCGTGTGGTAAGATACACAAGCAGTTTATAGAATATTAGAATTTATAAAAAAAATTTAAAAATCATATATATATATATATAATATTTATTATAAACTTGAATTTATTTAATTAAAAATTAATTTAATCAACACTCATGTACATACTAAACTCACTATACGTACAAAATAATGAAAATATTAGGCATGAGATAATATATTCATTATATATACACATCTAGTTATGTTCAACTAGGTTTTTTATTTTTATTTTTTTAGAAGTCATTTAGTTATATTAAACTAATAAATAACCAGAAAAATTTACGAGTACAGAGTACAGGTCTTGATTTTCTCGCTTATAATAGATATTGACCATCCATAATCTATAAAAACAAAATTAATCCAACATGTAGTTTCTACATTTACAAATACAGTATATAAAATATGGAAAAAGTTTTGTATTTTTTAAATGTTTATATTCGGAAGTTAATAATAGTGGAGGAGAGAAATTTAAAACCTAGACATTTTTGTTGGGAATATCAAGAAATACTAATTGAAATACAAACCTCTTGACATTATGGATAAAATTAAAAAATTACCTTTAATCTAAATTGGATGTTAAAGAAACAAACACCTAGTATAAATGGGCCTCTTGCATCATGTTAAAGGTAAAAAATAAAAATAAAGCTATGAATAACATACCATATCAACCAATATCAGTAATATTTATCGTATCAATTACTTTTGTAAATATAAAATTGTTTTAATCTATCTCCCATATTCCGGCTATTTCAAAACATAAGTTTATTTCGGACTAATTCAAAAAGATTGATGTTTTTCAAAACTTGCAGATGTCGACAATGTCGCCATCAAAATTTGAACTTGTTGGTATCGCACTCTCAAGCAAACATATTATTGGATTTTTCCTTCTTCCACATTGTGCATATCCTCTCACCTAGAAGAAGTCCAATGATACAATCTGTATTAAAACTGGTTGAAATTACAAGTTATGATTAGTGAAAGTTACCCCTCAGCCACCTCTCCCTTCTAGGTTAGTCAGCTAGGCACTTGCATTTCTTGTTTTATCCTCATGCTAATTTCTTGCTTTACGAGCCACTTTCTTGGTTTCTCTCCAAATGACTTTAGTGTGTATTTGTTTTCACTTTTTGAGCCCAGTTATGCGCTTTTATGAAACGTAAATACTGTTGACATGTTTGTTGAAATGAAAAAGTTGGCTTTAATAAAAAAAGCTGAGTTCTTTGCTCGAAGTAAAAGCGCATAAATTTTATGGGTAGAGAATGATCATTTTGAAAATGTGGACGCACACTTTATGAAGCTATCCGTTGGACCACAGGTGTTTTACCTAATTGACCTTCCTCCCCCCAATCTTTGCTTTACCCCAAACAGAACAACAAATACCCTTGATTTTTTACCCTTCTTTCTCTCTTTTTCTCACGTGTTCCTCACAGTCACAAAGCCTCTCATCTTTCATCTCTCTGCTCTGCACTCTCTGCCTCTCTTCTCTCTGCTTTGCGCTCTCCATCCCTGGTAAACACATTTAGAGAACAAAAATATTACCGTTGGTGGGTTTCTTTTTTCTTAGATTGGCCATAGTTTTTTTTCCTACTCCTCCATGCTACTGTGCGGCGACATGGCATGGCATCTCATCTTCTTCTTCTTTTTGTGCTGCTTCTTCCTCTACTCTTCTCTATTTTTTTTTTTTTGAATTACGTACATATCTAATCTCAAAAAAAAAAAAAAAAAAAAAAAAAAAAAAAAAAAAAAAACTTTTGAATTCAATAGAGTTTTTAATAAATGGAACCTTTGGAGACATGGAGTAGAGAGAGAGAGCTCAGACTTCTTTGTATGTGTGTGTGTCTATGTGTGGAGGAAAGTAATAGAAAAGGAAGATAAGAAGATGAGTGTGTGTGTCTGTGTTTGCAGGAAAGTAAAAGAAAAGGAAGATAAGAAGATAAGGATGAAGTGAATGTGTGGATAAGAAAAAAGCGAAAGAAAAAAAAAAGTTTTTGGGTTTGGCAGTTTGGGTAAAGCAATGTGGAAGAATTGTGGATACTATAACACAAATTAAAAAAGAAAAAAAAAAGTAGTAACACAAATTATTTTACAACATTTTTTTATAACTATGATGTTATAAAGTATGTGGTGGAAAAAAAATTGTGGGTACTAGAACAACTTATTTAAAAGATAAGTGTTAATAAAATTTTATTTTACAAACATTAATTTTAAATTAGTATTATGAAAATATTGTGACATTTTATTATATCTCTAAACTTTTTAAGTTAGTACTATTTTTTTCTTAAAAAAAAAATAGTACTATTGATAGAATATTTTTATAACAATTTCATAATAAAGTTTACATAGTAAGTTGTTATTAGTTCTCATCTAGACCTATTAGTAACATTTTTTTTTTCTGCTATTAACAACTTGTTATATAGACTTTATTGTGAAATTTTTGTGAAAATATTGTGTCCATATCTTGCATTAAAAGAGATAATTAAAACAAAAAATTCTCTTTATATAGATATTGTCCTTTTTAGTAATTTACTCCTCAAACTGCCACTTTTATAAGTACTTATCAAACACTCAGTTTTTTTCAAAAAGAACTTTTTAATAGCTTTTACCAAACACTTAGGGGGTGTTTAGCAACCCTTCTCAAACATCAATTTTCAGTTTTTAAACAGCATTTCATGCATTCCTACACGCTTTTTCACCTACACGTATTTTCACAAATATTTTCAAACAACAATTTTCAGTTTTTAAACACATCTATCAAACGGGCCCTTAACTTTTTAAAAAAACACTTTTTCGTAATGCACTTTTTGAAAACTCTACTTTTTCAAAAAGCCCAGTTTCAAAAAGCTGAAACAAACTCACCCTTAACCTTTTTTGTTTTATTTTATTTTTTAAATACAAACTTTTAGCCTTTTTCCTTTCTTTTTACATATATATATATATATAAAGTTAATTCCGGTTCACTTATTGATAAGAGATCTAGAGTTTATAGGTTCAAACTCTATTTAAAGAAAAAAAAAAAAAAAAACTTAAAAATAATGCTTTTTTTTTTTTTTTAGTACTTTTACTTTGCATAGATTGTATGTATTAAAATTTGTAAAAATTACAACATCGCTCCAATGAAAACTAAAACTTGAACTAAACACTGAGTAAAGCAAATTTATATAAGCAACAATGTTATTTGTCATCTCCTCTGAATCTACAAAAAGTTTGGCACTGACAAAGGCCACAGTACCATTTGTAGTATTCTCCAAATTATAAATACTCTCAGCAAATGGAGCATGATATAATAGTAACCAGTAAGACAACTACTAATGCTTTTCAGAACTCAGTTTGGATACCAATAACAAACGAAAATTATTTTACTATTAAGCTTATTTTCGCTACCATTCATGAGCGCCATTGTAATATTTCAACTAACTTTTACCTTTATCCATTATACTTTCAGCAATAAGTTTATAATTTTAACAAAATAAGCGGTATCCAAACAGACCCTAAATATATTGAATAAGCAGTGGTCTCAATTCATTAACAAATGGGTGTTTTCTCATTCTGTTTGCTGCAAAGCCTCAACAAATGCATCCTTGAGAAGAGGGTTTGAAGCAGCTACCCGCTGTGCGGTAATGTCAAAACCTTTACCAGAGCTGATACATAACAATAACCATCAATGTTGATATATAGCTTTAGTTTTTTGACAACATCTATGGACGTAAAATGTTTTCAAAAGTTAACTAGCAAACATGTATTGGCCTGCCAGTTGTGCGGTATGCAAAACCAAACCCATTGCATGTCAAACTCAAGCATCAATTTGTGAAGACAGATCAACAGAGTTTACTATTTAATTTCCATTTTAAGATGCTTCTATGGAAGGATGTTAAACCTTTCCAGCTATTTCCTATGTCAAGCAAAAAAAAAAGGATAAATAAGCATGGTACTTACGGGTCATACACAAGTCCTCCAGCTTCTGTTACAATTACTGCACCACCTGCCACATCCCTGAGTAGATGACCAGACTATGTCAATCACATATCAAACCAACCTCACTGAGAGATAACAATACCATTCAAGCAGGCTATGTAAATCACGACTCACAAAAAGAACATCAGTGAAAACTATGATATCATACCATGGACCCCCAAAGCCAAGCTCATAAAATAGATCAAGCCTTCCACATGCAATTCCACAGAGATTTAATGCACAAGAGCCAGTCATTCGAAGGGATCTCACCTGATCAAAAGAGAAACTAACATTCACAACAGAAACCAATGCATGCTATAAGCTCAATAACTTCTGTGGCAAGTTTATTTTTTACCTTGGCAAGTAAGATATTAATTCTGTTCATAGAGGAATCCAATGTTGGCTTATCACGTTTAGTTCCAGCCTGCTCTTTCAGAAGAACAAAATTTGAGAAGATATAAAATGTCCTCTTGATTGTCAAGAGTAGAGTATTTACAAAGATATTGCAATGCAGTGAAATTTGAAATACATTCTGAATGCACTGTGTGTGTTTATGAGATGCTTTTTTTGGTAAGAGGTATATAAGATGCATGAGGCCGATTTCATCTGTTTACAAAAACTAATACAAAGAAAAGAAGTTAAGAAGTATGTTTTTCCATTCAGGTGCTATTGTGCATCAGCATATGCATGCTCACCGGAATTCTTCAAAAATAACTAAACAAATAAAGTACCAAGTTAGGTTGTACCACAAAAGTTCAAACTCCCACAGAAGCAGTCCTCGAGTCCAGACCACTACCTATTATAAACATCAAGTATGGGCCTAAATTATGCATTCAGGTGATACTCCTTGGCACTACATATAATTAAATAGGTATTTTCCTTTTCGGGTTTCCTTGCCTTGTATGTTCTCTTCCATAGCTTGTTCCAAGTGTCCATTTGGGATGGCTTAAATTTATTGGCTTATTCGGTTTGAAAAATAAGTAGACTAAAAGAAGTAGGTTTAATAAATCTACGTATAAGTTGGCTTAAGGAAACAGACCCAAAGTAGAACTTTTGCTTAGTCTTTTTCATTTCTATCCCCTGCCCACCCCCCACTTTCTTTTCTTTCTGGTGCCATTCTTTTGTGGGTTGGGGAAAAGGGGGCTTCACTTATGCATTTCAGCTCATACAACTAAAGTTTGATTACCAAATCAAAGTTATTGGCCAAATAAAGAACAGTAGCTTCCATTACTGTCAAAGTTGTACTTGAAATTACCTTTTATAAACCCATCCCCCTGGGCACCAAATGAACAAATACACTTGAGCCACCCTATTCTAAAATAGTCTTCACAAGTAGTAGCTTATATCTATTTTATCATTCCTTTTCTCATTTCTCTTCTTTTTTCAACATTTTCTGTTTATAGAGAAAGATTGGGTAGACAAGAAGAAACAAGATTTCAGGATTTAGAACCAACTTTAAAAGTAGGGTTTCTTAACCAAATCCATCCAATCCAGACTGAGCTGGTTGGATTAGCTGGTAGCAAGATCTAAGTACAGAACCATGATAAGACAGTTGGGTCTGCAAATTTTTCCAATTCCCTATCATTGACAACTAACCCTACACTCACTCACTCTCTCTAGATTCCCATCAACCATAGTGGATCACCCCCCCACCCCACAAAAACCTTTCATGCTAGCTTCAGACTCCCCCTCTTTCTAATCCCTTCTTGATAATCAATGACACTAACAAAATTGACTACTCTCTCTCGGTCTCTCCTCTCATTTTCTTCTGTGTCTTCTCATTATGGGTGGTTTCTCCTTTCATTTTGATTGGTGGTTGGGGTGTGGTGAATGTGTGGTTTGCAGGCCACATAGCTTCTCTATGTTTGAGTGGTATGGCCAATAATCCAGTGGTTGTAGACTCGAACCTAACCACCCCACTGTTGGATATGACGGAGACTTTACTTAGCGTCTTGACCCACTCATAGCCTGTTAATCTAATCCTAACATCCTGTCTGCCAATCCAAAAAATGGTGGTCAGTTAGAAACCTAAGGGTACCAGTCAAAAGTGTGTTTTGTTGTCACAATCACTCCCGATAGGATCAGGTTGGGTGACAGGTGTACCTCAGACCCACTCTGTTCCAAACTGTGAGCTTCCCTATTTAAATGTTTATTTTTAAGACTTTGGACACAGGCTTATTGAAAAAACTCAAATAGGGGAGAAAGTAATTAGGCCAGGTGGAGATTGATCTTGTCGTGTTTGTGTGTGTGTATTTTGCTTGAAGGAAATATTTTCTTTAAGAAAGGACTACTACAGATACACTAGAACAGAAACAGAAACCAACCCAGATCACTATATATATGACAAATCCCATACCTTCAACCAATGACTCGATAAATGTGACTATGCAGACTAGTTCTATTATAAACATTATTCTTTTCTTTTTTCAACGTGTCACACAGCATCTATCAAGATTTCTGCTAAGGTTTTTTTTTTTTTTTTTTGGTAATCAGATTTCTGCTAAGTTTGCTATGAGATAAAGGGATTTAAACCATAAAATTAAGTTTGCTATGGTTGTAGTTGTACACTGTTTAATTACATTAGTTCAGCCATGGTTGTTGGGTTAATTATGACACTGAGATTTCTGGCAACAGGAGCTTTACAGAAATGATGATATGATGACAGAGATGGTGGCTTCTTTAAAATTTCATTTGAAAGAATTCATGATATAAGGAAATTTGCTTTGAAAAACAAGAATTGTGGTCCAAAAGGTGGCAAGGAAAAGCAAGAACAATGAGATTGTTAGCTCACATCCAGGGAAAAGCAATGACAAAGATGGGAATTAGTACAACCTAATGGATTATTAGGTGAGGACAGCATAGTACATTATGCATACAATCAACATAAGAAAGACAAGGTTTTAGGTGCAACCTCCAAAAGTCTGAAATACTCTGTAACTAAGGTCACAGATAAAGTCACTGTTTGATATAGTTTCAACAAGACAATAAAGTTAGTAGAACATACAATTCCAGTTATGTGGTGTTTGGTACGGAGGAATCCACATTACTCCTAGCATTCAGATTTCTAGGAATTACATTCCTAGGAATGTAACTATTTCTATGTTTGGTTTGATTGGGAGATTCCTAGGAATGTGAGATGATAATTGATGTAGGACAACCTAGGCTTCCCACCTAGATTTATCCTACCATAAAACCCTAGGCTTCTCACCTAAGGTGTTTGGAATCACCACCAAACAAATTAATGCAATCTCTGCAAATAATCTCAATAATAATAATAATAGTCTGTCTACAAAAGAAATCATCTGGAGCTTTATATGCAGCTTCCAGGAATCACAAAAATAAGGATAAACTCTCCTAAACAAATCCTAAACAATTTCAAATACTAATCTGATAATCCTAAATAATTTCAAATACTAATCCGATAATCCTAAATAAAGGATAATGATGAACTAATCCTAACCAAACTCAAATATCAATCCAAACTAAACAAATAATTACGTTACAATCTGAAATTATCCACTGAAAATCTAAATTGAAATATTGAAATAATTTTTGGTTATGCTCCTGCATTATACTCCCTTGGTTTAAGAAAACTCGACCTCGAGTTTTGTAGTGATGAAGAATTAAGACTTTGGTGCTTAATACTTCCTTCAGATCAGAAATCACCCTAGGAAGCACTGAGAGTAGAATAACCTTCAATTCCATGACACCATAGAACTCCTCTCGAAACACAAAATCAATGTGTTGAACAAGCACAATTTTATCTTGAATCATAGTATCAACCTTTTGGACTTCAACAACCTGTAGATGTTCATCAACCTCATGGATCATGAAGGGCTCAGTACCACTTTCATTAGAATCAACCTCCACATCAAGTGCACCGTCTAAATCTTCACTAACTTGTTGAAATTTTTCTTCTTGTGTAGACTCTATAATAGGTTATTCTTGCTGCATGAATGTTGAAACATCATCTATTGGCACTTTTACTTTTATTTCAACGTTAGTCTTTGGAACCTGAGCATCCATTTTCTGAGTAGAAGAGTCTAGCAAAACCATTATTTTTCTTAAGTCTTGAGCTATGGCAGTGAGTTCTTGACGGAAGGATGAGGTGTTTTCTTACTGAATACTATCTCTGTGGTGTAGAAAATTCCCATGAGAGGATTGAGGTTGATAATTCTCTTGATGGCATTGGGGAGCATATTTCTCTCTAAGTATTTGTTTCATTTCATTCCAATCAGTTATGGTAGGCTTGCTCCTTCCTTTGAGATTATTCTCAATACTATGCCAAAAGTCTCTAGCTTTACTTCTCAATTTCAACCTGGCAAACCTAACCTTATTAGCATCTGGCACACTTATTTGATCAAAGAATTGATTCATCTCATCTAACCAATTAATGAAGGTCCATGGATTTGGACGTCCATCAAATGTTGGTACTTCTGAGACTACCATATTCACTGGAGTAGGCTTTTAGCAATCTGAAATGAACATGGGCTTGGTAATCTAGGCTTTGGCTGGTGCTCTGTACTGATCATTATGTGGGGCTTGATGAGCGTGGCTTATAATTGAACTCTAGTCTCTGCTGGACCTATTCTGCCTTTGACTTTTTTTCTTTTTTTCTTTTTTTTGAAATACAATAAAAAAGAAAAACTACAATATAAAACTAAAATCTGCTAGTGTCACATAGTAACATGTCAAACTGAAACATTTAACACTGAAACTAGAGAAACTAGAAATAGAGGGAAACGAAAAGAGAAGAAGCGGCAGATCAAACACAAAACACAGCTGGAGGCGACGGCGAAGAGGCAGCCTGGACTCGTCGGCGATGACTGGCAGCGGTACTCAAGGGTGGAGATTGGAGCTGGTGGGTCAGATCTCGGAACCCGTGAAGTGGCATGGTGGAAGCGATGGGGACGGCGTGTCGGCGGCGGTTGTTGGTGAAGATTTCGGCAGCGGGTTGTGCGACGGCGTCATTCCGTTGGTGGGACCAGCAGCTTGGTGTTGACTTTCAACTCTCTTGTTCTCAATCTGGCAGGTTGAGGTTGTGGGTCCAAAATTTTTTTTGAAGCTACGTTCTCTGTTTCTGATCTGGTGGTGGTCCTCAGAGTCGGGCACGGATTGGGGTTGTGGTGGAATTTGGGTTCTTTGTTTCTGAGCAGATATGGCTTGGTTGGTGGTAATTTGCAAAGATCTTGTGAGACATGCTTGGAGTGTTGATGATCGTGGGTTGCACTGCTGGTTGGGCTGTAGAGTTGATCAAATTGGCTGGATGTTTCCTGTTTGACTTGAAAGGAGTTTATAGTGATGTTGGATTGATAGTGGTTGAAAGAACACAGATTTTGGGTTTCTGAAAATTTGACAGATCGAATTGAGCTCTGATACCAAGTTGATGCAGGACAACTTAGGCTTCCCACCTAGATTTATCCTACCGTAAAACCCTAGGCTTCCCACCTAAGGTGTTTGGAATCACCACCAAACAAATTAATGCAATCTCTGCAAATAATCTCAATAATAGTAATAATAGTCTGTCTACAAAAGAAACCATCTGGAGCTTTATATGCAGCTTCCAGAAATCACAAAGACAAGGATAAACTCTCCTAAACAAATCCTAAACAATTTCAAATACTAATCTGATAATCCTAAATAATTTCAAATACTAATCCGATAATCCTAAATAAAGGATAATGATGAACTAATCCTAACCAAACTCAAATATCAATCCAAACTAAACAAATAACTACGTTACAATCTGAAATTATCCACTGAAAATCTAAATTGAAATATTGAAATAATTTTTGGTTATGCTCCTGCATTAATAATGTTTGGTGTATTCCTAAGAATCTTAAATGAATTATTTATTTTTCCCATTCTATCCTTAAATTTGAATGTAAACTACCAAGTCCTTTAAAAAAAAAAAAAATCTTCCTATAAATAAATAATGGAAAAAATACAATATAAACTATTAATTAGTCACATGATTTTAGAAGAAATTCTGTAGGAACCTCATGAGGTCCCCATTAATTAGAAAGAACTGGAGATATGATGCAGCTTCTATCACTTAAAACATGGACAGAATAATTGCAGCAGCTTCTATCACTTAAAACATGGACCGAATAATTGCAGCATCAAATGCTATAGCTATCCATTTAATTATTGGCCCAGATGCACATGCATGTATTGTGGTGCTTTTTCATCTTTCAGCATAGCATGGATGGTTATGGTTATGGTTATCTGAATTCCTTTCTTTTCTCCTCTGAAATCTGAATTCTTCCAATAGAGCATTTGAAGAGTATACAAAACTAAGATCTGAGATACGGGTAAATACATTAACAAATTCCCATGAAAATAAATTCATTAAAGTTTTGTTGAACAACACACACAACAGTAAAAGTGAATACCTGACAATAATGGAGAGTCTCTTTCAAACTTTTTTTTCCATACGTAAAATCTAAATAGAACTTTGTTAAAAAATATATTAACAGAGTTGTTTATCCTATTTATGTTATTTTGACGGGAAAAGATAAAGACAAGAGAGAAGATATTGATAATTTATTTTATAGATTATCTTAAATGCTTAAATGATAAGGAAAAATGGTTAAAATTGTCAATTTATAAAAAATAAAATTTCTTTTAAGTTTGGGAATCTGGATTCCCACCTGTTTTAAAGGGAATCATATTCCCACTAAGAGGGGTTTAAGGAGGGAATCCAGATTCCCCTGGCATTTGATTCCCAAGCGTAATTTGTAACCAAAGATAAGAATCTTTAAACATTCTTAGGAATCTTAAAACATTCCCCCGTACCAAACGCCACATTAGAGTAACCACATATAGAGTTGGACTTGCTCTACAGCCAATTGATTGATTAATTGATTCTTTATCTAATTTTCTCTTTTTTTATACTATTCCCTATTCACTCAGTCCTAAAAACCCACAATTAACATTCAACATCACAAAAACCAGATAAAGATGACGCTGAGACTAAAAGGGATGTCATATTGAATAAATTGTTAATTAAAGGTTTCAACTTTCATCAAATAGTTTCCATCAAAGAATTAGTTCTATTATATACCCACATACCTCAGTTGCAAGGAGAGACTTCACCAGTTCAGTTTGAGATGAAACTGCAACATTAAAAAATAGAAGCATATAGCTGTTAGAGGTTCAGAAGTTAGTAAAAGAGAAACACGAAACTGAAAGATTACGATTAGAAAACTCACCTTTTATAGGGTTTCCATTCAAAAAAGCACCTTTTCCACGGATTCCAGTAAAAAGCTACAAAACCAAAAACCCAAATTTACACATAGCTCAGCCAGAAATACTTCTTAAAACATATTTTTAGACTTTCAAATTTGATAATGCATAAGAAAGGAGAAATGCATAAGCCCTAGGAGCCGAGTGCTGAAAGAGGCTTGGAAACCTCATCAGCTAAAACAGAATGATGATCGTATCAAAGAAAAATCAAAACAACAATTGTATAGAATCTCAGACCTCCAATGGGTGAAATTGATCATATCAGAGTCGTGGGTAACATGTACGGAGAAAAAAAAAAAAAAAAAACCACTTGATTGCTTACAAATAGTTATGTTAAGTGCTTCCCCATTCACACATATAACGGTTTGAACAGCATAAAGTAGACAGAAATGCGGTGAATATTTTTCATGTGAGAGAAAGCAGGAATAACAGTCACCACAAGATAACTTAAATACCTAGGCCACTACAAGACTCTGTCTATATAATATTTGGAAGATCATGCATAATATCTATATATTTCTGGTTATGTAGCTCATAGAATTTTTGTTATGTTTGACCACTTGTGTTAAGCAAACATGAAGCATTAGAATTCTCACCTCATTCATTATTGGATTGTAAACAACACCAACTGTAGGAACCTTTCCAATTGTAAGACCAATTGAAACACATACAAAGGGAAACCTACAAATAAGTTCATAGTGAAGAAATGAACTTGACTGAATATATGAAAAAGAAAGTATCAACTGCAACACGAGATAATGATATGTACCCATGGACGAAGTTAGTGGTTCCATCAAGAGGATCAACTATCCACGTGGGTTCATTGGTCAATTCCACAACACCAAAAGCAGCGGTAGTTTCTTCACCAATGAACTAAGAATACCAGTTGAAACAATTTTAGGAATTGTTTTTAAAAGAAAGGGCCGTTTTGAGGAGATAAAAGATGCCATTAGAGCACTAATTGTAACTTTCTTGATGCATAAAGGAAACAAAATAAGAAATAAGCATTAACCTTATGTGTGGGATAAAGCTGCTTGAGATGATTGAAAATGAGATCTTCACACGCCTTATCAGTTTCTGTTACCAAATCCACCTGTGTTCCACCACAAGCACTATAAAATTATAATCTGCTACTCTTTTCCCACATACCGCTCGCTCACTATGCAGCATCAGATTGCTAAAGAAAAGAGAAGGATAAAATAAACTAACAAATATAGGATTCTCAGATGTTTCACTGTCAACAAGATACAAAAAAAATTTGCTCTTTTCGACAAGTCAAAATACAAAACCCATATTAATTTTAACTCAATGTTCTGTTTCTGATCAAAACTTTTCATGTTGAATTGTAATAAACTCTCACACATGGTGATAAAAAATTTTCAAAATTTGTGTGTTTGGGAGTAGATTATAAGTTAGATTTTGCTTTTAGTTTTACGTACAACTTTTTAAAATCTCGTTTTTCTCACTTTTTCAAAGAATAAGTATACTTTAGTACCCTTTCAGCAAAAAGTTAAATAAGTTGTTTCCAAACAGATAAAATTATTTCCCATCACTTTTTAGCTATCAAATAGAAAAGATAATGCTAACATCACAATGCAGATTGGGTAAGAGCATATCCAATAATGGAATGGGGTACAGTTCGTATAACCAGGCACCCTCTTTGCCAAATCTAAGAAAATTTAATGTTTTAACACAGAAATTGCCTACACATAATTCTTCACCTTAAGATTATTCACAATTTTCTACCTTCTAATCTCGACAATCCCATCAACATTTGTAATTTAAACAATTCATTGCCATTCTGAATGACATTTATGACGCATAACTTGTAATTATCAGATAAATAAAACCCATAAAAATTTTGAAAAAAGGCATGAGATATGACAAACCCAGTTCAAAAAAATTGAAAATGAAAAATCATACCGTGCCTTTATGCTCCACATGTTTGGTTTCATAGAATCCTTTACGAATTATCTGCAAAATTAAACAGTTATGAGTCTGAATAGAACAAATAGTGAGGAAAGTTAATAAATAAATAAATAAAATGAGCTTTGAATTAACAAACCTCGCCAGCTCCCTTCGCTGCATCCACAGCAGAGGCAAGGAAGTCTGACAGCGAATCTAAGATCCAAATAATTTGCAAAAACAAAAACAAAATTTGAGAACTTAAACAAGAAAATTTCACATAGAGTTTGGACCATAAAAGAGAAATTAAAAAGTGTAAAAGAGCAAAAAAGAGCGACGGGTCCTACCATTTTCGGCCATTTTTAGAGGAGAGGCAGAAATTAGTTGAAACTTGAAAAGTAAATGTTATATGAAAGGCTGTGCTTTGTCTCTGAGCTTTTCACGTAGCACACTGTCTCAAGCAGTGAGGACTCGAAGTTTCATGTGTGCGTGTGACTATATATATATAGTCAGAAAGAGTTCTATATACGTGTCCCTACGGACCCTACAGTTGCTCTTGCTCTGATGCACCATTATGTGTTCAAATAATTTGCCCAATTATCCACCATTTATTTTTAGAAATATTTTTTTTTAGAAATAAAAAATTATAAATATTTTTTCAATTTTTGAAAAAATATTTCTAAAAATAATTAATCATTGTGTATCTTTAAATCACACATTAGCAAAATTTTATAATATATTATCTCTTGTGACCTATCATATGAATAGTGGGAATCTTTTGTCCACATTACCCACGGAACTAGTGTTCGGAGTTGTTATTTTATAACCTAAAAACTTATTTTATCGATTATATTATCTCATATTACAATGCATCTAACATTTCAAATTTTATTTTTCTATACAATACAATAAAATAATATAAGTTAGCACAATAAAATGATATAATTACACCATAAAATATAATAAAATAATGCTTTACTTACAACCAGAAGAGAGATAAGTGAATAAAATAATGTCCTTTAAGTTTACATCCAAGTGAATAGTAGGTTGTAAAATTAAGCGATTACCTGTAGCTGGATTGCATATTTTTTTAGATATACAACCCCAGATTTGGCATGTTTTGGGCACAAAGAATGTAAAATAGTCACTTGGGATTTCACACCCGCAATACTAATATTTTTAATTATGAATTTGAGAGTTGTGGATTTAAATAGTGAAAATCTCGTTATTGCCTTAATGTGGTCTTACACCATGCATGATAAAGTTTAAGTAGGTCGGGGGCATGACTAAGGAGGTTCTTGGTAAAATTCGGTGTGATTTTATGCCATACGGTTTTTCCAAAACCCTTATCACACTGCACTTTAATATATGTTAAATGCTATCATTTTATTGGCAATTTTGGTCAGTTTAGATTCATTCATGCAGGGGCGGAACTACCCTTGGACTAGGGGGGCAATGGCCCCCCCTAAATTTTTTTTAAAAAAATATTATTATATATATTTGTATTAATTTTAGCAATTTTATTCTATAAAATTACATTTTATTTTCCTTTAACAATATCATTGATTCTTTTAAGACTAATGTTATACTCATAAACTTTTTTATAACATTTTTACAAACCTTTTTGGTAGTAAATTCTTATTGGTTTGCATATGGACACACCACTCACATCATTTTTTTACTTAACAATAACCACTTATTACATAAGTAATTTATAAAAAAAACTTCTAGCATTTTCCTCATTTTAGTGACCATATAATAGATCTAAAATCTAAAACAAAATATACAAGCCAAAAAAAAAAAAAAAAGCTTAACAACAAAAATTACTAGTAAAACTAAAAACAAAATTAAGCTCAATTAACTAATTTTATCCAAAATAAATAACCTTGCCCTTTAAAAAAAATTCTAAACAAAAATAATTTTGTTCTTACTTACGGGAAAAAAAAATCTCAGAAACTAAGTAGCATAATTAGAGGTTGAAATCACTGCACACAGTTAACAATAAAACCGCCCTCCCTAACCCAAAGTTCTGGCTCCGTCCTTGCATTCATGCAATCTGAGTGGTTTCTTGAATACCCTTATGCATGACCATATCAAAGACCAAAAAAAGAAAAAATTAGCGATCTCTTCGTTTTAAATAATGAAATATGTTATTGTGTGGGGGAAAACTGCTCCTGTAATGTAGTAGAAAATTACTCCTCATATAAGCCATTGAGAGTTGATGTCTCCAAAAAAAAAAAAAAGACTTTGATGTTTGTTTTCCTTTTTTGATTGTGCTTGCCATTAAGTTACACCTGGTGTAACTTTAATCAATGTTACACCACTCAATATTTTTTAATTAAATGCTAATTTTGACGAATTCGCCATTAGATTACATTATCTTCGTATATTTTTTATGCTTGCAAAATTTCAAGGTGATCAAAGATTAATAGCTATGTCTTCATTCAATTGTTTAAATTCAAATTTTTATAGTTTAAAATAATGCATAAAATATAAGTTTATAGATTAAATAGTAAATAACATCCAATTAACATAAAAATTGGTATGAGTGTTAAGAATATATAGAACATGTAATTCAATAATAGGATTTTCAAAATATAAATTCAGTAACAAATTATTAGACGGTAATATATTGCTTAGAGTTATCAAATATAACTTGATTCCAATTCTATATATAAAAATATATTTATATATAAATGAAGTGGCATATTCGTTGCTTATCGGCAAGATATATGAATATGCTTTTTCGCCCAACAGAACGGTATGTCAGTTGATGGAATATGGTTTAAAGCTAGTAATTAGTATGAGATTCATTGATGGTGGACCTGGTGGTTGCCTTGTGTGTTTCCACCATAAAAGGTAGGAATCATTATTTTTCCTTTTTTGAAAAATCACCATAAAAGGTAAACTTATTAGATATCCTCTTATGATCAAATTGATATGTATTTTTTAAATAGAGTTTTAATTTATAGCGTTCATTTTTGTGATTTTTACTCTATCATCAGATTATAATACTAATCAGTTTTTAGTGTAAACGGAAATTGAATTCTAAAGTTCTTATTCAACTATCGAAAACTTTACTAATTGAGCTAACTGAAACCCACAAATCAATACGTAATTGAATCAAGAGTTTTGTAATTCAATTAAATGACATTTTCTAATGTTTTTTAAAAGAAATACTTAAAATTCAAATCTCCAATCTCCTAATTATTGAATTTAAATTTAAAAAAAAAAAACCAAAAACAAAAACAAACAAATGAACATAATTGGTGATTAATTCACAACCTTAATAATAAGATGCACTTCTATTGGAACTTGCTATTTTGGTTGCCAGGTATTCTCTTGTATGGCATCCAGTGAATTTGGAATAATGCAGGAAACTTCGGGTTAGGTCAGTTTTATGGAATAAAGAAAAAGAGAAAAAAGACTTCTATGAACATTACACTTCGAATATTCTTTTTTTTGGTAGAAAACTTCGAATATTCTTTGATATATGATGTTTGCCATTTTGGCATGTGGCATCTCTAATTAAGTGATACTACTATAGTCATTGTTGTCATGGAAAAGAGGTGCATGTAATATGCGAAGATGCTGTCTATTTACTCGTGATTTGCACGCTCAGTGAGATTATGATTATATGCCCTCTGAGAAATGGAACTTGAAGAAACCCAGCACACCACATGCAATGTCGTACTCAATTGGATCATATGCCAATATATTGAATAATAATATTTTGCCATTATATTATATTCACGTTCCATGCACAAAGCTTCCATATTTTTACAAGGTTTCGAAAGAATTATGTTAGGCAACCTTACCCCAATATCTTGCCATTGCATTGAACAAAATTATAATTTCAAATGTAAAACCTATTTATACCACAAAGCCGTAAATCATTTTATATGTGAAACACCTAAGTTTTTTACTATCAATATTTTTAAAATATGAGGCATGGAATATGAAGTTTTATTTTCTATAAATTTGCAAATACATAACACATCGGGGATATTCACTTAAAAAATGATAATTTCACATTTCAAAACTCAATTACAAGTACAAAAAACATCTTGCTCTTAGGAATTCATAGTCCATATTGCAACCCACCCTCAACATTAACTTCACACACAACTTTCTCCATGTACACATGTCAAAATCTACCACTCCAAACAAGGCAGAGACGCTACAAGAAATTTCTTAAGAACCGGTCATCAATAGCAAACAACTTTTAAACAAATTATATTCATAATGATGGGACAACAAAGACTTAGATGTTTTATTGGTAGACATTCCAACTGTTGATCTTGGTTTACTTACATCCTTGTCAATCAACAAAGAAGAGCTGCAGAAGCTTGAATCAGCTCTAATGAGCCCATTGTTTTTGCTAATACCAACCACTGTTATCAATTTGAGAAGCAGGCAACAGAGGATGAGGATGAGAAACAGAAGTGAGAAAACATAACCAAAAAAGAATATTGGAAATGCAGGTTTAGAACTAAATTGCAGGTGAACGGTTAATCAAAGAATCACCTGTCAAGACCTGTGTTAAAATGTATAGTATGCATAATGCATTGCTCACTGAAAAATAAGTGAAGAACTTAAATGGGAAACAGAACAATAGAAATCTCATTTCAATTGTATTCCAGAAATATAACCCGCCACAAAGCATTACATGTTTCTAGCATGTTCAATTACAAACGTGCAAATTAAAATAAGCCTTTTCTTTTCGGAACATCAAGAGAAGCAGACCATGCATTTATGAAACAGGTTGTAAACAAGGTTCATTTGCATATTATCTAAGCCATCGTGTTAGTCAACCACGGCAAAATGGATACAAAGATCAAAGAAATATTATTATTATTATTATTATTATTATTATTGAGGTAATAAAATCAAATGATCATTGTGTTTTCACAAATAACATTTTTTTGTTATTCATTGCACATCATATTATACAACACAATTGATAGTACATAACACAAGTATTTATGCGAACTTTTATATATTTAATAACTCGTGTTTAACATCAATAGTACATTAGAACCACTACCATTGGACATTTCAATATGTAAGCAAGAATAACATGCTAGTTTCTGATAAAGTGATAATCTCAAATTTAATTCAATCTCCAATGATAGTATTTTTTTTACTAGATTAATTACACGTGCTTTGCGCATGCAATAATTTCTTTTTTAATGGAAAATATTAACCAATGCCTTTAGGAACTATTTTTAAAAATATTTTATTGGGAGAATGATAAAAAAAAAATGTTATTGACAGTTTTTTATATTTTCCGATGAAAGTGATGTTAAAACTTTCCAATTATGTATTATTAATAATTGCCTTAAGAACATCCGTTAACATGACTCTTTTTTCTATTTATTTGTTTTTTTGGATTAGTATTATAATGTTTGAAAGTGAGATAGAGACTATGTCCTAAATTTTAAACTGAATTGTGAAGATAAAGGGATAATGCTGAAATTTAGGAATAGTAAATTATTCATTTTAACTAGTTTGTGTTTTTTAATTTAAAATTATTTAGAAAAAAGATAAGGGTATTTTCGAGAGTTTAAGAATTTGTGTGAGGATATTTTAGTACGCAAAATGTTGAACTAATAATCTTTTTATTAATAGTATAGATAAAGCGATAACTCCAAATTTAATTCAATCTCCAAAATCTTTAAAAAATTTAGGACTAATATATCTAATAAGTTCATGTTTTAGAAGAAGCCGTGTATTAGAATGGTCAAAATTCAATGTGCATTAAATTTCTAACTAATAATTAAGATTTTATGCTTAAAAAAAAAAGTTTTTATGCATACTTGAACCTGTAAGTATATACCACTGCACACCCTTGGTGCAATGATCACTCCACAAATATAAATATGATGGTCATTCTAAGAGAGAGTTTCATACACATATTTACTTAAATTAAGTTAGAGTTTTTTTTTTTTTTTTTAGAGATAATTATAACATGCTGCTAACTCCGCAGCTTGAACCATTTTTTCCTTAAACCCCCAAGCACTTTGTGCATGGAGAGGTGTCAATTCAACTATAAGGCCTTTGGCAGAATAAGTTAAAGTAGAATTTTCATCTTTGTATAAAATAAAATAAGCTATAAGTATAAGAAATAAGTGTCTAACTTCAACATGCATTAATTGTCTATCCAACAATTAAGGTTTTATAAATTTATGCTTTAAAAAAAAAAGTATTAGGAAAAAAAAAGTTTCATGTATACCCAATAAGCCGTGCGTATTAGGAAAAAAAAGTCTAACTTTGACGTGAATTATTTGTATAACTAAAAATAACAATTAAGAACAAATTAAAAAGAAGTAAGAGTACGTTTTGTAACTGTTTTTTCTTCTTATTTGTTTGTTTTTAAAAATAATTTTATATTTTTGAAATTAAAAAACTTGTTTGGCAACCCAAAATAGATAGAAAACAAAAATTGTTCTCAAAACTCAATTTGTGAAAGAAACTAAAAACATGTAAAAGGCTGTTTTTAGTTTCTATTTTTCAAAAGTTAATGAAAACACGCATTTAAGTTAATGGATCTGAGTCATTTAATGAGTTAGCATTAGAGTTCAAATCTTAATAACAACATATTTTTGTATTTTCTATTTTTTTTTTCAAAGAACTATCTTTTAATTTCAACTAACCAAACATTTTTTTGATTTCAAAAATACAAGAAAATTGTTTTTCTTTATATTCCCCGAATCAAGTTTTTGAAAAAAATAAATAAATAAAAAACAAAAACTGTTATCAAACAAAACCTAAGCTTTTTTGTGTTTATCCCTAATTTTTTTTTTTTTTTTTTTTTTTTTTTGAGAATGGGTTTATCCCTAAAATTGATAAAGCAATAGAAGAATATTTTTTTGGTTAAAAGAAATAGAAGAATAGTTGATAAATGATAATTATAAGAGCAAGTATAAAGTGAATAATGTTGTGTTCCAAACCAATTTACGTGCGGCCCTTGCTTTCATTTCATTTATATAGACTTTCGTAGAATTTCTAATAATTTTTTTTTAAAAGAAAAAACTTACAGAGAATTTGAATTAAAATATATATATTCGGTTGTATCTTGTCTAACGTCTAATTGTACCAATTGATAAACAATTGAAAGGGCCAAAATGGCCAAATACCACCTTTGTCCGAAATTACTGTCAATTTAGCACTGTTTTGAAATTAAATGGGAATGTACCACTTTTCCAATACTCGAGTTTACGAAACTCAAGTATTAAATGGTACTCGAGCACGCTAAACTCGAGTACCCCCTAGTTCTGCCACTGTGTCACCGGCTGAGTTGGCATTTGGCATTAAAAAAATCCACTTAGTACTCGAGTTTAGTGGACTCGAGTACTGTGCTAGTCTGGTACCCGAATTCATTAAACTCAAGTATTAATCTGTATGATTAGTGTAAATCATGTCAATTAATACTCAAGTTTAGTGAGCTCGAGTACTGTATAGTGTGTACCTGAGTCCACTAAACTCGAGTATCAGCCTGCATGAACACTAATAATCTTTAGTAGGATTAGTGTAAATCATGTCAATTAATACTCGAGTTTAGTGGGCTCGAGTACTGTATAGTGTGTACCCGAGTCCACTAAACTCGAGTATCAGCCTGTATGAACACTAATAATCTTGTTTTTATGTTGTCATCAGAGGAATGGTTCCCTTTAAACACAAGTTATACTAGACGGTCTCAAATGAACTTGATTGTGTTATCAAACCTTAAATTGTCATTGTACTTTACATAAATACTAGTAGGCAGAACCTTAATTGAACTACCATAAGCTTCAAGGCCGCTTTGCATGAATGCTAGCATGTTTTTCATAACTGTGAAAAGCTTTCTTTAGGGTTGAAAGGTGAACAAAAGTTTAACTATTGGTCAATCTCAAAGCCATACTTGCTATATATCTATTATACATTGTAAGGGAGCATAATGCTCAGGCAAAAGGAGTTAAAAAAATTTTTTAAAAAAATAAAAAAACTATAAATTTCCCACTTCTACATGCAGGTTGACTTCAAAATGTTTCCATATCTTGTATGGAAAGAGAAGGTTTTCCTTTTTACAATATTATAGTGGAAACTATGTATAGAACTTCATTTTTAGAGATGATTCATCTCATGAGGCTATGCTTTATCTTACATTGAGGAACATTCATAGCACACTCTTCATTTGGGGCTTGGGACAGGTGATACATTCACACAACCAAGAGCAAGCTTCAGGACTGCAAGCATCTGACTTTTAATGGCAAGTGATGTTCTACTGACTAACAACCGGCTTTCCTGTCAGCAATTCCAAAAGAATGACCCCAAAGCTATAAACATTCCTAGCCATTGTTACCCTCATTGTGTAAGCATACTCTGCCAGCCACCAAACAAATAACTTGTGAGGATTAGACACTAACAAGTTGGCTTCACTATCCAAATTCAGAATCAAATTTAAATGGGGAAAGGCATGCATGTTGATAGAGAAGAATATACTGCCATTTGCAAAACAAATTAATATAGGATAAGACTTAGATATTGTGTCTTTAGTTCTCTATTTAAATTCAAACACATAATTGTATTGAAGGACCTAATAAAAAAAAATAACATCACATAGGATACCAAGGGAACAAATTAAATGTGAGCCAGATAGATAGCATAGCTACCCACCCATGGTGGATGGGGGTCACCCTTCAACCCCAAGGTAAGGGGCTTGCGCTCCAAACTTGGACAAACCATAACAGCGGTTCCGCATCTAACCCTTAGCAATTCCACACAAATTCAACCTCTTTAATGCCCCACTTGGTGACAAGCATGCATTACTAGCCTCTCCGTGATTTGATATTATCACAGTTTAGCCAACAAAATTTCAATTGCTACATTTGACCCCCTAAAGTTTGAAAAAAAAAAATCATTAAGGTTCTCTCCAAAGTACCTAAACACATTTTAATCCAAACTTTAGGGAGTTAAAATGTAACAATTGAAAATTCTTGTGGTAATAAATTGTGATTGTGTCAAAGCACAAGAAAATAACTTGTTTGTCCAAAAAATGCAAAATCTGTTAATTTGCACAAAACCTTAAGAGTTTCATTTTAATCCAAACTTTAAGGGGTCAAATGTCCCACTAAAAGTTTGTGGACTAAATGGTGATAAGGCCAAACCACAAGGGAGTAAATTGTAATTTACCCTTTAATAAAGGACAAGAAAGAATGTAATCTATTCTTATGTTTTTCACAAGTGTACAATAAGATAATAGCAAAAACATTGATGGGAGTTACGATTAACCCCCACACAAAACAGGCTACCATTAGCAAAACAGAATAGCTATCCTCTCAGCACCTTGGGGATGAACATCTAAACGAACCTGTCTAAACTTCCACAATCAGTATTTGAAAATGCATTTCAGAAAAATGATATCTAGGAACCATGCCATTCTCATCCTCAAGAGCATATCTGGGTGCACGCACTATAATTATAATGTTTATGTTTTAGCACTACAAATTTCACCCTTAAGTTGAAAAGTAGCTCCAAGGTGCAAAAGATGAAGGACACAATGTCAGCTTGAACTAAATTATGTTCAAAGTAGCACATAGATGGCCAGCATAAGGCTTACAGACATTTACCCAAGCACCAATGGTCCAATACACAGAATTCATATCTAAATTTTTTGAGTGTCAATTGTGGTATGAGAGCAATCCATTTCTACATTCTTTTATTGCTAAACTAATGTATAAAGACTGAGCTTCACCTCACAAGCAAAGAATGGCAACACTTTTAGGAAGCCTAGAGATGAGATGAGGTAAGAAGGTGGACAGCAAACAAGAGGGTGCCAGCTTATTCAGAAAATGAAACTCTAGTCAACCTAAGTTCTACTACCACATTCAGATAAATCCCATTGCCTAAGGAAAAAGGAAACTAGATTGAGTATTCTTTTAACATCGAATATAAATCAAGTACCTTGGAAGTTAACTGAAAGTAGACGAGGAGTATATGTAAGGGTGCCCTGCACGTGTTTTGGCAGCAATGCTGTTAGCAATGTATCTTTACAAGAGCCCTGCAAGTTGGAAATGACAAAATCAAGTTCTTAGATTTGCTACAAATCAACTAACAATGGTCTAGTGATGAGACAACCACAAGGGTAAATATTTCTTCATAAGAAAGTTTAGAAATTAAATATGAGAAATTAAATATTTCTTTGTAGTTGAACTGAGCATACTACTGCACACGCACCTCGGTGGCGATAGCAGGGAGAGGGTTGCTAAACTGCTCCTCGAGCCATTTGGCTTTTATCCTTGGCCCTTCCAACACTGCAGTGTTCTTTTTTGTACCGACTAGTCTTTTCAGTGGATAGGGGGTACCTAGCAATTCGATGCACAAGTCACGCTGATGGTCCATATGGGTAAGTCCCACCACTGGCAAGCCATGTATAGGTACCCCCATTATGACCTCTATGTCATGTAACGTGATGGTCATCTCACTGTGGGGCAATTGGGATGAGTGCGTCTCTCCATCTCTCCACTAAGGCTGTGATCAGTGCATGGTCAAAGTCCATATGTAGGACCCGAAGTAGCCCATCTAACCCCGCATCTGTGATATAAGTGGCAATCCGTGGATCTAACCCACCTTCAAACAGACCTTTATCTCGATGACGACAAATCAGTACACCTGACACTTCCTGCAAACAGAGCAGCTTAGTATTAATAATAGCATTCACTAACCATGTAATAATTACACTTCAAACATAAATACCCAAAATCTTGGTACTACATATATTGACTACGATTTTGGACACAGGTGCATACCTCGCCTGCTAAAGGAGCATCCCAAAGCAACTTGAACGATGCATAGGTTGACTCGTCAAGACAGTCCTTATAGAGGGTCTCGCTCGATGTGAGTCCATATCTGACATAAATTAAAGGTGATTAATGGCCTATTAGCATATTCATCAAATACCCATAAGCATTCAGTTTAATACACACACACACACACACACACACACACACACACACACACACACACACACACAAAGAAAGGAGATACATTTTATGGCCTCATCCCTAAGTCACTTGCATTAGATATTAAAATGAACGAATACAAATACATTTTCTTTTCTCAAGTAATTAGTCCCTCAAAACTAGCAAAGCTAGTATAAGCAGAGCTGACCTCCCTTGGTCAATCCCAATTCGTAATATATATATATATATATATATATATATATATATATAAAAGATATTCAAAGCAATCAAGTTCAACAAGTCTACACACAATTACCAATTTAACAAATAAAGAAACATAATTCAACACCCCCTTCACAACCCCACCACCACCATTAAAATCAGCCGTAACAGTTTGGTTCAACAAGGATCCCATCAACCACACTTATCCCAAAACTCTAATAAGGAAACTGTTCAAAGTATTTTGTTTTCCCAAATCTCTAAAGCAACCAAACCAAACCAAACCAAACAAAGCATTACAAAGCCAAACTAGCATTACAAAGCCAAAAGCATTACAAAACCATAAATAGGAAAAACTAGTAAAGAATCTGAGATGCGTGAGAGCAACCTCTTACAATCACCTACGACCTATCAAGTAATCCAGCCACATCTTTCATGGTCAAACTTAAGAAAATGTAAAAATCTAAGACTATACTCAAAAACCCACCTAATAAAAACGTAATTTTTAAAACCCACATAAAGTCTGCAACTTTAAATTTTGTAATCTTAAACAGAAGTGTAATTTAAAAACTCATGGAAGTGTAAACTAGAAAGAAGCATCAAGAAATTTTTTTAAAACATATTATTATAATCTAAACCAACCAAGCAATTTCTAAGTCTAAAACATATCACAAAAAAAATGTAAAAGATAAGAAATCAATTAGAAAGGGGATTGGTTTTTTCAACTAATAGATTCATTTATCAAGATTGCAGCTTCTCACATTAAATAGCCAGACCTTACCTACATAACCAGGTTTTTTTAGCTTTTCTTTATTTATTTATTTGTTTTTATTTAAACAAGACATCAATCCAGTGGTCTCCAGCATCAAAATTACAAGAAAATTTTTTAAAATAATATCAGATGCAATGCAAGGCTTAAAAAAATTTCCAGTGCCCCAGATTTAAAATCCTTTCATGTGCTTCAAAAAAGGCCGAAGATAAACTGTTGATTAGGCCCTTCAGTGTATGACTAGCGGGCTTGTAGAGGAACTAAAACTACAAAAAAAGAACAAGCTTCACAAACACAAATTGCATGCTCAAAATTGTGTTCAGATAATCTTTTTTTGATAATTGGGTAGTTGGGGGAGGGTGGATTTGGATTTGAACCTTGGATGTTTGCATTTGAAACACTAAGAGGTGCCAACCAATTGAGCTACAAGGATCTTCGCATGTGTTCAAATATTCAGAGTTGACAAATATTTATCTTCTGCAGCCCATGGTGCCCAAAACTAGTTCTTTTTTTTTTTTAAAAGTAAAACTAGTTTAAATATTGTTAGATTTGTTGACTGCATATCCAGGCTAGTAGCAAATGAAATGCAAATATAAAGTAACTACGAATAGAACCCACACAATCAATCACCATGAAAGCTAGCATGATGGTCTAAAATCATCAAGCTTTAATATAAATATTTAGAAGAGCATATAGACCATATTAATATTTGTCTCTGTTGTTTTAGTTGCGGCTTTACTAATAACAGTAGGAGTTAAAACTTAAAATCTAGAGTTTTTTAGTTATTCAAACACAACTTTTCGTATCAAATATTGAAAAATTCTTCTGGTCATTTCAAGTCCAACCACAAAGCTAAAATCTATGCATGTCATTTGCAAGATATTCATTTTAAATCACGGTTTGTGGAATTTACATTTGTAAAACACCAGCCATCATCAAGGATGTTAGATTACATGATTAAATTCACAATTTCCTAACTTAAACCTTTTGGGAAATTTTGTAATCTTAAACAGAAGTGTAATTTAAAAACTTATGGAAGTGTAAACCAGAAAGAAAAAAAAATTACTAAAATGTTAATCTTTGAGTGCGAGGTCGCCGACGAGAGGAGAGTTCTTGTTTTCCGCCGCCGATGAGATGCGCTTGTCTTCAGTGGAGTGAGTGCGAGGTCGCCGACGAGAGGAGAGTTCTTAATTTCTGCCGCCGATGAGATGGGCTTGTCTTCGGTGGAGTGAGGGTTTGGGGTTTGTACGTTTGGGTGTGAAGGAGAGTGAGAGTGTGTTCTGGTATGTGAGTGGTGAGTGAGAAATGAGAGTGAAATAAAATTTGAACCTTTTGTGGTTTTAGCGAGTGATACTCGAGTTTAAGGGACTCGGGTACAGCTAAGACAGTACTTGAGTCCACCACACTTGAGTATTAATCTGTAAGATTTTGCAATCATACCGGCACATACTCGAGTTTAGAGAACTCGGGTATTGCAACGCAATACTCGAGCTTCTTAAACTCGAGTATTACATGGCATTTTTTAATGCCAGCTCAGCCGGTGACATAGTGGCAGAACTAGGGGGTACTCGAGTTTAGTGTGCTTGAGTACCATTTAGTAGTCGAGTTTCACAAACTCGAGTACTGGAAAAGTGGTACATACCCATATAATTTCGAAATAGTGCTAAATTGATAGTAATTTTAGACAAAGGTGGTATTTGGCCATTTTGGCCCAATTGAAAGTCTCTTTTTCCCATCGAAACTCTCTCCATATCCCTATGAAAAGTACAACTCTACCTTTATTTGATATTTCTGGTTATAAGGTACGTGCCAGAATGCAGGGTTTAGAAGAGATAAAAAGACTCAGTTTAGAAGATATGAAAAGACTTGATGAGCAGCTTGGGAGGGAGTTTCATCGTATGGAAAGCAAGATTCATGATGTGGAAAACAAGTTGAGGTTGGTAGCGAAACATAGGGTATTCTCTATTTTTAACTTCTTCTTCTTCTTTTTTTCTAAAATATGTTTCAATTATATAATTTAATTAGTTTGTTTCCGTTTTATTGGCAATGGCAGAGAGAATTGGAAGAATTTCATAATAGGATCCTTAACCTCTTAAAGGACATTTATGCCGGATGTGCAATTGAGTTGGAGATGGCGAGCATTCATGCCAGACATGCAATTGAGTTGGTGATAGTGAGCAATCATGCCAGACATGCAATTGAGTTGGTGATACATGCAATTGAGTTGAATATGGTGCGCAGCGCATGAAAGAGGACGAGTTGTGGAAGCATTAGCTAGTTAAACTTGAGTTCCATTTTTTATTGTTTAAACTGTATGTTTCTGTGATTTCTTCCATATCTTAGTTGTTTGGTTAAGTAGGATAACAATTCTTGGATTGCAATTTTAGCATTAGAGAGAGATCTACGAGTAATTATTTTCAATGTGTACGTAGGAAGGTTCATCCTTATTGGAGAGGAGACTAAGTAAGATTTTACAAAAGGAGACAGTAGCATTTTACTAAGTAGAGTGGATTATGAAATTAATTATCTTCTATTTTTATTTAAATCTTTTTTTTTTTTTTCCCACTAAGAACATCCTTCTACAGAAGATGCAAAATGTATAATACTTCATTCATACTCAATAGTACCAGTACCATTTCTTTAAAAATAAATAAAAATAAAAAACCATACGGGTACCACTATCATCAAAGAAACCTTACCATACCCCAGCAAGCTCGATCAACAACGCCAATGCCTCATCAACGTTATCATCTCTCATAAGAGGTCTTGGAACCAATTCCAATCAGTAGTGTTCTACATTCTACAAGCGCGTTGTTGCTTTGAGGCTCATTATGGCCCCCAAAAAACACACACAGACACGCAAAAACAAAACAAAATGGGTTGCTAGTATAATTGATTTGACCGTATCAACCGGTACAAAAATGAAACTTATTTTACTTTTTGAGTTCTACTCATACTCCAGAGATGAACCGAAAGGTATATCATTTGATTATAAATTAATAATAATAGTGGAGAAGTTAGTTGTAAAAAACAAAAAAAAAAGGTTATCTAGCCGATTTGTTTCATTTGACAAAGAAATAAAAAGTAAAAGATACGATTAGTATCCAAGTCTACCAATCTCTCAAAAGAAAAGAAAGAAAAAAAAAAAAAGAACAGATCTACCAGGACCACTTCTACTCTTACTCATGTACAGCGTGGGTCACCACACTACTCTGAAGCATTAAGCTGGGGTGTTTTTTTTTTTTTTTTTTTTTTTTTTTTTTTTTAATATCCATAACTTTTTGCTGATCTATTAACTTTGATGTTGCAGATTGGTGCATAATGAAAGTGGTGTCAATCAATGATCTCTTATTCATTCACAATTTGCCAATGTAGCAAATTGCGGAGCTGAGTTGTGAAAAGAGACTGAAAAATTGTCCCCGACATAGCTCCGTTCCAAAAGCATCATAACCCCTGTTATGCAACCCCAACATAACGATTGCACATGCAAATGTGTGTGCCTCTGCTTCGATGATTACAAGACTGGACAGGAACAAGTTGAATCCAATTTTTGCGCATACATGCCTCCATTAGGGAGCATAAATCGGTTCTAGTTACATAATTCACCCTCTCACATAATGAGTCTTGCACATGTCCTTGTGTGAGGAGGTGGTGGCGTAATAAACTGGGTGTGCAATAATTTCACCTACAAAACCTTGGCAGTTCCAACAACTTGTGCAGAGCAACATATGTTTTCTGAGGCCAATATACAGAAAAAAGGTCTGTATAAATATACAAGATGAATTCAAATACCCTTGCATGAACCCTATATATTTATTAAACCATGCAAGCATCCTCAGCTAAGTTCTGCAGTAAAGCAATTTCATCAATTTATTTATGTACTTCTTAGAAAAAGTATATTTAAATTACAAAACAGAATCTTTAGAAACTACTGGTTATGCAATCAAACACTAGAAAACAAAGCCTCGGAAGATATTAATAACTTGACATGCTGAGGGCTATGAGACTATAAAATTCATAATTGAATTGATTTAAAAAACCCCAGCAACTTCACATACAACAAAGCTCACTCATGGTCATGAGCGGTCCCTAGGTTCCAGGGCAGCAATTTCTCTCACTACTTGAGCCTTGTCAGCCTCAAACTGTTCATCCTCTGCAATAGCAAACTATTATGGTAAACATGGTGCCAATTAACAATCTAACTTTCAAATTATCATTGATAATAAAAACGACTTTTACCCTTATCAGTTTTGAAATCAGCAAATAGCCTTAGAAGCTTGCTTCTATTAGCAACAAGTATGCTGATGATGTCGGGAGGTTTATTTTGATTAGCAGCAAATAGCTGTAGCAATGTAAACATGTGAACATAAATAACAGAAGGAGCACTTAAAAGATCATTAGTTTAAAATGCAGCCTAATCCAAAATATATTACCTTAAACACATGAAATGCTTCTATCTGGATGGTCTTGCTCGACTCCTGCAAATGAGGAAATCCACAATTTTACAATGTCAGTTTTGGTTAAACAAAGATTAGATATTCGAACTTCTATTTTGGGTGATAAATAGAATAAGATGAATATTCTAACTTTTAATCTCAGTGGTTTGAAACTTGAAACTACGTTAGAAGTAGAGATGGTACATCTAGGTCAGAGTCTGGGGAAAATGAAAATGCTAGCATATTGGCAAGAGCCATAAAAGATGAAAACACTATCATCTCAACAAGAGGCCCATCATATATTTAGAGGGCCATTGTCATTTACTAACATGAAGACAAAAAGAATACGAAATGAATCATAAACTGCCATAAGATAATTGTGATATTAAAGAAAATATGGTTTTACTAAGCAATCGGATAGATTATCATACTCTAAGAAGATTCATAAGAATCCTCAAGTTGTCCCTTGAGCTCACATATCGAGTCATTATGACTGAATTCGAACGATCTAGTAGCATATCTCCCAACAGCTGTAACAAATAAAAAGGCCTTATTAGCATATTATATAATGTCAGAATTACTAGCAACAATTCCACAAAGACCAATGAAAAAAGAAAATTTCTCTGGAACACTACAAATGGAAAAAAGAAAAGAAAATCTTAGACTTAAAAGGATTTTATTTTCAGCGAGGAGAGAACAGTCCTAGCTCGAAATCTACTTGTTTTCTTCATTTAGTACATATATTTTCCTTTTAAATAGTTGGGTCAAATGTCAAATAGTGATCATACCTTGACAGCTTGTCGCCTGGTGATGTAATTAGAAGATTCTAAGAGCTTTGAGTTGTACTCTGCGAAAAACTGGAAAAAAAAAAGGGGGGAGAAATATCAAGTAGTGATCAATCAAAAACCGTAGGTCCCTGGCCTGGAGGGTAACAAACTTAGCTCCCGTTAGACTACTTGGTTGAACAGTTAAATTCACTCTTTCCCAATAACTTAAGCATCCAGAATAAGTCATCATTTATTATAGTATCAAAGTAGGTGATTCTGAGTTCAAATCCTATCTCCACTTAATACCCATTTAAAGTTAAAATACCACATGCAGGACTTCATTAAAGAAGAGTCTAGGCCCAAACATGACAGAAGAGTTAGAATATTGATTAAATGATAATACAAACCCATTTCCATCAACTTAGGCTTTTGGGGTCAGTAGTAATTTATCGACACCTCATTGGTAGGAGTTTCCAAACTTGGCACTTAGCGTAAGCAACAAAAATAGCATGAAGTTTGGAACAAAAAGTTGATATGCAAATAATGAGCTTTTATGATAGCGACACCCAAATGCTAAAGCCCGTTGAAAGAAGATTATATCGAAGATAAGATCTTACGAATATGAAGTTGTGGTGCAATGGCAAGTGCCTTCCACTAAAAGCAATAGGTCAGGGGGTTCAAGCCCAAGAATCAGCCTCTCCAATAAAGTGGGGGTGAGGTTGTCTACCATGAATTCTCCCAAACCTTGCAGCAGTGGGAGTTTTGTACACAAGTACGACCTTTTATAAGATCTTACGAGACAAATGAACAACAAAATAAGAGCCAAAAGTATACGACCTTTTATAAGATCTTACGAGACAAATGAACAACAAAATAAGAGCCAAAAGTAAACAACCAAGTGGATGAACTAAGTTGTAGGTCTTATTGTTATTTTTTTCACCTCCAAGATATGATATGTATGTTTTTTAATAAATCGATAATTGGGGTTGGAGGGACTTAAAACTTGGATGTCCCTGTTAAAAAAACACCAAAAGGTGCTAGTTGAGCTGCAAGGCTCTTGGCATGATATACTATGAATTTTAAGAGCGACGAATGAAGGCAACAATAAGTTATAATATCACAGAATCATTGCCTGAATGGTATTACAGAAGTTCTTACCTATATATATACACTTACGTATCCTTTATGGATTTTTTCAGTTGATCATGCATCATATAGCTTCTTCTCATGTTAGCGTGTGTATGTGTAAAAACATGCAACCAAAGGTAAAAATGTTTACCCATTTAGTTACCCAAAAAAAAAAAAATGTTTACCCAATCATAGTTCTTAGAAAGAAACTCAGCAACAGTTGACTTATGCCTAGTCAAGAGCTCCTGCAACAAAATGTTACAATAGCGTCAAAATGACCCCTAGTGCAATAGTGAAAGAACTATGATACCAAATAGGAAATTATATCAAGCATTACATATGTTCAACATTGATAGAAGTAGTGAAAAATAACGAGTCAATTATGGAAGTAACAAGAAATAAGATTTCAGACAGGGCAGAATAGCATATAAGAGTACATGTGGTTGACCTTGACTAGTTGAGATTACATAGCCGACCTCAAAATTTTGGGACTAAGAATTCTTATTGTTGTTTTCAATATGTTCAAAACTTTGTCCAAATGGAGTGCAGCAAGGAGTCTAGTTAAAGAAAGGGCTCCTAACTTCATAGTGATTAAGGCTCAAAATTTATGATTCATGACTAGTTCTGTCACTTGAACATAACCTTAAAAGTTGTAGCAGCATCTGCAGCAATGTCGAAATGTGGGAGTTGTATATAATCAAAAAACTTCTTCATGTGCTGAGATTCCAAAACATATCTACAATTAAACCGGAAAAATCCAGGAAGTCAGACTCTATTATAGAAAAACACCATAAAAATTAGGCTCAAAATAATTTGAAATTTGACCAAAATGGCAACAGAATATATAGACCTAATTGTGCAAAATTGCATATTGAATGATAGCATGATATCCACACCAATTTGGTAGACATGCCTAAGAACTTTATCCAAGAAGGATATCTACAGAGCAAAACTTGTAAAAACTTAATTGCTCAAGAATTTAGTGATGTAATGGCTTAGAAAGGCAATCAGCCAATTTCTTATTACTCACCTTGCAACAGTTTGGTGACGTATGCACTCCCTCAGCATTGCACTATAGTGTAAAGCCATGTCTGTATTTTCATAACTACAGGAAACAACATTCTACCATTAGAACATGAAAATTTATATGGGAAAATAAGAAAACAGCAGTTTTGAAAACCTTAGACATTCTAAACAACAGATTCTAACAACCCAAAGTGAATATACTTTTCTTCTTCTCTTTTTCTGCTGAAAATTCAAAATGATTATCTAAGAGCATCTAAAAATAATGTGAATATCCAATAATTATAGAATAACTAATAAGCCCAAAGCCTTAACAGAAAATTTCTCACTTTCATGCCCTGTTTCCAGGGAACTCCCTTTCCCCCAACCCTCCACAAGGAAAGTAAAGAAGGAAGGTATAACAATAGTGTGAATAGCAGATAATTAAAGAGTAATTAATAAGCCCAAAGCCTTAACAAAATTTTTCTCACTTTCATTCTCTATTTCCAGGGAACTCCCTTTCCCCCAACCCTCCACAAGGAAAGTAAAGAAGGAAAGAAAAGGATGAAACCTCTCACTGCATGTTTGATGAACCCTGTGAGAGGTTTGTAAAACACCCTAGTTTAGAGTATCTAGTCTAGACCAACTGCTTGATGCTTAGAGCATTAGTATCAGTTTACCTAAAATTTTCCCCCTATTTTAGGATAAGAATCTACTTTTCCTATTTTAGCTAATCACTTTTCCTTTTCACCCACATCAAATTCCCTATTTTAAACCCTATTTCGTTTAAATATTACTTCTTCATTCAGTTTTCATTAATTCTCTCACCCTAAAATAGGGCACAGGTAGGGAGGCTAATGAGGATTGTTCTTTGGGTGATTTTTGGTTTTGCTTACCTCTATTGACCCCTTACCCTAAAATAGGGAAGTTGCTACCAATGCTCTTATAAACCCAGAGGTCCCAAACCACTTCAAAGTTCAGTTTATATGTGTATTTTTTTTTTTTTCCGTCCATAACTAAAGTGAACCAAATCCTTGGTTTGCCAAAAATAGAAACTTGCAAATTAACTTGGTGTATGAAAATGATATAATTAGTTTTGACCAAGGAGTACCCCAGAGCAATGATGTGACTATCCAGTTCAAGAAAAAAGCTAATATGGGTCAAATGAGAGAGAGAGAGAGAGAGACAGAGAGAGTTCTAAAACTCTAAACAGTAAACCCCTAAAGAACAGATTATAACAGATCAAAATGATTGTCCAACAAAATACATATGAAAAGATGTTATTATGAATGCTAAAAGCATCCAACAACAGTGTAAATGGCTGACAATTAAAGAGATCAATAAATTAATAAGCACAAAGCCTTGACACAAATTTTCTCAATTTTTAATCTCTATTTCCAGGGAACTCCCGTCTTCCCACTCCCATAATATAAAATTAAGGGAAGAAAGGGCTGAAAACCTCTCACTGCATGTTTGATTAACGGTGTGAGCTCTAGCAATTAATCACCCATATTTTAACCCATAAGAACGCTTGGCCAACGGCAACCCTACCATCTACACAGACTCTTCCGATAGTGGCTTACCCGGCTATCAAAATATCCATTAGGTCTAAGTTTGCTTCCAAGTAATCAGATGCAATTAATCTTGAATTAACTTGCTGTCTTTGCAAATTTGCAACAACTTGAGTGGCATCTTTTCGAGCCTGCAAAAGATTATTGTTGTCAAAATTTATTCCAAGCTATGATATGTAGACAAAAACAAGGTGTTAGGTGGTAGTTTTTGGTCCGTTGTTGGGTGCTCCACTTTATTTTCCTGTTAAGGCCATACCGATAACTTTTTTTTAAAAAAAATCTCAATATTGGAAGTGGATAAGTACAGAACTTCCAAGAATCTAGACAAGAGAAAGCCTATATCATATGTGTGCCTTTGTGAATTCATAATATCAAACATATACATTTAGCTTTGTTTATTCAAGAAAGTAGAAGATGTGTTTTGAAAAAATCATGAAAATAACAACTATGTATAAATTTCTCAAATACATGCATAAAAATATATTCATCATTCTAAACATTTTTAAGGTAGAGGTAGATGTGTTCTTTCATAGGTGTCCAAATGAGTTTTCATAGCGGTGGAGATGCAGATCACGCCCTCCAAAGTCAAACTGATCAATTACTTAAAGTAGGCGCATGCTATAAATCATAGGTAATAAGAGAACAGTTGTAATAGAATATATGCCTCAACTGAATACATTCAAAAGTTCATTCCTAAAATCCATACAGTTCAACGTTGGAAATTCAAGGCAAGTATACAAATTGGTGATCAAGTGCTCAAACAGGAGCCCATTAAACTGAATTAAACCTCACAAACTAATCCTAAAAAGGCAGCATGCTTACCTCCAAGGTCAGTTTCGGTAGACATAAAATCAGAAGCCGCAGTGTGTCCTCTCTGAAAAACTCTTGAGTCAATTGTGCACAAGCTTCTGAGACTGGCTCGGACTCGCTATTCCCATAAAGAATTGATTTTATCTCCCTGATATTTTTACATAACTCTGACATCTGATGAGAAATGCAATGTTGAAAAGCAAAGTAAATCATAAACACTAGCAAAAACAGAGTGCATTAAATAGGCCAAGATTCCAAAACTCGTATCATATGTATTTATCTTCAAGCACATTGATCCCTATTTCAACTATTGAACCTTAATTTAAATGATGATTTACGAAACTTTTCTTATATACTACATCTACAAATCATGCATTAATGCGTCCATAATCACCAACATGAATCAATGGAAACCATGGCTGACACACATTACATTTAAGCTTAGATTCAAGCAAACAATGAGAAATTCAAATTCATGTTAATTTGAATTTCTCATTAGAGATTCATTTCCATGATTTTTGCAAAAAAAAACCAAAACACAAAAAAAAAAAAAAAAATTACCAAATCAGCTGATGCATCTATATGTATCGATAATATCTCAGAAAGGCTTTCGATTTCGATTCTTTTAGTGAGCTAAAATTCCCTCAATTTCACAAGCATAGAATGAAATTCCAATCACTGAGCCAGATTTTCACTATTTAGGTTAATTTCAGGCAAAAAAGAAATCACAAAGCAACAAAAATTGAACAAAGATTTTCAATTTCCATTTCCACAATTCTCAGCTGATTGAAACCAAAAAAAAAAAAAAGAAGAAGAAGAGAACATACTGGGATCCGGTTCGGATCCGAGTTAGGAAAAAAAAAAAAAGGTAAAGACGGGGTTAACCTTCTCTTCGCGCTTGCTTTCGCGAAGATCGGAGGAGGAGCGGTTGGTGTAGAGGAGGAGATCGCGGGTTTGGCGAACGATTTCTGGTGGAGTTCGAGGCTTGGACTTGAAGAGGCCTTTCATCTTCTTGTTGGACAGCTCCGACGGAGCCACCGACTTGTTTTTTAGAAGCTGCGGTGTCTGCAGTGGCGTTCGAGAGACTGAGAGCGCCTTAGCCACCCCCCGTGCACTCACCGGATTTGGCAAGCAATTTCCTATCGTGACTCACTCTTTCACCTCACTCACTCTCTCTTCTCTTCTGTTTTTTATTTTAGGGTTTACTTTGAGACTTGTTCTTTCAATCTACTTCTCTCTCTCTCTCTCTCTCTCTCTCTGGCGTCAAAGACGAAGATGATCACAGAGATAATACATTATTCACACACACACACACACACACACACGCACACACAAAACTTTAACAAAACCAAACAAAAAAAAAAAAAAAAAAAAAACGATTATCTGTTGCGTTTTCCTAAATGCTGTCTGAGGTGGGGGGAAGTGGGGATGAGTTCGTGAGATCCAACGGTTGTCAGCTTTGGGCTTTGGGTCTTTACTCCAACGGAAGGTCGTTGTTCTGCTTCTAACTTGGACTCAAATATTTTATTTTGAGTAGTCCTAAAGGGGTAAATTATTTAAGAAATGGTATTTACGCGATATTTTTATAATAAATTTTAAGTAGTAGATTGTTACCGATTGTTATTATTAAAACAAAAAAGTAATTTTAGATTACGTTTTTTATGGCTTAAAAAGTTAACTTATTTTACTATTAACTTATTTTTTGTACTATTTATGGATTATACTACACTTTTTGGTATTATTCATTAGTCCTACTGTACTATTTCAACTAACTTTATCTTTATCTACAATACTTTCACTAAAAAGCTAGCTTATGTTCACAACTTTTTACAACAAATCTTAAGTAGCAGGTTGTTATTGGTTGTTATTATTATGACAAAAAAGTAATCTTAGGTTGCGTTTGTGATGGCTTAAAAAGTTAGCTTATTTTACTATTAGCTTATTTTTGGTACTATTCATGGGTCATACTACACTTTTTGGTACTATTCATGGGTTTTATTGTACTATTTCAACTAACTTTTGTCCTTATCTAAAATAGCTTTAGTAAAAAGCTAGTTTATATCCACAATATTTTTACAACAAATCTTAAGTAGCAGGTTGTTACTGGTTGTTATTATTGGGACAAAAAAGTAATCTTAGGTTACGTTTGTGATGGCTTAAAAAGCTAGTTTATTTTTCTATTAACTTATTTTTGTTACTATTTATGGGTTACACTGCATTTTTTGGTTCTATTTATGAGTCTCACTATATTATTTCAACTAAATTTTATCTTTATCTACAATATTTTCAACAAAAAAGTTTTTTAGTTTCAGCTAAATAAATTGTTCTCAAATGAACACTAAGTGTCTGTTTAGATACCACTTATTTTGCTGAAAATTGAAAATACTGTAGTAAAATAATTTAAAAAACACAGGTCCCAGTACAGACATGACATGACAAGACAAATTGCACCGAAAATAAAATGGTTGGGTGTTGAGCCAATTAGTTACTAGAATGAATGGCTTATATTTATTTCGATTAAAAAATTATATTTGAATGAACGATTGGTGTTTAGTGTATTTGTACTGTGGATATATAATAATATAATATTGATTAATACTATTGAATATCTTGTCTATAATGCTACTTGTGCGTTTGTCTTCATTTATGTGCACAGTGCCGTAGGTCCCATTAAAAAAAAAAAAAAAAGGCCAAATGCAAAATGTGCAATCCGTGCAATCCAAACGTCGGCTAAGTATTAGGTTTAAATTTGAACTAAGAACAGCTCACCACCTATGATTTGTTGTGAACGTAATACTTCTCAAATTATTTTACAACTTTTTTACAAATTATTGATGTAACAAATTTTTACTAGTTCTAACTGGGGCTCATTGTTAATATCACATTTTTACTTACCAATAATTGTTTGAAAAATGTTAAAATCACATTAGTAGTTTGTAAAAATATTGTAAAATAGTTTGTGTATGTAATATTACTCTTTTATTTATTTTTATTTTATAAAAAGGATACTACTAGAGCATTTGGATAACATTTTTGTAGAAGAATAAAAAAAAAAGGGGAAAAAATTTGAGAGGATGTAGATTTTGGATGTTTTTATATATTTTAAATTATTTTTCTTCATTTATTCAAGTGAAATCTAAAAAAATTGTCTATCATAATTAGTATTATACTGCAGTAATGCACGACTTAATTAAAAAATATATGCAAATAAATCTAAACTATATTAATTACTTTTGAATTGCTTGAAATGTCAATAAAGTTTTATTTAGAGTAAAATAATGATTTTAATAAGTCAATTGTCAGAACTACGGTGTGTAGTGGGTAGCTTTTTATTATATATTAAAAATAAATATTATAATGTGTAATCAAAATAATTAGAATAAATATACATATCAAATATTATTTTAAATTATTTGAGACTTTTCATAGTAGATTTTTTTTTTTTTTAACCTAATAGAATTTTAGTTGACATAGGATTTTTAAATTTCTTGAAACTTTGATATAGCGATTTGTGTAAAGTCACATAAAAAAGATAGTCACTTTTTCTTTGAGAAATAATTATAACATATTGCTAATCCTGCAACTCGAATCATTTCCTTTCTAAACCCCCAAGTACTTTGTACATGAGGAGGTATTGATTCATAACTTGTAGAATCCAATTTTGATTATATAATATAAGGTAAATTCTAGTTAACTATCATGAGGTTTGAACTAATGTCAAACTGACAATGAAAAATAATCAAATTGGTATTTAAACACAAACAGCGTGTAACGCCATTTGCACACTCTACCTAAAACAAATTTATAATGTAGTTTTTCATTTCCAAAACTGTAGCTTGAATTCTTTCCCCTCTAAACCCTCCAAATACTTTGTAAATGGAGAGGTGCCAATTCAAAACTTGTAGAATCCAATTTTGATTATATAATATAAGGTAAATTCTAGTTAACTATCACGGGGTTTGGACTAATATCAAGCTGACAATTGAAAAATAACCAAATTGGTATTTAAACACAAAGGGCGTGTAACGCCATTTGCACACTCTACCTAAAACAAATTTATAATGTAGTTTTTCATTTCCAAGGCTGCAACTTTACATCATTTCTTGCTTTTTCCAATGCCAATAAGTGCTCTGTAAACCAAAAGAAATGTTAACCCAATTTGAGTCTGAGTAAAGAGGTGCAACATTCACTCATAAAATATTTTCAGATTCAGTAAAGAGAAAGAGGGCTTCTGTGAAAGTTTTGAAGGAGAGGAACAAATTAGTTAGTGTTTTTTTTTTTTTTTTTATAGGTTCAAATTAGTTCTTGATATTACAATATAAAATTTATAGTGATTGAAACAGTATTAATTACTTGAAAAGGGCTGATTTAGTTTTTGTTAGTAATTCTAATTTATTCTAGTTTCTTTTGGTTGACCAAAGTTTGGCTAATTTAGAGCCCTGGCCAAATATGCTTTCTTATGAGAGGTAATACAACTCTCTTCACAGAAAGGTGGCAGTTATGTGGTATAAATTTGCTCTAGGCAGAAGGCAAAATTTATACTGTAGTTTCTTTGGCCGATTTAGAGCACTTATTGGCATTGGAAAAAAATAAGTACCGTAAAGCTTCAGACTTGGAAATGAAAAAACTGAGTATAAATTTGTTTTAGGTAGAGGGCACAAACACCGTTACATGCCGTTCGTGTTTAAGGACCACTTTAGTTATTTTTTAGTTGTTTTAGATGTGCTTGGTATTAGCCACTGTTTTAAAAACTGAACTAGACCAGCCGGTTTGACCGTTCAATCAAGCACCGGGAGCCAATCTAGTCCGGTTAAAAGCCCCAAAACCGGTCAACAACTGGTCAAAAACTGAAAAATTGGTCAAAAACCGAGGTTGAACCGGAAATAAAAAAAATGGTTCTATGTCCAGTTTGGTTTTTAAAACCATGGTATTAGTCCAAACTTCAAGGAAGTTGACTAAAATTTAATCTATAATATTTTTTTTTCTTACTATTTTTTTGTCTATATACTAGGTTTGATCATTATTTTAATACAACTGTCTTAGCATATAGACCTATCCATTCTAAAATTTAAGGAAAATAATATGACAAGATTCAAATGGAAGATTTAAATATAAAATAAAATTTAAAATCAATTGCCAAATATATGTTAAAATAATGAGGTGTAAATTACAAACTATAAATCTAGAGACACAATAAAAGTTCACAATAATTTTACAAAATTCTTAAAATAGCCTCCCACCTCACACATGGATCTACCACAATGTAAAATTAAAAAAAAAAGAAGGGATAATTACAGTAAATCTACCTGTGGTTAGGCCCGTTTTCACTTTGCCTACCTGTGGTTTAATCATTTACACTTTGCCTACCTGAAGTTAGGCCCGTTAGCCTTCCGTAACCCACCTCTTCATTTGCCGTTAGAAAAACACATTTTTTGACAAAAATAAATATAACAAGAATCAAAAAGCTAGGGTTATGATTGCTTAAGAACTTCTACAAGAACAAAGCTCCCCACTATGGCTGGGATTCAAAGTGAGTTCGAATTTGGAATTGGGGGTGGGTTTGCTTTGCAGTTGGAATGGGGGTGGGTTTGCTACTGTGGTTGGGTTTCACCAAAAAACCTTACCAACCTTTTACAATTTTGCTATTTTTCCATAGCATTGCAAGTTACATATAGAGATTAGACTTTAAAATCACCATCATGTGATGGCCTTGGAAGAAGTTTATTCGTTTGCTTTATTAAAAACTTTGAAATGGCATTAAGCGGTCAGTGATGAATGTGTTATGTTGGTCATTTAACTTTTGTGGTGTTCACTGCAAAAGTATTTTGGGTATTCTACTTTCCGAGACTATTAGAAGACGGTTATTGAGAAGATTCTAGAGAAAAAGGACTGCTTGGTGGTCATGGCCACTGGCAGCGGCAGGTCTCTCTGGTAAGCCACCCAACCATTCTCGTCTCTCATTTGCTTGGTGGTTGGGTTTGCTACTGTTGGTGGATTGGAGAAAGAGAGAATCAAATTTGGACATGGCAAACCCAGTTTTGGGTCTTTAGAAGCAACAAAATCAGATTAACCCACAACCCAACCACAGATCAACATAGCTTCGACGAAGGGCAAGCTTGGCAACATAGAGATCAGCGGAGATCGAAGTTGGAGCCTCTCGGATCCTCCACGAGCTCCAATCCCTCAAAGCCACAAAATCCAACATAGACCGCCGAACCGAACCACATTAAAATCGGTGGGTTTAAGTTGGGTTGCTTAGGTGTGTGGCGGCGATTTCAGTGGGTTTAAATCGATGGCTTTCACGGTGGTTGTGGGTTGCTGCAGGCGTGGGTGTGGTGGCTTGGGCTGATCAATGCTGCTGCTGGGTTTGATCGATGCTGGCTTGAGTTGATCGGTGGTTGTGGGTTACTGTTGTTGTAGTGTCTTCTGTGGTTTTGTGGGTTTGATTGATGTTGTTGCCGCTGTTGTTGCTGCCTCTGCCGCCACTACTGTTGTCGCCGCCGCTCAACTCAACTCCTAGTTTGAAGCCCGATCCTTGTGTTCATCTCATTCTCCATTTTTTTTCCACAAAAGGGTTTCTTTTTCTCGTCTTTTATTATTATTTTTTTGCTATTTTGGGTTCAGACCTAACATTGTAAGATGTCTAATTGTGGAGTGTGGAGTGCGTTGATGTGGTTCGGATTGAAGGGCAACCTTGTTCTTATTGAAGTTCATGAGTAATGAAAAACCTTAGCTTTTTTATTCTTGTTATATTTCTTTTTGTCTAAAAATGTGTTTTTCTAACGGTAAACAGAGAGGTGGGTTACGGAAGGCTAACGGACTTAACCTCGGGTGGGCAAAGTGTAAATGATTGAACCACAGGTAGGCAAAGTGAACACGGACCTAACCACATGTGGGTTTACTGTAATTATTCCTAAAAAATAATAAGAATAATTTGAGAATGCCGTGAAATTATTGTGAACTTCTGTTGTATCTCTAACATTATTCAATTATAAACTCTCAAAAACTTTTTTGACAAAATTGTAAGAGATCAACCAAAACTCAAACCTCTTCAATTAATATAAAATTATAGATTATAGATTTCATTATTTTTTTTTTGTAATGTTATTTGAGCAGTTGGATTTATAAATATTATTACAAAAAAAAAAGATTTTTTTTTTTTTATCAATTATCACATAATGATCAGTTTTTTTTGAAACCATAATGCTACCGTTTTTTATATGTATGTCATGCCACTATTTATTATTATTATTATTATTTTTTGCAGAAGAAATCAAGTCGGTCGAATTAAAAATGATGAGTCTGCATAGTTTTGTTACTATTGGAAAATTGGAATCAGCTTCATGTAATATAATCTCTCTCTCAAAATAAAAAAAAAAGAAAAGAAAAAAGAGGAGAAAAAAAGCTTCATATAATAGGGTACATTTTATAAATGGCTATTGGTCTGTTTTGCCCAGTAGCTTGCCTGTATCTTACAACTTTTGATGATTAAGCAGGTATTGAGATAAAAGAGTAGTTTTAAAATCACAAATTATTTTATAACTTTTTTGCATGATGTGGTAGATTGTGAGTGGTTAAGAACCCACAATTTTTCTTTACCAATTACACTCTGCCATGACATAGTTGTGACAAGAAATTGTGAAAAATTATGTGTCCTAGACTTTTCGGATATAAAAACCTAAATTCTATATAATAGTAATAATAATAATAAAAGCACAATAAGCACAAGCTTTAGCCCTGCTCCGTGGTGGCCTAACTAAAAATTGAGGTCCCTGCGTCCTTTATTCTTTTTATTTTTTAAAGCATAGAGCTTGATCTATCTTGATAATAAATAATAATTTTGCTTGTTTTGACATATGTGTGTCTATGTGATCAACTATTCCCTTGTAAATAGTTTTATGATGATACTTCTATGAGTTTTTGGGCATATTTTCCAATGGTCTAATTTTAACCATTATTAAGAATATGATCATAAAGTTTGAAATGGATGGTTGGTGTTCATAAAAAAAAAAAAAAAAAAAAGAAATGGATGGTTGGTGTTCATCAAAAAAAAAAAAAAAAACACTAATTAATATCTTATTTTGGGGATTCTATCAAGAATTTGTCTTACACAACAATTTCTTATTTTAGAGATACCAAATATTTGAATCTATAGTTGTCTGTTTTATAATTAATGATAGATTCAAATCATCGAGTTAAGATGTTAATTAATTTTTGGTATAGGTTCATAATTAAAGTCATATCTTTTTTTTTTTTTAGAGAGAGTTTCAATCTAAGAACATTAATTAATTTTTTGATATAAGTTGTATTTTAAGTCATATCTTTTTCTTGAAAGATGATTTTAATTTATGGTGTTTTCTCTTGATTATTGCTCTAAGGCCCTTGACATCTCTTTATGTACAAAATGCTTGAGGGTTTAGGAGGGGAAGAGTTTGAATTGCAGAATTAGCTGCATATTATAATTATCAAAAAACAAATTTATTAGACCAAGACAGTAATTGCTCTTTGACGTAAACAAAGGATAAACTAATTAGAGCCAACAACTATATATTTTGAACACCAAGAATATCCTATATTTAAAATTGTGCATCCTTATTTTTACTAGGTAAATTGAGAATATTTTTTTTTAGAGAGTTTCAACTTATGACGTCCGCTCTTGATAATAGTTTTTTATTATCAGATCAAGACACTAGTAAATTTTTGGTGTAAGTGGGGATTGAACCCCAAATCTCTTATATAATTATTAGAGATTTTACTAATTGAACTAACTAGAACCCGCTAACTGGAACCCACTAACTAAGTTGAGGAGATTGAGTGTTGACCCATAATCCATACACAGTCCAAAATGGACGTCGCCCTTAATTAATCCTATCATCCTCATCCTACAGGATTGTGCAATTTTTCTTCCATGTATAAAAAAATTCAACCTTTTACTTTTGATAGGTAAAAAACACCACAACAAAAACAACTACACCAAAAGATAAGGAGAAGCTTGATCAGTAATTTGGTTTTAAATTTTAATTAAGATTTCCATCACATAGAACAGATGCCCCTTCTGTGTAAAAAATAGAAACACACTTTATAAATTGGAAGAACTAATGGCAGTGAACCTGGTTGAGTACCTTCTTCTGAAATTATGAAGTTCAAGAACTCTGATTCAATCTTTGAAACAGCTAAAATGTCACACATTACTGCTCAGCCTTAAGAACCTTGTATAATAACCAGGAGTTCTGAGGTTCTATCTACCGATCATATTTACCACTCAGAACTTGTACAAGGATGACAAGACTAACTATAACTTAACTATCTTAGAAACTCATAAATTCAGAAATCAATGGGATACAATGAAATAAAATTTGAGTTCACAACTAGCAGCATCATATACAACTTATGTTAAGAGCAGCAATTTTTTATTTTTATTTTTATTTTTGGATAAACAGCAGCAAATGATTTGAAGTCACCAGATTTGTGCAATTCTTTTCATGGAATTGCCAAAGAACCAAAACTTTTGACCAAAACTGACTTTTTTGGCTGGTAGATTATCTTGTCAAACATATTTATGAGCCTCTCATTGCCATTCCATCTCGTCCAATACATTAGCTTTTGAAACTACAGCCGAACTCTTTTGCTTGTCATTTTCCTTGTTTGTTGAAGAAAATACCAACTCGTATAGAGGATCCTTCTCTACCAGTTTACAATGTGTGATGAGATGGTAAGTGTCCACAACGTACCCTTTGTTGACCCATTCTATAAGCCCGGCTTATTGCTTGCCTCTCTACAATGTCGGCTGAAAAAACAAAAAAGACGCTACTCAGACTTTTGAATTAGTATCAATCAAGATTATCCTTTTTTTTTTTGGGTGGAAAAAAAATGAGTAGAGGGGGGCAACTAATGTGGCTTCTTTATTTGGGCATGATCATAGTAGCAACTTACTCGCTCCCTAACGAGACCCTATACTTCCGATCTATGAAAAACTCACTTATTATTATTTGAACCGTTTGAGATAAAGATGAGATATAAGGAGCACCAATGCATAGTTATTTGTTGAGATTCGAACTTAAGTCCTGAGACTTGTTGCTCAAGAGTATCATTACCATATCAGAAAGCACTCGAATATATTTGGTCACATTACATTTCCCCTATTTCCTAAGTATAGGCACATGCCAATGACCCCAATTCCCTCTTAAGCCGCTTAAATGACAAAAGTTTCCTGAAATCCAACCAAAGCTTCTCCCACACAACAGCTTCATAGTTCTTAGAGATGGTCCTGCTGTCAGTTGCCACAACCTGGCGCTCATACCGGACTACCCTCTCAAACTTCAAGTCAGCAAGGGCCACCTTGTTGTGCTCAGCCACCCCAAACTCTCCAATCTCCTTCACATTCGGGGCATTGATGCCCTCTACTGGCCGCCACCCGCCACAGTTCAGCATTTCCGCCTGTAATACTGATTTATCTATTTAAAAGAACAAACCAATGAAAAAAGTATTTAAACAATTCAGAACGATGTCCACATACATTTTGGTTATCAATAGTTACTTACACTCCTTTAAGCGAAGCAGAAAACAAGCGAAAGTTTTAGGATTAATATGCTGAAGATGATAAAGTATCAAGGAAAAAAAATGGTAGTACAGAGTCAATTTTATAGATAAATATTTTTTTTTCCAAATTCTTATCAACATGTACACTATCAATTTTATTAAATTATCTTTTCTTTCTCACCCAAATTATTGGATATTTACGCTCCGTTTTTTTCAAAGTAAAATATTTTTCGTAAAATATTTTTCTATTTTCAAGTGTTTGTTTACATATAAAATACAGTCAAAGTTGTAAAATATTTTCAGTTTGACCAAAGTTGATGCATAACAACTTGTAAAATATTTTACCAAAAAATCAAAGGAAAAACATTTTACAAAACACTCACCCCCTCTCACCCGATCCTATCTCCCTCTTCTTCTCAATCCTTCTCTCCCTCTCTTAAACTCTCTCCCCAGCCAAACCAATGAGACCAGCGACAACACCCACCAGTGACAAACCACTGGTGGTGCCATTCCCTATCGAATCTGACCTAGTTCTTCAGCTTCGAAAATCGCCCTTCAAGACCCAGATTGAAGAGATTAAAACCATTCATCTAAGATTGTTGAGTTGAGTTTCAAGAGGTCGAAATTGTGGTGGAGCTGCTTTTGGTGGGTCGGATTACGGTGGATTTGGTGAGAGGATGATTTTTGTGCTGATGGATTTTGGGTATGGTTTGTATTTGTCAGCAGTGGCGGAGGTGGAATGATGGTGCCTTGATGGACGACATGGGTTGTTTGATGGGTTTCAGGTATGGGTTTCATTTGTCACGGTGGTGGGTTGACGGTGGCTTCATGGATGACTTAGATTGTTTGATGGGTTTCGTGTATACTATGTAGCTTGGTGGGATCCGATGATTGTCGCAGTTTTTGTACTGGGTTGTGACTTTGGATTTGCTGGTGATGTTTCAATAGCTCCGACTAGACAAAATTTTGCTTTGATTTGCTCTATTTTAGTTGGACTTTGCAGTGATCCAATGTGTTGTGTCATTAGAATATTTTTACAAAATGATTTGCTGAACATTTTCACAAATGTTACCAAAAACTGTAAAATCTACCAAACACAGTAAAATCAAAATATTTTACGGAAAATATTTTCGATGTAAAATATATTACATTTGAAAATATTTTACATCAAAACAAACAGAGCGTTATAATGTTTACCGATTTCCTTTTGCTGTGATTGGACTTTGGATCGGAGGATTGAAATTTAAGGTAATTGAAAAACAATTATATACTAATATAAATTTAACAACATTTGATTATTTGAATTATATGGAGATTTTTCTAGTTTTTCTCTCGTGGGCTCTCGTGCGCAAAACCTACGTAGACGAAAACCTAATGCCTATCTTCGAACAGGCCTCCTTTTTCCCAACGGCAGTGAAACCCAGGATTTCCATATCCCTTCCTTCTTACCTATTTTCCCTTGCCCCCTCTCACACCTTGCTTTGCCTTTGGAACCATGGAAGATCTCACCGGTAAGTGGGCTTGTCTCTTACTCAACACAAGGGAGTGTCAAACTATCCCTTTGGCTCCTGGTGTGGAGAACAACAGTAAGATCTTAGTGGCCAAACTGTTCACAAAGCGACGTGTCAACATAGAAGCACTATCACGCACCTTAAAGAGCGTGTGGCGGTCTATAAAGGATTTTGAGGTTCGTGACCTCACTTCCAACGCGATACTCATTCTTTTCTCCGATGAGGCCGATGCGATGAAAATCATCTCTCAAGGACCGTGGTCCTTTGATAAATACTTGATTGGCCTTTATAAACCCAGTGAGTCAGAGTCTGTGGACGACGCCAGGTTTGACACCGCCTCCTTCTGGATACAAATCCACAATCTCCCACTCAGTCACATGAACAGAGTTAGCGCAGAAGCCATTGGATCTTTGCTGGGTAGGGTCGAACAGGTAGACGCCTCGCCAAACGGTGAGTGTGATGGTCGCTGTATTCGGGTTTGAGTTATGATTGATATTATGCAACCACTCTACCGTGGCTGCTTTGTGGACATGGGTGACTCCGAACCTCTCTGGGTCTCGTTCCGATACGAGCGCATGCTAGTGTTTTGCTACTGGTGTAGGCTTATGAACCACGACGAGAAGGACTGTAAATTATGGACGGACAGTGGTGAGACACTGACCAAGGACACCCAGCAATACGGACCATGGTTGAGAGCTACCACAACAAATCTCCAGTAACCTCAGGTCATGCACACCAAGGCTATACCCTCCACAGCACCGCCGCCCACACACCGCCCAACACCATCACCTACCATGCGACCCCCACCACTGATAAAAAGCACCCAAATCTCGCTGAAATATCCTTCATCCTCCTCACCAATTGAAAATCCCGTGATCTCAGCCCCGCACCCTGAAAACGCGCTGACAAATAATGACATCCTATCTGACCCGATTCTCTTCTGTACACACCTTATAGAAATTGACCATGCAGTAAATTGCTTTCAAAATTTAAACCAACAAACACCACCTTCACAGCTAGCCAACACCTCAGTCACAAATATTCCAAAATCTCCATCATCTTGTCCTCTAAAGTCAACCACCACTGAAAAGGAAACCAATATTGCCTTAATGGCCAACTAGCCTGACACTTTATCCCCCATAACTAACTACGTTACCTCTCCAGTGCACAGAAAACCCAGTAACCCCACAACATCCACTTCCTTTTACCAGGTGGGCCCACAACTTGGTTCTTGGCGTAGACTTAGGCCGCCTCAACAGATAATGGACAATAATGGGCCCAATATAGATATTTTGGGCTCAAAACATAAAAACTCAGATGACGTGGTTGTAAGGGACACTCTTAAAGATAAGAAGCAAAAAATGTTCGATGAAGAAGCATGTACCTTGGGCAAGCTTATGGTGGATAACTTAGGATCGACGCTGGCTGCTTAGCAGCATCACTAGACACAATGAGTATTTTGAACTGGAATTGTCGAGGGTTTGAGAACCTCCCGTACAGTAAATGCTCTTAAGAGAGCATGGAATAAAAAAGCTCCCTATTTATGTCTTCTTAATGGAGACCAAACTCACTACTGAGCAGTTGAACAACATGAAGCAACACTAGGAATATAGCCAAGGCTTGGTGGTCTCTAGTGACAGTTTCAGTGGTGGCTTGGCGTTATTATGGAAACCTGGCACTCAGGTACATGTCAAAAATTTTTCTAGTTGGTATCTTGACGCCCATATAGTTTGTGATTCAATAGGTGCAAAGTGGAGGCTGACCGATTTTATGGCCATCCCAATACAATCAAGTGGGAAGAGACATGGGCATTACTAGAATCCCTTGGGCGCTCAAATACTCTACCGTGGCTGTGCCTGGGGAACTTCAATGAGATACTTAGACAAGCGAAAAAGGCCGGAGGATGCCTAAGACCAGGCAGGTAGATGGACTGTTTTCGCATGGCAATCTCCCACTGTGGCTTCCTGGATTTAGGTTATCGTGGCTCTCCATTCACATGGTCACGAAACCACCCCACTGAAGGTCGCATTTGCATACGCCTTGATAGGGCACTTGCTACCGCGGCATGGAAATCAAAGTTCCCCAGAGCATCGGTCCAACACCTCTCCATGTCCACCTCAGACCACTTCATGATCGCTGTTAGTTTACCATCTTCTAGAACCCATTACAAACGCCCTAGGCCACCATTCCACTTCGTAGCAATGTGGCTTCGTGACCCACGTTGTACTGAAGTAGTAGAAGATGCTTGGATGGAGGGACTTTGCCAACTAAATGGTGTCCAGATTAGCAACTGCCTTGACAGTTGCCAAAGACGTTTGGTTGCATGGAATAAAACTGAATTTGGGCTCGTCAGAAGGCAGATTACAAGGCTGGAATACGAGTTACAAACTTTTGAGCAACATCACCGATCGAACAACGAGCATATTAAGGAGGTCCGAAAAGCTCTGAACTATTGGCTTAATTATGAAAACACAATGTGGCACCAAAGGTCCAAGCACCTATGGAACACTGATGGCGACCGAAACACTTCCTTTTTCCACCAAAAAGCATCGAATCGTAGGGACAAAAATCTCATTAGGGGTGTCACAGCCCACAATGGAGTATGGCAAGAAGATGATCACGCCGTGGAAAAGATTGTTCTGGACTACTTCAACTCCATTTTTCGGTTAAATGGCCCTACTGACACAGCACCCATAACAGCAGCAATATGTCCTATGGTCACTAACCAAATGAATGAGTACCTTTGTCAGACTTTCCAAGCGGATGAAGTACACAAGGCATTGAATTAGATGCACCCAAAGAAATCTCCAGACCTGTTGGTATGCCTCCACTTCTCTACCAACACTTCTGGTCTCTAATGGGTGAGTGTGTTACTAAAACTGTCCTTGATTTTTTAAACTTGTGAGTCTTACCCCCAAAATTTAATGACACTCATATCATCCTTATCCCAAAGGTGAAAAACTCTACAAAGATAACATAATATAGGTCCATAAGCTTAAGCAATGTCATCTCTAGGCTGGCTTCCAAAGTTATTTCCAATAGACTTAAACGCTTCCTATCGAATATTATTAGTGAGAACCAAAGTGATTTTATGTCTACTCGCCTTATTACTGATAATGTGCTAGTAGTTTTTGAAACTATGCACCACCTAAATAAAAAATGGAGTGGACGAGTAGGGGAGATAACTTTAAAACTTGATATGAGTAAGGCTTTTGATAGAGTGAAATGGGGCTACCTTCATAATATAATGTTGAAAATGAGCTTTAACACTAAATGGGTGGAACTTATAATGCTCTGTGTTGCCTTTGTTACTTACTCCATCAAGATCAATGGCAAGCCTTATGGCCACATTACCCCCACGAAAGGCTTGCGATAGGGAGACCCGATATCCCCTTTTCTTTTCTTGTTTTGTGCAGAAGGGTTATTAGCTCTCCCCACTTAGGCCACTATGAATGGAGTAATCCAGGGTGTTGTTGTATGCCCACGGGGCCCATGGATCTTACACCTCTTTTTGCATATGATAGCATAATATTCTGCCGAGCCACCGGTGAAGATCGTGCCCATCTAGAACAAATCCTGAAGACCTATGTACATGCAACCAGTCAGCAATTGAATCGAAGACTTCCTTATTTTTCAGTCAGAACACACCTCCCGAGGCTCAAGAAGACATAAAACATCGTTTTAGAGCTAAAGTTATTAGGTAATATGAAACTTACTTGGGTTTGCCTTCCCTTGTCAATCGGTCAAAGAAAAATACCGTTAGGGTGCTAAAGGAAAGACTTGATAATAAGCTCTTGGGGTGAAAGAAAAAGTTGCTCTCACAAGCTGGGAAAGAAATACTCATCAAGGCTATAGCACAAGCCATCCCCACCTATACAATGAGTGTTTTTAAACTTTCGAATATTCTTTGTGATGAGATGACTAGTATGATTCGTAACTTTTGGTGGAGACGAAAAGAAGGAAGAAACAAAATAGCTTGGTTGAGTTGGGATAAAATGTGTATACCTAAAAAAGATTCAGGCTTGGGGTTTCGTGATCTTAAAGCTTTCAACAAGGCACTATTGGCAAAGCAGGGCTGGCGCTTCCAAACCAATACCATTCCCTACTTCATCGTGTCTTCAAAGTACAGTACCTCCCTGACCATGATTTCCTCCATGCTGAACTTGGATGAAAGTCCTCTTATGCTTGGAGAAGTATAATGTCTGCACAGGACGTTGTTCGAGCTGGACATAGATGGCGGGTGGGTGATGACACTTTGATACAGATTTGGAAAGATAAATGGCTCCCAAAGCCTTCTACATTCCAAGTCATCTCTAATCAAAACACTCTGCCTGCTTCTGTCACTATTTCAGAGCTTATTGATGAAGTTACAAGAGAGTGAAAAATCAACCTGGTCAAACATGTCTTCCTTCCCGATGATGCTCAGGCCATACTCAGCATCCCACGTACCAATAAACGCACCAAAGACTACATGGTATGGGCTCACACACCTAAGGGTATTTTCCCAGTAAACAATGCCTACAAAGTTGCCTTATCTCTAGTCCCGTCAAAGACAATGGAGGAAGCATCAAATACCAACAACCAAGGTCAGTTCTGGAGAAAAATATGGAGCCTCAATGTCCCGAATAAGCTGAAAACCTTTGCACGGAGAGCGAGCCATAATATTCTCCCTACCAAGTTGAACCTCTACTCTCGCAAAGTTCTAGACGATCCCACCTGTGAAGCATGCGGATTGGCGGCTGAAACTAGAGGACATCTCTTTTGGGAGTGCACATATGCACGAGGTGTGTGGGAGGCCACAGGTATCCCCTTTGACAACAAGGGAGTACACTACAGGGACTTCATTGACATTCTATGGTATCTCATTTATATGCAACACGTTGGCCAAGAAGTACTTGAGCTTGTTGTCACTGTTGCATGGTGTCTATGGCACAGCCGAAACAAAGCACGACATGGCTCTCCAAGGCAGTCCACCAACGAGATCTTACACAAGGCTCGCACCGTTCTTGAGGACTTCCAGGCAGCCCACTTCAAGCGCCCTCAGCTCACGAGCCCACCAAATACTCGTTATATCCCACCCTCATTCCTGTGGTTTAAGATCAACACCGACGCCACAGTCTTCAAGGATCTCAAAAAAAGTGGGCATCGGTGTTGTCATCCGTGACCACGAAGGAGCAGTCATTGTCGCCATGAGTCAACACTTGCACATACCTCTGGGTCCCTTGGAAGCGGAAGCAAAGGCATTGGACGTGGCGGTCTATTTGCATGAGATGTAGGTGTACGCGAAGTGATTTTTGAGACTGACTCCAACATACTTTATACTATTCTATCAGGCTCCACCACACCACCGACAACAATTGTTGATGTCATGGAAGGCATTTAGCTTAAGTTAAATGATTTTGGACGCTCTCAAGTTCAACACATGCGGAGGCAAGGCAACAAACCGGCGCATGCTTTAGCACAGCATGCCAAGGGTATTCAGAGCTTTGAAACTTGGATTGAGGAATGTCCTATTTTTATTGAATCTTTGGTGTTTCATGATGTTGTTTACTTATCCTCTTCATAATAAAAGTTACAGTATTTCCCATAAAATATATATATATATATATATATGGAGATTTTTCTCAAACAAAAACACTTACGATAGGATGGATTTAAAAAAAAAAATTGCAGTTAGTTATTTGAAATCCAAATATTAATAAAACTTAAATCCCTCCATAAATTTATTTAATTGTAAAAAAAAAAATGATATTTCATATTTTATTCAAGTCATTTAAGCAATTCCCTAGAAAAAGAAAGTCATTTAAACAAATATTTGAAATCCAAATTCTTTCTAGTTAATAACATCCATACAAACAGACCATAATATGATTTTAGTGGTTATTTCACATTTAACGATTCTCACCCCCTTTTTTTAACATAAAAACTAGAATGTTACAATTCTTGATCCTATTCTATAATTCAATCCACAAAGCCTTGCCATTGATCCTATGCAAAACCCCATGTTGATAAAAAGCGCAAACTTAAGTGCTCAAGGCCTCTTAAAACCTAAGTGCAAATTAAGATCCTACGTGACCCTGATTGAACTAAATAATACCTAATAGGAAGATTTATAACATATAACAAAAAAAGAAAGAGTAAACTTCAATAATAATAATAATAATAATAATAGATTTTACCTGTCAACTTAAATGGATGGTGCAATTGCACAAAGTTTGTAAAAAAAGCTTTGCATAAGCTATTTCAATTTCTTAGAATTTTACCATGCTTTGTGCTTTTTCAAAGTACTAGAAATGTGTGCTTTAAGCATACTTAATTAAACGAGTTGTTTAGACCTTGGGGTTTTAGGTGTGCTTTTAACAATATTGGTAGGATCTTGATTTTAACCATGATACAAACATTGTAGTGTTAATTTACCATATCGATATGTCATTATATCCTTTTTATTGGTAAATTACACAACACTATGCGTTTTGGACCTATGACCTCATCTCCCTCCCTTTCTTATAGAAGGAGAAATTGCCACAATTTGTTGTTATATTTTTATCTAATGATGATTTACAAGAAAAAAGTAATTGGATTGAACAAGCTAATAGTCATTATATCAAGGTTGATGAATCGATCTATCAAAAGAGCTAATTTTTTTTTTTCTTTTTAATAGAGTGAGAGCTTTAAATATCAACAAAGCATTACATAAACAAACAACAAGACAACTACAACAAATCCAAACACCTAACCTAAATACAGAACACAGACTCTCCCCTACTAACTAAAAACAACCTATTAGAGATATAACCAAAAGCAAAAAATGCAAAAAACAAACACAAACTACAAATTCATCAACAGAATAGAAGTGCAACATGAAACAAACACCAAACACATCAAACACAGAACTAGGAATCTTCCACAAATAATAAATGTATCTTTTCAACATGAAATTCTTGACTCCTTTAAGCCAAAACAACCTGCATCAAATGTTAGAAACAACAACCCTATCCAAATCAAATTTAGACTACGTAGATCAAGTTTAGACATGATTTTACCATTACAATCATGGGCATCTCTATCCATCCAGATGTGATACATTATAGTAGTCCAGGCCAATCTGCAAATAAGATGCTGGAAATTTTTCTCCTTTCAATTTCTTCATAGGCCAATCAAACTCCATATTTAGTCTATTAGGACATATGTGGTTCAAGTTGTTTTGAACATATGTCATTATTTTATGTAATTAGCTTATCTTTTGACAAAACGCACTTTACTTATAATTGAGTAAATTTAGGATGTGTTTAATACTTCAAGAAACTGTGTTTCAAGATCAAGTATTGAAGTCATCAAATCTATCCAAGAAACAAATTGAAAAATGCAAGTTATTAAAGTTCGACACTTAGGCTCGACACATGCATCTATCGAGCTTTAAGAAGCTGTTTCAGCCCTGAGGCTTGACAGCTTCTCAACAGCTCCTCGACACCTCTAGTTGTCGAGATTTAAAGAAAACAGATTCTAAATTTTGTTTTGATTCTAATCTGTGGATATATCTTTGGGATTTCTTTTCTCACAACCCTAGACATATATAATGCTTATTTTAGAGGCCGTCACATAAAAGAATAAAATGAGAAGCCTTATTCTCTCTGAAAAAAGTTGCTGCGTCTTTGCGCCTTAGAGTTTTGTAACCAAATGCTTTTTGATCTTCATCGTGTGGATGAATTGAAGAACTTTGCAGCCAACAACTCTTTCTAGTTGGTGATTGAAGTCGCGTATTGGGATTCGTGCAATTGGTTAGTCACGTACTGGGATCTGTGTATCAAAAGGAGAAACTGTCACTACAGAATAAGTCCAATTGGGTATTGGGGTAAGGGTTCAACTATAGGTTGTTAAGGTACTAGGATTCCTTTACTTGTAATTGCTTGTTGTGATAATAGTGGAGTTTTGGGAGTGGTGACCTTAAATCACCCGGTGGGGTTTTTCCAATGTAGGTTTTCCCTATTCGTAAACAAATCACCGTATTAATTTAATTTCCACCACATACTTTAGTTTGTTGGTGATTTATTTGTACTACCACGCAATTTTCATGTTAACTTGGCTAATTAATAATTTGGCTAATTAATAATTTGGCTAATTAATCAACTTAATTCATCACTAGGGGTTAACGCATTTATGGCCTATCATAGTCCCTAGTTTCCTTCTAACCATACACTTCTTAAGAATGCATTTTCACTCTTTTTGAGAAGGAAAACTCATTAAAAAGGTGAATCTCTTGGTTCAATTCTACTTCTATAGAAAGTAAAAAGCAGGTCACCCCTACACTCCCCCAACTAGCTAATCTATGCTATTCCTTCTAATGAGTTTATCACAAGGTATAGATTGGCTGGTTTGGTTTTCCAAACCTATCCCTAAGTATGTTTTGATAACTTTATTTTCAATTCACTACAAAAAACTCGTCCTACACAAGCATTTTTTTCCCAGTGCTTTTCAAAACTGCAATAATAGGTCGCCATGTAGCAGTGTTTTCAAATACTATTGGTATAGGTTGACCTATTACGGTAGTTCAAAATCAGCGCTTTCTAAACCGCTAATATAAGTAGACCTATTACAGCATGTATAGGTAGACCTATTATCGCTGGTATAGGGTAGAATTATCAAATTTTTTATTAATATTTTCATTTTTGTAAAGTGCCTATTCTGACAGTTTTAAAACCGTTGCTTTAGGGTTCTTCATATGTAAAACATATTCTAGTGCTTCTAACCTATCCTAGCGCTTTTAGAAGTGCTGGAATAGGGTTTGTTCTTCTTTTGCAAATGACCTATTACAGCTCTTTTAAAAGCGCTGGACTAGGGTTTGCTCTTCTTTTGTAAATGACCTATTGCAGAGCTATAAAAGCGCTGGAATAAGGTTTGCTCTTCTTCTTAGGTAAATAACCTATTACAGCACTTCTACAAGCATTGTAATAGGGTTTGCTCTTCTTCTTCTTTTGTAAATGACCTATTACAGTGCTTTTTAAAAGTGCTAGAATTTGCTCTTCTTCTTATGTAAATGACCTATTATAGCGCTTTAATAGGGTCTGCTTTTCTTCTTTTGTAAATGACCTATTCCAGCACTTTTAAAAGAGTTAGAGTAGGGTTTGCTCTTCTTCTTGTGTAAAGGCCTATAACGGCACTTTTGAAACCACTGCTATAGTTTGTATTTAAAAAAGGCCTATAGTGGCACTTTTAAAATCGCTGTTATAGGCTATATTAAAAAGACCTAACTTGGCGCTTTTAAACCGCTGCTATAGCCTATATTTAAAGGAAAAAAAAATATCCTATAGCAGCAGTTTAAAAAACGCTGGGATAGGGTTTCAAAACCGTTGGGACCTATACCGACGGTTTTAAAAGCATTGGTGTAGGTCTTGTGGATCTATTGCTACATTCGTTGTGCAGTGGTAGAAAGCATTGGAAAAAAAAAAAGCATCGAGATAGGCATTTTTAGCCTATACTAGCGCTTTTTAGGGCTATTCCAGCAGTTTAAAAACGCTGGGATAGCCCTAGTTCTTTGTAGTGATTGCCAAAACACACATTAAGTACCCATTTGGGTATTGCTTATATTGGCAACATCTGCATTTGTTTGCGTTTCAACTTTTTTTTTTTTGGGAGAAGCGTGTTTTTGTCTTCTCCAGTGGGTCCCGTGCATTGTTCACGGGACTCACAAACTTCTTTTTTCACCAAAACTTTCATTAAAAGTAGGACCTACAACATTATTCACACATTTAAAAATTATTTTGCTACAGTGTTTTCAGTTTTCAACAAAATAAGTGGTATCTAAACAGACTCTAAGGCATGTTTACGGATATGTTTGGTAAACCAAACTAAATTCCACCAACTAAGAAGAGACATCCTCACACACATAGCACTCCATTTTATGTGAGGAGTTGATCAAAGTGATATATATGTAAGGGTTTGAGTATGTTGGATTATTTAAAACGAGAAGAAGACATTAATTTTCAACCAAACCTGTTGACAGAAGGAATGGAATACTGGAAGAAAAAAAAAGATACATTTTTTGTACAATTTGGTTTCCTTTAGTTTTTTTTTTTTTTTTTTGTATTGACAAAAGGAAGGGAAGAGATAATATTTTGTACAATTTTATTAAAATCAATTTTTTATATTTAAAAATATGCAAAATATATGGGAGAATGAGGGAAAAGGGTTAATTTGTAAATGAAATTTGGCTATAGGTTTCTCTCTCGTATAGGAAGTCAGGGTGTCACCTCCCTCGTACTATATGATTGTAGAATTGAAGTACCTTCGTAGGAAGGCAATTGTTGTTCCCCACAGTACCAAGTGTATTGGTGGGGCTTGTTGGGTTCTTTTTTTGGGGTAAGGGAAACAGTGAGTGGGACTATCTGACTTTTACATGCCTTCCTTTCTTAATGGACGAGATTACAAAAGGGTAGAATAACCTTTCTCTTATAGATAGAGAGAGGGATGACATGAAATTGAAGAAGAAGTTGCCTGTAGAAGAATTCTCTTTGGTGGCTAGATTTCTGACTAGTAGAGTGTTAAGTATCGATGCGGTAGCACGAATGTTCACTCCTATTTGGAAAACACGAAATGGTTTCCAGATACGAAACTTGGGAGATCATAAACTTCTTTTTATTTTTGATAATGAATCAGATGCGGAGAGGGTGCTGCAAAATGAGCCTTGGAGTTTTGACAAGCATCTCATTGTGTTCGAGCGTTACAATAAGGATACAGTCCTTGAGAATTATATTTTGATAGAAGCTGCATTGTGGGTGCAAGTTCACAACATCCCGTTGGGCTATATGGACAGAGAGACAACGGAAGAGATATGTTTGATAGTTGGTAAGGTGGTGAAGGCTCCAAAGATTTGGGGAGTGTTGGTTTCATTAGGGTCAGAGTGAGAGCGGATATAACCCAACCTCTTTGCCGAGGAAGAGTTGTGACCCTTGAAAATGGCACGAAGACTTGGGTCTCTTTCAGATACGAAAGACTCCCGAACTTATGTTATTGGTGTGGCTGCCTGGATCACGATGACAAAGATTATGAAGTTTGGCTTCAAAGTGAAGGTAGTATGGATTAGAGCAAGAAAAAGTATGATTCTAGTATACGTGCAAAATCGGTTTATGCGTCGAGCAAGCATGTAGTATATGTTCCAGGTTACTTTGAGGGGAGGAAGAAGATCCCAAAAAAATCGGTGCCTCAAAAAAGCAGTGGAGCACCAACACTGAGACAGCCACCAGTCTCGCGACCATCAACATCAGTACCACCCTAGAAGGAAAGCGCAAATCTTGGGGGCAGCATTAATACAGACGTTAATGATATTCCAAATATAACAAATTGTGATCCCGTGTTTGGCTCAATCCCTACACATTTGGACAACGGTAAGGAGGAATTTATGGAGAAAATAAAGGACATTGATAAGGGTTTGGAAAGTTTTGAATTATCAGAGAATGCCGTTACTAATTTTAATACTGAGTCAGTAACACCTCCTCCTAATGGGCCATATTTGGACCCAACTATTGCTGTAAATAAGCCCAAGAGATGGACACGAATTGTCAGGCCCACTACATCTCAAGAAAAGCCTTGGGCTATAGAAACACTTGGTAAATACAACAATCCATTCCCAGTAGATGAGAACCCGATACAGAGACGTAAAGCTTCAGAAGAGAAACTTGACTATGAGTGTGATTATCCAACGGTGGTGGCTGATATTCAACAATGCCGAGAATTATGAATTTGATGTGCTGGAATGTGCGGGGGCTTGGGAACCAACACACAGTTCAGGAGCTTGCAAAGTTTGTGCGGGTTCAAGATCCCTCCGTCCTGTTTTTGGCCAAGACATAGGAGGATGAAGCTAGGCTGAAAAGACTATGTGATGAATTGCAATACGATGAAGTGTGGGTGGTGGGTCGTGTTATGAGAGCAGGTGGTTTAGCTCTTCTGTGGAAAAAATCAGTAGACATGGAGGTAGATTCGGCTTCGCTTAATCATATCGACGTCGTCATTAATAAAGGTAAGGCTGATGCATGGAGATTCACAGGCATATATGGTTTGCCTGAAGCTTGTAGAAAAGCTGAGACTTGGGAGTTGTTGAGAGGTTTGAACCAAAAATTTAGTTTACTTTGGATTTGCACAGGAGATTTTAATGAAATACTCAGAAGTCATGAGAAAGTTGGTGGAGCACCGAGGAGGGAATCTAAGATGAACTCTTTCTGTGACATAGTTGACCAGTGTAGGTTTGTGGACTTAGGGTTTGTTGGCCATAAATTCACGTGGAGAGGAAGAAGACCGGGTGGTGTTGTATTAGAGAGACTTGATCATGCTTTTGCAAGTAATTCTTGGCTGGAAAAGAATCCAGCAACTAGAGTACAACACATTAGAGCCCACTCGTCGGATGACAATCCTATCATTATTAAACCGGAAGGTATAATAGCATGCTGGAATAAACCGTTTCGCTTTGAACAAATGTGGTTGAAAGAGGATGGTTGTGGTGATACTGTTAAGGCAGTTTGGGAAGATGGTTCGGCTGTCAATTCCATGCAATTGATGGCTCAAAAAATTGAGAAATGTGGGATTCAGTTAACTGAGTGGAGTAGACAATCTTTTGGGAGTATAAGATGCCAAGTAGAGGAAAAAACAAAGGAATTGATAAGGGCCGAATGGGTAGCAGCTAGAGGGATTGACACTTCTACTAGGAGAGCAATTCAGTTGGAGGTAAATGAGCTGCTTGATAAAGAGAGTCTGATGTGGCAACAACGATCAAGATCTTTGTTTTTAAAGTCTGGTGACTGTAACACTCGGTATTTCCACAATCATGCTTCGCACAGGTACAAGAGGAATAGAATCCATGGACTAAAAAACAATGACAATAAGTGGTGTACTTTGGACAGCCATATCGCAGAAATAGTAGTCAGATTCTATGAATCTTTATTCACTTCTTTGCAACCTTTGACATGCAAACGGTGCTAGAGGCAATTAAACCCAAGGTAATAACAGATATGAGCTAGGAACTTACTAAAGATTTCACTAGAGATGAGGTTGAACTTGCTCTTAAACACATGGAACCCTTGATGGCACCGAGTCCAGATGGTATGCCTCCAATCTTTTTCCAATCCTTTTGGTCTGTGGTGGGCGATGATGTTACCTATGCTGTGCTTGACTGTCTTAATAATTGTTATATCCCTCATGACCTTAATCATACTTTTGTTGCTCTCATTCCTAAAGTAAATAGCCCTAAATTTATTTCTGAGTTTAGACCAATTAGTTTGTGTAATGTCATTTACAAATTGATGTCTAAAGTTCTAGCTAATCGTTTGAAGAAGGTGCTACCTTATTTGGTTTCTGAAAATCAGAGTGCATTCCAGGCAGGGAAGGTTATTATAGATAATATTTTGATTGCTTTTGAAACTCTCCATTATATGAAACATCACCAATTGGGAAAAACGGGCTTTATGGCTTTGAAACTTGACATGAGCAAGGATTATGATCAAGTGGAGTGGGGTTTCATGGAAGGGTTGCTAAGGAAGATGGGTTTTCATGAGAGATGGATTGCTCTGATGATGGAGTGCATTACCATTGTTTCTTACTCGGTTTTAATTAATGGAAAACCTACAGGTACCATTCACCCAAGTAGAGGTATAAGACAGGGTGATCCTCTCTCACCTTATCTTTTTCTCCTTTGCACCGAAGGACTCCATGGATTGATTAACCAAGCTGCTATATCAGGGAAGATCAGGGGAATTTCCATTTGCAGGAATGGCCCAATACTTACCCATTTATTTTTTGCAAATGATAGTCTCCTGTTTAGTAGTGCCACTAGTCAAGAGTGCCAACATGTTCTAAGCATCCTTATGGCTTATGAAAGAGCATCCAGACAACAGCTAAATAGAGATAAAACAACCCTATTTTTTAGCAAGGCCGTTCCTCAAGAGATGCAAGAAACTATTATTTCTATGATAGGTGTGTCTGAAATCAAGCAATATGAGAAGTATTTGGGTCTTCCCTCCTTTGTGGGGTGAAGCAAAAAAGCTAGCCTCCTCTTATAAAAGAGCATGTGTGGACAAAAATTAGGGGGTGGAAGGAGAAACTTCTTTCTCAAGCCGGTAGAGAAATTCTTTTAAAGGCGGTGGTCCAAGCCATTCTGGCATACCCTATGAGTTGCTTTAAATTGCCCACCACATTATGCAATGAGATTGAGATCATGATTCGAAAATTTTAGTGGGGACAAAGAGGTGACAGGAGGAAGGTTCATTGGGTGAAATGGAGTAAACTTTTTAAGCCTAAGAGCGAAGGAGGTATGAGTTTTTGGGAGCTAGAAAAATTTAATGAGGCTTTGTTGGCCAAACAAGTTTGGAGATTGGTGTCAAGCCAAGACTCTATTTTTCAGATTTTTCAAAGCAATTTTTTTTCCAAATGGATCCTTATTTTATGCCAAGGAAAAAAATGGCTTCTATACATGGAGGAGTATACTCAAAGGGCGTGAAGTCATTATGAGAGGTATGAGATGGAGGATTGGTGATGGAAATTTAGTCTGGATATATCTTGATAAATGGTTACCAACTACTGAACAAGGAAGGGTCATTTCTCCCATTTCGGACAGAAACTTAGAGGCTTTGGTGTCAACTCTGATCGACCATGAGACGTGCAGATGGAGAGAGGCAGAGGTTGATAGATTATTTTTGCCTATAGAAGCTTCAATCATTAAAGCTATTCCCTTGAGTTTCTCTAACAGGTGTGACACAATTTTCTGGCCGAGGAACCATGATAAGGTCTATTCTGTCAAGTTCGGATATAAGCTGCTCATAGAGATGGAGTGTGGGAATGGAGTAGCTTCTAGTTCATCTTCTATAGGAGCGATGAAAAGCGCTTGGAATGGAATTTGGAAGCTAGAGGTCCCAAACCGTATAAGACTGCTTTTGTAGCATGCTGGGAATGATTCACTACCTACAAGAGTCAACCTGGCCTGCCGCAAGATGTCAACAAAGAGCACATGCTCCCTTTGCAAGTTGGAACCCAAAGATACATTACATGCCCTCTGGAAGTGTCCATTCTTATCCACGATTTGGTAGGTGGCTTTTGCTGATTTGGTTGCTGATACTAATAATGTTTCTGATTTTTTGAACATTATTCATCGTGCACAACATGATAGGTCCCGCTTTGCTCTGTTTGCATGGATGACTTCTTTGATCTGGATGCACAGAAACAAACTCCGGTTCAAGGAAGGCACATTCCCATTGGCAAAGATCAGTTCAATGGCTTGTGAAGGGCTTCGGGAATTTCAGCAATTGTGTCCAATCCACACCAACATTCCACGTACAACAAGGTGGCGCCCTCTACCACCGGATGTACTCAAAGTTAATTTTGATGGAGCTTACTTTGCAGAAGAAAACAAGGCTGGACTTGGTGTCATAATATGTAATGAAGATGGATTGGTTATGGCTACTTTAACACAACAGATTCCACTACTTGCTACTGTATAGATGGTGGAAGTGCTAGCAGTGCGCCGAGCTCTTTGGTTTGCAAAGGAGTTGAGTTTTCAAAGATTGATAGTTGAAGGTAATTCCGAAGTCATTATTAATTCAATCTATGGTGACAATATGACTCAATATGAGTTTGACCATATCTTACAAGACATTACTTCTCTTTGCTCTTTTTTTATTTATTTATGTATCTTTCTAGCATATTAAGAGGCAAGGTAATTGTGTGGCTCATTGACTAGCTAGACGAGCTATAACTAATATTTTGGATGTTTGGATGGAGTCTGTTCCTCTAGACACGATTGAAGTTTACAATTCTGATCTTCATTTTAGTAATCAATAATACTCCCCAATGATAGGGGTTTCTCAAAGAAAAAAAAGGGGGTTAATTTGTAAATGTAAATATCCAATTATACAAGTTCCATTTTCCTTTTCATTTTCCACCCATTTTGAGACCAATCAAATATAGGTCCACAAAAAGAACCCCTATTTCCTTCCTCCCTTTGTTCTCTTATATTATAAGACAAAACTTTACTTCCCTTCCTTCTCTATTTACCTCAGAAATATCTCCTACCAAATAGATGGTAAAGGGCATCAGCAAGTTTGATTGTGACATTTTTTTTTCTTTATTCTTTTACTCTGTTTTTGGATGAAGGATTTTGGGTAAGAATTTGATTAAAGTTGTAAATCCATTTTTTTTCTTTACTCTTTTACTCCATTTTTGGATGAAGGATTTTGAGTAAAAATTCGATTAAGGTTGTAATTTGAGATTTTCTTTAATGTTGATATGCCTTTTGTATGTTAATTAGAGAGGTATTTCAGGATTCAATGAAATTTTGAACTTGGGATTTTTAAGTAATCAAAATATCAAGTTAAAATTCAAAGGGAGAACATGTCATTATGTAATTCTACCAGCATTACCATTTTCATAATACCCACTACTAATCTTCACATTGTCTCCCTTATTATTACCACCACCACCACAGCTATTACCATCCTTCATCATTACCAACACTATCTAGGGAGTAAACGAGTTGAGGATTACAAATTCAAGGTTAGTTTATTTTATTTTATTTCAAACCTAAGTTGTGTGCTTGAGTTTATACTCAGTTCATGTTTTGTAGAAGTAGAACACGCTCGAGTTTGTTTATAAGCAAATTGTTTTTCTTATTCTTTTCCCAAGCCAAGTATAGTAAATACCAAGAATAAATTTAAAAAAAAAAAATATTGAAGAACAAGTTAATATCTTTTCTTCCCAAAAAAAAAAATCCCTTTAAATATTTTAAACAGCCACCCAATGTTTTCGTTTTGTTCTTATACCAAAGATAAGGACTCAAACATTGTTGGAGATTCTCTTGAGGGCCTAACATATTCATAAACACCCAAAAAACCAAACTAATAATAATAATAATGATGATGATGATAATAATACTAAACTTGAAATTTTGTATGGAAGGAGGAGAGGCGAACTTGGTCTTGTGGCAGCTCCAATCCCTTTGGAGAGAAACATGGGGTGCGTGTGCGGCCTCAACTATGTCAGTCCTTGCTGCTTCGTCCTATTCGGCGATCTCCAGACAAAGAGTCTCATGTTCATGGTGGAGCAACAGCAACTTGTTCGCTTCAGAATTGTATGCATGGGATTGGGCTCTCGTTCGATTCGGCATCGAGACTAGTGAGTGGTGACGATTGGCTAATTAAAATTGTAAAATTTTTTGAGGGTTGGACCATTGGAGTCGTTTCAGCTGGGCCTAGAAGTCCCATCATATGAGCTTGTGGGCTACTTGGCTTATTTACCAGAACTATATATTAAACAAAAGGCCCTACAGAAGGATTTTTTTTTTTTTTTTTTTTTTTCATGTGTTAGTGCTGTAATGTTTTTTTTCAAAATTTTGTCATATTGCATAATCAATTCCATTAGGAATAGTTAAAATTCCATTCGTGAGTAGTATTTATGTTTCTGATTTAATTTCTTCATTCAAAATATATATATATATATATATTTTGATGAATGAAAAGGGGGGGTGCGGGGCGACCATATATGGCTTACTCCTTAAAGTGTGACTTGATAGGAACACCCCCCACTAGGGAATGTTGAATTGAGTCATAACTACTGTGACCGGAGTGCCACAAACCTCATCCTAGCATTCCAAGAGAGCCAGCAGAGGAAACGCAAAGTATGCTTGGAGCCCATCCCCCACATGGTATTCGCCATTGCTCGAATAAGGGACCTTGTGCATGCTTGCGGGATCTCACACCAACTGGGCCACCCCCCTTGGGGCTCTTCACCCAATATTTTGATGGGCAAAGTTTAGCTATAAAATTGGTTGTAGCCTTAGGCTACAAACTTACTTAATATCTTTTTATTGGAGATAAATTTTGACAAATCCACTATTGGATTACATATTTTTCTTATATCCTCCATGCTTGCAAAATTTCAAGAAAATTAAAAAATCAGTAATTAATTCATCAATAAATTTTTTAAATTGCAAGTTTTTGTAATTTAAAATTATGCACAAAATATAAGTTTATAGATCATATAGTAAATAATATCTGATTGACATAAAATTTAAAATGTGTATTAAGAGCATAAAGAACATGCTATTCAACGGTTAAATTTTCAAAATATATTGTATTATTTATTTTATTGAGTAAGTTTGTAACCTTAAGCTACAATCAATTTTGTAGCTAAACTTTGTCCTATTTTGATTATCTGGTTATGAGCGGTTGTATTTTATATCATATCAACTACTCGTACTTAATAATTTACCACTCTCATTTGGATGTGGCTTCTTTTGCCATTGGAATGATTTTGTCAATTTCTTTTGGGTGTTCTATTGTTTATTTAATTTTTCTTTAATGATTGATGGCTGGATTATAAACGCTAGTTTGTATGTATTTATCATTGTTGTATGTATCTGATTTTCTGATTTACATCCCATTGTTGAAGCTATCAATTAGAATTGATTGTGTGCAATGAACCGTTACTTGATGATATAACATATAATTTCTTATGAAAAAACATCATGATAATGGATGAGATCTCTTAATAGATAGGATTATTGATACCTTACCGCTTTTCAATTAAACATCTACCATTTTTTTTTTTTTTTTTTTGAGGAAACATAAAAAAGTTTAGAATAAAACAAAAATATAAAAATGAAATAAGCAAACAAATATGAAAAGGTAGGAATGACAACTTATAAAGATACCTCCTGCTTTATTAGATTTATTCTCTAAATGTAATAAAGCCTAGCCCTTAACCGGAGTAAACGAGGTAAGGTTCCTAAAATGTTCCCAAACCTTTTCCCACACAACAGCTTGGTAGTTATTGGCGAGGGCACCGTCCTTAGTGGCCACGATGAGGCGATAATTGGTTCCGGCCACCACCTGGGTCTCGCCCTTCACGACGCTCACGAACGCCAACTGAGACTTAGACTCCTTGTTGTACTCCTCCACCGCGTACTCTCCGATCTCCTTCACGTGCGGCTCTGTTATGTTCTTTATCGGCTGCCACCCACCCACAAGAACACCACCACCTAGTCCCGGGGCTGTCGATGCGTAAATTGGAAGGATCATAAGTGTAAGAAGAAGGTAAAAGCAGTGCTTCTTTTGGGGCTCCATTGTAAGTTAGAGATGGTTAAAAACTTATTATCAGAGGAAGTTCGAGAGAATGGTTTGATTGGTGGTTGGTAATTTGGTATTTATAGGGGATAGCGGCTACTTGTGACTTGTCATGATTCATAAGTCATGAAGAGGAGAGGAAATTGTCCTTGCTGTAAACAACATGGCGCATACGTTACGTGAAAAAAGGGTAGAGACATTTTCTTTTTTTTTTTTGGACTACAAATTTTTTTTATTAGTTGAACTAATTAGAACTAATTAGTGTGAGAATTCTCGTCTTGGTGGCTATACAATTGGTCACACATAATTTAAAATAATAAAAAAATACAAAATTTGATTACAAACTTGGTTGTAACGTAGCTACAACTCACATTCAAAATATTAAGATGACTATATATTTTTAAAATCTAATGATTAGATTGCGTGTTCTTTACGTTTTTAAAAAATATGTCAAATCTAATCTCAATTAGATGTTATTTTACTATTCGATCCATAAACTTATTTTTATAATCATTTAGACTATAAAAACTTGAAATTTATATATTTAATTAGTAGCACAGTTTTTTTTTTTTTTTTTTTTTTTTTTTGGAGAATGTAGTAGCACAGTTGTTGATCTTTGATTTTCAATAAGTTTTTTCAATCATGATTAATATAAGAAGAAAATGTTATCTAATGTTAGATTTATCAAAATTTATATTTAATAAAAAAATATTGAGTAAAGTTGTAACCAAACATTTTCTTAAAAAAAAAAAAAAATGTAATATGCAGATAAAGAGGAGGAAGAGACAAAATCAAGCACAATCATAGGAGGGACATTTATTGGATTGCCAAAGACAAAAAACGCGGCGCTGATTGGTATGGCCTAAGAGTCACTCACAAGCACATTTTGATTGGGGATGGTAGCGACTTTTTTTTAATTACTCATCCTAAATTGACTTCATTCATGCATGAGTTAAACTTTTATGCAATTCATGTAATCTATGGAATTATATATATCTAAATATAGTTAAATCATCATAATTTAATGTAGATAAATGTTTTGCTATGTATTAATATGCAGTAGTTGTTGCATAACCAGTTATGTGGCAGCGAAAAGAAAAAAACATGTATTTAAAGGTCAAATGGACCCTTGTGTACATGTTGCTTTCTATTTTTTTGGTTGGGAGATAGAAAACTAGGAGGATAAAACCTCATTTTTCCCTCAACGTTAGACATAAATAAGAGGAGACAAGTAATTTTCCATCAAGCACTCTCTTTCCCTCACATTTTCTCCCCAAGACTCAGGAGTAAGGGCTTAGTATTGAAAAGAGTTTGGGCCCAATGGCGGCTCCACGTTGAAGGCAGGGTGGTCACAAGACCACCCTAACCTAGAAAATAACTAAATAAAAATTATATATAAAGTTTAAAAAATTTATGATTTGTCCACCCTTATAAATGGTGACCACCCTAAATTTTTTTAGGCTCTACATCCTTATGGAATTTAAACTCTATTGTATAATGTTTGAAATATTATTAAATAAGGCGCGTAAGCTTCAAGTGTGTTGGTAGTGCACATTTTTGCCACATAGGCATTTTTTGTTAATGAATTAGCGGTATGGAGCAAATTTGGCTTTAAGGTAAAAATAATATGAACCAAACTGATTGTTACCAAAATGTAGAAACTAAAATGGTATTTTAGCCCCCTTTTTTTTTTGTTAGGCCATGAGAAAACCAATTGGCTTTAGCTTTGACTTCTCACACACAATCTCCCGGTTCTAACTTCTAACAAAAGAGAATGATGAAGCCAAGGAGATTATAGAGGTGGTTGGGTTTGCAGCACAGAGGATTGGGTTTTGGTGGAGTTAGCAGTAGGCTGTGCTAGTGGTGTATTTGACGGGGAAGGTAGGGTTTTTCCTCTTTTTTTTTTTTTTTTTTTTTTTTTTTTTTTTTTTTTCTTACAAGGTCATGTTAACAAATACCTTTAGAGTAATTGATAATAAACAATTTTAGAAAAATTTTTACATTACTTTTTGTGAATAATATAAAAAGTTGTAAATTTTTTTTTTCTTTTCTCATAAAAAGTTTCTAAAAATATATCATTTTTTTAGGTAAAAAATATATTCTAAACTAATGCCTTTAAAGCATTCACTAATATTTCCATATATTTTTTTTTTTTGTAATTTGTGTTATTTAGGAATGAATATGATGAACTACTGTTATTATTCAAATGGCTATTTGTTCCAAACTTAAGAGAATTGGATTTGCCGAAGCAGTTGTTACAATGACAATCTCTTTAAAAAAGAAAAAGAAGAAGGAAAAGAAAAGAAAAGAAAAGAAAAGGAATAATTTGTGTAACATACGGACAGACCAATCTTCTAATGAAAAAAATGGGATTAATGGAGAAGATCATTCCAGGCTTCCACTATGATTTCCAGCTCCTCTGTCCTAAAGCCATATTTTATCTTCTGATATTGTGTGAGAGAAGTTTAAGAGATCTACAATTGATGGGTTTTCTGGTAGGCAGAAGGCAAAAAAAAAAAAAAAGGAGAATGGTGTTTATCACGGTTTGTTTAATTATTTAATTAGACAAATGACAGAAAATTTAGAGAAGAAGCAAAGGAATAGTCCCTAAGTTTAAGAGTATTAGATTTGTTACTAGCTTATTGCCATGGTATCATGATGTAATTGTGGACCATAAGTGCTTGAAATTTAGACACGCCCTCCGTATAAAAAAAAAAAAAAAAAAATCAAAATTAGAAGAAGGCAAGAGTAGATTACTTCATGTCCAAAATTTTTCAAAACTAACTAATTTGATCCCTAAAGCCAACATAGTCCCTAAAACAGTTGAGAAAAATAGCTAACTGACCTAACAGCATTTAGGGACTAATTTGACTTCAAAGACCAAATTGGTTAGTTTTGAAAAGCCTTGGACTTGGTTGACATTAGCCCAAACTTTAGGATATGTTAGTGGAATTTACCCTTAACTTTAATTTAAATAATAATGTTAATTGGACATTTATTTTTAATTAAAAAAAATTGGTAAATAGTTGGGAAGGTTAATGTGATATTCAAACCACAGACATAAGATACAAAAAAAGATGCCACTACTATTGGGCTATCACTTAAACCCCAACATTTGTATTTTCTCTATGATATACTTGCATATTTTATTCTCATTTTATTAAAAAAAAAAAAAAAAAGCTTTTATTTTTATGAAACTTTTAACCCCATGATTATTGAAATTTACGGTAAACTATAATTACCCCTTATGGTTTGACCTGTTACAATTTAGTTTACAAATTTTCAATTGTTATATTTGACCTTCTAATCTTTGGACTAAAATAAAATCATAAGGATTCTTTCCAAAATAACACTTAGGATTTCATTTTTGTGCAAACCTTAGAGGCTTATAGGTGAAAAAGTAGGAAATTGAAAAGTTCATGAAACTAAGCTATGACAAGAGAAAATAACTTATCCACTAAATGCTAAACCTATTAATTTGACTGAAACCCTAACCATTATATTTTATTAAAAAGGAGCCAAAACTCAAATGTAGCAATTGAAAGTTGTAGATTAAATCGTGATCCAACCAAACAACATCAGGCAAATTATATGTTTTCATCAAATTTAAATATCTACACTTTATCTTCAGGGAACTCATACTTCTATTTTTTTTTTTGGGGGGGGGGGGGGGGGGGGGGGGAGGGGTTCAAAGTAGAAAAAACTTGGTTTTAATTTTTATTTATTTATGAAAGCCTAAATTTTTTTAATAACTAGAATTCCAGTATCTATAGACATCTCCTTGTGTAGGTGTATTTGATCCAAAGCCAAACTTGATAAAACTGTACAATAACTTTTATGCTGATAAACAGGGCAAATGGATCCTGATAATAAATATATAAGCTGCAATGATTAGGGTATTAACGTAACAGATCTTGTAGTTGGTGTTGAAGCTAAGAAGAGCATGGCTGAGTATTGTTGTTATCCTTGGCAGTGGTGTTAAGGCTTAGAAGTGATAGCTTGAGTGTTGTCATTGATATTGTTATCGTTGTGTATCTTGTGTACGCATGACATTGACTGAATGGATATTATAGTTGTGCAAAAGATTTCATGAATTCACAACAAATGGAAGCCATATTCTTATATAATTTTGGAATCTTTTTTTTGTGAGTAACACAACAATATATGTGAGATACAATCAAACAAAGTTACCATATCCTAATATACATTAAACTCTGTTTGAAAGAAGTTTTTCTGGCACCATTAAATTTGTCCATAGGGAGAAATCTGTACTTTGTGCAATGTATCCAATAAATTCACCTAACATAATGTATTAGAGTTTTAAAATCAAGTAGATTGTGCACCTTTATAATCTGTTTCAAATTCTTGTTACAATTTACCAATCCTCTTACTAAAACTTGTAAATCTTTGTTCAAACTCTGTTGAATTTTCAGATTGCAAGCATAAAACCTTGAATGTTATGGATATACAAAGTGAAAGAACTCTATCAGAACCATATGTAGCTACCCGTCCAATTTAGTCTATTCTTATCAATTTCTCTTGTGGCCTCTAATATTTATATATATGTAACAACACAATGCGTAAGAATTACCAATTTTGTTTTTAATGTAATTAGGAAAAAAAAAATCTTTAACATATCTTATAATTACAATCATGTATTTTATGTCCATCCAATTTTATTATTGATGCATTTCACTAGATATGTTTATGTCACATTGAATTTTCATAATACCATTTCGATGGAGGCATATGGGTATTGCTTAAAAAAAACAAAATCACAACCACGAAGTATCATTATTATCATTAGTTTTATTCCATCTTCTTCAACTTTTTTTTTTTTTTTTAACTCAAAATAACATTTTCATTCAACAATCAAAGATATATCAGCCAACAACTGGAAGTTTAGGGTGATCTCTAGTTTTAAACTTATGTTGATTTTGATTATTTATTTATTTATTTATGTTTATGTGTATTGTGCTATGTGTGCCTTCATTGGCCGTTTTAGAGTTTTTAGTGGCAGCTTTGAAGTGCCACAATAGACTGTGTTTTGTTTTTTTTTTTTTTGGTAGTAGTTTATGTCCCCTAAAAAGCACTCATTAGTGATATATATATATCATTAAAAAAAAACATACCTAACCATAAGTGAAAATTCTCATCTTAACAAAAAATATTTTTCCAGTTGACTATACATGTGTAAGTAGAAGAAAAGTGTTCAATTTAATTCCTAGAACGGTAAAGAAAAAATTTAAAAATGCAAGGGTTGGTTTTTATGAGAGGGTGGCCATCTATAGAGATGCATCGGCCTCATTAATATCAAAGAAGCCGCAAAAGGTGAGCAGATGCAAAGGTGTTTCACCATTTCCTATTCATTTTGATAATTAGATTTTATCATTAAAAATTGCAACAATAAATTTAATATGGTTGCAATGGCGACCTCCATGGTTTATATAATTCTGCATCAGTGCTTTTGTCTTACCAGCGTAAAGATAAAATCCTTACATTTTTAATGGTAGGTGTAAGCCTTAACTCTTTCATGATATTGAAAGGTATTTTATTGATAGTAGTTCTTTTTTTATTCACCATTATAAAAATTGAGATTGCAATATTTGCTTTTATCTTTTTGAAATACAAATAATTTCCACTATTTACAAAACAAAGTCCTTAAAAATCATTAAGTTCTCCAATAGCCATCAAATTCAGAAAATTGTCTTAGATATCAATGCTTTGAAATCTCTTTTTTTTTTTTTTTAATTTAAATTTTACATGGTTTCTTAGTTCTCAAATACAAATGCAACCAAAATTGATATCAACCAGTCCATTCAATTTGTCAATGCCAATCACATTGGATAGGTTTTCCATTTCAATCCCAAATTATTAAAGCCAATAATGCATGATGAAAGAATAATTAATTATCCATATTCTGATGCACTCTTGCCAACCTATAATTATTGGTAAAAATATATAAATAATGAAGGCTTAAGGTTAAGGGTATAACTTGAAAACCAAAATCACAAATAAGAAAGTATCATCATCATGATTACCATCATTATTTGTATCAATATTTATGTTCATGTTTATTGCTATTTTATTTATGTTTATGTGTATTGTTATTAATAATAATTAGTCGCTAACATGTGCAATGTGCACAAAAGTTCAATATATATATATATATAACAAATCAAATCTGTTAGGACATGTGTGGAAATTGTTATGTATATATATCATTTAGAATTAACTAATCCTTTAACAAAACACACTTTACTTGTAATTGGGTAGATCTAGGATGGTTTAAGTCTTCAAGCAACTTTATGTTCAAGTCAAGAGTTAAAGCCATGCAAATCTATTCGAGAAACAAGTGAAGAATTGTTGTATTTTAAAGCTCGATAGATTGAATCTATCGAGGTTTAAAAGAAGCTTTTTACCTGAAGCTCAACAGTAGCTCGACAGATAACCTATCTATTGAGGTTTACGAAAATCAAATTTTCAAATCTGTTTTTCACGCATATCCAAGCTATTTGTGTAGGGTTTCTTTTCTCACAATCCTAGACATATATAAGGATTATTTTAAAAGCCGTTTGAGGTGATGCAACTTGATGCAAAGTGATTATTCACTCAATTTGTAATTGGAGACAATTTGCCCTAGTTCATCTTTCTCTTGAAGAAGTTGCTGCATTTGTACACCGTAAGGTTTTATAACTAAGGAGTTTCTTGATCTTCCTCGTGTGGATGAACTGAAGAACTTTGCAGTCAACATCCTTCTCAAATTGGTGTGTTAGTCATATACTAGGATTCGTGCAAAGGAGTAAGCCACGTACTGGGATCCGCACATCGATTGGTTAGTCACGTACTGGAAGCCGTGTATTGAAAGGAGAGATTGTCACTACATTACAAGTCCAATTGTGTATTGGGATAAGGGTTCAACTATAGGTTGGTATAAGGTACTGAAATTTCTTTACTTGTAACCACTTGTTTTGATGATAGTGAATTCTTGGGAGTGGTGACCTTAAATTCACCTAGTGGGATTTTACTTCTGTGGTTTTCCCCATTTGTAAAAAAATTAACTGTGTCAAATTTATTTTCCACTGCATTTAAATTAATTGGTGATTTTTTTGTGCTTCCACGCATATTGCATGTAATTGAATCTAATTAATTTACTTGGCTTAATTAATTGATTTAATTTCTCAAAGGGGTTAATACATTCTTGGCTTATCAAGTGGTATCAGAGCAAGCACACTCTGATTATGGTTAATTTTTGCTGTGTGATCCATTGACTCCTATTGTCATGGTTGCAATCGACAAGAAAAAATCTTTTGATTCAAATACACCTTGTTTTTCTAATCTCTATTTGATTGAGTGTCTTAGAAAATACAAGTCTAAAAATTATTTAAAAGCTATCATGATGATTATTAAAAAGGATCTAAATGTGACAAAGAAGAAACTAGACTACCTCAAAATGAAAATGTGTAGAGGAGTTCGTATGAGAAGAGTAAAGGTTAAAGGCTTTGTTCATAAATGGCAGATGAAAGAAAATACCATCCCTATATATTTGTCATCTAAGCATGAGGTGTGCTTTATGATGAAGTCTGTATTCAAGGTAATGGACACATGTTTATGGTACCTTAACAGTGGATGCTCACGACACATGACCGGAGACCGCTCTCTCTTTAAGGTTTTCGAGTCCAAGAAAGGTGGAAATGTCACCTTTGGTGATGGGAGCAAATCATAGATAAAAGGGAAGGGAATTATCTCTCTACTGGGACTACTAGACATTGCTAATGTGTAATATGTAGAAGGTCTGAGGGTGAATTTGTTGAGTATAAGCTAGATATGTGATCAAGACTTTGGTGCTATTCTCAAAAGGAAAATGCCTTGTGTTGAATGAGTCTGGGAAGAAACTCATCAGTGGTGTTCACACTCTAGATAACTGCTATGGATTGGTACCTAATGCTGATATTGTGCGCAATAGCATTTGTTTGCCAAATGAAGACCTATGGCACCAAGGGATGGGACATGCTAGCACTTTGTTTGGCCATGTGATAGATGAAAGTCAAAGTTTACGCGCTACTCTTCAGTATTTCAAGTTCCAGCATGTTTAAAGGGAAGGAAATAGATTAGCTCACGTCTTAGCTAAAAGAGTAGTTTTATCTGCAGACACAGATGTATGGATAGAATCTCTACCTAGTGATTTGGTTATTGTTTTCCAATCGGATTTAATTCAATAAAATTTACTTACTTTTTTCTCCAAAAAAAAACTATAAACATTTAGATTAAAGTACATATATATGTAAAGGAAAAGTTATATGTATAGTTAAAATCGCACCCAAGATGAATGGGTAAAGTCAATCTATTCATATTTTTAATATATAAATAATAAATGAGAGAAAAAAATGATGATGTAATGGATGAGGTGCCACAATTAGAGCATCACAATATTAAATACTACGCTTCCATTTTTATATAGTATAAAAATATAGATTTTGAGATTGTGCATTTGAGTATCTTGGTTCTATAGATCATGACTTACTTTGGGATAACAACTCAAATATTTTCAAAGGATTAATTGTTGGTGCAAACACAATATTAATGGAAATAATACAAAGAGAAACTGAATAATTCTTATGAATATTACTAATTTGAAGATAAGAAATACACAACATTATTTGAACTAAGACACGGTACTCGCTCTCTTTAAAGAGATTCAAGCCAATGGTTGTCTAAACTTTATAACCGGTATAAATCTTCTCTAACTTGTCTTCCCTAGGATACAACAGCTCAATAAATGTCGTATGACTAGAACAACCTTTGCACAAAGTGTTCAAACCCAAAACTCTACCAGAAAGAACACCTTTCTTTGCAAAGAATCTCTCTATTTTTTTAGTGTTCAAGAATGCTAGCTATTGCTTGATTTTTTGGTGTCTTAACGTTGTTATATTGCAATTACTTGGATTAGGTTTGAATGAGTCTATTTATAGGCTCAATGAGCCACACAAAATTATTACCCAACTTAATCTAATTAATTAGGTCTATAAATTTGATGTAATGAGTGTTACATGATTAATTGCTAGACATAAATCTAATGGGCTGGAGTTACAAAATTAATGGATGAGATAAGGGATTTTTGAAGGAATAAATAAGCCCAACAACTAATCTATTAATTGGGTGAATGACTCTTCATTTTTCATATTAAAAAGGTCATTTACCCACCAATGGATATGAAAAATATTATGAATGTATCTAGCTCAATATTTGCTCAATACATATCAGCCCATTAATCACCACAATTAAAAGATAAATAAAATAACCTCTCTCATTTTCAATGTCGAATTACACATTTTTCACCAACTTCTTATCTTCCATATTGACTCCCACATCTTTACATTTATATTGTCATATAAATACATTTTAATTAATTAATATTAATATGCTCCAACATTAATCTAGTAGTTTCTAAGGTTCATAAGATTCATGAGATGCAAATTCGAAATCTCTAACTAGTTCTTTAGGATAACCCCCAAGACAATTTCTCCCAATAGTTATACACTCAAAAAAAAGTTAATACTTTTATAAGGGGTTAGAGAGACCTTACCCAAAAATAAATAAATAAGAAATGACTTTCACTTGACTATAATAGAGAATAGAGCTCCTTAGAGCACTAGCATTAGGGGGTGTAAAAACCCCACAGTTGCTATTTTAGCCACCAAACACATAAAAACATGCTCCAACCCAGTATGAGAATGGAAAAGATCTTAACATCCATGAACAGTAAGGTTGTGTATATACAACCTCATTCTTCATCATATGTAAAAAATTATAATAATTTTTTTTTTCTAACTGAAAGCTCAAATAGTGTAAAACACTATTGTTTATTTAGACCCCCAATTTTAAAAACACTACTTAATTGCTTTTACTCTAATTTATCTAAGTGCCTAACAAGAGTAAATGATATGCAATAATCGAAACAACTCTCTAAGTCATAATTACAAGCAAACAACAATAAATATAATGATTTAAAGAGTAGAAGAAGAGAGATGCAAACACAAGATAACATTGAGATGTGTTATTGAAGAGTAAATCGAAGTACTCGGCAAAAACCTCTTCGCGGCCATGTGGACACAATGGGGAACCGCCACCTAGTTTTTGCAATGGCTTAGGAATTATAAATATATCATCCTTTTGAGGAAGGACATTTTTTATCTTACTACCAGAGATATGAGTTCGGAATTTAGATATGGTTTTGCACCCAAAACCGCCCAATCCTAAGGTTGGCTTCCTCTCATTGTCTCTTATGTCTTAACCCTATTAAAAACATATTCAATATTGTATTTATACTCACACACACGCACACACAGTAGCATACATCTATCATGACATATTACAACACAAGCCTAACATGTTAGGATTAGTGCCCTTAAATCCTATTGTATGATGCTATGTATAATATTATGTATGACATTATGTTGTATTTAATAAAGTTGTTTTATTATTATCTAAAATAATGGTAACATGAATATTGAGACATTATAATATAATTAATGAAATGCATAATATGTGATTTATGTGATTTAGTCACATAAGATATAAGTCACAAGTTATTTGTAAACTCAGAATTTAAGTTCGTAGTCGGTGATAAAATTAGGTATTTCATCTGTGAAGATTATAACAAATTAACTAAGATGATTTATCTTGATTATGAAAGTAGAGATTTCTAGTTAGTATGTTGATATGTTTTAAGAGTTAAGACATATTGAACCGGACCACTGTGAGATTTATTATTCTCCTAATGACTGTCAAATAAATAATAAATCTTACGGCTTCTATTTACATAAACTCTTAATCTTGAGAGAATAATGGACATGATCATGAAGTGTAGATTGCTTTGATATATCAGGAGTGAGATCTAAAGTAACGGTCAAAATCTCAATATGTTGGGCAGCCACAGTTAGTGTTGACAGAACATATATTCTCAAGATGGAATTCATAATCCCTCAATAGAGATATAAAATATTCCCTTGAGATAAGTTTAACGGGTTTGATTATTCAGAGTGTTAGGTCTAACCACTTTCATAAGGAGATACTAAAGTATATATTTATGAAATCGGATTTCATAAATATATGATGAATAACTTAAAGGATTAAATCGGGTACTCAAGGATTAAGATGTAGTAATTTTCAAAGTGACAGTCTATATTCATGACTTTGTATTACTATGAATATTTAATAAAGGGGTTGCATGTATAATAAAATCTTGGAATATAATTTATTAATAAGGCCTAGAGTGCAATCATATTTATATAGTGGTATCAAATATTATTAATAGTAATTTTGAACTTGTCAAGAGTTGATAGAAAAGTCCAAGGCCCATTGGAGCTAGTGTCTTATTAGTCCCTTTTGGTCCCACTTCAAACCACACACTAAAGCCCAATTTGAAAGGCCCAATAGGCTAGCCCAATTAGATAATCAGTTAGTTATAAAGGGAGAAACATACAAAATTTTTTATTATAAGAGAAAGAAATACATCATTGTGAAATGGTGTGTATGCGTGAGTAAAGCCACTCGATAATTCTCTCTTGAAAACTGATTGAAAGACCACACTTCTTGGGCTTAAAGTGGAATTGGAGTGAAGATTAAAAGTGTTCTCAAGTAATTCTAATATTTTGTTTTGAATTTCTCCACACCAAGGTACGCTATTTTGTTCTTAAATTTTGAAATTTATATAGTGCATGTTATCAATTATGAATGAAATAGATCCATGCTTGTTGCTTCCGTTGTGTGTTTTGTATGAGATACAAAACCAGATTTTCCAATAATTGGTATCAGAGCCAGGTTTTCATATCATGTTTGTATAACATGTGATTGAGTTTTAGAATTTAAGAAAATCGTTATCTTCGTGTAGACATGGTTTGATAATCATGGTTTTATGAATTTACGTTATTAGTGTTGGAATTCATATGCCATGATTCATATATGTAATATATAGATTGAAGTTCCATAAACTTCTAGATGATCAATATATATATATATATATATATATATATATATATGAAAGCCATTACAATTAAAACTCGGCACTATTCAATAACTATCTTTGAAAGTAGTTATTGTCAATGGAAAATAACTACTTTCTTTGAATGGACACCTTGGTTTGTAATACATATATATGGGGTCGTGTCTTATTAATTGTCATGGATATAGTTATTGGATGTAAATGTGTAACTGTCATGTGCGTGAGTTTCTTATTGCACCATTTGGCTTATATGACACATGCATGTGAATTATTATATAATGTAATATTCATACAGATTGGATGACACATGCAATTGAATTATGTTTTTTTGGTTTATTGTACGGCTTGGCTATAAAAGACATTTTAATAGTAAATTGCCTTGGATGATGAATCCTATGTTATATTATATTATATATATAATCATATAGGTTTACATGTAAGTCATTTATAATGTAATATGAGTTTATATTACATTATATATATTTATATTTATTAATGCTAGGATTAAAGTATTCATTTTAAGGGATTTATTCCTAATGAGATTATGATTATGTTTTCAAGGGTTACTAGTATTATTATGGTTCTTGATCTTAAAAACCTTTAATTTAAAACATCTAGTGGGAGAGAGATACAAGGGTTGGATCTCACAGCCTCCATATTGGTTCATAAGTAGTGTGAGTAAACACCTCGTCTTGGCATATATGCCTTGCGATCCCAAACGAGGGTGTTTACTTCATAGTACTACAAAATTGAACTTACCCATTTAAAGTAGTGTGGACAAACATCTCGTCTTGGTATATATGCCTTACGATCCCAAAGGAGGGTGTTTTTATTCCATGGTATTATAAGTTTAAACATTATAAGGGAGATGAAATGTGGCTACACATGATTCTAGATAATGGTGTATACTAGACTAAGTGTAATGTTAACCTTCCAAAGGAGTTATATCATTATTACTTAGAGCCTAAAGGTAATACGACATATTATTAATGTTTGATAAAAGTTATCATGATAGCACTGATAATGAGAATAGTTCTCAACCAATTAATGTGTTTATAATAAACTTGCTACTAAGGAATTATAGACATGGATTGGGTTGTCTTTGCATATATTATTTTATGGTTTTATTAAAATTCCATATTATATACTTATATGCTAAATTGATAATGTCCAGTTTACTTATTATATTCATGTTTATTATTTTCAGATTTAAATCATGGCATCATTTAGCCCACTTGTTGCTATTCTTAATCAAAACAAATTGATTGGATCCAACTATGTTGACTGGAGGAGAAATTTGGACATTGTTCTTATAGCTGAAGAGCACAAATATGTGCTTACTCAACCATGTTCTAACTTTCCTTCATTAGATACTCATTTTAAGGAAAAATAGCGATATGATCATTGGCAGAAATCTAATGAGATGGCCAAGTACTATATCCTAGCATCTATTTCAAATGTTCTACAACATCAAATGCAGGATGTAGAACTAGCTTCAAATATAATGCTAAGTTTGAAGGAAATGTTTGGTGAGCAAAGCCGTTCTGCAAAACCTGCAAGCCAGGAAACTATGAGGCGGATTTATAATACCAAAATGGCTGAAGGTACTTCAGTAAGGGAGCATTTTCTTAAGATGATCTCTAATCTGAATACATTGGAAGTTTTAGGTGTCGATATTAATGGAGAATCCCAAGTGGATATGATACTCCAGTCACTACCAAAATCATTTAAGGAATTCAGACTTAACTATATTATGAACAAAAACGTTTATTCATTGTCTGAATTGATGAATGAGTTAGTAGTAGTAGAAGGCATCTTTGGTACTTCTAGTGTTGAAGCTAATATTGGTGAAGCTTCTACTTCTCAACCTAAGTCGAAAGGCAAGGGTAAGAAGAAGAAGAAGAAGAAGAAGAAGAAGAAGAAAAAAAAAAAGAACTTCACTAAGCAAGATGGTAAACAAATTGCCTTAGGAGTTGCCAACAAATGAAAGAAAACCAAAGAAAAATGTTTCCATTTTGTGAGAAAGGACATTGGAAGAGAAATTGTCCAATATTCAAGGCTGCCAAGAATAAGGGTATGAAAATTTTATTTCTTCTTGAAATACATTTGGTACAGAATCCCACGAATTCCTGGTGTGTGGATTCAGGTTGTACTAATCATATTTGCAATTCTTTGCAGGGGTTCCAAGAGACCAGAAAGTTGAATGAGGGATAACTATTTCTTACTTTAACTGATGGGAGTAGGATTCTGGTTGTAGCTGTTGGAGTGTTTATTTTATGTTTTGAGTCTAACGTTTTAATATTGGAAGACTGTTTGTATATACCTAATGTTCGTAGGAATTTAATTTCTGCAACTTACTTAGGTAAACATGGATATTATGTTATCCTCAAAGACAATGTTGTAATAAAGAAGGATAAAATGTTTATCTGTTCTGACAATATTGTGGATGGTCTTTATATTTTAACTCCTAACAAGTATGAATTATACAATTCTAAATTAGATAGTAGCTCTCATGTAAAATCATTAAAGAGAAAGTTTCCTTCTACTAGTGATGCGTATCTATGGAACTTGCGTTTGGTTCATATTAATTCAAATAGGATTCAAAGACTAATCAAAGATGGACTTTTACAGCCCATGGACTTTGATGGATTTCCAGTTTGCAAATCTTGTTTGAAAGGTAAAATGACCAAACGACCTTTTAATGCAAAAGGTAGAAGAGCCCAAGAGTTGCTTGAATTGGTTCTTATAGTTGTATGTAGTCCCATGTCAACCCAAGCAAAATGAGGTTATGAGTACTTTATCACTTTTACGGATGATTACTCAAGATATGGTTATGTGTACCTAATGAGACGAAAGCTCGAAACCTTTGAAAAGTTCAAAGAGTTGAGGGTTAAAGTTGAAAATCAATTAGGTAAATGCATAAAAGGTCATTCGATCTGATCAAGATGGCGAACACCTTCTTGGAGATTTCAAGGATTACCTAATTCAAAATGTGATTGTCTCCCAATTGAATGCATCTGGAACTCCTCAACAAAATGGTGTAGCGGAAAGAAGGAATAGGACTCTTTTGGAAATGGTTAGGTCCATGATGAGTTATTTAACTTTACCGATTTCCTTTTGGGGATATGCACTAAAAACTGCTATGCGTATTTTAAATTTAATTCCATCAAAATCTGTTCCCAACACACCTAAAAAAATTGTGGAATGGGCGCAAGCCTTGTATGAAATATCTCCACATTTAAGGATGTCCAGCACATGTGTTGAAAGGGAAGTTTGATAAGTTAAAAGCTAAGACGGAAGCATGCATGTTTTTAGGGTATTCAAAGGAACAAGGGTTATTTATTCTATAGTCATAAGGATAACAAAGTATTTGTTAGCACCCATGCCATGCCAAATTTTTGGAAGATGATTATGTGAATAATTTTAATCCTAGAAGTAAAGTTGTTTTGGCTGAAATAGATGAACCTGTAGTTAAACAACCAATGGATGAAACTAAGGATGATATTGTTGTATTAGATACACCACAAGATACTACTCATGAAATGTCTAGTACAAAGGTACCTCGTTATAGTGGGAGGATTGTTTGGCAACCTATAAGATTTATAGGTTTGGGAGAAGTTTATGAAGCTATCCCAGAAGAGGTTGAATTGGATCCCTACATTTATGAAGAGGCAATGAATGGTATAGATGCACGTCATTGGGTCCAAGCTATGAAATTTGAATTGGATTATATGTATTCTAATCAAGTATGAGATCTTGTAAAGGTGCTTAACGGCATTAAACCTATTGGTTGCAAATGGGTTTATAAGAGAAAGAGAGGGATAGATAGAAATGTTGAAACCTTTAAAGCAAGACTAGTGGCAAAGGGGTATACATAAAAAGAAGGTATTGACTATGATGAAACCTTTTCGCTAGTTGCCATGCTTAAATCTATCGGAATTCTCTTATCCATTGCTTCTCATTATGATTATAGGATTTGACAAATGGATGTCAAGACTGTATTTTTTAATGGCAATCTTGAAGAACAAATATATATGATGCAACTGAAAGGTTTCATAACAAAGAACCAAGAGCATATAGTATGCAAGTTAAAAAGGTCCATTTATGGACTTAAGCAAGCATCTAGGTCATGGAACATCAAATTTGACTAAGTAATCAAATCATTTGGTTTTGAATAAAAAATTGATGAACCATGTGTGTAAAAAAGACATTGAGATAAAGTAGTAATCTTCCTAGTGTTTTATGTTGATGATATTCTACTCATTGGAAATGATGTAGGAGTAATGTCATCGGTAAAGGTTTGGCTGTTAAGCCAATTTGAAATGAAGGACTTGGGTGAAACTAATTTTAATCTAGGGATCAAGGTTTGGCGAGATTGCAAGAATAAGATGTTAGGTTTATCACAAGATGGGTATATAAATAAGGTCCTAAAACAATTTAGCATGCAAAACTCCAAGAAAGGATTACTTCCTTTTAGACATGGAGTTTCTCTGTCTAATAATCAAAAGCCTAAAACTCTTGAGGAAGAAAATATAATAAGAAAAGTTCCTTATGATTCTGCAGTGGGAAGTCTCATGTATGTCATGCTATGTACTAGACCAGATATCTGTTATTTAATTGGCATGGTCAGCCGATATCAATCAAATCTAGGATTTAAACATTGGCAAGCTGTAAAGCATATTCTCAAGTATCTACGGAGAACGAGAGATTATATGCTCGTTTATCATAGTGAGGATTTGATTCTTATTGGTTTTACAGATTCAGATTTTTAGTCAGATCTTGATTTTAGAAAGTCCACTTCAGGTTGTGTGTTCACCTTGGGAGGTGGAGTCATAAGTTGGAGGAGTGTTAAGCAATCTAGTATTGCAGACTCCACCATAGAAGCTAAATATGTTGCTACTTGTGAGGTGGCAAAGGAAACTATTTGGCTCAAGAAATTCCTTTTTGATCTTGGTGTTGTAAGAATGGAGTAAGTTCCCATCACATTGTTTTACGACAATAGTGAAGCGGTTGCACAATCCAAAAATCCAAGGAATCATAAGAAAGGAAAGCACATTGAGAGAAAGTACCACATTATTTGAGATATTTTTGCTTAAGGAGATGTAGTAGTAGCAAAGATTGATAATGCAAATAATCTAGCAAATCCCTTTACCAAAGCCTTGTCGCAAAGGACTTTCGAGTCACATTTGGAGGGAATGGGACTTAGATTAGTGCATAATGGTCTTTAGGGTAAGTGGAAGATTGTTACGATTAGTGCCCTTAAATCCTATTGCATAATGCTATGTATGATATTATGTATGACATTATGTTGTATTTAATAAAATTGTTTTATTATTATATAAAATAATGGTAACATGAATATTAGGACATTATCATATAATCCATGAGATACATAGTATGTGATTTATGTGATTTAGTCATATAAGATATAAGTCAGAAGTTCTTCGTAAACTCAAAATTTAAGTTCGTAGTCGGTGATAAAATTGGACATTTCATCTGTGAAAACTATAACATATTAATTAAGATTGTTTCTCTTGATCATGGAAGTGGAGACTTCTAGTTGATATGTTGATATGTTTTAAAAGTTAAAACATATTGAACTGAACCGCTGTAAGATTTATTATTCTCCGAACGACTGTCGAATGAATAATGAATCTCACGTCTTCTATTTATATGAACTCTTAATCTTGAGAGAATAATGGACCTGATCATGAAGTGCAGGTTGCTTTGATATATAAGAAGTGAGATCTAAAGTAACAGTCAAAACCTCAGTATGTTGGGCAACCACATTTAGTGTTGATGGAAAATATATTCTCAAGATGAAATTCATAATCTCTCAACGAAGATATAAAATATTCCCTTGAGATAAGTTTAATGGGTTTAGTTGTTTAGAGTGTTAGGCCTAACCACTTTAGTAAGGAGATACTAAAGTATATATTTATGAAATCAGATTTCATAAATATGTAATGAATAACTTAAAGGATTAATTTGGGTACTCAAGGACTAAGATGTAGTAATTTTCAAAGTGGCAGTCTATATTCATGACTTTGAATTATTACGAATATTTTATGAAAGAGTTGCATGTATAATAAAGTCTTGAGATATAGTTTATTAATAACATTTAGAGTGCAATTATATTTATATAGTGGTATTAAATATAATTAATAGTAATTTTGGACTTGTCAAGAGTTGATAAAAAAGCCCAAGGCCTATCGGAGCTAGTGTATTATTGGTCTCTTTTGGTCCCACTCCAAGCTAAACACTAAAGTCCAATTAGAAATGCCCAATAGGCCAGTCCCATTAGATAATCAGTTAGTTATAAAAGGAGAAACATACAAAATTTTTTTATTATAAGAGAAAGAGAGATATCATTGTGAAATAGTATGTATGTGTGAGTGAAGTCATTCGATAATTCTCCCTTGGAAATTGATTGAGAGACCACACTTCTTAGGCGTAAAGTAGAATTGGAGTGAAGATTAAAAGTATTCCCAAGTACTTCTAATATTTTGTTTTGAATTTCTCCACACCAAGGTACGCTATCTTGCTCTTAAATTCTAAAATTTACATAGTGCATGTTATCAATCATGAATGAAATAGATTCATGTTTGTTGCTTCCGCTGTGTGTTTTGTATGGAATACAAAACCAGATTTTTCAACATAACGTACATCTATCATGGCATCTTATCATATCATATCCAAGGTAGAAGCATGTAAACATTTAATCAAGGAAAGAACACAAGCATAAGTAAACATATGATTGCATCTATACATTAAGAAAAACTTATCCAAACAAACATGTTTATCTATATTATTAAACATACATCATGCATGTTCATGTGAATACATGACTTATCTGACTTACCTTGCTACATTTCAGCACCTATGGCATTAATGCATGAACATGTGGATGCGTGTTCGTAGCATCTATAGATACTCAATTTTGCACCTATGATTTAATCAAGGAAGATGACTAGAATGACTCATGTACCCCAAAATTCATGATTGCATTACATGCGCTAATTCATTCATTGCATATCATAAACATGATCTTGAGATTCTGACTTTCGCAATGGTATGCCCGGTTTCCAAATCGGATTACTGGATCGAAAGATATCGCGTGATCAATTTTGCACGGTCAGCATGCATTGTGTATAAGTAGAGTCAACCACGCATGATTAGTTTAAATTAATTCTAATTGATTAAACAATTAAAATTAATTAAATAATTTTGTGATAGGTTGATAGTTTGTGTCAAAAATAAGATTGCTTGCATGGGAATAAAAGGGATAATTGGATAACAATAAAATTGTGGATAATCTAGACTTTATCAAGATTTAGAGTATTTATCTACAAGATAATTGTTGCTGAAGAGACCTGAATTATCCAGAAAAGAGTTTACATTTTAGAATATGAATGAAAAACACGTCTAAGTGCAAAACTTGGCTTAAGAAAACCTAAAAAAGGAGTCCAAAACGCACCCGAACTCAAAAGCGCGATTGGCGAATGGCACACAATAGGGTTTTGGCTCGATGGTGTTCCGATGACTATAAAACACATCCTTTTCGATTTTATAGCGGAAGGACGCGTCCCGGATCGTATTCTAATAGTCTAAGCTATTTTTTCGAGTCTCCCAACCTATATAAATAGGGACTAGATCTTAAAATTTAGAAGTCTTTTTCACGCTCTCAGATTTCTCATCTTTCTAACCCCTCTTTCTGAAATTCTCTCTCTTACATTAAAGAGATTCTAGAGGCTTTAGTCTTAAGAATTTCTTTTTGTAAGCAAGGATTTTTAGATTTCAAAGACAATTGCATAAATTTCTTTAAACCCTAAAATATTCCCTTGATAAAAAGAGTACGTCCATGCAAGAGCTAACTTTTCTTTTCTTCTATCTCTTTTAATTTTGTGATGCATGAATCAATATTTGTTTAGTTTTGATTTTGCAATGTTCATCTCATGTGTTGTAAAACTTTCTTTATTAGAATGTGTTTATGATGTTTTTATTGTTAAGATCTATTTTTTATTTCAAAAATTTGCTTGTTGTCGTATCTCCCTAATTAAAAAACTGATTTGCATCTTCATTAGATGCAAATCTGAATTTTTCTTAATCAAAAACTTATTTGCATCTTCATTATGTTTGTTAAGATGTTGTATGATATTTTGTTGTTTGTTAAGAGCTTTCCCTAATTGTCATAGTGTGTGCCATCAAAATAATAAATATGTATGCACCTCTTTTAACAACATGTGGTGGTAGTAACCATGGATCACCTGTCTTCATTAGATTCGGGTACCCAGTGGCGAACTCACCAACTCATAGCCTAAAGTTACTGGATCATTTCTTGTTGATTGTAAAAGATAGACAATGTTGTCTGGACCAACGCAATGTTCATTACATTACAAGTTAGGAGGTGTAACGTCCTAGCTATGGGAAAAAATGAAACAACAAACCCATCCTACAATGTAATGACTTAGAACCTTCCCTTCCCTTAAGTCGGTCCATGTTAAAATTGCATTGCATGTTGTGTGTGTTTGTTTTGCTTAGTTGGTTGATGTAGATGGCGACCTCGCTTTAATTGACCTAAGAAAGCCTGTTCTAGAGAGAGAGAGAGAGAGAGAGGGAGGGAGGAATTTGATCAAGATCTGAAGGAAGACTGCAAAGAGAATCCAAGGCTGACACTCAAGCTAGTGGCTCTAGTTCCAAGCCCATCACTCCCATCATAGTACTGAAGCCCGTGAGCATAGAGGACATTCTGCTGTTGCAACATCACAATCCCATATTTGACCTATAAGACAGTTCATGCCATAAGAAGAACCTATGAACACTCAAGAGCTACTCAACACCATGGTAGCTAGTCAAATCTAGTTAAGGGAGGACATGAACCTTATAGTGCAATAGTTTCAGAATTTGAAGAGTAACAAAGAGAAGAACAAGTCTGACCATAATCCACCAACCATGGAGAATGAGAAGAAGATCAATGAGAGAATAAACAAGATGAAAGAGATGATCAAGAGAGTTTGCAAGATGGAGGACCTCATGGACTACCAATCACTCTCACTTTTCCTAAATGTGAGATTGCCTCCCAAATTCAAGATGCCAACTTTAGATAGGTTTGATGGGACTAGTTGCCCAAAGTCCCATTTGAAGATGTAAATAAGGTCTATGCAGCCCCTAGGAGGACTAAAGAACTACTTGCTCAAATGTTTCAAAATACCTTAACTAGAGCTGCTCTTAGGTGGTTCCTCAACTTGGATGATGCTAGAGCAAGGAGTTGGGAGGACATCTGCTGCAAGTTTCACAATCAATACAAGTACAACATAGAGGTGGATGTGACAAGGAGAGATTTGGAAACTACAAAACAAGAACCGAATGAGTCATTTTCTACATTCATAACCAAATGGAAAGCCAAGGTAGCCCAAATGATGAACAGGCCTAGTGGTTAAGAATTTGTTACCCATTTACCATGAGCACCTTTTCGCCCAATACTTCTCTCACTTCAAAACTTTGATAATAGCTATTACTCAAGTAGAAGATGCTATCAACAATGACATAATCAAGGGAAAAGATCTTATCTCTAAGAAAATAACAACTCTAGAAAGAAGGGTCAATGCTATCAATGTTGTAGTTCCCCACACATCATCAATTGTTAATTCTAGGCCTCGAAGAAAGTTCAATGAACTCCACGTGCCTATGAGCCAATTGTTTGAAAAGCTCAAGCTTGAAGGGCATCTTGGCCCACTTGAACCTTGACCTCCTCTAAGCCCACTGCCTAAAGGTTATAAGTCGCATGAGTTCTACAAATATCATCAAGAATCTGGCCATCAGACAGACAAACGTATCAATCTGCAACATGCCATTCAAAATCTGATCGACAAACAAGTCATTGTTCCACCATCATTAGCCAGCCATCCTGACTTTGTTTGAATTTCATTTTGGTTCTTTGGTTTTATTGTTTATTTAGGATTTGCTTTCTAGTTGGTTATTTGCTCAATAAAGTTTGTGTTGTGTTTGATGCATTTGATTCATCATGTTGTTCATGTGTACATAAAAAAAAAAAAAAAAAAACCTTTTGGACTAGGGGCACTAGGCCTTCAAGTCATTTACCCAAAAAAAAAAAAAAATTGGACTAGGGGCATTGGGCCTTTTTAGTAACTTCATTTTTCTAAAAACCCTTTTTATTCTTTCAAAGACTACAAGATTTTTACCAAAGCCTCCTTTTTAAAGACTCCAATTTTTTTTCCCCTCAAAAGTCTTCTTTCAAGAGAATACAAGAAGATCCATTTGACAAAACTTCTTCCAAGGCATGATGATTTATTGCTTTACTAATCAATTTGTTCCAAAGAGGGATTTAACTTCATTCAATCCATGTAAGGACTTTTGCTAAACATTCAAAATATGATAAGAAAAGGTCCTAAAAGGCAATCAAAGAAATACATCCCTTCATCCAAAATTCTCAAACCACATACACTTAATCCCAATCTCTACAAAATTTTGTCACATCATTAGAGCATTTATACTTCTATTCCAAGAACAATTTATTAATAGAGTTTAAGTCAATGTGCTTACAAGAAAGCATCACTAGGGATAGGAGGCCACCTTTGGTAACCCACACTATTCCTTGACACCTGTTACAATAATTATCCATTGCTAGCCAACTTGAGCCTTTAAACAATTAGCCTGTTTTCTAATGAACCTACTAAAAACTTAAAACTTGGGTGGAGAAATTAAGTATGCATGCTTAAATCTCAAGATGAGGAAATGTTGACCTTATGGATTCAGCACCACTTGGTAAGGTCCTCAATGAAGACAATGAGACCGGTGAAGAATTCATTAGGTATAGAAAAGAGAGTTCATCAAAGAAAGGGATAGTTCACTCTATCAAACTAGGCAGGAAGGAAATCCATCAAGGAGAGATAAGATTTTGTGAAAGCATCAAACTGTGAGAAAAAATGAAGGCCATCAAGCTAAAAAGGACTTCAAAAAAAAAAAAAGTGTGTTCAGTTAAGTCAAGAAAAATGAAAGTGCATTAGAAAGGATAAGAGGGTATCAGGGAGAAGTACAAATCTTATCCAGGAAAGATCGAAGTCTGTCAAATTGAAAGAACCCAAAAAAAAAAAAAAATGCAGTTGAGTGAAAGCCAATAAAATTCCAAAAAGAAAAGAAAAGAAAAGAAAAGAAAAGCTTGCTAGTTTGAAAACCTGAAAAGGTGGTCTAGGCAAAAATTAGAGCCAAAAAAAAAAAAAAAGAAGAAGAAGAGAAAAGCTCGCTAGGCTAAAAACCTAAAAGGGCAATCTAGGCAAAAATTAGAGCCAAAAGAGAGAGAGAGAGCCTACTAGGCTGAAAACCTGAAAGAATGGTCTAGGCAAAATTAGGGCAAAAACAAAACAAAAAATAAAAAAAAAATCTTTCACAAAAAAAGAAAAGAAAAATGAGTGATTTGACCACAAGATAGAATGCTAAGAAGACCAAAAAGAGGAAGTCATCAGGCTAAAAAAAATCAAGACCAAATGAAAGGAATCAATGAAGACCAAGAAGAAGATGATGAACATGACAAGGATTTTAGCACAAAAGTCAATGATGGAAGTTCTGGAAAAATCTTCCAATGCTTGAATTTAGTATTGCATACTTGGGGAAACGTCAAAAGGGTTTTGAGCCTTTTATATCATTCCTTTCAATAACCTGAACCTAACCTATATTACAACCTTTGAATAAAGCCCTCCTTGAAGTCTTTCTGATTGAAAGTATGCATTTAGCTCTAATGATATTTTATCTTAGATTAAGAAGGAAATTGCTTATGATTATCAAGCTCCACTGGTTGATATCTTTAAAAGACAAATTTTACAAATTCTCAAGTAACCAAATTTTTTTTCTAAGCCCCAAACACTCACTTTGTTTGCTCCCAACAGAAAATAACTCTCAAGAGAAAATTTTGCATAACTCCCAAACACTCACTTTTTGTTCATTTGAAAAAGATAAATTTCAAAAAATTTCATTTTAAGTAAATTGCTTTTTTTTTTTCAAAAAAAAAAAAAAAAGAAGACTCATTTCAAAATTTTCATTTCTCAAAAGATATTTTTCAAAACATTTTTTTCAAACTACGTTTAGACCTAATCCTCTATAAGAGAGGTACGTAAACAGCCTTTTCAAAGGCCTGGTTACAATCACCCAAAAAGAAACTTCATTTCAAAAAAGAAGATTTTTCAAACCTTTTTATCCGAACTACGTCTGGACCTGATCCTCTAAGAGAGGTATGTAAGCAGCCTTTTGAAAAGGCCCGGTCACAATCACTCAAAAAACATTTTTTTTTTCAAAAGCTCAAAATCAAAGCATTTTTTTTGTGTGTGTGAATTTAGGTTAGGGGCATTTGTTTTGCATTAAGCATATCATCAATTTTCTATGCAAGCATGTCTAAACTAGGGGCATTGGCCCAAATTTTTTTTATAATAACTGATTACTAACAAGCTCATGGAAAGAATCTTTTGCAAGAGGCGGATATGGGTCTTTCATCTGCTCAACCATCACCATCAACCTCCATTTTAGATGTGCCAATCGGCACTCCAATAGAGCCCATTGGCCCATAATCCCAGTAGTCCTTGTTTTGCACAGTTTTGTGATTTTTGATCTTGTTTTACTCAAATTTTGCTTTATTAAGGTCCCTACACAATAAGATTTAAAAAAAAAAAAAAAAATTCACATTGATTGTTGAACTAGGGGCATTCGGTCATGCCTCATTTATTTTAAAAAAAGGCATCTTTTCCTCAAATATCAAGGTTTTCAAAAATCATGCATCAATTCGCAAACTTGGGGCATTCGATCATACCTCATTCATTTTCAAAAAAAAAAAGAGATCATGATCATCATCTTTTAAAAAAAAAAAAACAAAATCAAGATTTCCAAAAATCATGCATCCCTTTGTAAACTTGGGGCATTTGGTTATGCCTCATCCATTTAAAAAAAAAAATCATTTTTCCTCAAAAGTCAAGGCTTTCAAAATCATGCTTTAATTTGCAGACTAGGAGCATTCAACTATGCCTCATTTAAGTAAAGATCACCCATATCAAAACCTGTTAGGTAAATTCAAATATTCGCACCACAAAGCTTCATCAAGTAAACTCTAAACTATTTTGAATCAAGCTCTTACAAGAATAAGTTCATACATATCAAAGTCATTAAATGAAAAGATCAAAAAGAGTGATAGTTCATGAGTTATACAAATTGACTGACTAGAAATCAACTCTTGTGTTTCTTGCAGGAAATTAAAAGAGGAAAAATCTTCTGAACTTTAATTTTCAAAGGACAAATCTCCTAACAAAATTTCAAGGAATAAATCTCCTAAAAAAAACTTTTCAAAAGGATAAATCTCCTAAATAAATTTCCAAAAGGACAAATCTCCTAACAATTTTTCAAAGAATAAATCTCTTAAATCTTCAAAGGATAAATCTCCAAAACAAAGTTAAAAAAGAAAAAATTTCCTGAATGAATCTTCAATGGACAAATGTCCATGAACACATCTTCATAGAAGCAAAAATCTCCTGAACAAATTTTCAAAAAAAAAAAAAGGAAAAATCTCTTGAATAAATTTTCAAAGGACAGATCTCCTAAAAATTTTCAAAAGGGAAAAATCTCCTAAATAGATCTTCAAAGGAAAAATCTCCTGAACAAATCTTCAAAGGACAAATCTTCTGAACAAATCTTCAAAGGAAAAATCTCCTAAACAAATCTCCTGAACAAATCTTTAAAAAGGAAAAATATCCTGAATAAATCTTCAAAGGACAAATCTCCTAAAAATTCTCAAAAGGTTAAATCTTCTAAAACATTTTTCAAAAAATGAATGATCTCCTAAAAACGAATTTTCAAAGAACACATCTTCATGAAAAGGGAAAAATCTCCTAAATAAATCTTCAAAGGAAAAATCCCCTGAACAAATCTCCTAAACAAATCTTCAAAGAATAGATCTCCTAAACAAATCTTCAAAGGACAAATCTCCTGAACAAATCTTCACAAGACAAATCTCCATGAACAAATCTTCAAAGGACAAATCTCCAAGAACAAATCTTCAAGAACAATTCCAAGTCCCAAATTTTCAATTCAAAATTTTCATTCCCAAGTTTAAAATTCCACATTCTAAATTTCAAATTCTAAATCTCAAATCTCATGTTCAAAATTTCAATTTGCAAATTTTCAAAATCTCAAGTTTCAAAATTTCAAGTTGCAAATTTTTGAAGTCTCAAGTTTCAAATTCTAAATTTCAAATCTCATGTTCAAGATTCCAAGTTGCAAATTTTCAAAATCTCAAGTTTCAAATTTCAAGCTGCAAATTTTCAAATCTCAAATTCCATGTTCCAAGCCCAAAAAAAAAAAAGGTTTCAAGATCTCAAGTTTCAAGCTTCAAAATCTCAAGTTTCAAAATTCCAAAGTTTCAATTTTCAAAAGTTCAAGTCTCAAATTCCAAGTTCCAAATTTCAAACTTCAAATTTCAAGTTTCAAATTTCAAAAATAAAATCTCTTTCAAAGAACCACTAAAATCAACCAAAGTGTTCTTGATGTAAATGTAAAATTTTTCAAATCAAGAACGAACAAATGGAAAATCACACATCTAAAAAATAGTGGGATCACCATGCCCACATCATTTAAAGTCTAATCCCAAATTTTGACTTTTTGTAAGCCACAGTTCCAGTTTCAAGGTGGAAAAGCCCATTGGTTCCCTTTCTTCAAGATCGAGGTAGAAAAGCCCCTTGGTTCCCTTTCTTCAATATCGAGGTAGAAAAGCCCCTTGGTCATCATTGCTTCGGTTCTGAGGCAAAAAAAGCCCCTTAGTTCCCTTTACTTAAGATCAAGGTAGAAAAGCCCCTTGGTCATCACAATTCCAGTTTTGAGGTAGAAAAACCCATTGGTTACCATTTTTCAAGATTGAGGGAGAAAAGCCCCTTGGTTACCATAACCCCGGTTCCGAGGTAGAAAAGCCCATTGGTTACCATTCTTCAAGATTGAGGTAGAAAAGCTCTTTGGTCGTTACTGCTCCTATTTCAAGGTAGAAAAGCCCCCTGGATATTTATCCCATTCAGATTGAGGTAGAAAAGCCCCTTGATCGACCCTCCATGTTCAGACTTAGATAGAAGAGCCTCTCTGTCACCCCAGTTATCAAGATTCATTTCCAAATCTATTAGCTATCAAGTAGGTCAAGTGTTCATAATTGTCATTTTTTGTACAAAGGCAAGGCACTAGTTCTATGTTCTAAGATTTTAGGTTTGAGGGCTAGGTAATCTTTGAAAACTTCAACCTCAATTAAATCATGGCCGCTTACATCAGTGTCTTTGTTTTCAATTGTCATTCGCTTTCCAAGCTCTATCAATGAGGGGCATTCTGTAGACACTTGATTTTGCACCCATGATTTAATTAAGGAAGATGACTGGAATAACCAATCATGTACCCCAAAATTCATGATTGCATTACATGCGCTAATTCATTCATTGCATATTATAAACATGATCCTAAGATTCTGACGTTCGCAACGGTATGCCTGGTTTCCAAATTTGATTGTCCGATCGAAAGATAGAGCATGATCAAATTTGCACAGTCAGCATACATTGTGTCTAGGTAGAGTCAACCATACATGATTAGTTTAAATTAATTTTGATTGGTTAAACAATTAAAATTAATTAAATAATTTTGTGATTGATTGATAATTAGTGTCAAAAATAGGATTACTTGAATGTGAATTGATGGGATAATTGGATAAGAATAAAATTGTGGATAATCTAGACTTATCAAGATTTAGAGTATTTATCTATAAGATAATTGTTGCTTAAGAGACCCGGATTATCCAGAAAAGAGTTTAAATTTTAGAATACGGATTAAAAACACGTCTAAGTGCAAGTCCCGGCTCAAGAAATCCTAAAAAAGGAGTCCAAAATGCACTAGAACTCGAAAGCGTGATTGGCATCCAAAAGTGCCATTCGACACTTTTGGAGTGCCGAATGGCATACATTAGGGTTTTGGCCTGACGGTGTTCAGGTGATAATAAAACACATCATGTTCGATTTTTTAGCAGAAGGACGCATCCCGGATTGTATTCTAATCATCTAAGCTATTTTTTTGAGTCTCCCAACCTTTATAAATAGGAACTGGATCTCAAAATTCAGCAGACTTTTTCACGCTCTCAGATTTCTCATCTTTTTGACTCCCCTTTTTGAAATTCTCTCTCTTACGTTAAAAAGATTCTGGAGGCTTTAGTCTTAAGAATTTCTTTTTTGTAAGCAAGGATTTTTAGGTGAGAAAAAGATTTTGTCCATGCAAGAGGTAGCTTTCTTTCTTCTATCTCTTTTAAAATTGTGATGCATGAATCAATATTTGTTTAGTTTTGATTTTGCAACGTTCATCTTGTGTGTTAGAGAGAGAAAGTTAGTGTAAATCACAACTTTACACTAACTCTCTCTCTCTCTTTCTCTATCTCTCTCTCTCTGATCTATTCGTTCTCTTTCTCACTTCTCCCTTTTCCCTTAACCTCTCTCACTCTCTGCATCCTTGAATACTCCTTTCTTTGTTTTTTCCCCCTTTGCTCAATGTAATAGAAATAGATAGTTGTGGTTGTCATTTAGTGGGTTTAGGTCGCAATTTGGTCAATGTTTGGGTCGAATTTGGGTGGTGTTTGGTTGGTCAAAAGACATTATGACTAACAAACAAACAAAATTCAAAGTGTCACATTGACAATTTTTGAGTACTCATTCCACAATATTTGGGTTCGTTTATACGAATTCTCCAATGTCATTTAGATAAATCTATTGCCATAACTTCCAATACATCATTGGCATTGAAATGCTATGCAGCAAACAAACCAGATCAACAAATTGGCTGAAATAACAAGACAATTTTATTAGAAAAACTGTTAAAATGTATGTTTCAACTGTACACATAATCATAGACACATCATGAAATTGTAATTGACCTTTACAATATTCTGGTTGCTGGTTCCACTAGAGCCTTTTTGCTTGATGTCATGTAGGCAGGGAAGTTATAGTAAAAGTAGTACCCAAAAAGAAAAAGATATACTGTTTGACTACAAGAAGAAAATCTCTTACAGCTCTACTAGCCCTCTACTTGTGCAAAAGATACTGCTGTAATGGAGATGTACATATCTGAAAAGGTATGAAAGGTCTAAACAATCATTGAGATGATCCACCACCATTGTTATAGATTTATAAGACTACTTAATAGCTCAGCCTTGGATAATAAAATAGTGGGGATGACCACATTTAATTTTCTGATGTGAAAACCTTAGGAATTGCAGTTTTGTAACCATTTTGATTTATAGGCCTCTGCCCTTTTAGGATCAATGATCTCTAAAGCAGCAATGACACACTTGTGGTACGAGAAATCTTCAGTTGTCCCGTCATTTCGTTCCACTTCAAAGCAGCGTGTATTCTGATACTTAGGGTGACAAACAACCTGTACAAGATGGAAGGGAAAGAACCATTATGAAGCTGTCCAAGGAAAAAATCCTACATAATCAAATCATATATGATGGATATTAATAGTGATCCTTTGATTAGCAAGTAGTTTAGGCACAAAAAAACCATATTTTCAATCTTAAATGATATGCAACTGAGCTGTATCAATTTCTATACAAAATTACAGTTTAGCAGGAAATTGATGGTTTTTTTTGCATACAATTCAAATGGTTCAGGCTTTCTATTTATTCTTTTTTAACTAACAAGTTGTAGAAAACACTAATTTGGGTTCTATAATTCTGTTCAAACATATGAAAGAAGCATTGCCATTATGATAGCAATGAACTTTGCTAACATGGAAAAATTGGAATTTCTTGGGTGTTCCATTTTTTTTTTTTGGGTGGGGAGTGGGGGTGGATATGAAATAGGATCTTACTAACAAGCCACTGCAATGCATAATACTGATAAAAAAAACTTTCCTAGTTATTTTCCATGAAAATGGTCCCCCTTTACAATTGATCAAACTGCAAATAATTGTATATGTAAACCAAGACAAGTTATCATTGAAATTATTATGGAATATGAATAATAAAATATAAGTACACATATATTATATATATGTGTGTGTGTGTTTAGAATATTTTGACCAGCATATTACAATTTTTCCATAATAAGAAACCCTTATAATAAAAACTTTGTAACTCAAAATTCTTAGATCATGTCAGTTACAAAGTACTGATTCCATACTTTTATATCTATGCACAATGAAAATAAGTTGAAAAGCAAAATAAGTGTACTCTTCACATAGCTAAGCACAAGTTCCTAGCAGAGTATTGCCTTTAATTGTTTTACACAACACAATCAATCATCATGCACCAATGTTTATTGTATAACTTGAACACTCAACACTATTGAAAAATATATGATATTTACCCGTAATAATTTTTCATACTGACACATAAACAAACATAATTATTTTTTTTCTTATTCTTCTTATAGATAAATACAGTTAACACTAGGGGTATTTACCAAACTGCAAAAACTACACAAATCGCAAAAACCGCACCAAAATTGCCTGCAAAATGGCTTAACCGCACCGCATTGCTATAGTGCATTGCATCGCAAGTAACAGTGCACTGCACCGCACCGCATGGTACAGTGCAATTTGTAGTTTTATAATAAGAAAACCACACAAACCGCACTGCATCGCATCCTCACTATATATTAATATATTTACTTATTTTTAATATTGAATATATTATTAAAAGTTTAATAACCATAGTTTTTTTTAAAAAATTTAATAACCCTAGCAAATGTTAATTAGGAAAGTTAGCTCAAAATAGAGAAAACTAACTTGACCCAAATAAAGGGAAAAATCAGTTTTGGACGGGCACGAAAAACCCAAAATTTGAAAAATATACCGGCTTCCAATGCCATCTTATAGGGCGCACCACACATGTGATTACAAAAATGAGGTGCGGTACAGTTATAGTTTTGGCTAAACTCTTAACCGCATTGTACCGCACATGTGATTGTAAAAATGAGGTGTGGTGCAGTTATGCTTTTTAATAAACTGCACCGTAAAACAAAGTGCTAAAAATGACCTAAAACCACACTGCACCACATTACGAATACCCCTAGTTAACACACTACCATGCCTAATTCTCCACCCCTTATCTATAGGAGGAGGAGATGCCCTTTATCCAAGGACCAACTTTCAAAAGAAGCAATTAATAATCCAATCATAAGGTTTAAAATCAACTAATATCCGTTTTTCTTCCTCATAAAATTTTATATACCTTTATAGCATGTACGTCTTTAGCTCCAATTCCAAACTTTTCTTCTCTTCGAGGATGAAAATATAAGGCCGTCATCAAAATTGACTTGTCTTGATCATTTACCATTTGATTAATTGGATACCTACAACAAAAAAAAGTATAATTATTTAAGGAACTCCTACCCATTTTAATGAAAAAAAATTATATAAACACAAAGAACTTAAGCTATGAAGATAAGGAGCACTAAAATGAGAGTAAGCATGTCAATCATTCAAAGAAGTAATCATACTAATGATGAAAAGCAAAGCACTAAAAATCATACAATTTATGATTAAAATCAGGTGTGACCCTACACATGCAAGACAGGTAGACCAATACATGCGCATATTAACATTTAAATAGAAAACTCGCTACTACAATATCTGATTATGCCACCAATATCTAAGATAATCAGTCAAATTTCAAATAGAGAACTTCTTGGGGGTGGTGCAGCACTTTTTCTTTGGAGGGTAAGCTATGTACCTAGTGAGCCTCCACCTTCTATATCCAAGGTGAGAGGTGCTATTTTGAGGTAAGCTCATTGGAGTTAGCATATTCTTAGTCACCCAAATAATAATTTTTTTTTTAATTTTCTATAGGAAAAGGCAGTAATCATAAACAAATTAATTGTGTGACAGCAGAATGTGGTTCAACTTGCATGTTGGCAAGGAAAGTTTGATCTTTATATTTGAGATTATTGTATGATTCAATTACTTCCTTAGGCAGTGTCCATTCTTAGTCCTTTTCTGATAATTTAGTTCTAAATTTCAGAATCCAGTGCTTTATGAGTAGTTTTAATAAACTCCCTGCATATATTTGAACATTCTCTTGTTTCTAATAAATTTATTCTTACTTAAATATATATATATATATATATATAATGGGTAATTAAAAAAACACTATTGAACTATTTTCCAACAACACAAAAGAGGGAACATTTGAAAGAAACCCATGACACTATTACTGGACTTATTAATCATAAGAATATATAATTAGTTTGTAATGTGGTTTAATAAAGAAGTTATTCTTTGAAATTTGTTAAAGATAATTTATTCTCTTTAAAACTTATTAAATAAAAGTAAATTCCATTTCTTTGTTTCTATAAATAGATCATTTTATTATTTTGAGCCCAAAACTAAGAAAGAAAACCTAAAAAAAGAAAAAAAAAATCAATTTAAGACCCAATTAGTCCAAAATGGACTGGATACATCAAAGTGAACCGAAATAGATCAAATTAGACCAAATGAGAACGAGTTGGACTGAAATAGACTGAATAAACCAAAGTGGAAGAATGGACCATAATTGACTGAATTGGACCGAAGTAAAGTAAATGGACCAGAGACGATAGAAATGGACTAATGTGGACCGAAATTGACCACAATGTTGATGTGATTCAAAATGAGTATAACAACAATAAATGCTACACTTCTGCTTTTAAATATTATATAGATTTATACGACTTATATGTACAATGTAGAAAGTTTGTACTAACTACAATATCACTAAAAGTAAGTAGGAATTTGTTTATTATGTTGCTAATGTGATACTAATCAATCATGTTACTTTGTAAATTTTTTAGTTAGTAAACAATATCATTTAAATGTTCTTTTTACTATTAAAAAAATTAAATGAAAATATCCAAAGATGCATAATTTAAAAGATTTTATTGTTTGATTAATATTAATTTGAAAAAAAAAGCTTAAAAGACTTCACATACTAATAGATTTAGAGAAAATAAATAAATTAACTCATTTAATGATTTATTAAATAGATATTGATTGATATTGATTATAAAGATAGATATAGATGTAGTTATTTGCTAATGCTTTTTGCTGAGGGTAAGAACTAAGAACTTGTCCCAAAGAATGTCAGGTACTTGAATCATTATATAAAAATCAGTAATGCCATATAAATATGATTTTTCCACATGGTTATGCTATAACTTGAAAAGAAAGAAACAATATTCTTGTTTAGAGTCCCATAGAGCAAGGAAAGAATGAATAATGATGAGTGAGCAATTAGTAAAACAAAGATGACTAAAACATATTTAAGAAACCAACTAGAGTAACATGACAGAATACAATGCAATGGACATTATTAAAAGAGAGGAAAATCATTGGAGGTATTGACTTACTTGTGCAATATCCGCTTCAACGCATGGGACAGATTCAGAATATCATTTGGTGTCCAAACCCTTTTTAATACAGAATTATTTTTGCTTTCTAACTTCTTAAGGCCTTCCATTGCAAGACCGCCATACTTGTAGACAAGCTGAGCACCAGAATTATCGGACATACTGTTGCATTCATGTGTTTCAGTATTTAAATTCTGCTTATCAGAAATAGTTTGCCTAACCATCAGGCTATTAAAATCTACAGGCTTCTCAAGCTCAGGCATCTGAGGAACAATAGTCGGGATCAAAATAAATTAGATCATTGAATAAAAAAGAAAAATCCAGCTATGAAAAAAATATTTTTAAATGGAAATACGTAGTGAAAATGTAAATTTTCATAGAGCTTGCTCATGAGTAAATAAAAAAAAAAAAAACTCCTAACAAACTACATTCCATAGTGTTGGTTGAGTATCATTCTGTATATTTGCATATTAAACAAGCTCTGACCAATTTAAGGACAAGGATAAGACAGAAAAATGAAAACTGACAGACATGGATGCTTAGTGAGTTATGTTCTCTCTAGGAACTACTACTCACATCTCAAAGAACCTTAAAGACAATAATTCAGTTTCATTTTAACACAAGTGTTAATAAAATAAATATTAAACAACTTTTCAAATTTCAAGTTCAGCAGATCTCAACAAAGCTTATAAATGCACCAGTCAGAGCTTCGTTAAACATCCTTTAGAAAGAATTTAACAGGGTGGATGACTTCCATAATAATCTATTAGCATCCTAAAAAAACAATGCACAAAAGAAAAGGGAAGGGAGAAAAGGAAGACAAACCTATTATCACCACAATGGGGGTCTTTATACATTCTTATGTTAAGCATATAGTCTTAGGCTGCATTGGATGGATTTGGATGGATCTTTGAAATTTCAAGACTTTTGCATTATTGGGAGACAATTTACCAAAAGCATTGTAGCTCCCTGCCCCACTTGTTCTAAAAATTATCAAAAGCATTATAGGGAGACGACATCCACAATTAGAATCCTAATAGTATAATTTATGCCTTAAAATTTTTCTATTCCTAAACTTAGATGAAGGATTATAAAGGAGGGATCCTTTTTTGAGAAAGTATAAAGGAGGGATCCAAATAAACATTTCTTAACTAAAACTTAGCCAAATCCCCTGCATAAATCCCTTCTTGAGCTTGCTCAGAATTTAGCTATTTTAATAAAACCCCTGAATTGGTGAAGTTACTGAAGACATTTTATCTGCAAGAACAATATGATAGCTACCTTCCCAGAATATAGAATGTCAAAGTGGCCACCAGTCCCTGTAGAAGGCACATTTCCCCATGCCAATGCATCGAGATTTCCTTTAAGATTATCCACAACTCCAGCCTTAGCAGCATTAAGAAAGCAAGCACCAGGGTTCTGCACAAAAAACAGAAGACAGACAGGATTACATGCCTACAAATAATTTTCATTAAAAGAATGATGGCAATACCAAAATAAAGAAAACAAGTTTGAGAACTAACAGAAAAGCACGCTTGCATGAAGGGCGATGAGACAGATGCATGTTCTCTTTGTCGAGCAATGCCTCTTGCATTCAAGCCAACGAACTCTCCTGTAGCAGATAGACTATCAGCAACAAGAACCAAATGTTGAGGATGTATGGACTTTCCAACATCAGATATTGCAACTTCTAAACTCTGCACATGAAAAGACATAATAGTAGTTAAGAGTAAGTATCAGTTACCTTGAAATTTGAAATGCAAATCCATTCCCCTCCCCCTAGAAACCAAAGAAAAAAACAAATCTTAGGCAACAGAATACACCTTAAGAAAATATTTCCATCCAGCTTCTATTCCAAAGGCCAAAACAATATCATGAACATTATCTGGATGGCTGCGAGACCAATCTATCAAATCCGTCACTTGGATGCAATCATTCGAAATTAAACTCTCAAGATCTGTTGTATCACAGCCTGCCGACATAGCAACTCTCAAGTAGAGTTCACCAAAAGAACCATGATGACGTCTTGATACTTTAGGTTGATCATTCCATAATATATCCACCTTCTTTATCTCAGGGAATCCTAAAGAAAATTCAAGAAATGTGAAAATGAGTATAAATCAATACAAAACAAGCATGAATGACATATTCAGCAAACAATAAATAGAACATGCACAAGTCTATATCTTGAAAAGGAATGGCTTAGTAAAAATATAGAGATGCTTTAGAGCACTACCAACCTTTAACAACTGTTTGAAGAATGAAAGGTATGAAGGAGTCTCTAACTGAATCCAATGCTAAAGGAGTCTTGTAAATTTCAGGTATTGCAACAGTGATGCAAAGTGCATCATTGTCTTCCTTCTGTGTCTCAACTACAGAACAATCGCTGCCATTTAATCAACCAAGTCAAAATGGGAATATTATAATATTAAACCGAGGTACTTTTGTAAATCATGGTCATACTTTCATTTTGGTATTAAAGCGTGAGTAACATATCAAAGGTTAAAAAAATAGTCTTTTCAAAAAGAGGCAAAAAAAAAAAAATCATTATATGCAAAGAGAGAGAGGCAGAGAGAAAAAGAGAGATAAAAGGAACACAGACTTTTGGGATAAAACACTACGAATGGAGATTTTATTTATTTCATTTTTTACCTTATTCATAAGATACACTCACCCAGTGTCTTGTAAACCCATAATCTTACCCTCCACCCGCACTTGTGAGAGAGGGAAGTGCCATTTGAGTTAGCAATTACTGAATATTCTTTATCTATAGTACTATTTAAGGAGCTTCCCTTCTTTGAACTGGACATTTTTTTTATTCCAAAATACACCTACAACCTAGGTTTAAGTAGGGGCAAAACTTGAGGATAACACTGTAAAAATATATCTCTAACTCTCTCCTAAAACATTTCCTACAGGATCACTCTCCTACTAACCCATTTCTTCAAAGCAACTATATGCTTACTTTTAAAAAAAAGAAAAAGAAAAACAAGTAAAAAATAAATAAAAAATCATCCTAACGTTTATCTTCCTATCAAATTATTAGCCTTTACGAAAAAAAATAGAAGAGCCTTTGAGCATGGGCTTGAGCGCGTGCTCAGAGGCTAGTTTATAATAAACTTTGTTTGAATTTGAAACAAATTATGAGATTAATTGATGAGAAAACTAATTGAATCATGGACTTAAAAGGTGGGGGGGGGGGGGGGGGGGGGGCATGTGGCACAACAGATGCAACCGCAATTTTGAGACCTAACTTTATGTTTATCTAGATTTCCAAACCATAACAAATCATAATATGCTGAAAACAGAATGGACTGTACTAAGTGTGTATTACAAATAAACTTTGGAGTACCAGTCAAAATGGATATTGTACGAGCATAGGATCAAAATTTTCAATTTTAAACATATATATTGATCTAACAAAGAGAATTATTCAATGACACTGCTGCAGCTTCATTCCATGACTGAGTACTACATTTGGGATGCACGAGTCAATTCAAGTTAATATGACTATCCTCTAGGCATGTTGTTTAAAGATGCTTTCTGCCAGCATCTATAGTTGGCACATTAATATTATATTCAGCCTAGTTATTACCATATGCTTTAGATGTAAAAATGTCGACTATGCAGCATATAGTTAAGAAAAAAAAAAAACTGACTTTACACTGTTCAAATTGATAATATAATGTTTTGTAAGCAAACATATAAACAATAAACATAGGATCATTTATATGCAATTTCAGGTTATTTTTGTTTAATTGAATAGTTGCATGAGTAATTACCAATCAACACAAATAAAGAGTGTAGAGTTAGAATAAAAATTTTATGTAATTTCCTGTATATTTATATCATTTACTATTTCTAAAACATTACAAGGGAAAAGTACGCAAAAACCCCATGTGCTTTCTCCTTAAAACGTGGAACTCCCCAAAGTTTTGAATATAACACTTACCCTTTTTTATATCACTTTATGTGTAAAACATTAAACATTTGTAAAAATAAACTGAGTTGCTCATGTGACAATACTACATGTGGGTTTCGTGTTACACTCCAAAACCCTAGGGAGTTACACAATTAAGGTTTACACATAAAACAATACTATAAGGGGTTTAAGTGTTACCTTCGAAAGTTTAGGGGGTTTTCATATTTTACCAATAAACCATAGGGGGGTTTTCTGAATTTTTCCAGTGCCAAAATGCAAAAAACACCAAGAGGGTTTGGGTCAATTGCAAACTGACCCCTTAGGATTTCAATATTTCCATCTAACTCTCTAAGGTTTTAATATATGTGAAATTGATCCATAATCTATGTTAAAATTCCCTCTGTTTTAGTGACGATTACATGTGACCAGGTTTATTACAAAATTTTCACTTGATATAAAATTTACTAAAACTAATATAAATTTTTTTAAAAACAATAAAATAATTTTGAAAAGTAAAATTTAACAAAATATATATAATTTTTTTTTTCAAAAAAGAAAAAAGAATTAATGTTGCATTAAGATTAATTAATTTGTGCCTTTAGGTCTGAATTTACCATTTTAAGGGAATTAATTTTTTTGAATTTTTTTTATATCTTTTGTATTTTTTTTTTTCAAAATTTTAATTTATTAAATTTTAGCTTGTTTTTATTGATTTTTTTTTTTTTTTTTTTTTTTTTATTGCAGGTAACCACTTTCCATCACTAGAATTGACGAAATGTTGACATAGGAATTAATTTCACAAATATGAAAACCTCAAGGATTTACAATGAAGAATTGAAACCCCAAGGAATGTCTTTGAATTTTGACCTTTTTCCAAATTAAAAATATTGAATGCACCTGATATATATTAGGTGAAATTTAACTACAACAATTTAGCAAACTAGATGCTCAGTTTTGATTTTTCTTTTCTTCTTTAGGTAAAATGTAGACTCATCTGTATCTATACTGTATCTAAAAGCTGAAGTGTAGTATTTATTATTGCTATACTCTAGTTGAGTCACATCAGCATTTATTGTTGCTATACTCTAGTTGAGCCACATCAGCATTTACGTTATTATCTTTTTTTCTTTCCAATTTTCCTATAATTGTTTAACATTTATTTTTTTAATATTTACACTTCTCCAATCTTTCTCCCTCCCTTACCTTTTCATCTCCCCACTAATTCTCTAACCTTTATCACTCCCTTTCCTTTTTATCTCCCAACTACCCTTTACATTTATATTATTTTTCCTCTTTCCCTTCATCTTCTTTTATTTTTATCTCTTCTTATTCGCACTTTCTTACTATAAATTTATCATTATCTCTTTTCTTCTATGCATAGTTTTCCCACAAAATTCTATGCATAGTTTTCCCACAAAAAGAAAAAAAAAAATAGATCTCTCTATTACTCCCTCAATTTTTTGGTGGATTTTTAATTTTTTTTTTTTTTTTGCATCTCTGCTTTAGATTGATAATTTTTTATATTCTTTAAAACTTTATTTTGGGTAGACAAAGTACCCTTTATAGTTGTATTAGAAGTACTTTATAATGCCATTTATTTAGAGAAAGGCAAAGGTTAGCCAAACGAAAATAATCGGATGGCTAACAAATTTTAGCTTTTGCAATTTTATTTTAATTAGTCGCTAATTTGTGCTATGCATGAGAACCTACCTATTAGTGAGATAGACTAAAATAATTTTATAAGATTATTTGTTATAAATAAAATTTTAGTTGAAGTAGAATTTTTAAGCTCTTAAAACATATTTCTGATAGAGTTTATTTAAACTAAACTATTGTAACACTTTATAAGATAATTACACCTTGAAGAAAATAATAAATATATAAGATATAGAATCTAAAATAAAAAGAAAAAGAAAATAGTGGTGATGTGGAAAATTGTGGGAGTTGCAGAGGATTCAGTTATATATATATATGTATACCTATATATATATATATATATATATATATTAGTTGAAGTAGAATTTTCAAGCTCTTAAAACATATATCTAATAGAGTTTTACTTAAATTAAACCGTTGCAACACTTGATAAGATAATTACACATTGAAGAAAATAATAAATATAAAAGATATAAAACTTAAAATAAAAAATTCAAGTGGTGACATGGAAAATTGTGAGAGCTTCAAAGGTTTTGGTTATATATATATATATATATATATTATTTTATAACAATGCATAGAAATTTAATTCTTAGATATTGCTAATAATTGTTTATTTGATAAAATATTTTGGGTGGACAAAATTACAATTTCTACAAAGAAAATAACCATAATAGATTATCAACAACAAATTGTTTTCCTAATTGGTCCAATTAGTCATTGTTAAATTTTATAAATTTTTTTGGTTACATTTTTCGGTGTTTTGGATTGTAGGCAGAAAAAATAAGGTTTGAGAAAGTTTATTTAAAACTAAAAGCATAATTTCCAAATTTTATATTCATTTTAATGATTCAAAAAAATGTTATAAATAACTTTTATTAAAAAATGAATATTTTTGTTAACTTGCCTTTTGAATTTTTGAGAAAAATTGTATTATTTTCATTTTGGTACAAAAAAATTTATATTCATAATTTATGACTGTTCCTATAATAAATAAAAATATGATTACGAAATACATTACTCATTATTAAATTAGTTTAAATTGTAAATTTTTTTTAATAAAACTGCCATAAAAATAATTATTAAACACAAGGCGCGGATTCACTGCTAGTTTTCATATTATTTCAACAGCTCAAAAAATGTAGGCAGTAGTAGAATGAAAATTAGTAGCATCCAGGCTTTTCATTTTATTTAACCATTAATTGTTTTGCTGTAAAAAGAAGTCCACTTAATACTAAAAAATCAGTGAAAACACCAGAAACATAGGAAGAATCTACCAAAAAATGAACACGAAAAAAGAAATCCCCAATAATAATTTAATCAAACAGAAGGAGAAGCTTACTTGCTCAATATTTGCAAATTGGGAAGATTTGGTTCTGATTCCGTTTCCGTTTCCATTTCCGAAGAATTACACCTCTTGTGAAGGGAACTCATGATTGAATGTACTGTTAATCCCCTTCTCTTCACAATTTCCTGAAAGTACATATATTTATACCTGATATCTGGGACTCGCATAAATGTAGAAAATATATGGATTGCAAGATTGTAATACCTTGCATAAATGAAAATGACAAACCCAAGGACTGAAATGTGTCTCACTACAAGTCTGTGGAGAAAAGCTAATACACATAGAATCACATTAATTAATATCAGATGAAACTATGTAGTCATTGTTAATATTAAACATGAAACAGGAGAGAAAAAGAAGCTAACGTTATCATGACAGTAGACACAATGTCTGAAAATATTAGTCTCTCCAAATGATTCTTAACCTCCAAGGCCCCATACTCAAAACCATGTGTCCGTCTTCTGAGTTTCCCAGAAAAAAATATTGACCAAGTTGTGTCAGAATTATGTTTTCTTGAACCACATTCCAGTATATTCTGCATAATTAACCCAGATCACAAAAGTTCTGTCAAGAATTATCGTGACATAATTATAAATACATTTAATCAACTAGAACATCACCCAATGATTAGATCAAAAATGCAAAACTACATAAAAATCTAAAAATGCATACAGATTAGTTAGGAACCAATGTAATGAATGTCAATGGACAGGACATGCCCTACTTCAACACAAAAGAAGGAAACAACAATCTACTGGACCAGTAGCTATATAGACCACTAACCAAGTCATGTAAAATTTGGATAACTACCATACATGAAACAACAAAAGGAACAGTATTTTTTAGGTGATTAGACTACCTGCTCAAATGAGATAAGCAGATTTGAATTTCTTAATTAGTTGTTATACATAATTTAAATTTCTTAATTATATTAAGAAACTCAAGGAGTGAACCTTTTAAGGGCATAAGTTCATGCGCTTCCATTTTATTTAAATTAATCTCTTGATATTAATGGCCTCCTGCATTTAGGCATGTGTTTTCTAGCAGGGAAAAAATCCTTGTGTTTTCAATTCACTTTGGAAAACTGAATTATAATAGGCTTCACTTCTTCAAATTTGGTGTTTTATTTTACAATTAATAAGATACTCTTAAGCCTTAAAAAATGAAATTCAACAATGTATACAGTCACTTGACCGTCTACCCCTTACAGGTACCAGTATGTTCATTGAAATAAACATATGCAACTGCAAATTTGACTATGCAATCAAGTTCATATCCTCAAGTATTTCCGGTTAGACTGAATTTGGCAACCTAGCTTCTACATGTCAAATTTAAAATTTTTTAAAGATATACGATCAACAAACAATCTCCTACATGATTAAGATGACACTAAGATACAATATGAGCTTCATTCCCCTTTTGCCACACATTTATAGGCAGATTTATATAACAGGAGAGCTCAAATCTAAATGAATATGTAAGACACATACATGGAAACTAAATAAAGGCACACTGAACAAAAAATAAGTATTATAATGTTAGTTGAAACAAGCATTAAAATATCCAAATCCTCAAATACTAGGCAACAAAAACTAATCAGATAATTTTCAAGATGTAACTTTTGTATAATATCTTACCCTTGAAAAAAAAACACAATCTCTCTCTCTCTCTCTCTCTCTCTCTCCACATGAAGCTCCAGTTTAATTTTCTTATTACATATATCACATATAAATTCTCAGATACATTGCTCTCCCTTTCCAAGTCTAACTTCCAAAATACAATAAATACTAATTCTGGGTATTCTGTTCCAATTTAACTAAGAATTTTTTCCTAGAAATCAAATTGTCAAGATCTTAATTACACGACTAAGAAGTACAATCCATTGCCATCCATGTCTTAGTCAAGAGAATAATCCTTGTCTTCAGTCTAACATTGGCCCTAGATTCAAACAACTCCAATTTAACCTTTGGAGAATCGAGAATACTTATGAAAAATTGTCAAATAAGAAAGCTGGAGCATCATAAGACATTAAAGATGGTTGGAACACATGTTCAGGTGAACTGCTTCTCGGAGGGGAGGGGATTCTCATTTATTAAAAGTAGATTCAGTCAATTGAATGTTGACTGGAGTGTAATTTTATAGAATTAATTTAACATGACTCTGCAATTATTCAACATCAACAATTGACTGAGCCAAATACCCTCAGATATTCCCCCCAAAGAGAAGAATAAAAAACCATATGTCAAACCTTGCACAAGAGCAGGAAGAGTACCTTTAGATTCAGCAATGGAGAAGTTTGAAGTAGACTAATTGGTTGATCCAAAGCACTATATGCTACTTCTGAAATGGCAGCAGCAGACCATGAACCCACAGGCTGGCCACCAATGGCATCATCATCATCAACACTCACACTAAATAAGTCATGGGTGGCGCTATTTGGAGTAGATTTGTCCTTATTAATATTATAAGAGAACTGAATAAGATGATTCCCATATGCATTTCTAACTGTTCCATCATATGCAGTATACAAATCACGCATTAAAAACATAAGCCTTCGGTTCAAAGTCCCAGGGAGATCCGCATTGGCACTGAAAGAACTATCTCGACTTGCTACTGAATGAACAAAACATTCGAAAGGATTCAAGCCCGCCAGGAAGGAATTTTCAACCACAGCATACGGGATGTAAGATCCAGCATGTTCAGAAGAATTTTCAACCTTCTGGACTGAATCATGTGCCTTTCGATTATTCCAGGAAGCACATGAAAGTTGGCGGGGGATTCTAAATGATAGCGGAACCATTGAATGTTGCAAGCCAAGACACATGCTATGCTGAACCAATTTCAGCAAATTACCCTTGCTTCCAGCCTTAAACATAACCAGAAATGAGTTATCCTTACTAGCATATTTGTAGACTAAAGTTTGAATATCCCGAAACACTTGCTTGAAAGCATCAGCAGAGACTTGACATAGTGCTGCAGATTTTTGCTTCTCATAATAGAAATGCTCCACATCAAGAACCACAGAATTCTCCTCACCACCTTTGGCAAGAAAATCCTGACAAGAATCTATCATCAACATTTTGTAATTGGAGCTCTGTTCTTCTTCTTTTAAACCAAAATTTATTTCATCCATCATGTTTTTCCGGAAGCGTGAGTTAGAGCAGAGGTACAAGTCTGAAAGTGAAACACTCAAGCCCTGCATTGACAACCACTCACAAAGAACTTCCTGAGCAGCATACAAGAAGTCAACTACTTTACCCTGACAATATTTGACAAGACCATGAAAAAGGTTGCCATCATTGTCACATAGCCAAAACGATCCTTCAGAAGATAAAAGCTCTCCATTACTAACATGAACACCATTTGAAGGAAAAACATAATCAAAACCTGGGGGCAGAAGCATGCTGAATAATTGCTTGCCAGTCCAAACAGAACCATTAAGTGTGGGAGCTTTGACGATTGAAGGCAATGGAAACTGATATGGGCAAAACATTTGCAGCTGCTGCAGTTGAAAAAGGTTCAAGAGAACCCCATCCTCCATGATCAAATGAGCAGCAGTTAAACTATCCTGACTTAGCGAAAGCAGGTTCCTACCATTTTGCCCATCTATTACTTGCCTATCTAAAGCAACAAGCTCACTAAGTTCAACTCTAGCATCAATTGATTGAGAAACATACCCATGAAGACAGTCACCATCAAAATCCCCGCGAAGAGGAGAACAGCAAAGTGGGTTTATGGAAACAACTGAAGTTATTGGCAGGACCTTGACAGATAAAGCTATAAGGGAATGTTGATGTATGGATGGAGGCCTATTTATCAACACGATATCTCCATTATTCAGGGGCCTATACATTGTGTCCCCAATTTGAAGTTCATTAATATGATGGACACAAACCAATTCACCTTTTCTGCGAACATAAACCTTTCCCTTCTCAATAAAAGATAGTGTACAGTCAACAATGAACTTATCAAAGTTCCATCTATTCAAACTCTCAGAAATTTGCAATTGCTCTGCAATATGACATGGTATACCAATTTCACTGAGCTTGATATATGGATCGCCAACAACAACCATGCGAAAACAATGATCACTTCGCTTCCCAAGAACAACATCTTTGATCCATCTCAACCCAGAAGAGCTGGAAGGATCTGTACCATTTTTTTGTTGGGCAGAAGCCAAAACATTATTAGATGACTTGCCTGAGCTTAACTGCATATTAGGAATATAAAAATAAGCAAGATGCATAATAGTCCACAAAAAATCTGACTCAAAAACTAGAAGAAATCAAGGCTGTGCAGCTTGCCTTTGAAAATTTCAGGCAGTCCAGAACACGAGAACCCAACTCATTAGCTGTCCCGGTAAAACCAACCAGTTTCTTGTAGGCCCTGGTCCGGTCATCCTACAACAATTAATCAGAATCAATGCAAGAGAACATTAACTAGAAATCTTGCAAGATGATGTGATTTGAAATCCATTTCAAAACAAGGGGAAGAGTGAATGAGAGAATTCTTACAAAGAATAATTGTTGTGGAAGTGTATGTGTAATTTCACACACACGATGATAATTCGGTGTCACAGGAAAACAGTTTAGGAAAAGTGAATCTGTCCGCGAAACAAACTTTTTGATGAACTTCAGATCTACAGATTTCAACAAATAATGAACCTGAAAAACAAAAATAAGGAATCATAATAAAGCGGGCATCATAGACCTTTTGGGTTGGCATAGGAACAGTATGCCTAATTGTGACAGCAATTAGGACAAAACCAAATCAAGCAATTAAGTATATTGTCTGTGAACAGCACAAAGAATGGTTTGTAAAGGCAACAACAATTTGAAAAGATACTAAAGGTGTTGTGTCAAGGATGGTGTGATATTTATTGGTTTCATTTTATGCCTACTCTTCCTAAAATTAAAGAATACAGCAGATTTAAAATCTATTTAGGAAGGTGATGCTACCTGGGCATGTGATAGAACCCTTCTATTTGGTTTCAAATTACTTTCTTCTTGATTATCATCTTTTGGAATAAAATCCCAAAAATCAGCTGGTAGACTCCTTAAACTTTCCGTCTGAGACTTCTTTGGCAACCTTTCATTTACCTCTACTATAATTGCACTTTTTTTAAAGAGTTCATTAGTGGAAACTTTGAATTTTACTGTTGGATACCACTCTGTTGAATTTCCCTGTTTATTACAAAAGTGACAAACAACAACAAAGGTTTAGTCCCAAAATATTAAAATCGCGCAAGCAAAAAAGGCAAAGAAGATTAATAAGAGTATAGAAAACTTACCACACAATATTTGCAACCCTTAGGTTGATTATGATCAAATGCTGAATCCCCATCCAGCTACATGCATAATTAGCCAAGCATAAAACACCATCAACTACAAGCAGATGACTAGGAAATATCCATTCAACTTAAAATTAAACTAGTCTACATTAAAATCTTCAAAATGGAGTGTAAAATGTTAATTGATAGCATGTATACAAGAAATTATTGTCCACAATGGTCTGCATAAAATACAAGAATTTTAGATAGTGCAGTTCATGTAAGCTTTTAGGATCTTTAATGAGCTTACTATCAACAAGCTAAAGTATTTTCTTGAGTCACTTTTGAGTGGATGAAAGTGATGGGTCTGAATCTTTTCCTCCCTTTTAGATTCTCCAAACCTTTTGAAGTTTAGATCGTAAGTTATTAGTGGCTTTTGAATATTATTGTTGTACTTGAGTCATACCCTTCTTCTTTTCTTTCACAATAAAACATATTACTTCAGAAAAATTGGGGTTCCATATCATACAAATGATACAGTTTTATCAGGAGAGTAAAAAAGGGAGATGCAGTTTGCAAAAAAAAGTCAAAACTAGGTTTAACCCAAGACTTTTGGAAAAGATGCTTTCATATTTATATCAGGGCTGATACAGCTACTTTTATCCCAACTAACATTAAGAAACTAACAATGTTTGAGAAATGCATTCGGGATAAATAAAAAATAAATAGGAAAAACTGCATCTCCCTTTAATAATGCATTCAATGCTGTATCATATAATAAATCTAGCAGTAATCTGGAATACAAAGCATCAGAAAGTTTATTTGAAAAAAAAAAAAAAAACCTACTGTTCAGCTCAAGGAGTGAGGTACCGGACCTTGACCTGAAGTTCTTGCTTGATAGATTTACATCCTGGGCAAATTTTGTTCAAAATCTTTGCAGCTTCAGATAGAAAAAAAGGGTGGACTATGGTGAATGGGAAGTCGATAAACCCAAAATGACCTTAAAAACACAATAACTGTATTACTTTAGAACAATTTCCAGTAGAAGTACAAAGAAAAGGAACTCATCACACAACATAATTTTGATAATAAATGCATATCAAACCTTCACAGTTTTTAGTATCTTTAGCACCACATGTCAAGCATTCATTAGACAGATTTGGGACTCCCAACTTAGGATCAGAGAGGTCACTAACTGCATCAACTGCTAGAACAGATATCTTCTCCTGTTACAATATCACAAAAAGATTCAACGAACAAGGAACAAACACAATACCAGGAATATATATATATATATATATATATATATATATTTATATATATATTCTAAGACTGTTCTGTTTGATTCCTCGAAGTCCAACCTCCCCACACAATTATCTTAAAACAGGGCTGGTTGATTACAAAACCCAACCCACTGCCATCCCAAATAGGAGATAAGTTACCATTTTTAATTTATTTAGTATTGAAAGCTACTAATTTTCTGGGCACCAAATCATGTGAATGCGTGATGATTCAATCTGCAGACTAGAAGAATGAACGAGAATATTTCTTTAAAAAAGATAAGTTCATTAACATACTTACTGTATCCTTTTTAGATGCAATATTAAAACATATGCCAGTGAGGAGACCAGATGGGAATTGCTGCTCTTCATACAAATCATTGTCCATGGGAGACTTGCTCTTCATACAAGTCATTGTTCATACAACCTATATAGCAAACCAAAATCATTAAAAGAAAGAAGACTGGACACCCTTGAAAAAATTTGTAGCAAAGCAATCTGAATAAAAATTGATCTGTATGTAAAGCCTGCTGATTGTAAAATCCAGAAGGCATAATAAGAAACACGCAAAATGCCCCTCCCACTCCTTAACCAACAAAGTTTATGTGCATGGCATGCCCAAGTACTCATGCCCATCAATTAATCTTGGGTGCCTCAAGGAAATGCTAAGAAGTAAATTGGAAAATTAATAGGAAACTTAAAATAATTTTGGAGATATTTGAATAAATATTTAAAAGCCAACTTCAATCAAAGCCTGCCAGATTTAGCTGGTAAAGTCTCTTGTGAGTAGATCTACAGGCTTGATTTAAAAGCCTTTCAAAAAGCTTGTACAGCTACTACTTCACTGAATTGACTAGAAAAGAGTGTTAAATTACCGATTATTCTAAAAGCTTAAACTATTAGGAAATGATGAATTTAATCACTTAACCATAAGTCTAACACTTCCCCTCACTTGTGGGCCTAAATTTTCCCTTTATAAGTGGAGGCCCAACAAGTAGGAATTTAACTTTTTAAATAGGAGGTAGAGTAAAGCCAGGGATTGAACTCAGGATATCTTGCTCTGATATCATGTTATATTACCGATTATCCCAAAAGCTTAAGCTATTAGGAAATGGTGAATTTAATCACTTAACCATAAGTCTAACAAAGAGATTTAGGGTGGAGGAAGAAAGCATGCTTGTAAGTAGACATATTGAAAACTTTTTAAGAAAATCTAAAAAAATCAATGAGACTAATGGTGCATGAAGTAGAGCCCATTTCAAAAAATGTCAAAGTTTACCAATTTTTGTTCATAAGAAACTTGGATGTTTTCTAATTTACGCCCTATTATCCATTTATAGGAATCAAACTGCTTGGGTGTCTTATTCCTCAGCAAGAAAATGTTCAACCATATCATCCTCTATTAACATGAGCTTGATTTATATAGAAACTGAATGCAGAAGCAGAAGATAGCTACCAAAAAACTATTTTAAATATGACAAATGAATTACAGAAGATTAAAATTTCTAAGAGGGAAGGAAATAAATTAAATGTCTAACTTCCAAGTCTTTTAGATATCCAAAGAAAAATCTTTGATTTTAAATTGTTAAATTATGTTAATAAGAGAATCACTATCCTTAAATGTCTAACTTTCAATTCATTCAATGAACTATATGATTCACGGTTTAAGTGTATTCAAGTATATGATTTTAGTTATGGCACCAAGGACCTAAAAACTTCAATTACTCCAAAAAAGTCGAAATTAAAAAGAACTTCTTTTTTTCCTTTCTAGGTGTAAATATGTTGTGAACCACATCAACTAATAAGTTACAGCTCTGGAATCACATGTACAACAACTAAAGTGGATAAAAAGAAATATAGATCAAACATGAAATGTCTCTACTAAAGCATAAAAATAACAGGAAATAGGCAAGTCACTGAAAAACTCATTTCATGCACGGCACATGGCCACTTTGCGATGAATGCAGCACCAATGCCATGATCAAATAGGGTATAATGCTCCATCAACAACAGACTTAAATTACATGTCCTTCACTAATTTTGTCAGTATCCCCAATATAATCTTACAAAAATGTAAAAATAAAAACAAAACAGCATACAAATACTGCCATAGAAATTAATAAGAGAACAACATACAAATACTCCCATGATATGGACAATCTAATGTGTTCAACTGAACTCATACATTCGAATTTGCACACAGAAGTCAGAGTAACTAATGAAACTCACAATATCAATAAGACAAAAAAAAAAAAAAAAAAAAAAAAAAAACTACCATTACCCAGAACCAACAAACAAGTTCCCTCCTAAATTGATCAAAACAGTAACAGACACATCATAAATAGGACTCACTGATTGATCAATAATGAAAAACACATTAACCCTTACTTCTCAAATTATTAAAACATACCTGAAATTATCACTATAACTATAATCAGCAACAAGCAACAAAATACGTCCTCACTGTTAATCACTCAAATTTAAACATAAACCATAATCTTCACCCATTGATCACTTGGCTACCAAACGCATAATTTCATAAAAACAAGTAGCAAACAGAGCACCGATTAGCCTATAAGTTCACATATCAAACAAAAACACTGATCATAACATGACTTACAAGACAAATTTACTTATACCATTAATCAAACTGATCAGTAAAACACATAATGTTAATGCAAATTGTCCAAAGCTCAGTTCTTAAAAGTTCAAACCCTGATCAACATTACAAGCAACAAACAGAACACAGAAGCCCCCCATGCAAACTGCCCAAAAACAAAAGAAAAGTCTTCAATTTTACGACCCCTAACAAAACCCAGAAACCGTTATCGTAAAAAAGAAATCCCATGATCACAAAAATGAAAAGAACCAACCTCATAACTTCTTTATCAAACAGAACATAACAAACATGAAACGTTAGTCATAGAAAAACTAAAACAAACATGAAACAGAGTATCTTACGGGTGGTGGGTCAGGGGTGTCACTCGTTGGAAGAAACTCGCTTCACTTATTTATTTTTATTTATTTTTTGCTAGGAGAACTAGTGAAAGTTACCTCTACTCCCAAACCACTTTGAGAGTAAGGCTTTTTTTTTTTTTTTTTTTTTTTGAGAAATCGAGCAAGTCCAATAACTGCTAAACCACCGAAGGTGGTAGAAACCTACCCTATCAAAACAACGTTTTTTGAACTCTTATAAATGGAATAGGACTTTTCTTGGTATCCTTTATACTAAATTTCTATTTAAGGGACTTCGTTTTAGAATTGACATTTCTTTGATACCCCAATTTAAATAGTGACAAAATCAACCCGGTAAAAATACCTCTCAAACTTTCAGATATAGGTCCGTTTAGATAGAGTTTATTATTGAAAACTAAAAACTGAAAACACTATAACAAAATAATTTTTAAATGTGTAAATAGTACTACAGGACCTATTTTTAATAAAAATTTGTTAAAAAAAACGTGAACAGTGCATGTACAGTGTATGCACAGTACGCATACAGTGCACGCCTGCCTCTGTTGTCCCCCAGCAGAACCGAAAAAAAAAAAAATCAGCAAAACGTGGACGCAGCTTTCAATAAGCCGGATCCAAACCCAGCTATAATATCGCTTATAAAATATGATAACTTTTTTAGTGGTTTTCAAATTCAATCGGAACTACAAATTTTTATCAAATAAAAAATCTGAAATACAAATTTATTTTGTCAACAAATTTTTATTCTTACGGAGTATTTTTTTTTTTTTAACAAATTATTTAGTAGACCCACTAAGTCACTAAATCCTGTGCTCAAGTTGTGCCAGTGGTTTTTTTTTTTTTTTTAATCCCACTTTTTAGGTAATGGATATATATAAATAAATTAATTAATTAAAACAAATACTATCCTTATTTTCTTATCTTTATCACCATCAAAAAGTTTAAATAACTGTCGTTCTTTTTTCAGTTTTCAAAATAAAAAGTTTGAATAATTGTCATTTGTTTTTTCAATATAAATACAAACAATTTTACAAATTTTTTTTTTATAAAATGTTGAGGTGGTGTGGCCCACATTAGTTTTTAAAAATAATTATTTTAACTATCCTTTGAGCATCCACTTACACACGTGCTCAGAGACTTTTCTATAGTTTGGTTAAAATTTAATAATTTGTATCAATTATAACTTAAGATTACTACATTTTCTAATCAGAAAAATACCTAAGGATATGATGAAAAATTATTTCACTTGCAAACTCATAATACTTATCACACCTCTAGGTGTTTTATGATTGGAAAATATAGTGATCTCAAATTATAATTAATGCAAACTATTAAATTTTACCAAAAAAATAGAAAAGCCATTGAGCATTTGTGTGAGTGCATGCTTAGAGGCTAATAATTTTTTAATGGAATTTATATATGATGTTATTTATAATCTTAAAAGATAGTCGCTTAGTATAAAAATCTATAAAAATAAATACATAAAGTTATTTGATTTAATTTGTATAGCTATTTATTCAATTGTTAGGTTGGATTAAAATTAATTGGTAACTGATTTTGAGTGTAACATATAATTTTCAATGTCTTTCACACCCTCAAATTTAATTTTCACAAAACTGGAAATATGATTAAGGCTCAAATGAAGTAAAAGAAAATTTAAATAGTACTAATTTCTTAAAACACCAAGAATACCGTTTGAGAAGTACACCTATTTTCTAGGTGTTTTTTTTTTTTTTTTTTTTTTGAAGAAACACACACACACCAACACACACACACACATATATATATAGGGAAGGGAAACCTATTTTCTAAGTTTAATATTAAGTGATGTAATTTTTTTTGGAGCATCTTTTATTATTTTTTTTTAACCCAAGCCCAAAAGTCTAATGACTAATGAATGAAAATTATTCCTTTTGGATTGTGAACTTTGTAATAACATAAACAGATATATTAGTCATAGAGTGTCACAATTATCAATTTTTAAAAAAAATAACTAAAAGGCAGCCACTTACTCCAAAAAGGTAGCTAATTATTGCACATTCATAACAAAATTTTCAAATACTAAAGACTCTCAGGTTGTAAACTCTATATTTTTTATTCAATTTTTTGAAATGATAATTATTTATTCCTAAAAGATAGGCACTTAGTACACATCTGTAACTAAAGTACAGGTTTAAGAGACATGACATTGTTAGCTAAAATTCAATTTCAGTTTGCAAGTTCTTTAACCACTAAAGGATATTTGTATTTTTATTTATCAAAATGATATTTGTAATTTTTTAGTAGGTATGAAACTGGCTTATCTACATCACTAACAATATTGTGCAATATTCGAATTTGTAAACACATCTAGTATGATCAAGTTATTTCAGCCATCTTATTGTTTTTCTTATTTGTTTATAAAATAGAACACTAAATATTAGTACGATTTTTTAGTACAATTATTTAGAAGTAAAATTATTGAAATATTGGAGGAAACTAACAAAATGTTGCAATAACTCGAATAGTTTATAGTAGGCTTCTGCGGGTGGAATGAGCATTTTATTAATTCCAAAATACCAGCCTACATTTAATTTAAATAGGGGCAATAATATGGTAAAAATACATTTTTAATATATTGCCTAGAAAATAGGACAACTCTTCTATTGGTTTTCAATTCTCTACATTTACTTTTTTCTTTTTCTTTTTTTTGAATTAGATGCAATTTGTTTTTCTCTAAACAGTTATCTTTTTTTTTTTTTTTTTTACCCCAACGTTGTCTAGCCACCACTTTTTACTACTTATCAAAATTTTCAGCCTTTCTTAGCATATGTTTTACTGTTAGATAACAAAATTCAATAATAAAATATGTGTTTTGAGCCCCTAAACTTTGTAGGAACGTACTCAATGCTTTCAAAGAAAGTGGCAAATTATTTTAAATCTTATTGGGAAAGGGAATATGTTGGTCATATGACAACACTATTTCGGAATAAAAGATAAGAACTTCATGCCTTTGTCAATCTCTTAACAAACTAGTTGGTGTGCAAATAAATTCTGATGGTGAACTAAAAATTAAACCAATTCCAATTCGTCCATAAGAGATGTCCATAGCAGACAGGCTATCCCACATAAGCAGGTCGTCCATATCAGGATGACCATCCGTGGGCATGAGGGTCATCCATCAGGACTCCTAGACCACCCCCGAACACTTAGGAAATTTCCAAGTGTGGATTTGCCTACAAGAGATGGTGATTGAACCACGTGTTATTATTCCAAGGCATGAGCAAGATCCAAGTTCATTGCTACAACTCCTTATTAAGTACTTAACTTCCAATGACAGTTATATAATAAATGTAACTCCTATAGCGGTTATGGAAGTTATCCTTAAACTCTTTGACCTCCTCAAATATAGGGGAAGTTGCAAATCTAATAACCGTTCCAAGGGCGCACTATATAAATACTCATTTAGACCAGATAAAGGTAAGTACAAAAGCAACTCCTGAAAAATTGGAATTCTAGAATTAAAGAAAGAAACTAACTTTGGCATCGGAAGGTTCTTGGACGGTCTGTCCCAGTCACCTTTGATCGTGTGGTCTTTTCTTCAGTCCTTCCAAGTAGTCGCCAGTCCTTCCAAGCCTGAAGCATCCAGCCTACTGATTTTCCTTACATCATCAGTTAGCACCGTCTGTGGGGATTCGATTACTTGTGTTTTGACAATTCGCCTTCCCCGACAAAAGGCTATATGGTTCGAACAATATCAAGGGCTACTAGCCTAGGCCACCAAGAGAGTAGGGATGCTTCTAGTAATCTCCACCGTGATTGTCAGTCAGCACTTGTCATGCAACCGTCTTCCATTCAACAAATATAGTCCATGGCTGCCGCCATGGCGGAATTTACCTGTCAGAACAAAGAGTTGACTAGGGAGATTGGTCTAAGAATGCAACATCATGAAAAACACACAGAAGGGCAAGTCCAAAGTCAAGAAGGTAGAGTAGAAAATACTAAACTTGAGAACTACTCAAGGGATACTGCTTTAAGAAGGGTGCCGCACTTGGAGAAGGAGATGGACCAAATAAGGAAAGTTATGGACGAGATAAGGGGGAACATGAGAAAGGTAAATCCTGTAGATGATTTAGTTCATCGAACGGACTCCCCTTTCATGGCTTCCATCAATAGTCACCATTTACTCCCAAAGTTCAAGATGTCTTCCTTGGATTCATATGATGGAACGCATGACCCATGTGATCATATCGCCACCTTCAAGACTACCATGCACCTTCAGGGGGTTCCAAACGAGATTATGTGCAGGGCTTTTCCTACCACCCTTAAGGGGCCAGCGCGAGTGTGGTTTAACAAGATACCCCCAACTATTGTGGGCTAGTTCAAAGAATTGAGTAAATTATTTGTTAACAGTTTTATTAGAGGACAACGCCACAAGCGTTTCTCGTCCAGCCTGTTAACTATAGAGCAAGGGAAAAATGAAAGCTTGCAATCCTTCATTACCCAATTCAATAGGGAAGCCCTGACAGTGGATGAGAAGTTATTATAGGCAACCTTTCATAATGAAGTCAACTCCGATTTATTCATTTATAAGCTTTACAAGCAAGAGCGTATGGAATCATAGCTAAGAAGAGGAAGAGAGTAGAGCGTATGGAAGCAGATCATGTGTCATTTTGAGCAGGGTCCTCATCTAAAAAAGGCTCAGGCAAGAGAGAAAAAAGATAAAGATAGCAAGAAGGTGAATTCTTCAGTGAGGAATCAGCAATACGCTCCCTTGAATACGCCACTTGAGCAAGTGCTTATGCAAATCAAGGATGACCCATCCTTGAAGTGGTCAGAGAAAATGAAAGGAGATCCCAACAAGCACAATAGGAGCAAGTATTGTTGCTTCCACAAAGATCATGTGCATGACACGGACGACTGTTTTAATTTGAAGAAGCAAATAGAGAATCTCATCAGGCAAGGAAAGTTGAGGAATTTTCTTGGACGAGACCATAAGGACGAGAAGTTGAAGGCAAAGGTGGAGGAGTCATCATAACCCCCACTTGGAGAAATAAGAGTTATTATAAGGGGAATCTCAACAGGTCAGTCATCTAAGTCAAGGAAGACATACCTAAAGGTGGTGCAAAACGTCCAACTGTCTAGACGATCTCCAAGGACGAGGGGAGCTGACGAGCAAGCCATTACGTTCAAGGACGAGAATGCTGAAAGAGTTCACCACACATGACAACGCGATCGTCATTATCCTACTCATTGATGATTATACGACTAGAAAAGTGTTGGTAGACAATGGCAGCTCAGCAAACATCTTGTATTACCCCGCCTTCCAACAAATGAGGCTATGACAAGATCAGCTCCGTCTAGTGAATTCGCCCTCGGTAGGATTTGGAGGAATGAAGGTGCAATCTATGGGCACCATTACATTACCTATGGTAGTCAGAGTGTACTCACAACAAATAACTAAAGAGATAAGCTTCCTTGTTGTTAACTGCTCATCATTATACAATGCCATCATTGGAAGGCCGACTTTAAATAGTTGGAAGATGGTAACGTCTACCAACCATTTGTCTGTCAAGTTCCTGACTAAGTATGGAGTAGGTCAAGTACAAGGAGATTAATTAGTTGCCAGAGAGTGCTACTTAGCCATGTTGGCTATGGATGAGCACGTACAGATAATGAGCATAGACGAGAGAATGATTACTGCAAAGCCCATGGAAGTACTAAAAGATATTCCTTTGGACGAGAACAATCTTGAGAAGTTTACTAGAATTGGGGCGAGTATGGAAAAGAAGACAAAGCAGACCTTGGTCCAATTTTTGAAGAAAAGCCTTGATGTGTTCGTATGGAGTCGCGAGGACATGCCAGGTATCGACCCAAGTGTCATTACCCATCGTCTAAATGTGTATCCTTCCTCCAAGCCTGTACGTCAAAAGAAAATAGTTTTTGCTCTTGAACGAGACAATGCCATTAAAGAAGAAGTCTAGATGTTAATCATGGCGAAGTTTATTCAAGAAGTTTATTATCCAGATTGGTTGGCTAATGTGGTTATGGTCAAGAAGGCTAATGACAAGTGGAGGATGTGTGTGGATTTCACTAATTTGAATAAAGCTTGCCCCAAGGATAGTTATCCATTGCCACGCATTGACCAGCTAGTGGATTTGATCGTGGGTCATAAACTGCTAAGTTTCATGGACGCCTTCTCAGGCTACAATCAGACAAGGATGGACGAGGTGGATCAAGAGAAGACTTCCTTCATTACTAGCCAAGGGTTATTTTGCTACAAGGTGATGCCTTTTGGTTTGAAGAATGCGGGGGCAACTTATCAAAGGTCGGTTAACCATATGTTTCGTCCATAGATTGGACGGAATGTAGAAATTTGTGTAGATGACATGTTAGTAAAGAGTTTGGACGAGGAAAAACACCTGCATGACCTCCAAGAGACCTTTGATCCTCTAAGGCGGTATAGCATGATGTTGAATCCGAGCAAGTGTTCTTTCGGAGTTTTGTCAGGTAAGTCTCTTGGATTCATGGTTTCACATAGAGAAATTGAGGCAAATCCTGACAAAATCCAGGTGATGCTGAATATAGAGCCACTGAAGAATATCAAAGAAGTCCAATCTCTCACTGAGCAAGTTGCCGCCTTTAATAGATTTGTCTCGAAGGCTACTGACAAGTGTTTATCATTCTTTAAAGTTCTCAAGAAGGCATTTGAGTGGACAAATGAGTGTCAAAAGGCCTTCTAAGAAGTCAAAACCCACCTTACCACAGCACCCCTGCTGAGCCTGTTCATACCTGGTGAAGAATTATACTTATATTTAGCGGTGTCCCCACATGCAGTTAGCTCGGAATTGATCAGAGAAGAAAAGAGGATTCAGAAGCCGATTTACTATACCAGCTGGGTGCTAAGAGGAGTGGACGGATGATATCCAATGATAGAAAAGTTAGTCTTTGCTTTGGTTACTACTTCTAGGAAGCTGAGGCATTATTTTCAAGTTCATGTTACAACATCCTAACAGATCATCCCCTAAAGAAAACAATGAACAAGTTGGAAGCCGCAAGACAACTAATCCAATAGGCTGTGGAGATTAGTTAGTTTAATGTCAGGTATTAACTAAAGAGTGCGATAAAAGCACAAGCATTAGCAGATTTCATTGCAGAGTTTACTCCCGATCAAGATGAGCAAGACAAAGAGTTAGGGGCTTAAAGGTGGGTTATCAATGTAGATGGCTAGTCCATGTTATACGCAAGAGGGATTGGAGTCATACTAAAGTCCCTAGAGGGAGATAAGTTGGAATGCGCAGCCCGTCTACAATACCAAACCACCAACAACGAAATTGAATATGAAGCTCTCCTTAAATGACTAGAATTGGCTAAGTCTTTTGGGGCAGAGTTAGTGGTAGTTAAAGGAGACTCTTAATTGGTTATTAATCAAATGAATGGAATGTATAAAGCTAAGGAGGATCGAAGAAAGAAATATCTCAACAAAGTAAAACGGCTCGTCCAAAAGTTTAAAGAATCCAATTTTATTCAACTCCCGAGGGAGGAAAACATGGAAGTAGATGCTTTGAAAAAAGTAGCTTCAGCAAAAGCAGCTTCGGCAGGAGGAATTATTAATGAGTATGACAAAATCTAATATATACCAAGCATAGACCTTCCTGAGATACAGCAGATAGGAGGGGGAGAAAATTGGATGACTCCAATAATAGTCTATCTCAAGGATTGAAGGCTTCCAAAAGACAAGGACGAGGCTAGAAAGTTAAGGTTTAGGGCTGCCAAGTACGTCCATATAGATGAAGTATTGTACAAACGAGGCTTCTCTCAGCCCTACCTAAGGTGCCTAGCTCCGAACTAGTCAAACTACGTATTAAGGGAAGTCCATGAAGGAGTATGTGGGAATCACTTGAGAGCGAGATCACTGGTCCATAAAGTCGCCCGTGCAGGCTACTATTGGCTGACTATTCAAGCATATGCTAAGGCATATGTTAAGGTGTGTGACTAGTGAACAGTGCCAGCGCTTCAGCAACATCCCTAGACAACCATCGGAGTATTTGACCCAGATGATGGCCCCATGGCCCTTCGCATAATGGGGACTAGACATTTTAGGTCCCTTCCCGTTCAGAACTAGGCAGATGAAGTTTTTAGTAATAGAAATCGATTACTTCACTAAGTGGGTGGAAGCTGAACCCTTAGCAAAAATTACTCAACAAAATGTCAAAAACTTTGTTTGGAAGAGCATTATATGCAGGCTCGGGGTACCTAAGGTATTGGTGTCTGACAACGGACAACAGTTTGACAACACACCTTTCATGGATTTTTGCAAGAAACTTGGAATCAGGAATCATTACTCCTCACCCTTCCACCCATAGGTGAACGGACAAACGGAAGTTGCAAATCGGTCCTTCTTGAAGATCATTAAGACCCGGATTGAGGGGGTAAAGGGAGTATAACCAGATGAGTTACCGGGTGTTTTATGGGCTTATAGGACAACTATGAGGACCCCCATAGGGGAAACTCCTTTCAAGTTAGTATATGGAAGTGAAGCAGTGATACTTACAGAAGTGCACATGGCAAATCACAGGGTGATAAAGTATCAAGATGAGGATAATGAAGAGCAACTTTGTCTTAGCCTTGATTTGATAGACAAGATAAGGATGGACGCAGAACAAAGGGAAGCAAGGTAAAAAAATCTTATGGCTAGGCAATATGATGCGATGGTGAAACCCAAACGTTTTAACATTGGGGACCTTGTCCTTAAAAGGGTCTCTTTGGCAACTAAGAACCCAACTCATGGAAAACAAGGGCCTAATTGGGAAGGGCCTAATTGGGAAGGACCCTATAGGTTCATTAATTGCAAAAGATAGGGATCGTACTACCTGGAAGCCTTGGATGGACGGAAGCTGGAGCACCCTTAGAACGTTGAACATCTGAGAAGGTACTATTAATAAAGGGGCAACCTGGATGAGCGGCACCGTAGACGAAGTTAAAGTGTTCCACGTCTTTATCCCTGTTTACTACTCTACATTTATAACTGCTATTGTGTGTTTTGAGCATTTTTATCTACTAAGTGTGTCAAACTCTAACTTATGCACTGTCTAAGGACAAGTTTATGGTGGACGAAGTTACGTACTTAGTCTATCTGTTTGTATAAGTATTTTCATTTCCCTAAGGCACTAGCTTTTAAGCGTGTGTCATACTTGTAGACGATGTTTTATATTAAGTATATGCATTTTGAATCTCTAATGTATGTGATACATAAGTCTAACTTCCATAAAGACTTCCGTAAGAGGGCTAATACCCAAGATGAGAAAAATCCTTGCACGAAGGGATGTGACGTCTGTGGGCTTTCCTTAGGATAAAACAAAGAAAAATAAGCTTAAGGCATACTCGTCCAAAACAATGGATGAGAAGATGCATGCTCGTCCAAAGGACGAGATAAAACCTTAAGCATAAGCGCCCAAGAAATGGACGAGGAACAGCTTGCATATAAGAATACTTGAAATCCACGGATAAATATAACAAGCCAAAACAATCCAATCTATGGATGAGTAAATGCAGGAAGTGTGGCACTCAAAGACGAGAGTGAAATGTCCAGCCTATGGACGAGGAAAAAAGCTAACTAAGTTTTTGGACGAATAAAGCTGGAAAATGCAACACCGTCCATGAAATACGAATAAATTCCTGAATATAAATGAACAGAACACCACAAGTGAACAGACAACTTAAAAACCAATATAACATAAATGGTGTAAGGGATGAACTCATCCATACAATAAAAATCAATAATAGATAAAAAAAAGTAATGGAAACAAACATTCATTCATCAAAGTTTAAAAAGGGTAGATGACCGCCTTCCAAAAACCCTTGTAAGTTAGAACCCAGGTTGCAATTGTTTAAAGCTCATCTTAAAAACTATAGACGAGACAAATGTACTTGAATAAACTTGGACGGTCCAAAATAACAAACCTTCTACTTAAAAAAAAAAAGGAAGAGAGAAGAAAGTAAATTGATCAAATTTTTATACTTTTCCTAATAGATCGTCTCCGGTCTTGGACTCGTCTTGAACTGGCTGAGTGGAGGTATCATCTTCAATATTAACGTCTTTAGAACTTTTTTGGAGGAGAGAGCTGGCAACACCACCAAGTTGAAGTTTGATAGAGCTAAAGTCGACTTTAGGAAAGTTTTCCTTAGCATCCATATGAAAATCTTCAAACCCAGTTGCATAGTTGGCATCTAGCAAATCAGTAAATCGTTTAGAAGCTCTGAACTCTTCCATTGCACCCTTCTTGGCTTTCTCAAGAGCACTACTCAGCTCATCATTCCTTTTCTGAAGGTGGTCAAGATGAGTGTCCTTTTCAATAAGATCATTTTTTAGCTCTTCAACGAGATTTCACAGCTCCTTGGCTTTGTCCCTAGCCTTAGCTGCTACTTCAGCCCAGCCCTTACAATCGTCTTTTATCTCCTTGATCCTCTTTTCAAGCAAAATCCTCGTGTTGTCTAGCTCCGTGGCCTGCCTAGACTCGGCGATGAACTTTGACATTGCCTACACAAGTGATTAGAAATTTTTGTTTTAAAAAATGTATGTATGTGCTATAACGACAAGGATGAGATTAAAAAAAAAAAAAATTACTTACCTTGAAAAGATCATGAACACCTAAATGTTCAAATTCTCTCAAGGACATGTCGTAGCCCGTAGCCACATCCTCGCCAGTCACGACCTTCTCAAATCTTTCCCAAGCCAAGTCCTCGTTTTCAACAATGTTCATAGGGACCCTCTAAGAAGCCTGAGACGATGTAGGTAGTCTTGGACGAGGGAACGTGAGCAAGCTCAGACGAGTCTATGTCTTGGATCTGAATGGACGGCTGCTGAGATGTAGGGGGAATAGGGAGACCAGGCGTGGCAACCCCAGTCTTGGACACCTTATGTTTTTCCCTCTTCCTTGCGACGACTTGGAAGATTCTCCAAGTCAATAGCTTTTGATAAATTCCTTTTATCACCAATGGCTAGACAAGGCTGATCTTGGACCTCCTGCCTGGTTGCCTCGTCCACCACTTCCTTACTCTTATTCTCTTTCATAGTTGCCATCCCTAAAGGGTAAGACTTTAGTCATCCAAGAAGTGATAAAAATAAACTCTTTACAAAAAAAGGGATAAAAAACTTACGTCTGCAGATAGTGAGCTCGTGAGCTAGAGCTTCTTTGGATGGCTCGGGATCGAGTCCCCAGATGGCAAGATGCTGAAGACTTACTAAAGATTGAAAGACCCTGTCAGTGCACAGACGAGCCTTTTGAACACGTTCAAGATAGACCTGCTCAAGGTTGGTCGTCTAACACTTATAAAAATAAAAAAAATAAAATAAAATAAAAGAAGAAGAAGAAGAAAGAAGAATGAAAAACTGTCAAACGACTACAGGTAAATAATAATAATAATAATAATAATAATAATAATAATAATAATAATAATAATAAAGTAATCATGATAAGCATACCTTCAGGACGAAGGTTCCCTAACTCTTCAGTATAGGGGCCAAAAGGATCCCTGCCAACCTCGACAGGGTGTCTAACCCAAAAACCAGAGACGAAGAAAACCTCCGTCTTCCAGTTCTTATCTGATGTGACCAGGGATTTTATTAGCCTACAATCTCTCCCTCTGGTTGTAAATTGATAAAAGCTAAGAGATTTGTTAATTTTTGAGAGTTTATAACAATAGAGGAACTCGTCCACAGTAAGAGGATGGTTCTTTTCAAACACTTCCCTCCACAAAATTTTCATAGAGACGACGAATCTCCACGCATTAGGGTTAAACTGGTAAACTCTTAAACCTAATCCAGTAAGTAATTCTCTAGCAAAGACATTTAGAAGTAACCTAAGACCCCCTAGAAGGTAAGCCTACATCACCCACTAGCTCCCGGATAGTGATCCTGCTCGATATTTGGGGAGGGGTCTTCGGAGGGGTCTTCGAAGGAGCACCACTTGGAATCCTAGTAAGTTGATCGGCAACCTGCTGCTTCTTTTTAGCATGATCGGTAGGGGGAGGAGGAGGAGGAGTCCTGTCCTTGCCTTGAGGCTGTTGAGGCTGAGTCGTAGGACGAGTGTCAGGCAAGAACCAGTCAACAGTCATTTTTTGCCTGGTCACCATATTTGCGTCTTGACCAGCCTCGGCTACTTCCAGCTCGGCTGCTCGAGCTTGAGCTTCGGGCTATTTAATAGGAACGTGGACTTTACAGCTTTGAGACACATGTTCAGCCGATTCGTCCCTCACTGGTGTAAGATCCTCTGTTGTAGTATATTTGGGGCCGAGTTCCCAAGTTTCACCAACTGTCAAGGAGGGTGGAAGAAAATTGGCGCGCCAAACGTCGATATATGATAGAAGTGGGCTGTCCACTAGCAAAGCTTAGCTGAACGGCTGCCAAGTAAAGTACACGGGGTTGCAGTCAAGTATTAGATGGGATGCTCTGTGCTGTCCGTCCGTGTGCACAAAGATCTCTGACCTTAGAAAAAATTTGAGGTCCCTCACGTGCACGACTCTAAGATCCGGTTTAAATCTTTTCCCTTCTACAATGAATTAATAAATGGGCTAGTTAGTACCTACGTAAGTAAACTGAACAAAAGTATCAAATTTTAAAACAAGAAAAAGTACTCGATATCGACCAATATCACGCGGCGAAAGCGAACAGGGGAGCTCATCGGCAAGTCAATTGCCGCTCACCTGTATGAATTCTCTCGCCGAGTTTTTTTTGGAGTCGAGAAGGCATGATATAAGCCATACCCAGACATCCCTAACTTTTAAATAGTAATCGGTCTTAATATTGCCGTAAAAACTTTACATAAAATTGATGTCATAATGATTTAGTTGTAAACTGAATATTTGGTTTAATTTACCGACACAACTCACCACTCGATAAAAATTGGGGGGGAGTTGGTCGAGGCATAGGCCATAGAACCTAAGATTGTCTACAATGAGAGGGTCTACAAGAAACCTAACCCCACCCTCTAGTATAGCCATCAAGGGAAAAACGCTATATTTGGGCTAGAGCCCCTCGCGAGTGTGATATCGCCCTTGTGACAATAGGTGATATCGACGTCTTTAGGGACACCATAGGCTTCTCTAAAGTTAGCCAATGCAGCCCCAAGTACAAGAAGATAAGAATAACCCATTCCTAAACTATGTAAAGAAGAAAAACTAAAAGAATATAGAAGAGTAAAGAAAACTAACTGGGGCTCTAGAAAATGATGATCTAGGCTGGAGAATATGTGCATGGGAGAGGTATGCTCAATAGAGAAGGAATTTAAGGAAAAGAGGATTTAAAAAGTGATGGGAGAAATCAGAGGGAACTATTTATAGGGTCTAGAGTAGGTTAAGAGCAATTAATGAAAATGGAGGGCGGGAAAACTTTACGAATTCTTTTGCTAACTACCACATGTGCCGCCTCGGTTCACGAACCGTCAGGTTATGATGACGACTGGATCTGATGGTCTGGCACAACGCGCCTTTTAAGAGCACATTAATGAACATCTCATCCTTTCAACGATTGACTATTAAACTTCTTGAAGAGTTTTTGGCTCTTAGCATCCTTGATTCGTTCTCGGTAATCAGACACGAATTAAGGGGGGCTAATGTAGGGTACAGGATCCCCGAGTTCTTTAGGCCTTTGACCTAGTCCTATGGTACGGTTCCTGGCCCAACCCCTTATACAGGGTAAGGCCCCAAGCCCACAAAGCCGTGGGCTCGAGCCTCGTGTTGCGGTGCTTGGCCCAAGGCACATTGGGCTTGTGATCTCGATCAACTGCGTCTCAGATGGGAATGTGATTGCTTAGGGGTACACGTCTTGGCTGTCTCGTAGGGACTTGGGGAATATCATTGCCGAACAATCAATAGGAGGTGGGAACCAGTTTCAATGCGACTACAACCACTCCAAACGAAACACCCACTTCAAAACAATGGAATTGGACCCCCATCTCCACTAATAATTAGGAATAATCGTGACATTTCCACTGACCTTACACTATAAATAAGTGACTAGGATGAGAAGTAAGGGGGTCGGAAAACTTTGGAGAGAGAACCAATAGAAAAGAGCGATAAAACTAAGAAAAGAAAGCAACTTTGTGAGAGGAGGGATTGCAGAAACTGGAGGGCGTTTGGGTCACCGAGCACAGGACCACCTATAGTAGGAAATCCTAAGCCCACGATACAAATAAATTATGAGCCTAAAGTAGAGGTTGAGCCCAATATTTTGGGTACGCACAGCTGCCATTCTTTAGGCTTCTCAAAACGACGACATATGTTGTTGAATGGATCAAACGCGAGAAGACTACCACTAATACTACACCAAAAAAGCAAGCCTTTGTAAGGAACAATGGTGTTGAAAGGAATAATTGACCTAGAAAGGACAAAATACCATATCAAAAAAAGAAAGGAACTCTCTCTCTCTCTCTCTCTCTCTCTCTCTCTCTCTCTCTCTCTCTCTCTCTCTCTCTCTCTCTCTCTCTCTCACAGAAAGAAAAAATAAAAAAGAAGAAGAAGAAGAAGAAAGGACTTAATAATGTATTAATTATAAATTTTTAATTATAATAAGAAATAAATATAACAAAAAGACATACAAAAAAGGATTCACCAAAAAGGAAAAAAAAAATTCAATACATAAAGGGGGTTGGTGTGCAAGTCAACAATTACTTGTAATTTCTTTGGTGAGCCGGGGGTTGATTGCGCCTTTAAGAGCATTTATATCAGTCTCCCTAAATTTTTAACCAATTTAATTTAAAAACTATATATTTTTTCTAATTTAACTATCATTTGTTTTTTTCATACAAAAGAATCAGCCTCAATATTACATCACTCTTTCAATTAAATATTATTTCCTTCTCCTCACAATTGTTTAATTTTTTTGGATGAAAACAGTGACTTTATGTAATACTGGCACTACTAATGAAAGGTTGGTATTATACCAAAAAGAAGCAAAGCACCCAATTTAAGAGCATCTCCAATAAATGCTCTATATCTACCTTTTGGAGCAAAAACACCACTATTTACACTTCAACAGACTCTCCATCTCCATATTTTAGATTAGATTTGCTACAGTGCTTCTTTACAAATAGTGCTACAGTGCTTCTCTACAAATAGAGAACACTGTAGCTTTTATTATTCATACTTCAAATGTTTTTTTTTTCTATTATAATAATCAGGTATATATTGAATAAAAAAATGTTGGAAGATGTGTAGTTATTAAAAAAACAATAAAGAATGAATGAAGAAATAATATTTAAATGAGATGAAGAAAAGGATAAAGAATCTGTTGGAAAGTGTATTTGAAAAAGTAGATAAGTAAAAGCTAAATATCACTGTTCACTATCCAAATAGTACAAAAATTTAGATAAGCTGCTGGTGATGCTCTAAGATCACAAAATTAGACCCAAAAGAAAATGGATGAGATTGTTATTTTTTTAGAATAGTTTTCAACTAGTCTTTCACAAGCATATGAGTAGGATGGTAGTTTTACTCATAGTTTTAAAAACCGAACCGGATTGGTTGGTTCAATCTAGAATCGGATAGTAATCTGGTTCGATTATACTTAAAAACCGAAAATGTAAGAAAAATTAGATTTAACCGGCAACCATCGGTTCAACCAAGAGAACCAAAAACCGATATGGTTGAACCGATTTTGCAGAATTGATGAAAGAGATTTGAAATGGAGCTCTATTTTGTAGAAAATTCTTATTTTTTTGTCAGATCTGCCCATTTAAGTGGGTAAGGACAGATTTTTTGCTAAAAAAATCATCTTTTTTCTCAGTTTTGCTAGGCTTGAGAGAGTGAGAAAATTACTAGATGCTCATGCTTGGTGTTGAAACCAGCCTCTTGGATTGGTATGAGGTATCCACATCTCTTCAGTGAGACAGGGAATGAGAGGATCTGATGGAGATCTAACTTCCACAAAGAGAGAGAGAGGAACGGATGGAGGTCGAGGGTCCACTGAGAACTGGAAAAATAAAAGTTTTTGAATTGAGAACGGTGGGGTGCTAGTCTGCTAGATTTGTGAGGGGAAATAATGAAAAAAATCATTAAAGAATGTATACGTGTGTGGTTGCCTGGCTGGGAGTGAGATGGTGGGAAAGTGGATTGAACTCATAATAAATGGTAAGCCAGTGAGTTGTCTAATCACCTGACTTGGATAGTTTAAAAAAAAAAAATTGAATAGATAAATAGTTAAAAATAAATATATGAAACCTTAATAGTAGTACTGTTATTTCCTTGCTTTTTCCTTTCAAATAAATAGGAGTATTGTTGCTCTGTTTTTTGTGTTTTCAATATATTCGTTGTTTGATTTGGACTTTGGACCAGTTGGCTTTGATATGAGAGGGGGGTTTTCCTTAATCTTTTATTTTTTTATTTTTTATTATATTGTTGCTTAAACATATAGTAATCTTGATGACTGTAATATAAGATTAAATTATGGATGCTATTTTTTTATTTAAAACATTTTTGGAGTAAATTTCATTTTAATAAGATTTTGTTTTTCTCTTTGATATAACTTTTTAGTATATTAAAAAATTATTAATTATTTATATAATTTAAATAAATAATAATTAAATTATTTATGACATTACCAATTCGATCTTCGGTCCGACCACAAAACCAGTAATTAATTCATTTTTCAGTTTTTTTGTTCTTTTACCGTTCCCATTTTTAAAACCATGGTTTTACTACACGTGCATAAGAATTCGAAGATGCAGTCCAGTGCTCTTTCTAAGTTCATGTCCTCCTTGCCAAGATTATTTGGATCATGGAATTCGGCCCAGAAAGGAGAATCTGCTTGTCAATGACTACCTCCAAGAAGCCACAGCCTTCACCATCATACCCCCATCCCAGACTTCAAAATCTCCCAAAGTATAAACCCAGACTTCAAAATCTCCCAAGTAGAGCAGTCTTTGTTGATCACCGCCAGTGGTACCATCACAGGCAACGGACAATGGCAGAGTAACAGCGGTGAACACAACCCAACCGCCTGACCCATAACCATAAGCCAAGCCTAGCCAAACAATCCAAAACCATAAACCAATGGGAAGTCGACATTATACATCGATCACCAAATTAAGCCAAACAATCCAAACCCATAAACCAAATCATTGTCACATATCAAACTTATAAGTTATATCAAAGCATAAAGCAACAGAAACCTAGATCAAAGACAACTCAACCACCTGACCTGGATCTGAAAATGGAGTTGCCGCACAGAGTTGTCATAGATTATCACAACCACTGGTTATTGTGTCGTCCACTCGGACTCAATTTGTTCAAAGAAGAGCTCGGCCATAGAGGTTTGATTTGAAGTGAGAGAGAGAGAGAGTCAGACCAAGAGGGATGACAAAGGACAAATGAGAGCGAGAGAGAGCTAAAAAAATATTAGTGAGAATGGTCCCAATTTTTGGCTTTGGCGAGGAAAGTGTCTTGTCACACGCGTGGCACTGGTTCTCACTAAGTTTTTTGCACAAGTTTAGTGAGACTGATGCCTGAATTTTTTTGAATTTTTAGTATATACTTGTTTTATTTTTTGAGAGGGAAACTTTAATTTCATTAAAAATGAAAAGAGAAGTACAACAGGGGCCAATTAACCCTTAGAAGTTATCTAAAACCAGATTGAAACAGGGGAAGCACAGGGCCGGAATAACACCTATCCAGACCTTTGAATTATGAGAATACTTGGCAAATTGGGCAAGCTCATGAGCTGCCCTGTTGCAGTCTCTTTTCACATGCTGGAAAGAACAAGAAGAAAAGGGAGACTTTGCTTGGAGAATGCCTTGAACAATATGCCCCAAAATGCCACCAATGAGGCCTTGGGAAATAGCAGAGATGACCAAAGAAGCATTAGATTCAAACTGAACCTTTGAAAGATTCATTTCTAGAGCCAGGAGCACACCTTGTTCTAACGCAAAAAATTCAGTCACTTCAGCAGGATAGTGTATGGGTAGAGCTTTACAAAGAGCAACAACCACTCTTCCAAAATTATCTCTGATAATCACCCCTATACCAGAAACTCCACTGTCATCAAGGGAGGAAGCACTGTCAACATTTACCTTAAAGTAGCCCACTGGAGGAGCAGCCCAGGAACAATGAGCAGATTGAAACCGAGGAAGATCAAGCATATTAGACTCATGGAAATCCTCCACTATGTTTTTTGCCATTTCCCAAATTTTCAATGGCGGCAAACCATGACCATCATGCATGATATTGTTCCTGTTAGACCAGATTGACCAGGAAATGGCAAAGAAAAATTCCAAGAGCAAGACAGCCGGGGGAGGAGCAAAGCTTAAATACAAGACCAATGAAGCTCTTTGCCTTTAACAGAGACTCAAGGGGGCAATCTGGCCAGAGAGACCACACTGACAGAGCAGAGTCACAAGATATTAAAGCATGAAGTATGTTTTCTGGTTCATCCTCACAGACCGGGCAAACAGGGGTGGTTTGAATGCCTTTTGACGCCATGTTAGAGAGCACAGGCAGGCCATTCACACATGCCCTCCAAGAGAAAATCTTGATTTTTTCCGGAAGCTTTAACGACCAAATTCTCTTCCAAATCCGAGCATTAGGATCTCCGGAGGAGTTTTTCCCTTCAACTTCCGAAGCAAGGAGGCTTGATGCAATAAAGTAGGCACTCTTAACAGAAAAGACACCCCTTTTATTCCCAATCCAAATGATTTTGTCTTCAGGCAGATTGGAACTTAGGGGAATTTTCAGAATCAAGTTAGCCTCAAACGAAAGGAAGGCAACTCGAACAAGATCAAAATTCCACCATTTAGAAACCGGGTCAATGAGAGATGAGACCATTGGGTAGATCAATAAGGGGCAAGGTGGAGAGATGACCTTGAAAGTTGAGGGAGTTGGGAGCCATTTGTCATCCCAAATGTGAATGAGTCGCCCATTTCCAACCCTCCATCTTGTTCCCTTCCGCAAGACTTCAAGACTATTGAAGATACTTCGCCAAGTATATGAGGGGCTGCTGCCTAAGCTGGCTTGAAGAATATCACTGTAGGGAAAATATTTCGCTTTGAGAATGCGAGCTACCAAGGAGCATGGATTTGAAAGGATTCTCCAAGCTTGTTTCGCCAGGAGAGCAAGATTAAAATATTAAAATATAACTACACTAATGTAAATGCTCTAAAAACTTGTTTTACGAGCATGGTTAGATTGAAGGTGTTAATATCACAAAAACACATGCCTCCTTCCTTCAAATTGCACAATTTATTCCTAATGATCCAATGGATCTTCTTCTCATTTCTAGTTTGCCCCTACCAAGTATGATAACCGGGTGAAAGTGATGGGAAGATCATCTCCTCCCTTATTCCTTCGCTTTAGCATTCAACAGTTTCTGCTCTAATTGATATGGAGTCAGATTGGTGGAATAATCAAAGCTATTGATGCAGCCTCTTTACCTTTCGAAGCTCAAAAGATAAAAGCTATTCCTTTATGTGCTACTGCCCAAGAAGATCACTTGTATTGGTCATGGGATTGGAGTGGAATTTATGCAGTAAAGTCTGGATACAAACTCTTATGTGATGAAGAAGGCCAAGATTTTGCTACTGCTTCGAATCAAGATGCTGCAAAATTGTTCTGGTCAGATTTATGGAAGCTAAAAATCCAAGTAAAATTAAGTATTTTAATTGGCGAGCTTGTAATGATGCTTTACCAACTAAATGTGATTTGCAGAAGAGGAAAATTGTTACGGATTCCACCTGTGATCTTTATTCAAATAATCTTGAAACCATCATACATGCACTGTGGGGTTGTGCAACGACCCAGGTAGTTTGGATAAAAATTTTTGGCTAGATTGATAAGAGGACAGTGGGCTTGGGAACCTTTTGCAGAGCTCGTTGATTTGGTAAAGCATCAATCTCATCTGCTGGAACTCTTCGCTGTCACTACCTGGCATATTTAGAACCAAAGAAACAAATCCAGGACTGGAAAGAAGGTGTTACCCCTGGAAAAAATGGCCGATACTGCCAAGACCCTCCTCTCAGATTTCTACAGATTTCATGCTCCCAGAATAAAAAAATCCCCGAGCTCGAAATATCAAATGGAAAACTCTGGACACCTTAACGTTCAAAAAAATATTTGATGAGGCTTTGTTTGAAGACACTGATGAAGCTGGAATTGGTGTAGTGGTTCGAAGTTCCTATGGTAAAGTGAGGGCTTCTCTTTCAGAATTAATACCAAAACCCTCCTCTATGGTTGCCCATGAACTTTTAGCAGCTAGACGGGCTACACTATTTGTTCAGGAAATTGGTATCAATCAATCTATCTTTGATGGTGACTCTAAAATGATGATCAACTTTCTTAAGCTTAGGCCTCTGAAATGATCATAAACTTTCTTAAGTGTAGGGATACATTACGATTTGCATATGGACACTCCATCAAAGATGCTCTTGTTCATGTAAACTCTTTACAAAGTTATTCTTTCTCTTATGTTTATCAGCAAGGTAATGTTATAGCACATGCCTTAGTTAGGAAGAAAAAACTTTCACACCCCTTTATTAGTTTGAAGTTTCAATGGAGGATGTTCCATCTAACTGTCTTTCTCTTGTTATGGCTGATTTACCAGATTCAATAGAATTATTGATGGATGTATTCTCAAAAAAAGTTTGCCCATACCAATATTTTATTCCATACAAAAGAGATTTTTATTTCAAATATTTTATGAAAATCAAAACTCAAAATTCACTCATAAATTTTATTATAATGAGAATATGAGGAACATAAACATAAACACATACACACAAGATATCACGCGTAAATATCTAATTTTTTCATATAATAAAAAATATATGTAAAAAAAGGATAAAAAATTGACATTTGTGAATGAGCTATGACTCAAATTGCATGTTTAACTTGTCAATAAAAATTAACGATAACCAAAAAAGAAAAAAAAAAAAAAAAGGAAGCATATAGAGGATCACAAAAATTTAATTAATACATGTATAGCCTAAAAAATTTAATTCTTTTTCGCATCATTTACCTTTCAAGAATTTTTTCAATTATCCCCATCATAAATTCGAGCTAACATCCATAAGGAAATAATATTCCAATGATATTGTATTATTGTTGGAGTATATATACCAAGCATTTGCAAGTATGTATTATATTGATATTGAAATATTGTTGGAGTCTACATATGATTAACATCCAACATGCTAGCGAAGAATTTGCAAGAATTTGAAAAATTTGTCATTCCCAAGCTTGATAATTTGAAGTGGTGTTTCTATTTTCACAATAGAAATCAATAAAACCGTTACTCCGATTTCAGATCTACTGCAGGAAAACAATGTCGATGGGCTTATGAGTTGATTTTTATAGGAGTTAGATAGAATTCTAACATGATTTGTCTTTGGTTTCAATTTAGGGATTTTATGTATTTTGGGGGAAATTTTGTTTCTAATGAATCTGATGATAGACTTAAAGAAAACCTAGGTGTAATGCGTAAATTGTGATGCGTAATTTTTAAATAATAAAATAGTTGTCATATCACCTAAAAAAGACATATCGTTGTTTCGTTAGCCACAAATGTGAGGAGACTAATGATAGTTAATAAAATGATCAATAATACTTAATTTTGAAACTTCGAGGACCAATAAGAGTCATTTGAAACTTTAGAGACCAAAAGTGTTAATCATAAATATATGTTAAATAGGACACGCGTATATTTCCATATTTACAAGCATAAAGTTATGTATATGTTTATGTTTCTTTTTTGCATTGCACCTAAAGTAAACTTCATACTTATAAAAACCATAAATTAACTTAGAATTTTTATTTTTATTAATCAAAAGAATGTTAGCATTTTATTATTGGAAAATCCCATAAATTTGATTGTAACCACAATTCAAGTTTTGATATCATTTATTCATTGTGTAGGGGCCTTTTTGTCTGTTGGGTTAAGGTAGATTGACCCCGATTAATTAATATAATTACCCAAGTTGATTAATTAGGTCAAATTGCATGTAAATCGTGAAGGCACCAACAAACAACAAATAACTAATATGCATCGAAAAATAAATTAACAAGGTGATTTGTTGACAAATGGGGAAAACCTCTTGCAAGGCAAAAACCCCACCAGGTGAATTTAAGGTCACTACTCCCAAAAATCCATTAATCAATAATCAAGTGGTTACAAGTATGAGGAATCTTACCACTATCTTGGCCTATCCAAAAATACTAACCTACAGCTGAACCTCCGCTTCAATACCTAATTGAACTTGATATTATAATAGTCTTCTTTACTTTGTTGCACGAATCTCTCATTTGTGACTAACTCCAGCAAATTGAATAATTGTTGCTGCTTGCAAAGTTCTTCACTTCATCAACAATAAAAATCAGGAAGTACTTGGTTACAAAAACCTAAGGCATACAAATGCAATAGCTTCACACAGAATATATGAGTTTTAGGTCTCTGTTTCATATATGATAACTTTTAAAATAAGCACTATATATGACAAGGGTTATGAGAAAAGAAACCCTAATCGTCCAAGTCATCATGGGCCAAATTTCAGATTTGGAAATTCTGAAATCGTAGATCTAGATAGATCGAGCTTGTGTTGAGCTTCTCCATTAAACTTCGATATTAGCATTTGTTGAGCTTCTATCAAGACGTAATGAAACAGCTTCTCTTCACTTATTTTTTGGATCAACCTTCATGTCTTTAATGATACCACTTGATATTTTTGAACAACATAATTCTTGATATATTAAACTCAACCTAGATATACCCAATTACAAGTAAAATGCGTTTTGTTAGCCAATTACATAGAAAATATGACCCTAACATTGCCTTATTTGGTTGAGTCCGTTCTGCTGGGCTAAGCCATGTTTTACTGTGGGTCAAAGAGCATCTCCTTGCTAAAGGACCAGTCTTTGCACAAACCCAACAACCAAAAACAAAGACAACAACTATTAAAAGATGCATGTATATTAATTTACAAATGTTAGCACGCATTTATAGGTTTAAAAGCAAATATCTTGTGGTAGAAGGGTAAGTTACATCGGGGAAAATTAATCAGGGACGTAATTAACATAACTAGTATAGCAAAATGCTAAATGATACACCGAAATGTAAAAATAATACAGCAGAATATAAGAATGACACAGCAGGATGTAAAATGATAAGTCCTTCCGCAAGAAATGAACCAAAGAGAGCCTGAACCCCAATTTGGACAACCTTGCTATTAGGCTAAGCCAACAATTTGTGCATTCTGGGGAATGAGTCTAGATGGCTACTTATTGTTGCTTTGAGATTTCAAAGAATGAGTTTGTTGTAAGAGGAAGGGAAAAGATAGCCTATTGATGTATGCATTTCTGTCGTGTTTTCTCTCTTTTCTTTTTACTTCATTCTTTTCTTTTTTCTCAGTAATTTCCCTTTTAGTTCTCTTTGTTTTCTTACCTTAGTTGCTATCCCCTTCCATTTACGGCTACTGTTCCTATTTAAACTAGTTCAAGCCTATCAAATTTCTCCATTTTACCCCTATAGCTCACCAACCATTTTTGTCCGTTGTGAACACCTCTATGGCTCTACAACCATTTCTCTATTTTACCCCTATGGTTGTTCAGCCACTACTACATCTAGGCATGCTTATTACATTCTCTCTCTTCCACTACCTAATTCCAAAAAAAATCCTAATTTGTTTGGTTCTTTCATGAGCCTTTCCTCCTTGCTTGAACGGATAAGGCTTTGGGTCTCTCTCTACTCACCTCTCTAGCATGCATCAAGTGGTCTCAACCGTCTACCACCTATTTTAGGCAAAGATCCATCCCAACAAAGCATCTCCCAAAAGAGACCTTGGCAGGATACCGGAAATAGCACCTTTTCCCCCCTCCACCAAACTACACCCTCTGTAAATCCCTTGATCGTGAGTCCACCTCCCTCGTAATGGCTGGGTACAGGTTGGTGGTACTCTGGCCAAAGTGTGGTTGTTCCACTACTCTTTTTTCTTGTTTTCTTTCTTTCCCAAGTTGTTTCTACTGTTGTTGCTCAATTTTGTCTCATTTTGCTCTTGCATTCTCTCTGCTCGCTCTTATCTTTCATGGAGGATGGCATAGGCTTATTGGGCTAGCCCCACTTTTGCCTCTTCTTGGGCTTGTGGGTCTGCTTGCTACCACTTTATGTGGGACTGGCCTATTGGGCCTTATTTCTCTCTCTTCCTTTTTGGGTTTTTTCAACCCTTAGTATCTACTATTACTTACTAATCTCTTGCTACATTCCTTTCTTTACTTGTTATTAGGCTTTTCTGTTGTTGAGCCTTTTTTATTGAAAATGTGCCTTAACACATTGTAAAGAGGTTGTTACAAATTATCTTGAAACTAATTGGGGGGGGGGGGGGGGGGAAAGCATTATGGAGAATTTCGCTTAAGCAAAAGTGAAGCTCACTCAAGAAAAAAATGAAACTCACTCAAGCGTAAGAGAACCTTACCAGAAAATACAACCCTCAACTTCACCTAGATAATGGTTCTTTTGTGCCATCTTTTCTAAACCCTAATTTTGCACCTACATAATGCTTCTCTTACACAAATTTTCAAATATATAAGAGCACTTGTAGCAGTGGAGCTAAAAAGCTATATAGCTATTTTAGCTCTACCAAAACACAAAAATAACCATACAGCAGTGGAGGTAAAGCTATTTTTTTTAGCTTCATTGCTATAGTGCACATCTATCTATAGATGTGCACTGCAGCTTAGAGCCAAAAAAAAAAAAAAAATTATTCCCTGCTCAGTTGTGTGTGTGGCTGTTATGGTTGTGTGTAGTGGATATATTATTTTATTGTAGTAGATATCTTATTTTATTGTGATGTTTATATTATTTTATTGTGTTGAAAGCTAAAATAGATCCATTGCTACAGTATGTGTGTAGGTAAAATAGATAAAGTAACCTTTTGTGGTGACAAATAGCTAAATTTTTAGCTCCACTATTGTGGATGTTCTAAGAGGTTGTGACACCGTGAGCTATTGAAAAATATATTGTGCCTCTTATCTATTGATCAAATTTGCTAAACCATTTTACCCACTCTACTTATGATCTCAGAGTAGGTGTATGAGAAATTAAAACTACTGAATATGATGAGCTATCGATTCATTTACCTCGTAGGAACCGAATACGTACCCATACCCAGATCTTTCTTGGTGTAAACACCCTATTTTGCAATAATATATAATCTTTAGTCCCTGACACCGATGACAAGCTTGACACTTTTCAACAAAGGGTAATTGAAGCATTTTCAATAATTTGAAGGTAATCACAACTCAAAAGTGTTTAAATTACTTTGAAATATGAAAAATGATATTTTCTTACTATTTTGCCAATATCTTTTTAACCACAACAAATTTTTTAGGGAGTTTTTTCCCCTTATAAAGTAAAAACTCAGTGCTTCAAAATGGACACCAATTTGGCCTAATTGGGATTAAAAATGAGTGAGTTAAGCTTGTTTGAAGTCAAGAAAGCAATGTTATCAAGAAATTAGGGTTCCACATGAGGCTACGTGCATAGACTCAAAACTGCATATGAAAGCTTCATGGTTACATACATAGCTTCACCCCAGAAGCCCTAAACATTCATATTTGGGATCAAAACTCTTCAATATTCAGGTAAGTGCAATTTAGATGCCTAAAAGGCTCTAAAACCTTTGAAAGAGCCTAAAACCCCTAATTTGATCTCTATAAACACACTATTATGCCTCCATTTCAAGAGGAGGCTAGTGTCTTTTTACTTTATTCTTCATTTAAAAAAAAAAAAACAAAACAAAACAAGCAAAAACCTATTTTACCCTGATTTATGTCAATCTGGATTTGTGTTAGTTATATTCAATTTCAAGGAATTTCATTGTGTTCTTCTTAGTTTTTGAGTTCAATTTTCTTGTTAATCAATCTTAACATATGAAAGTATATTCCTACAAGATGGGTGTGCGTATGCATCTTGAGACTACATATGTAGGATTTTAATCTTGCGCACGTAAGCTTGAGATTGCATACGCAACCAGAACCTAAAATTGATAAATGACATGCATCAATCAATCTATTTGATTTTTCACATGCTTAATTAATTGGTTTGACTATGAATCCCTAAATCTAGGTTAATAATTACTTGTATCATTGTTTTCCTTTTCCTTTTTTCGGAGATAAATACAATATGATGCTAAGTCAACAACTTGAACACCCTTTCTTTCTTAGACCCCTAAGCACTTTGTGTATGGAAATGTATTAATTTAGTTACAAGGCTCTTGCCTGGTTTCCTTAATTGACTTTAAGTATAATACGATTTTTCCTCGTCAGTGCATACAAATGTAGTTTAATCTGATTTAATCACTAATTTTCCTTCAATATAATAAATTGCATAATAACAAGTGATTTAACAATTTATTTATAACTAGTCATAGGCCCACATGATGCTTAGGAAAAAATAATTATTTTGTAATTATAATATAATGTATAATTTGTACTCTAAAATTTGTTGAACATAATTTGCTCTCCCTGGAAATTAAACAATTGCTATTCGGTCCAATTAGGCCTACTTTAGTACGTTTCGGTCCAAATTGGCCAATTCGGTCAATTTTGGTCCCCTTTGACTCATTTTGGACTAATTGGCCTTTGAATAATTCTTTCTGTAGATTGCCTTTTCATGTTTAGCTAAAAAAATCATTTTTTTTCTTAATTTTTGGGCTGAAAAGTATGAAATTTTATTAAATTTGAGCTAAATTCTTTAGTTTTGAGTTAAAAAAATAAAAATAGAATAGACATTATAAATTGGAAATATGACCCTAAAAATGCAATAAAAATGATAAATATTCAAAAATCCTATTTGGTCCATTTTGTCTTCTTCAGTCCACTTTGGTTCTATTTGGTCTACGTTGGTTTTATTGGGTCCATTCCGTCCACATTGGTCCTATTCTATCCACTTCAATCTTATTCGTTCCACATTGAAAGGTTCTATTCACTTCAATCCTATTCGGTCTACATTGGTCTTGTATAATCCTTCAATCCACATTGGTCATATTCAGTCCACTTTGGTTCTATTCTGTCCACATTGGTCCTATTTGGTCTATTGTATCCACTTCAGTCCTATTCATTTGATATTGGTCTTATTCGGTCCTCTATAGTCCTATTTAGTCTATTCTATCCACTTCGGTCCTATTTAGTCGATATTAGTGCTATACGGTCCTCTATGGTCTTGTTCGGTCCATATGTCTACTTTGGTCCTAATCTATCCATTCATTCTTATTTGGTCCTATTCAGTCTCCCTATTCCCATTTTAGTACATATGTGTCCACTGTGATACATTTTGGTCCACTTTGGTCCATTTTTATGTATTTATATATGATGAATATTTTTGGGTTGAGAATACCTATTTTAAATCTAAATTTATTAAAAAAAATAAGGTAAACTTCACTAACATACTCTGGGGTTTAGGCTAATGCCAAACTAGATTCAAGGATTTTCAAAACCAGCTAATTTGGTCCTTAAAGCCAACTTAGTCTTTAAATAGTTAGTTATTTTTCTCAACTATTTGAGGAACTAAATTGACTTTAGGGACCAAATTGGCTAATTTTGAAAATTTTTGGACTCGAATGGCATTAGCCCAAATCTCAGGGGGTATGAATGAAATTTACCCTAAAAAATATATAGATCTCAAACTCATAGTATCTAAAATATTAAGCAAAACTTTTTTTTTCTTTTGGTTATACTTTTATTGAGTCATATTAACGTAGCATTTTAGTCCACTTCAGTTTATCTAAATTCAAGTAAAATAAATAAATATATATGTATAATTTTATTTAAATAAATTATTCAAAATTTTCATTCTCTTAAAAAAAATTATTATGACAATCAAAACTCATAACAAACTTATACTAAATATGTATAATTCCATAAATTTCTTTGAAGGGAAAAGTTGGTAAACTTATGGTCTGTTTAAATCGAGGGGGAATAGAGTAAAGATGGCCCAAAATTAGTCTATTTTTAGCCACCTCTATTTTACTCCCGTCTCTCCTCCCTCAATCTAAATGGGCTATTAGTGATTGAGGCATTCTCTCCTCCCTCAATCTAAATGGGCTATTAGTGATTGAGGCATTGAGGGCAAACAAATTATGTGATTTGAATGAGAAGCTCACTAAGTGAAACTCTGGAAAGAACTCGCAAAGAGAAAACTTAAAGATGAGCTCGCAGTCTTGACTATAAGCCCTGGGATGAGGTTTTCAAACAGAGTAGGCACAAAGAATTCAAGCTCTCTCAACAATCTTTATGGTGGCTGCCACTCCCAAATGAAATTGTGCATCAATGGTTGTTTATATAGGTGAAACCCAGGTTAAAACATTGGTTCAGTAAACTCAATCACTATTTTCTGCAATCTCGCTCAAGTGAACTTACTGGTTGAACAATATATAATGAAGCTATTTTGAACAACTCTCATTAACACTTGTTTTGACATAGAAATTAGCCAACACAACTAAAATCTAACACTGCATGTAAGCAACGAATCATTACATAATTTATATACAATTTAAAAAAAATAATAAAGAATAAGACGGTTAAAAATACAGTAATATGTTGCTTGCACCACGGCTCGAACCTCTCCACTCTTGAACTTCCAAACACTTTGTGCATGGGGCTACAAGACTCATGGCATTTATATACAAAGTTTGAATGGATCACAGACATCCAATTTAAATATTTCATTGCTACATTTCATGGTAGTGAAAATTTTTTAAGAATTGCTCCAACTTGAGGAGCAAGCAGTCATTAGATATACAGACTATTGCTACAAATAAATATAAAATGAAATGCACGAGCACAAACGACCGGTGAAAAATAGGGGGGAAAAGAATGAGAACTGCACCCTTTTATTTCTTTTTCTCAAGTCATATTCTTTCCTTCTGTATACAGTGAGCCTTTTGTTTGCCAAGGAATAATAACGCATTGTTGTCTATGGATTGCTACTGATCTTTCACATGATGCTTTATTCTTTGGCTTGAGAATTTGCAAGAAATTGGATTGGGAATTTGCCAGTTAAACATCTTTATTTGTCTCAAAAACATAAGCTCCTGCAATACAAATTGGTTAGTCACTTACAAACACAGACAAATGTAATCTTTATAATCAAACAAAAGTATCAAACAGTAAGTTGATGAATTGAAAGGGATTAATCACCAAGTGTAGGCATCAAAAGGGACAATGCAGCAATTCCTGCAATCTTGAGTGGCAATCCAATCTTGATCATGTCTTTCATTTCAATGTGTCCAGTCGTAAACCCAACAACATTTGAAGGAGTTGCCGTTGGAAGCAAGAAAGCAAATTGTGCACCGATTGCTCCGGGAACCATAAGAAGGAGAGGGTGTAAATGCATACTTTTTGCTATTTGGATGAGAAGAGGAACTACTAGTGTGGTAGTTGCATTGTTTGATGTGATGAATTCGGTGATGATACTGCTTATCAGACAGACAGCGGGGGCAATGGCTAAATAAGGAGCCCTCTCCAAGAAATCTAAGGTTTCAGACAAGATGTCGGCAAGGCCGCTGGACTCCACTCCCTCAGCTATGGCAAAACCAGCTCCTAGAAGCAAAATAAGGCTCCAGGGTAGCTTCTTGCATTTGTTCCAATCCATCAGCTTCTCTCCCTTTTCTTTCTTGTTTGGAATTATGAATAATAAGGTTGCCATCATCACCTGCATGATTATGAATCACCCTAAGTTGGGAAAATTTGAGAATCAAGTTCATTTTTTAAGCCCATTGTAATTCTTTTTTTGAAAATTTATGCAACTCATGAGTAATTGTGCTCACACTAACTGTTCCATCACCAACGCGGCCATTGAAAAGAACTCCCCAGCCAGGAATGTCATCTGTTATGCTCTTTGTCATCCACAAAACTATTAGTATCTGCAGCAACTTATTTTGTTAATCCAAAGGCATTCCTAAAATTAGTTTCTATGGTCAACACATAGCAATATTTTGCAACGCACCGAAAACACAGCCAGCACCATCTTCTCAGCAAAAGCCATTGGACCTGGTCCGTTCAAAGTAAGAGTCACAAATTGATCAGGCTAATTTCAAAATATACAAAGACAAAAACATGATTTCACTTATTTCACATATTAATTTCATCCTATTTTCATTCTACAAGGCATTGCGACTAATAAACTAAAAAAATGGACTTCATTGATTGAATGTGCATAGCTAACACCCAGACAGTTACATATTTATATCAACAGTCTAAAGTCCCAAGAAATTGACAAGTGTTAATGGTATATATAACACAATGGTTGCAATAATGGAAAGTATGAGAATCAATAACATTTTGGCAAAATAAAAAATCACAACTACTAACTTGGGATGTTGTAATTGATGCAAAATAAAATAGTATTAGCGATGAAATGATGTAAGGACGATATTGCATGTATTACCTATAACTTAACATCTAAAACAAGTTATGAAATAAATTGTGAAGGAGACTTGTGTGTGAAGTCACAAACCCATAATAAATATATAAAAAAATTGTTAAGAGATATATTAAGCCTTACCCAAGAGTTCAAGCTCCCTCCTCAAATGGGATTTGTCCAAATAAGCAGAGAGAGCCCTGCCTGAACCCCTCGAGCAATACAACAAACAAAGGATACCCCACAAGGCAATGAGAAGCAAGAGAGCAAAAGGGAGCCCAAAAAAGAACCATTTGTTGAAGCTGATTGGCTCTTCATTGGGAAAATACTTCTTCCACATCCCCACCAATATGAGATTGACACCTGTCCCAGTAAGTGTGCTCATCCCTCCAATAGCAGTAGAGTAAATCACACCCAGAATCACAGCCCTACAGAACTTGTTCTCAACGTCCGATTGAGTGGGCCCCGTTGGTAATCGCTGAATGATCCCAGTGGCCACGGGTATCATCAGCACCGCAGCTGCCACGTTGTGCATCCACATGCTAACGAAAGCTGTGGTTGCACAGATTCCGAGAAGGAGGAGTGGTGGATTTAGTGGGTCCCCACAAAACACAAGGGTTATCTGTATTATCCCACGTGTTTATTTGGGTAAGTTTAAGTTTAATACTTTACCGTGAAAACCTGTAGTAATTGTACATCTATTTAAATACATATTTTTTTAATTTTTAAATAATATTATTTATATTTTTATATTTTTTTTCACACATATTTTTATATATATTTTCAATTAATAAATGCATATATCAAACACCACCAAAATTAACAAAAAAGACACGTTGTACAATAAAGTAGATGCTTCATGATTTCTACTATGGGCCCACGATTCCAAGTGTCTAATTCAGAAAAAAAAAAAAGATTCCAAGTGTCTAACAGCTAATGGGTTGTGTTCAATTATTTGAGAGAGAGAAACGGAGTCCAATCAAATATAAAATTATTGGAGTGTGTGAGAGAGAAATATTCGAATATTCTTTTTCTTACATTTTCTTCTAAAACCAGTTTTTGAAGGGTAGATCTTTGGATTTGTCAAATTTTTGACTCTATAGCATATGATACGAATTTTCAACAAGTTAACACATCACAAATTTCTTGATTTTTTTAAATTTATTTACATATATGACTGTAGAAATGACAAATTTTGATGGTGTACCATAAAAATAATGTCGGTATGATCACGTAAAAATGTTGATTCACATGTTATAAAATTGATTGTGTCATCAACATTCTTGATATTTCTTTTTATCATGGGATGAGTTAAGAAAAAAGAAATTAACAAAAAAAGAAATATCAATCAAACTCCAATAGTTGGCTGGTATCTCTTTGAAAACTCCAATAGTTAACACATCATTTTCAAAAAAACGAAAAAACAAGTTAACACATCACAAATATCTTGATTTTATAATGTCGGTATGATACGATAAAAATAACGTCGGTATGATCAAGTAAAATCGCCGATTCATATGTTATAAAATTGATTGTGTCATCAATATTCATGATATTTCTTTTTATCATGGGATGAGTTAAGAAAAGAAAATAAACAATATATATATATATATATATATATATATATATATATCAATCAAGCCCCAATAGTTGGCTGGTATTTCTTGAAAATTCTAATTAAACTATTTGAATACCATATTCCCTAAAGATACTAAAGTAAATTTTACATTCAAAAACCAATTAGAAAAAGGCGCTTGAACGCAAAACCAACATTTTACCAACAATCAAAACTCGGAAGTGGGTTTTTGAGAAAGCAAATAGATAAAGAAGTGGGAAAATTTATGAAGTTAAGAAGTAGGAACTCACATTGAAAGCCAGTCTTCTGTGTATGTTATAATGTTCAACAGCAAGGACAAGTATGAAGCTTCCTAACACAAGAGCAATCACATCATCCATGTAAGAGTGCGCAACATGATCAGCAGAAGAAATCCCAAAAAGTGGGAAGAGAAAGAGAGGAGACATGGAGGTCACGGGCATAGGCACAGCCTCAGTGAGCCACCAAGCGAAGACCCAAGCAAGAATGGCCAACATGTTTGTGCTAGTCCCGGGTCCATCAAGCTTAACAAAGAGACATACAATTGTGCTCAAAAGCGGTCCTAAGAGGATGTAGAAGTTTTTGAGTGTGAGAATGGAGGAAAGAGAGGAACGGAAACTGAGTTTCCGTTGCAGTACTGGATCACCATGGACAGGGAGAAGTGGGGTTTTGGGGTCATCGGAGATGGGATGAGCCAATTGATCATGGCCATCGTTCATCATTTTGAAGCTAGAGAGAGAGAGGAAAAAATGGTTGAAAGCTTTGGTAGAGAACGTGTATTAATTTATTTATGGTTTGATAACGAGGACAAAGCTTTGGACTAGGTGGCTTTTTCCTTGGATATTAGTAGTGGACAAGTTCAACTCTCTCTTTTGCAGTTGTGGTGTTTGTTTTCTTTTGCAGTTGTGTTGTTTGTATTTAGCTAATCAATGTGAATTATTTGGTATAAGCGGTGACTAGCTTACGTAATGAACAACAAATTCAAACTGGACAATGTCTCAACAAAAAGTTCCCATACGGCTATTCTTCAGACGTTTGTAGGTCCCGCCAAGCAGTTTTTTTTTTTTTTTAATTTGTCATGACAGGAGATTTAAAGCATGTTTGAGATATACGTTTAAATATATATTTTTAATTTTTAAAAAAAAATTACACGTATTTTTATATATTTTTCACTCACATGTATTTTTAAAAAAATTAAAAACTATTATTTAAACACACGTACCAAATAAGTGCTTAAACGCTAATTCCCTATATGGTATAAATAAACACGTGTTTTTGGACAAATAATAAAAAATAATCCTCAAAAGCATGACGTCATAATCAATTGTTGCTCGCGCTAATTGATTGCCACTAATTACGGTGTGGTTAGCTTAAAGTTTGGAAAACAGTTAGTTAGTTATTAACTTTCTTCTTCCCTTCGATTCTTCTTCTTTAGCTATGTTTTGTATATAAGGAACATGAACAAAACTTATGTATAGTACATTTTTTCTTATGTTCCCCTCTTAATATTCAATTATGTAATTAACTAAAAAACACACTTTCATTCTATAAGAAAGAATTCACATGATTGAATCTTAAGAGGACAACTTAAAAAACAGCACTTAAGTACTATACTTTAGTCTTACCCTAAGTAATATAACCAATTGTATTATTTATTCTCTACATTTTCATCAAGAAATAACAATTTGGCAGTTATATTTAGAGAGAAAGTGTGGAATTTAAGAACTATATATTAACTTGTTAACGGTGTAAAGGAACATGCACTTTTACCTTTTGAGTTTTGAGGCTAATTTGCATTTTCAAGTTGCCGGGGGAGAAAGAAGCTCAGGCCGTAAAGGCAGCTGATATAAAAATTTTGTAAAATATTTATTTGTATGGACTTGAAAATGACCTCTTCTACAAGTGGCATGCATGTAGGGACATTTGGGTGTGCACGATGACGATTAAGCTTACATGTAAGCATGTGGCCTTGTACTAATCTCTTCGCTCATATTTATCTACTAGTGAGAATTTATTTAGCTATGAACCCCACTTTATTCTTGAAAATTTCTTAAGTGAAGCTCAAGTTTGTTTAGTCCTTTGCTTATTGATCTAAAAACATGTTTTCATTTGTTGATCATCTAACAATTTGTGACCGAAAAGGATCGTTTTTGTTGTAGTGGGAAAATATTAATCACTACATAGTCTCTGATTAGTCTTACGTGATTTTATGTTCTATTGTTTTCATACAAATTTCTTGAAATTTCTACCTCATATAAGGTTAGATGACCAAAATGAGAACCATCATAAATATTTACTTAATAACTACTGTAAATGTTCTTTTTCTTTTTCTAGATAGTTACAATATATTACTAAATCTATAGTTCAAACTCTTTCTTTCCTAAACTCCAAGTACTCTGTGCACTTTGGCCATGTAATTATCCTTCTTTATTTCTTTTTTTTTTTTTTTCTTTTTAAATTTGAACTTATGGTTGATGTTATTGTTATCCCTTTCAAGAAGCTTCCTTTGATAAATAATAGAATGGACATTACATAGTAGTAGTAGTAAGCTAGAAGCCATGTCAAACATATCAACTTTAAGTACAAAATGAAAGCTCCAAAAGTTTTGGTATTTCGCAAAGAAGGAAAAAGTGGCCATTCTGAAGGAGCAATAGTTTTTAGCAATTAAATTTCATCTTTTGATTAATTATAAAGTTTTACATAGAAATCATATTTTCCTATGACCAACTCGTTTGATTTATTAGTTTTTTAGGTAGTGGTTCCCTCGTCCCTGTTTGATTAGCCAATGAAAGATTGAAAGTTTCTTTCTAGTAATGTGCTCCACTCCCTACTCTAACGGCACTCTTCACATGTCTCACATGCGCTCAAAGCCCTTACATACCAGTTTCTCTGTAGTGATGTGCTCCACTCCCTACTCTAAAGGCACTCTTCACATGTCTCACATGCGCTCAAAGCCCTTACATACCAGTTTCTTTCTAGTGATGTGCTCCTCGCACCACATAGTACACAAGTTATAGACGCGCGTGCACTCAGGCCAAAGCATTTTCTCGTTTTTCACCTATATCATGCGCTTCACAAGCTTCTTCCTCTATGAAAATGATCTTTTAGAGGCGTTTCTTTGTTGGGTCCAAATTCATTCAATAGGCAATAAAGATGTTTCCCTACATTGACTTTCCTAGAGATGGCAATTGAGCAAGTGGTATTGGATCAGAGGTGGCTCGTGTCCTTTTAAAACAAAGAAAACCCACACGTGGGTGGGAACAAGAGGCATAGAGGCTTTTTATTTTTTTATTATTTAAAAAATATCCCTGATGAGGTGGCTTCTGCATTAATTGAGGGAAAAACTATGGGTAACATATGAGAGAGAGAGAGAGAGAGAGAGAGAGAGAGAGCTAGTGTTTTGGGTGAATGTAAAAATAAATAAATAAAAATTGATAATATGTATAAAAAAAGGTTAAATAATATATATATATATATATATATATATACACGCGCATTCAAAGTGATGCTTGCGAAAAAAAAAAAAAAAAAAAAAAACAACAACTAATCCTAACATCTTTTTGAGGTGAGGGAACCCATATAGGATAGATCAAGTGGCGTGAGGAATTTTACCATTTCTAGACTTTCCTTTCAAACCTAAGGTTTATTTAAGCCTACAACTTGAGTTTGAGAAAAAATATTAAAATATATTAGGATATTCCGATATTATATTATAAGACATTAATTTTCATAAAAAGTAGGCTATGATTTTGTAGATAACCGTGTGGTATCGTGGTTTTGTAGTATCGTGAGTTAATTTGGTTTTAAGGTTACCAAAGCCCAAAAGTATTCCTATATATAACATATATTTGTAATACAAAATTCAGAATAGCAACATATTTCTGCAATCAACGTAAAACATTAGAAATAATTACATTAATTCTCCTTACTTTTTTTTTTTTTTAGAGAAAATTTGAAGGAGTTTTAACTTATAGCGTTAACTCAGACCAAAACATTAATAAGATTTTGGTATAAGCAAATATAAAATCTCATATCTCTTATTCAACCATTAGAGACTTTATTAATTGAGCTAACTAGAATCCATAATTCTCCTTACTTCCGGTTCACCTCAATTTACATTTTTTTATTGTTTATATTTTAATGTAATGAAACCAATATCACATCAGACTTACATCTATCTTATTTTAAAAATATATAGTAGTCTGTTCAGTTAAGTTAGTTCTTTTTTAGATGATTAAAATCCATTTTTGAAATAAGGGAAAAACAAAGCCTTGGTGGTCATTGACTCATTGGTCAGAATCAAATAGATAGGGTGCATTACAATTTACAACGTAGACGTTACGAAATTTAGGAGTATTACTAATGGCCCCACATTACAGACGGCTCATTTGTCGGATTCCTCGTCATATTACAAGTTTTTCAATTATACTTTAGTTTCGTGAAGGAAAATATATCTTAAATTTAACTTATACGTTGGAATGGATATGATCTCTTCAATGCATGTGTGACACGTGAATTCTGATGTCAAGAAAACAGACATTAGGATAATATTATTAGGATTAGAAATAATGGCCGACCTTTCTCATTACTATACTTGTCTTAATTGTGTTCATTATGAATCATCGTCATCATTTCTTAGATAGGTAAGTTTGGAATTAATGAATTATTTAACAATTCCGTGTCAAGGATGGTGAGCCCGCACTTGGCTTGCTTCCACAATGAATCATCGTAATAACCGTGTGTATTTTTTTTTTTTTTTTTTTTTTTTTAAGAATGAGGTAAAATAACGTGGAATAATGTTTAAAAATGAGATAGAAAATTGTAAGAAATTGAAACTCAATAGGACATTTGAATTTAGTGTGGATGGATGGGGATTTGTGATAATGTTATAGAATTTGGATAACAAAATTTTTGAAAAGATTTAAAGAATTTTTTTTTAAAAAAAGCCAAAGAAATCTCAGGATAAGCACTAGTTTTTTACTTTTTATGTGAGGTTTTTTTTTTTTTTTTTTTAGAAGCAGTAATTTTGTATTTTTTTTAATAATGATAATTGAACTATTTGTATTCAAATAGATCACAAATACAGATAGGAATCAGACATTTAAATACAAATTAGTGGTAAGAATAACATTTTTTTTCCCTTTTGTATGTGAGATAGTATTACCATGGTTTTAAAAACCAAACCTAACTAGCCGATTCGATCAGTTCAACCAGAAACCGGCCTTCAATTCGGTCTGGTTATGGGTAAAAACCGAAAATTTATCAAAAACCGAAAAAATTCGAAAACTGGCCGGTTCAACCAAAAAACTAGGAACCGGCGGGGTCGAACCAGTTAATAGCCGATTGGGTTGTCCACTTAAACTACAATTTTTTTTTTTACTTATTCTTAGCCTAAACTACGTCGTTTTGTACAAAGGAAACCTAAAAACTAACCTAAACACCTAATTCAGACTCTCACACCTCTCTAATCTCTATCTCACGCCTCCATCTCACTCTCATGGTGAAAGTCTCACCCATTGTTTTAAAAACCGGACCGGCTGGTCCGATCGGTTCAATTGGGAAAATCAGTTCAGTCTGGCTCGGTTAAAAGTCTCAAAACCGGTCAAAAACAGAGGTTGAATCGAAAAATTTGAAAAAAAACAGTTCGATGCCCGGTTCGGTTTTTAAAACCATGGTCTCACCTTACTCAACTCTCGAGCTCACACAGTCACGTGGCCATGCCTCTGATTCTCTCAATATTTTCCCTTCTCACGGCCTCTGATCTGCTTCTCATGCTCACGGTCATGGGTCACAAACTCACGATCTGCTCTTGGGTTTTTTTTTTCCTTTGTCTCGATCTCACCTTTTTGCTTCAATGGCTTCATCAGTCATCAAGTATTGAACTTATTTTCCTATTTCCTTTGCTTTTGATTTTTGATCACTTGATTTTGAATTTTTGAAATCTAGCTTTTTTTTTTGTCTCAGTCTCGCCATCTCTGTTCGTCCTCTGTTTTGTGCTCTGCTTCATTAGGTATTTTGATTATTTTCCTTTTTCCTTTGCTTTTGATTGTTGATTCTTCTTTCTTTCATTTGATAATTTTCTCTACTTTTGTTTTTTTTTTTTTTTCTTTTCTCTCAGCTTCATCTCAGGTTCTCAGGTTCTTTGCCTTTATATTTCCAATAAGTTCAGTGACTTCACTGGTAACTTCTATCATTAACTTAGTTATTATTTCAATCATTAGTTTTAGAATAGAATTTTAGTTTATTTGTGATTTTGTGGATTTGATTTATAGAGCATTATTGTTTGTGAAATATAAGTTACAGAGTATTATTTGTGTATGTTGTGTTGATGTATTTATTTGTTGATAAAATGGTTGCTACTAGTCTGAAATTGTTGAGTGAAATGGAGTCCGCCTCTATACCATCTAATGAACATGCTTCTACAACCGGGTCTAATGCTAATTCTTCATCTGTGAGAGCGAAATATGATCCCGCATGGGGTCATGTAACTGAAGAGTTGAAAGATAGCCTTATTTGCTATTTGCCATTTGGATGTAAATGTAATGACTAATGAACTTATTTATTTGGTTTTGTTGAAAGTTTATTACGTTAAGGATGATTTTTTTTGTAATGTTATTATGTTAAATTCTATAAAAAGATGTTATATACTTGTATTTTTGTTAAGGAAACATATTTATTATTATTGGTTTGTTAGTTTTAGTATATTAAAAAATTATTAATTATTTATATAATTTAAATAAATAATAATTAAATTATTTATGACGTCACCGATTCGACCATCGGTCAGACCCCTGTTCAACCAGAAAGCCAGTAATTAGTTTCTTTTCCGATTCTTTCACCGTGCCGGTTTTTAAAACCATGAGTATTACTATTTTAACATTTTTTGCTTTTTTTTTTTTGTAGGAAGAAAAAAACTAAAGGGTATGTTATTTCAGAATTTGTATGAGGATATTTTGGTATGCCAAAAATTGAACACGAAACAGGAGAATCCTTTTATTAATAGTATATATGATTTTTTGCCTCTAAAATATTGTGGATAGTTTTCATAACAAATCATAAGTGACAGGTTGTTATTAGCTGTTATGGGTGGATAAAAAAATAATTTAAGTTGTTGATTCAAATTAAAACTAATAACAACTTATCACCTATAATTTGTTGTGAAAATATTGTGAACGAATTTTATAAATAGTTAGGTGAGTTTTATGAAAATGAGTCATCGTCTTATCTTGGTAAACATTATCAAAATAGTTTTAAATTTGAACTCAAAAACTTAAAGTCATACTTATCAGATAACCCTTGTGAATGCCCCATGAGTCCACGGGTCATGAGTCCAAGGAAGGTTGTCAAATGCCCTTTTATGCCCTCCAAAGCATAACTCTTATATTCCCAAGAAAAAAAAAATGCACATGTTTTTATCCATGTGTTAGCTTGCATTTATTTCTTTATTTATTTGAAAATTTATATTTTTGTTTTTAATAGAAGACAGAATTCTACTCTAACTTAATCTAAGTGTATATGTGTGTGAAGTTTCTTCTTGGAGACTTGAATCCCAGCCCTTACCCTCCACACCCCACAATCATTTATACTTGTAATGTGACCATCGCACCAAACGTACGCGATGGTGAAACTTTATATTAATAAAGCCCACAAATGTGAAAAAAGTGTCACCAACACTACGATTTTGGAGTAGAACCATTTTAGAATTCAATAAATTCAAAATAGAAGAGAAAGCCCAACCCGGTTTTTTGAACCCATCAGTGTGGAACCCATGTGAACCAAAAAAAATGGGTAGGAAACCAAACTGTGTAATTCTAAATATGTAGACAATCTCTACATTTGCCAAACTGAGGCCCAACACATCTGCTTTTTGGACTTTTGTGTGTGTGTGTGTAGAATCATCTGCTTTATGGACCTGAAGAAGCTATCTAGCTTGCAAAAACTCATATATCGTAGTCAATGCATCGTCGGGCCAATCTCACACCAAAAAAATGCATTGATCTTAGTAGAATTGTTTGGTCAGATTGACCTAATTAGTGAAACAAGCTCTGTTCAAGTTCGTTCCTCAAAAATATAAAAACCCAATGTAATCAAAACCCCAGCAGCCCCCAACCCGAATTGAACTCCTAGGCACAAGCACAATCATGCTCAATCTCCACAGAAAACTACTAATCACCAAAGAAATAATCAACATTCCGTGTAAACCACTTTCAAGACACCCTATTGGAGCCTTCAACACATCATGCCTCCACTAAAAAATGTTTGCATGTATGGGGGGCATAATTGGCCCTCCACAGTTATATTGCATTGTTTGTGGCACTATGGCCTATGTTTTAACATTATCAGCACCATGTTTTTAACATTTTCTTACCTAACTTATACATTACTTTGAACAATAACATGCTCGTTTTGGATGGGCTGAAATTTTCAACTTATATGCAATTTTAGCTTATTTTTGCTACTATTTATAAGTCTAACTACATTTTTTTGATAATATTCATGGGTTTCATTATACTATTTAGCTTATTTTCAACTTTTTTTGTACACTTTCAAATAATAAGCTTTCAACTTTAACTAAATAAGTTGTTCTCAAATAGATCTTAATAGTCTAATACTATGTATTTCATTTCATAATAATCAATACATGGTTTCCATCAAACTCCACCTCAATCTTTTCACCGAAAAAGTTAAAACTCTTCACACTTCTTATTACCCATTTATGCATGTACCTTTTGCTAATAAATTGTTCTCAAACAGACCCTAATAGTCTAATACCATGTATCTCATTCCATAATAATCAGTACATGGTTTCCATTAAACTTGACCTCAATCTTTTCACCAAAAAAGTTAAAACTCTTCACACTTTCCATTACCCATTTATGCATGTACTTTTTGCTAAATAAGTTGTTCCCAAATAGACCCTAATAGTCTAATAACATGCATCTCATTCCATAATAATCAATACATTGTTTCCATTAAACTCCACCTCAATCTTTTCACCAAAAAAGTTAAAACTCTTCATACATTCTATTACCCATTTATGTGTGTACCTTTTTCTGAATAGACTATTCCCAAACAGACCCTAATTGTTTAATAACATGCATCTCATTCCATAATAATCAGTACATGGTTTCCATCAAACTCCACCTCGATCTTTTCACCAAAAAAGTTAAAACTCTTCACATTTCCTATTACTCATTTAGAGCATTCTTATTAAACATTGTAAAAAATTTAGCATTTACTTTCTCAAAACCTATATTTATAACATATACAATACCACTTTCCAATCCAACCTATATCAAAACTTCTATTTTTTTTTACAATTTCATTTAAATATTGTTTTTTTATTATTTTTCACTAATTTTTTTTTATTTTTCCTCCCTCTCCTTTGTGGGCCCCATTGAATAAAAAATAATTTAAAGTTTTGCAATTGGTGAATAGTGCCATTTCAAAACTGAAATGGCACTATTCATCAATTGCAAAAATTTTGCAATATAAAATGTTTGATGAAAGGGCTTAAACCTTTCAAATGCTAAAAAAATAAGATTTTTAGCATTTGAAAGGTTTGATAAAAATGCTCTTACGTGTGTACCTTCTTACCTTTTTCTCAAGAGAATTTAAATTTCACCAAAAAAGTTAAGACTCTTCGCACCTCCTATTACCCATTTACGTGTGTACCTTCTTACCTTTTTCTCAAGAGAATTTTAAAAAATTACATGTTCCACCAATTTTTGTATTCTTATCCAAATATATAATAATAATAAAATAGAAGATAAAAAGGTAATGAATAGAATAACTTAAAGGATAGAAGAACAATATATATTCCCTTTTAACCACAAAAAAAAAAAAAAAGGATAGAAGAACAATAGGAACATAGAAATGACTTATAACCCACCTCAACGAGTGTTTATGATTTAATTATCGCTTAGGCCTCTTGTACTTGTTTTTCAATGGGTAAGTGAAAGACTATGGCTCAACCTACTTTTTTTTTTTTTTTTTCTTTTTTGAGGAACATGGCTCAACCTACTTTGAAGAAGCGTTTGCGACCGCTTTATGTTTAGGCTATTTAAACATTGCCTTTCTAATGGACAAAAAAACTAGTAGGATAAAATTTATAAATAAGGTTGCCACAACTAATCTCTCTTTACCCCTTTTTTATTAGTAAAAAATAATAATTTTTTTTTTCTTTTGAAAAACGAGAGTATTCTGACTTTTTCAAGTTTCTGATTATTTTCTCGGGTGCATGCAGTCTCTCCGTTCTACATGCATCAAGTTATTACAAGAATGAATCCCATAAAAGTAGTCCCAAGTTACAGACAATAGAGTTTTTTATTTTTTTTAAAGGAAACTAAGAGTATATAGTTAAAAGATGATAAAAAATATTAGATTCTTCACACATGCTATCACCCATTATGGGCGTGCTGCACCAATTTCTATTTTGTCCTCTAAATAAATAATAAAAGATTAATGAATAATTAAAAGGTTAGAAAAACAATAGGAACTTGAAAATGACTTAACCTACTACCTCACAAAGCGTTTATAATTTGCTTATAAGTTAGACAAAGCGTTTATAATTTGCTTATAACTTAGACATAGTAAGTGTCCATTTTGCAAAAATTATTTTTGTCAACTTATTTTACTATTCAGCTTATTTTTGCTGTTATTTATGGGTCCCATTGCATTTTTTGGTACTATTCATGAGTCTCACTATACTATTTCAGCTAACTTTTACCTTTATTTATAGTATTTTTAGCAAAAAGTTTTCAATTTCAACAAAATAAGCGGATTCCAAACAAATCCTAAGTATTAGATTTTTAATGGGTAATTGGAAGAAAGGCTACAACTCAACCTACCTCAAGGAAGCATATACAACTTCTTCATTGTTTATGTTATTTAAGCATTGCCTCTTTAATGGACAAAAAATTACTATGATATTTTTTGGGGTTTTTGACAATCTTTTTTTTTTTTAATTTATAATAAACTACTACAATTAAATATAAATAAGATTGCCTCAACTAATCTCTCTTTTTAAGTCTTAACTATTAAAAAAGAGGAGGATGCATCCACAATATTTTCACAATAAATTATAGGTTGGTTCTAATTTGAACATATCACTGAAATTACTTTTTTACCCACCAACAACATCCTACCCACCAATAACATCCTACTACTTAAGATTGATTATTTTTGGTGAAACTACACTATTGGTCCTTCAAGTTTGCCTAATAAGCACTATTGGCCCCTCAAGTTTAAAATGAGTGCTATTAGTCCTTCAAGTTTAAAAATTGATTGCAATTGGTCCTTTTATTAACCACAGTTAGTTTAAGTGCCTACGTGGCTAAGAGTGGAATGATATGGCAAATATCGACTGACGTGGCATCAAATTTAATATTAAAAAATTAAAACCCAAATCTAACTTGATGGGACTGACGAACTCCCCTTCTCTGGACGACAGTATCTAATATACTCGTCCACCTTGCACAACACGGACGAATGCAGGCGAATCATTAATAAAAGCATTCAATGCTTCAGACGATTACCAATAAGGTGGTAGACCGTTGGAACCTCATCAAATTCCATATTCATGAGTCTTGAGGCGTTACAAAAAGCGCGCTAAAGCTACAGTTAAGGCCCCAGCGGCTAGGAACCATGAAGCTGTATATACAACTTGAACAGAGACAAACCGGGTACAAAATATTGACCCTAAAAATACTCTTAGACATATATCTCTAATACTTAGAACTTTCTTATTTCTCTAAAAATGCCTCTATATAATAATTTTGGCATCGGAGGCGTTGTAGCAGGCACCATACTGGTGACCACCCTAGGAGGACCTTTGTCCTACGTTCGCAGGGATAGCGACGAGGATTCAATATCATCTGGATGAATCTACAGAACTGAAGATTCACGCATCATCATAACTCATTAAAAAAAAAACCCATCAATCCATTAGAAAGCCAAATAGGGGACATAATGAAATTGGTAGACACTATGGACTTAATTGGATTGAGCCTTGGTATGGAAACTTACCAATTGATAACTTTCAAATTCAGAGAAACCTTGGAATTAGAAATAGGCAATCCTGAGCCAAATCCTACACATTTCAAACTAATTCATCAACAAACGGATATTCCAGATCAAACTCAAAATGGCTAACTCTCCTTGCTTTGTTGAAATTCTCTTGTTTATATGGGTGGACTGAAATTTTCAAATGTGGTTTTGTTAAAATTGTTAGCGCTAATCATTGCTTTGTTTGAATTGGCTGAAATAATTTCCTAGTCGTGGATCGAATGGTTCGAATGGGGAATAAAAATGGGACCAAATGTAGAAGACCGATTCACGAATGCTTTAGGTCCAGGATAAACAAAATCTTAAAATTGCGCATCATTAATATCTTGAAAAAGGAGTTGCCAACTGTCATAAAAACCTGATTTTTCTACTGTTGTGCCCACTACCTTATAATTTGTGTTTGACTTCGTTACAGTTAGATGAGGTGGTACAGCGTTATTATTTCCTTAAAATCTTAAATAATGAGTTGCCAACATCGTTTTGGCTTGATCTTGGTGGTGGCAGAGTAAGCCAAATGATACTTGTGGCCCTGAACAAAGCAGATCGATATTTTGGGTAGGCAAAGCAAATCTCATATTAGGGTTAGCATCTATGAAGTACGGGTGCATTTTCGGATTCGGGTGTGGGTGTGGGTGTGGGTGTGGGTGCGGGTGCGGATGCGAGACACGGCAATTTTTGAAAAAGTAGAGTACGGGTGCGGCGGGATACGCCAATTAAAAAATTATTAAAAATATTTTTTTTATATTTTTTATATATGTTTACTATTAAAATATTTTTAAAAAATACATTACTATGCCTTGATTCACAAAATAAAGAAAGAAGAAGCAAGAAACACAAAACAAAACACAAAACAAAAAAGAAAACACAAAAGAAGTAACAAATATTCAAAATAAAATTGAGGAAGGATAGATTTAGGATGTTTGGGCCTTATTCAAAGCCGATTTCAACTATTACGGCATGATTGAAGGCCGATTTCAGCCTATTTCGACCGTTTCGGCTGTTTTGGTCACTGGCTGATATAACCCGATTCGGCTGATACGGCTTGATTCTGGCCAAATCTGCCTGGATCAGCGCGAATCCAAGCCGAGTCGGCACGAATCAAGCTGAGTTGGAGCGAATCCGTGAAAAAAAAAAAAAACTCAGACGTGGCACCGACTTGCAGGCAGCTGCATCGGATGCCGCACCCCACGTCGAGTCGCTTCAAACTCCGGTGCGGTACCCTTCCAACTGCGTCCGTGCTTCATAGGTTAGCATTTTTTTAGTTTGATTTGGGAATACTCATTCGCTAATGGGTCAATTCGAAATGGGTTGGCTATTTTAATGAGTTAAATTTGGGTTTGAATTTTTTAATATTAAATTTGAAGCCATATCATTCCTTCATTAGCCACGTAAGCGCTTAAACTAATTGCAGTTAATAGAAGGACAAATTGCACTTATTTTTTAAACTTAAGAGAACAACCGTGTTCATTTCAAACTTGAAGGACTAATAGTGTAGTTTCCCCATTTTTTTTTTTTTTAAACAAATGGAAAACAATAGAGTGTAATTAAAGGAAATTCATGTGGTTATTTATATATATATATATATATATATATATATATATATATAATTCAAGTAAAATGTCAAGGTCCCATTAAAAAAAATGTAAAATGTCAAGGAAGAAAATAAAAATAACATAGTTACTAACCTACTCTCATCATTAAAATAATGCAACTTTTTTTTTTTTCTCAAATACAAAAAAAAAAACAAAAAAAAAAAAAACAAAAAATAATAATGCAACTCTCTCAACAGAAGGTTACATTTGGAACTTTCACCGATTTTACCTTACCTACACAGGACCCACCTTCAATTCATTTCTCTACCACCATTCACTCTCCAAGATTGAAAGATCTCACTGCACTTGAGAGCCTTCCTAGAACCCAAAATCCTAACCCTAGATGCGCTCAAATCAACACCTTCACGCAACCATCCATGGCAGACCTCCCAACTGAGGTACTCACCTACAATGTTACTTACATTCTATTTCATTCCATTCATTTTCATTCTTTTATTTTATAATATCCAAATAATATTTTTAAATTTCATTCCATTCCATTCCATTTCATTCCATTCTTTTCCCTAATAAATTTATTCCATTCCTTTAATAATCATTTCATTCTCTTATAAACTCCCAAACGGAGCCTAAGTTTTCATAGTTGAAATGGATAAACATTTTTTGTTTAAGAACATCAAGAATATTGCCTCAAGGGTGGAGGACTTCATCGGCCTTGGGTAACTCAAGAAGTGTGGAGCCTTAGATGTGGGGGGGGGGGGGTGGTCATTATAAGAGGGGCACAATTTGTTGGAAAAATATGGTTTGTATCTCATACAAAACATACACAGCTAAAAATTAACAGATTCACTTCATTTGCAATTGATAACATATACTATGTAAATTTCAGAATTTAAGAACAAAAGAACGTAGCTTAGTGTGGTGAAATTCAAAACCAAAGATTAATAGTACTTGGGAACACTCTTAATCTTCACTCCAATTCCACTAATGCCCAAGAAGTGTGGTCTCCCAATCAGTTCAAGGGAGAATAAGAGAATGTCTTACACTCATATACACACTATTTCACACATATCATGTGTCTCTCTCAAAATTTTGTATGTTTCTCTCCTTATACATAACTAATTGTCTAATTGGGCTAGCCTTTTGGACCATTCCAATTGGGCTTAAGTATGTGGCTTCGAGTGAGAATAAAAGGAAACAAATAAGATTCTAGCTTCAATAGGCCTTGGTCTTTTCTGTCAACTCTTGACAAGTCCAAAGTTACCATTAATTATATTTAATACCACTATACAAATATAATTGCACTTTAGGCCCTATTAATAAATTATATCCCAAGACTTTATTATACATTCAATCCCTTCATAAAATATTCGAAGTAATATAAAGTCATGAATGTTAACTGCAACTTTGAAGATTACTACATCTTAATCATTGAGTACCATGTTTAATCCTTTAAGTTATTCATCATATATTTATGAAAACCAATTTCATAAATATATACTTTAGTAACTCCTTACTAAAGTGGTTAGGCCTAATACTCTGAATAACCAAACCCATTAAACTTATCTTAAGATAATATTTTATATCTCCATTAAGAGATTATGAATTCTATCTTGAAAATATATGTTCCCTCAACACTAAATGTGGCTACTCAACATACTGAGATTTTGATCGTGACTTTAGATCTCACTCCTGATATATCAAAGCAACTTACACCTCATGATCAAGTCCATTATTCTCTCAGGATTAAGAGTTTATATAAATAAAAGTCATGAAATTTATTATTCATTTAACAATTGTTAAGAGAATAATAAATCTCATAGTGGTCCAGTTCAATATGTCTTAACTCTTAAAAAATATCAACATATCAACTAGAAGTCTTCACCTCTATGATCAAGACAAATCATCTTAGTTGATATGTTATTGTCTTAGCAAATGAAATGTTCAATTTCATCACTGACTACGAACTAAATTTCTAAGTTTACAAAGAACTTGTGATTTATATCTTTAGTGACTAAATCACATAAATCACATACTATGTATCTCATGGACTATATGATAATGTCCAAATATTCATGTTACATTTATTTTAGATAATAATAAAACAATTTTATTAATCACAACATAATTTCATACATAGCATGATACAATAGAATTTAAAGGCACTAATCCTTACAATCTCCCACTTGCCCTAAAGACTAATGTGCACTAATCTAACTCCTGTTCCTTCCAAGTGTGACTCAAGAGTCCTTTGGGACAAGGCTTTGGTAAAGGGATCCATTAGATTATCTACACTATCAATCTTTACTACTACTACATCTCCTCAAGCAATAATGTCTCGAATGATGTGGTACTTTCTTTCTATATGCTTTCCTTTCTTGTGATTTCTTGAATCCTTGGATTGTGCAACCGCTCCACTATTGCCGTAGAACAATGTGATAGAAATTTGTTCAATTCTCACAACACCAAGATTAGAAAGGAATTTCTTGAGCCAAACAACTTCCTTTGCTGCTTCACAAGCAGCAGCATATTTAGCTTCCATGGTGGAGTCCGCAATATAAGATTTCTTAACACTCCTCCAACTTATGGCTCCATTTCCCAAGGTGAACATACAACCTAAAGTGGACTTTCTGAAATCAAAATCTAATTGAAAATCTGAATCTGTATAACCAATTGGAGTCAAATCCTTACTATGGTAGACAAGCATATAATCTCTCGTTCTCCTTAGATACTTAAGAATATGATTTACAGCTTGCCAATGTTTAAGACTCGGATTTGATTGATATCGGCTGACCATGCTAACTGAATAATAGATATCTGGTCTAGTACAAAGCATGGTATACATGAGACTTCCCACTACAAAAGCATATGAAATCTATCTCATCATGTTTTCTTCCTTAAGAGTCTTAGGCCTTTGGTCATCAGACAGAGGAACTTCATGTCTAAAAGGAAGTAATCATTATCTATATATCTAGCTTGTGACAAATCTAACATTCTATTCTTACGATTTCGCCCAAGTCTTTCATATCAAATTGGCTTGACAACCAAATCTTTACTGATGACATTACCTCTACATTATTTCCAATGAGTAGAATTGTTAGGACAAATGTGATTCATGTTAAGAACATATGTCATCATGTCTTGGCTAAGCCTTTGACAAAACACACTTTACTTGTAATTGGGTAGATTTATGATGTGTTTAAAGCTTCAAGGAACAAGGTTTTAAGTTTAAGTGTTACAGCCATGCAAGTTTATCCAAGAATCAAGTGATGAAGTGCTGATTTTTAAAACTCGATAGCTAGTATCTATCAAGATTTAAAAAGCTGTCTAAGCTCGAAGTTCAACAGTTGCTTGACAGATAAGGTATCTATCGAAAATTATGAGAATCAGATTTTCAGTTTTGATTTCATTCCAATCTGTGAGTATGTGTTTAGGCTTTCTTTTCTTATAACCTTAAACATATATAAGGATTATTTTAACGGCTGACACAAAGAGCACAGTTGCACAAGTGTGAAGTAAAGTGTTGTTCATGCAAAGTTTGACTGGAAACCTAGTTTGCCCTAGTTCTTCTTGAAAAAGCTGCTGTGTTTGTACACCGTAAGGTTTTGTGACCAATCAACTTCGTGATCTTCATTATGTGATGAACTAAAAAATTTTGTAGCAAACATTCTTCTCAAGTTGGTGATTAAGTTAAGTACTAAGATCCGCGCATCTATTGATTTGTTACCTACTGGGAGTCATGCATTAAAAGGAGAAATTGTCACTACAGAACAAATCCAATTAGGTATTAGGGTAAAGGTTCAACTGTAGATTGGTATAAGGTACTGAGATTCCTTTACTTGTAATCACTTGTTGTGATAATAGTGAATTCTCGGGAGTAGTGACATTAAAATCACCCGGTGGGGTTTTTGCCTTGGAAGTTTTCTCCATTTGAAAATAAATCATCTTGTCAACTTTATTTTCCACTGCATTTTATTTTAGTTGGTAATTTGTTTGTACTACCACATACAATTCATGATAATTTGATAAATTAATAAACTTGTCTAATTAATTAATTAATTCATCACAAGGGGGTCAATACATTCTTGGCCTATCAAGTGGTATTAGAGCGGGTACACTCTAATTTTTAATCTTTGTTGTGTGATCCATTGACTCCTGTTTGTCATGGATAGAGGACAGTCACTTATTATACCTCATCTGTTTGATGGTACTAACTATGCATACTAAAAAGTATGCATGAGAGCTTTCTTGCAGTTTTTAGATGAGAAAGTGTGGTAAGCTGTAGAGACTAGAAAGTATGAAGGAAGCGTCAGCCAATTGGGATAATGCTAAGATCAAGGCAGCAAACTTCAACAGCAAGGCATTGAATGCCTTATTCAGTGCAGTCAAGAAGATATCTTCCATTGAAACTACAAAGGAAGCATGCACCATTCTCTAGACAACCTATGAGGGAACAAAGGCTGTCAAAGACTTGAAACTTTAAAGGCTCATTATTAGCTTCAAAGAGATTAAGATGGAGGAGGATGAGTCATTTGATGAATTCTATGTCAAGCTCAAGGACATAATGAACTCAGCTTTTAATTTTGGAGAAACCATTCCTAAATCCAAGATTGTAAGAAAGGTACTCAGATTTCTACTCGAGAGATTTCATGCCATGATCACTGCTATTGAGGAATCAAAGGATATCAACAAAATTCCTTTAACAGAGCTGGTTGGCAATGTGTAGACCTATGAGTCAGGTTTGATAAGGATTGAGAAATGAAGTAAGAGTAAGAGGATGGCACTAAAGGCCAAGAATAGTGGCACGGATGAGTTTTCAAATAATGAAGATTCTAAAATGAAGTCCTACATCACAAGGCAATTCAAGAAGTTCATGAAGAATGCCAATGCAAAGGGCTTCGACAAGGACCACAGGCAATCTAGTTCTTCTTAGTCTAAGAAGGGAAAAAGGATGCTAGGGATGGCAATTAGTACACTGTTCCCTTAGGACCCAAGTGCTTCTGGTGTCAAGGTTTTGGCCACATGAAACAAGAGTGCCCTACTTATCTCAAGTTCATTGGGAAGAGCAAGGCACTTGCTGCTACTTTAAGCTACGCCGAACCTGATGATGATTTCAAAAATGAGAATGACGGAATCCTGAATACCTTCACCCCCACTGTCAATCCTACTAAGGGGATTGTAGAAGATGTAGATGAAAAAGAGGACTTGGTGGAGTCAAAGTTTGAGAAGATGGATGAACAAGATGAAATCCACACAGTCTATGCAAAATTATACAAGGTTTCGGAAAAGCATGAGAAGTTGTATAGGTTGGCTATCAAGAAGCTTAATGATGTGGAGCTCAAACGAGAAGAAATCTCCATAAAGTTTGATGAAGCCAATCAGACTATTGGAACACTGAGGTTTGAGAACAATTTCTTAGCTGAAAAGACAAAGAAGCTTGAAGCGGAGCTATTTCAAGTCAGATCTCAGTTGGAGAGGACTTCAAGTGCAAAGCTTGATGAGATACTTAGTATGCAGAAATCTGCTTCTGATCGAACCAGTTTAGGATACGATTTCTCTTCTCCTAATAATGCTTCTTCTAGTACTACTATTTTTGTTTCTCCTACTAATAATGTTGAACCTAAGAACAATGATGTTAAATCTGTGATAGCTAGTGAGAACATAGATAAGGGTAAATCTATCTTAGGAGCACCCTTTAAACTTGCTAAGAGAGAAACCAAAAACCCTAGGGCTAAGAAGAGTAATGCTCATAAGTCTAAAGAGAAGAAGTAGCATCTCTATCATTATTGTGAAATAGCTGAACATACTCAACCTAATTCCTATAAGTGGCTAGCCACTTAACAAAGCAATAGGATGGTCTCATCGGGAAACTTGAGTCAATTTCCATCCTCTCTTGCTCCTCTTAGAGATCTCCTCAAAGTCTTCATGTTCCTTTCGAACTTGAATGATTGTAATTCTTCCCCCTCTCCACCGGTTCAAGAATTCACTAAAAGAAAAGGTTTTTCTAAGGTGTGAAAGGAAAAAGGCTCCAAGTGATTTAGTCACTTTTCTCTGTTTTTTTTTTTTTTTTTTTTGTATTACTTGTGTGTTTTGCTTTTTTGTTTTGAGTCAGTCTAATTTTTATGCATTTCTTTGTTTAACTTGTTTTTTTTTTTTTTATAAAAAAAAAATTGAAAATCAAAAAAATACAAAAACAATGTGTGTTTGTGTACATTGGTATTTATGTACCTTGAATGGCCAATGAAACAAAGTTTTTTAAGTTTTGTATTTCTTGTAACTTAGATGAGCATCTCTATGCACAACTAAGCAAGTAAGCATTGTGGCTCGTGTTTGTGATGAGTAAGATTAAGTTATCTCTTGTACTTAATACTCGTATCACTCTTTTTTATGGGAATGGCTTGAAAATTATAAGAGAAAATCATAACCATCTCACCACTGTTGCCCGCTAATCATGAAATGATATTTGTATGCTTCGGCATAACAAAAGTGCAATGTCAAAAACTTAACATAATTGGGTATTTTTTTCCTCTATTATATGTCCATGCATGGTATACTTAAAAGAGAATATGCAAAGAAAAATTAAAGCAAAAATAATCAAAATGCTTTAAAATATGAATGCAAGCGTGTATTTTAGGAGATGTGTGAGTTATAGGATGTACCTCGAAGGTGATGGTCCCTATCAAGCAATTATGATCGTGTGTGCATTAAATTGATTTGCTCATATCTCAAATCATCATAACATGTAGACACTTATGCAATCTTGTGATATTTTTTATACATAACATGCAATATTCTTTGCTACATTTGATACATATGTGAGTATAATGTGATTTGGTCATTACAAGGAATACATGTGTTAATGTATACCCACTAAACTGTCTTGACTTGTTTTTAAATTATAAAATTGGTTACACTCGTTTAGTGTGTGTGTGTTTTGGATCTAAATGCTTGACATTTTTCTTGTTTGAAAGATGTGTTTGAGAGTTAAATTGTTGTTTGGATTTTTGGTTGAGTAGCATGCTTGATTGCATTCATATTAGTGTTTTTCTCTTCTTGAAAAACTGCTTTTAAGCAATGTCGGCAACTTTTCGATACCTCACGATAGCTAGGCTATCTATTGAGCTGTTTAGCTTCTTTTTATTGCAACCTCGATAGTTCCTCGATCCATCAAGAAAGTTTCTGTCTCCTCGATAGATGCTCAATAACTTCTTGATCCATAGCCTCTTTGTTGTGGAATCCTCTGGACAGCTCCTCGATAGTTATTTCTCGCTTTTTAATTCTTGATAGCTCTCAACACCTTTCGATCCATCGAGGAAATGGGATTTCTATATATAGGTTTAGTGCAAATTATTTCTCATTTCTCCCTGATCTATCTCGATAGAAAAGTGTCTTTCCTTCTCCCAAACACCTCAAACTCAACCTCTTCACATTCCCCACTTGATCTTCAACCCAAATAAAGTTTTCTTCATTTGGTATGATCTTACTTCTCTCTAGTATCATGCATTTCATTCATTTTGACCTAAATTTTGAGGTTTTTGAAAATATTTAGGGTTTTTCAAAATTAAAGAGGTTTTTGCAAAATTTTGGGATGGGTTTTGTGTAATTGATCCTAAATGATCATGCATTGTATCAAATTTGCATTATAACAATGTTTCATGCATTTTAGATGTGTGTTTACTTTGTTGCAAACTTATGTACTGGTAGGTTTGGATTGAGCTGAGCCCATAATGCTTTTAAGTTTGCATGTCACATGTTCATGCATATTTCATGCATACGTATCTTCATTTCATTATATTCATATATTGAATTCTTTTGGTGCTTTTCTGCTTGTCTCGATGCTTTTCTGCTTGTCTCCCTCGCTCTCTCTCTCTCTCTCTCTCTCTCTCTCTCTCTCTCTCTCTCTCTCTCTCTCCTTCTTTCAGTCTAAATCATGGCACCTAAATTGAAATCCACTCCGTCTCGGAACCCTCTTTGTTCTGGGACATCTTCCTCTAATGAGAAAGCCCGCAAGGACTTCTTAGAGAACTTTTTCCGACAAGGCATTCATTCGGAACGCCAAGTCGTTCTATTGGAATTCTTCGATACTGACCTACTCACTGTCATCCACAGTAGGGGTTGGGAGTCACTATGTGGTGTCCTGGTCACGTGCTTTTCTGTGATCATACAAGAGTTTTACTTCAATATGAATGATTTTGATTATTCAGTACCTTATTTTTCTACTCGCGATCGAGGTAGGCGCATCGTGATCACTTTGGATATTGTATCCGAGGTGCTCCATGTCTTGAAGGTAGCGCATCTTGACTACCCTGATTATGAGCATCTTAAGACTGTGTCTAAAGATGAGCTTATGTCTCTCTTCTGTAAGACTCCTTCCTCTTGGGGTAATAGTTAGAACATCTATTGCTCGGCCTTTGCTAAAGGTTCGAGATTCCTTAACATGGTGATGACTTTTATTCTACATCCTTTGTCTCACTATAACTCTATCACAGAGCCTCGTGCTCGATTTTTGTTATCCCTTCTAGAGCATCTTACTATAGACTTCCATTCTCAGTTAATCCTCTCCCTCATAGATGTCTAAGGGATATAGGGACCCGTGATAATCTCATCTTTCGTTCAGCTATCACAAGGATTCTTCGCCATTTTTCTATCTCCTTTCCCATTTTCAATCATTTCTCTGTCATGTGTGCCATTGATGCGGCTACTGTCAAACGAAGTAAGTCTCAGCTTCGACTGAAGCGGCCACGAACTGAGACAGCGACACCTCTGGCTTCTTCAGCTCCATCCATATCTGCTTCTTCTTCTTCTTCTTCTGCAGGCGGTGTAACTCTTAGTGCGATCATGGCGTAGCGTCAACACATGGATGCTTGCCTTGACACTCTCAGTGATGATCCATGTCAAGTGAACACCTGTGTCAGTTGTATTGCACAACGACAAGCTCGTTTTGGTGGCTTCATTGAGTCTTCTACTCCTTCTTCAGAGACTTCTAAGGATGAGGACAATGATGGTGATGATGATGGTGGTGATGATGAGGATGATGGTGCTAGCTCCTCTAGCGATGATGAGATGACTGCTCGAGTTACTTGCCCTTTGTCATTTGTGACAAAAAGGGAGAATAGTTTTGGGTATGAGAGTATTTATTTATTTAGGGGGAGAGTTAGTATATAGGAGATTTTTGTTAGGGGAAGTGTCTATACTTTTAGGGATGTAGTGAGGATTTATGTATCTTTTCTTTTCTTTTCTTTATCTTTTAGATACTTTGTTCTTGTATTTTTGGTCTTGTGGCCACTTTGTGATAGCAAATCTTGTACTTATTGATGATATATATATATATATATATATATATAAATTAAGGTCGTTATTACAGTTCTTTCACCTATCTCTTCATGTCTTGTTTATTTTCTCTCTTTATGCATATGCTTCTTATATGTTTGTATGCAATCTTTTATTTCTGTTTCATATTAAGTTGTCTTGATGAGTTTTATTTAAAGTGTTTCAAAAATACAAGTTGTCAAAGTCTTCATTGACATGAACTTTCTTTTTTGCAAAGTTTTTCAAGAGTTTGTGTTATGATAGATTTTATTGTATTCAACAAGTGAGTATGAGTTGAGTGATTTATAACTTCTCTCATATGTTCATTTTTTTGTTGTGGTTTTGTCACAAATTATCAAAGGGGGAGATTGTTAGGACATATGTGATTCATGTTAGGAACATATGTCATCATGTATTGGCTAATCCTTTGACAAAACACACTTTACTTGTAATTGGATAGATCTAGGATATGTTTAATACTTCAAGGAACAAGGTTTCAAGTTCAAGTGTTATAGCCATGCAAGTCTATCCAAGAATCAAGTGATGAATTGCTAGTTTTTAAAACTTGATAGCTAGCTCTACAGCTAGTATCTATCGAGATTTAAAAAGCCGTCTAAGCCCAAAGCTCGACAGTTGCTCGACTGATAGGGTATCTATTGAGAATTATGAAAATCAAATTTTTAGTTTTTGATTTCATTCCAATCTGTGAGTATGTGTTTAGGCTTTCTTTTCTCACAACCCTAAACATATATAAAATTATTTTAAGAGCCATCACAAAGAGCACAGATGCACAAGTATGAAGCAAAGTGTTGTTCATATAAATTATGACCGAAAATCTAGTTTTCCCTAGTTCTTCTTGAAGAAACTATTGTGTTTACACACTGTAGGGTTTTGTGACCAAGCAACTTCGTGATCTTTATTGTGTGATGAACTGAAAAACTTTGTAACCAACATCCTTCACAAGTTAGTGATTAAGTCGCGTACTAGGATTCGCATATCTATTGGTTAGTCATATATTGGGAGCCGTGCATTAAAAAGAGAGATTGTCATTACAGAATAAGTCCAATTGGGTATTGGAGTAAGGGTTTAACTGTAGGTTGGTATAAGATACTGGGATTTCTTTATTTGTAACTACTTGTTGTGATAATAGTGAATTCTTAAAAGTGATGACCTTAAAATCACTCGGTGGGGTAGTTAGTGATTTATTTGTGCTGCCACATACACTGCATGTTAATTTGATTAATTAATAAACTTAACTAATTAATTAATTAATTCATCACAAGAGGTCAATACATTCTTGGTCTATCAAGAATGTCATCAACATAAAGCACTAGGAACATTACTACTTTATCTTGATGTCTTTCATACACATATGGTTCATTAAGATTTCTTTCAAAACCAAATGATTTGATTGCTTGATCAAATCTGATATTCCATGATCTAGATGCTAACTTAAGTCCATAAATGGACATTTTCAACTTGCATACCATATGCTCTTAGTTCTTTGCTATGAAACCTTTCGATTGCATCATATAGATCTCTTCTTCAAGATTGCCATTAAGAAATGAAGTCTTGACATCCATTTGCCAAATCTCATAATCATAATGAGCAGCAATGGATAAGAGAATTCTAATAAATTTAAGCATTGCTACTAGTGAAAAGGTTTCTTCATAATCAATACCTACTTTTTGTGTATACCCTTTCGTTATTAGCATTGCTCTAAAGGTTTCAACATTTCCATCTATTCATTTCTTCCTCTTGTAAACCCATTTGCAACTTACAGGTTTAATGCCGTTAGGCGCCTTTACAAGATTTCAAACTTGATTGTAATACACAGAATCCAATTAAGATTTCATAGCTTTAACCCAATGATGTACATTTATATCTTTCATTGCCTCTTCATAAGTGTAAGGATGAGATTCAATCTTTTCTGAAATAGCTTCATAAGTTTCTCTCAGACTTATAAATCTTATAGGTTGTCGAACAATCCTCTCACTACGATGAGACACCTGTGTACTAGTCTTCTCATGGGTAGAATCTTGTGGTGTATCTAATACAGCCACATCATTCCCAGTTTTATCCATTGGTTGTTCAATTACAAGTTCATCTATTTTAGCCAAGATGATTTTACTTCTAGGATTAAAATTATTCACATAATCATCTTTAAAAAAATTTGGCATTAGTACTAACAAACACTTTGTTTTCTTTATGATTATAGAATAAATAACCCTTAGTTTCCTTTGAATACCCTAAAAATATGCATACTTCTGTTTTGGCTTCCTACTTATCAGACTTCCCTTTCAACACATGTATTGGACATCTCTAAATGTGGAGATATTTCATACTAGGTTTGCGCCCACTCCACAATTCCTTAAGTGTGTTAGGAACTGATTTTGATGGAACTAAATTTAAAATATGCATTGCCGTTTTTAGTGCATATCCCCAAAAGGAAATTGGTAAAGTTGAATAACTCATCATGTACCTAACCATTTCTAAAAGAGTCTTATTCCTTCTCTCTGCTACATCATTTTGTTGAAGAGTTCCAAGTGCAGTCAATTAGGATACAATCCCATTTTGAGTTAAGTAATCCTTTAAACCCCCAAGAAGGTATTCACCACCTCAATCAGATCGAATGGCCTTTATGTGTTTACCCAATTGATTTTCAACTTTAGCCCTAAACTCTTTGAACTTTTCAAAGGATTTAGATATCTGTCTCATTAGGTACACATAACCATATTTTGAGCAATCATCCATAAAAGTGATAAAGTACTCATAACCTCCTTTTGCTTGGGTTGACATAGGACCACATACATTCGTATGAACTAATTCAAGCAACTCTTGGGCTCTTCTACCTTTTGTATTAAAAGGTCATTTGGTCATTTGGTCATTTTACCCTCCAAACAAGATTTACAAACTGGAAATCCATCAAAGTTTAATGGCTCTAAGAATCCATTTTTTATCAGTCTTTGAAATTCTATTTAAATTAATATGACCTAAATGTAAGTGTCAAAGATATGCATCATAAGTAGAAGGAAACTTTATCTTTAATGATTTTACATGAGAGTTATTATCTAATTCAGAATTGTATAATTCATGCTTATTAGGAGTTAAAATATAAAGACCATCAACAATATTTCCAGAATAGATAAACACTTTATCTTTCTTTATTACAACATTATCTTTCGAGATAACATAATATCGTTGTCTACTTAAATAAGTTGCAAAAATTAAATTTCTTCGAACATTAGGTACATATAAACGGTCTTTCAATATTAAACCTCTAGAACTAAAGCACAAATTAAACACTCCAACAGCTACAACTGAAATTTTGCTCCTGTCCACCAAAGTAAGAAACAATTCCCCTTCATTCAGCTTTCTAGTATCTTGGAGCCCCTACAAAGTATTACAGATATGATTAGTACAACCTAAATCTACACACTAGGAATCCGTGGGATTTTGTACTAAACATATTTCAAGAGGGAATGAACTTTAGACAAGGAATGAAACACTTTCAATGGTCCTTTTTCCTTCCCTTGTTAGCAACAATTTGTTTTCTTTCGTGGTGAATTTTGCCTTTAAACTTAGGTCGAAAAGAAAAAGCTTCAACCATACTGGCTTCAACACTGGATGTACCAAGAATGTCTTCTGCTGCCACCAATTCATTCATTAATTCAGAAAAAGTATAAATCTTTTTGTTCATATTATAATTAAGCCTGAATTCCTTGAATGATTCTGGTAGAGATTGGAGCATCATATCCGCATGGGATTCTCCATCAATGTCGGCACCTAAAACTTCCAGTATATTCAGATAAGAGATCATCCTAAGACAATGCTCCCTCACTGAAGTAACTTCAGCCATTTTGGTATTATAAATATGCCTCATAGTTTCTTGTCTTGCAAAACGACCTTGCTCACCAAACATATCCTGCAGATTGAGCATTATGTTCAAAACTAGTTCTACATCCTGCATTTGATGTTGTAGAACATTTGATGTTGTAGAACATTTGAAATAGATGCTAGGATATAGCACTTGGTCATCTCATTAGATTTCTGCCAATAATCATATCTTTATTTTTCCTCAAGATGAGCATTTAATGATGGAAAGTTAGGACAAGGTTGACTAAGCACATACTTGTGCTCTTCAGCAGTTAGAACAATGTCCAAATTTCTTTTTCAGTCAACATAGTTGGATCCAGTTAGTTTATTTTGATTAAGAGTAACAACAAATGGGTTAAATGATGCCATGATTCAAGCCTAAAAACAACAAACATGAATATTATAAGTAAATCGGACGCTAACAATTTGGCATATAAACATATGATGTGGAACCTTGATAAACACCATGATTGATTGAGAACTATTCTCATTATTAATGCTATCATGATAAGTCTTATCAAACACTAATAATATGTCATATTAACTTTAGCCTCTAAGTAATAATAACATAGTTCATTTGGGAGGTTAACATTATATTTTGTCTAGTGTATACCATTATCTAAAATCATGTGTAGCCATATTTCATCTCCCTTATAGTGTTTAAACTTGTTGTACCATGAAATAAAACACCTCCTTTGGGATCATAAGGTATATACGCTAAGTCAAGGTGCTTGTTCACACTATTTTAAACGGGTAAGTTCAATCTTGTAGTATCATGAAGTATATACCCTCTTTTGGGATCGCGAGGCATATACGCCAAGACGAGTTGCTTACCCACACTACTATGAACCGATAATAGAGGCCGTGAGATCTAACCCTTGTGTCTCTCACCCACTAGATATTTTAAAAGAAAATTTTTAATTAGTAATCATGTGTAATCTCATCACACATAGCTTTGCTCTTTATCTATGTGAAAACACTTAGAAAAATTAAAAATTCACAACTTTTGATTGATCGAATTTATTTCTTGATCAATCAAAAAAATTTAAAAATTCATACCAAACTTTCTGCCAAAATTCATCAAGCAATAATTTCAATAACCATGCAGAAAATTAATTACAAAATCTTCTAACATCATGAAATTATTATACTTGATTCCAAAACTCACAAAACATGTTATACTAATTCGAAATTGAAGACCACTCTGATACCAATTGTTGGAAAAATATGGTTTGTATCTCATACAAAATATACACAGCGAAAAATTAACGGATCCACTTCATTCACAATTGATAACCTATGTAAATTTCAGAATTTAAGAACAAGAGAATGTACCTTGGTGTGGTGAAATTCAAAACCAAAGATTAATAGTACTTGGGAACACTCTTAATCTACACTCCAATTCCACTAACACCCAAGACATGTGGTCTCTCAATCAGTTCAATGGAGAATAAGAGAGTGACTTACACTCACATACACACATATCATGTATCTCTCTCAAAATTTTGTATGTTTCCTCTCCTTATACATTGATAGCTCAAGAATGTATTGACCACGTATGATGAATTAATTGATTAATTACCCAACTTTATTAATTAATCAAATTAACATGTAATATACGTGGCAGCACAAACAAATCACTAACTAAAATATAATGTAGCGAAAAATAAAGTTGACACGGTGATTTTTTTACGAATAGGAAAAATCTCCGAGGCAAAAAATTCCACAGGGTAATTTTAAGGTTACCACTCCCGAAAATTCACTATTATCACAACAAGCGGTTACAAGTAAAGGAATCTCAGTACCTTATACTAACCTACAGTTGAACCCTTACCTCAATACCCAATTGGACTTGTTCTGTAGTGACAATCTCTCATTGTATTGCACAGCTCCCAGTGCGTGACTAACCAAAAGATGCATGGATCCCAATACGTGACTTGATCACCAACTTGAGAAGGATGTTAGCTGCAAAGTTCTTTAGTTTATCACACGATGAAGATCACAAAGTTGTTTGGTCACAAAACCCTACGATGTACAAACACAGCAACTTCTTCAAGATGAACTAGGGCAAACTAGGTTTCTGGTTACAATATGCATGAACAACACTTTGCTTCACAATTGTGCAATTGTGCTCCCTGTGACGGCCCTTAAAATAATCCTTATATATGTTTAGGGTTGTGAGAAAAAAAATCTCAAACATACATTCACGGATTGGATGAAAATTAGAACTTAAAATCTATTTTTCATAAATCTTGACAGATACCCTATCTATCGAGCAACTGTCATACTTCAAGCTGAAAGAGCTTTTTAAGCCTCGATAGATACTAGTTGTCAAGTTTTAATGGACAGCACTTCTTCACTTGATTCTTGAACAGACTTGCATGGTTTGAACGCTTAAACTTGAAACCTTATTTCTTTGAAGCATTAAACATATCCTAGATCTACCCAATTACAAGTAAAGTGCGTTTTGTCAAAGGATTAGCCAATTACATAAAACATTGACATATGTTCCTAACATGATTCACATATGTCCTAACATACATAGTTGATTATCTAGCTGGGCTGGCCTTTTGGGTTATTCCAATTGGGTTAAGTTTGTGGCTTGGAGTGAGACTAAAAGGGAACAAATAAGACTCAAGCTCCAATGGGTCTTGAGTTTTTCTGTCAACTCTTGACAAGTCCAAAATTACTATTAATTATATTTAATATTACTACATAAATATAATTGCACTCTATGCCTTATTAATAAATTATATCCCAAGACTTTATTATACATTCAATCCCTTCATAAAATATTCGTAGTAATACAAATTCATGAATGTTGACTGCCATTTTGAAGATTACTATATCTTAATCCTTGATTACCTAGCTGAATTTTTTAAGTTATTCATTATATATTTATGAAAGCCAATTTCATAAATATATACTTTAGTAACTCCTTACTAAAGTGGTTAGGCCTAATACTCTGAATAACAAAACTCATTAAACTTATCTTAAGGGAATATTTTATATCTCCGTTAAGAGATTATGAATTCCATCTTGAGAATATATGTTCCTTCAACACTAAATGTGGCTGCCCAACATACTGAGGTTTTGATCGTGACTTTAGATCTCACTCCTAATATATCAAAGTAACTTACACCTCATAATCAGATCCATTATTCTCTCAAGATTAAAAGTTCATATAAATAGAAGTCGTGAGATTTATTATTTCATTTGACAGTCGTTAAAAGAATAATAAATCTCAGAGCGGTCCAGTTCAATATGTCTGAACTCTTAAAACATATCATATCAACAAGAAGTCTTCACTTCCATGATCAAGACAAATCATCTTAGTTAATATGTTATAGTCTTTGCAGATGAAATGCCCAATTTCATCATCGACTATGAACTAATATTCTGAGTTTACAAAGAACTTGTGATTTAAATCTTCTGTGACTAAATTACATACTATACATCTCATGGACTATATGATAATGTTCAAATATTCATGTTACCATTATTTTAGATAATAATAAAAAAATTTATTAATCACGATATAATATCATACATAATGTCATACAATATGATTTAAGGGCACTAATCCTAATGCAATCCGGCTTAATTACAATAATATGAAAGGAAGAAGATACACAGTCTACTAATTGCTCGTTATTATTATATTAAAACACTAATTAATTTTTTTTATCTAAATAAGAATTAAATTTCAAATTTCTTATTCAAAGGTAAAAAAATAAAATAAAAAATAAAAAACCTTACCAAATTTTATAAAAGCATTGAAGCAAAACTTCTTCTAATATATATATCATTACAATTTTTCATAATAAATATAGCAGAACTAAAATTATACTATTTGATAGTGTGCTGAAATCATCAAAGAATTGTAGGTTCCAAAGCACTCCAATGGGTACCTGTAGAATAAGAACAAATGAATCAAATAGAAGGCACCAATGTGGTACTAGCCAAAGACTCTCTAAAGGTCAAGTTAGTGAATGAGAAATCTCTAAGAACTCTATATTGAGAGAGCTTGGAATTTTCTGCGTACCCCAGGAAAGAAAAGGTCTAGTCTTTATATAGGGACGAATAGCGAATCGAGATCTCTCAAAAGTAGGGATCTTTTCTTGCGAAGGGTAACTAGTATTAGGGTTTCTATGATTATAGGGTGTCCTTCCATATGAGTAAGATACATGGGCATGATATTTTCTTGGTACGTGATGCACAAGATATCTCCTCGTAGGAGCATGCGTGGGGAACACGTATGAAAATGTAGGACCTGCTAGTTTTCTTCATCCCGTCGACTTTATGATCAACCATCGCTTTAGTTTTCCCGTTCACATGGGAGGCACCTGTTGGCTTTGGGGTTGTCCTTTAGGAGGGTCCTTCGTTGCCTTTCAGTGAAGCCGACGACCTTGTTAGGGTCGTCTACCTTCTTGGTCTTCTTTTTATACGTTTTTATTGTCGAAAACGTCCCTATTAGTTGCCCCCTACTCCATGGTTCAATCGGTCTCAATCGATGGGCCGTGGAGTACTACAAGCACTAATTATGGTTTTTTTGAAAAGGGAATCATTAAATGTCTCTAAGCAATCTTGTCAAAAATGTTGGGTGGCACGTGATGCTAGCTAGTTGGCCTCGTTTCCAATCATAGATTTCGCTTCGTATTTCGTGCCCCCTTACTCTATAAATAGTTCCTCACCACCTCCCCATTTTTCCTTTACTTCATCTTTGAAAGCCTTGAGAGAACCAGAGTTGTCGTGCCATCGTTCAATCCGTTTGTCACTTGCTCTCTGTCAACCTTTGGAGGAATTTCTCTTAATCCGTCTGTTTCTTTTTGTAAGGTCACTTCTCTTTATTTTTATTTATACTTTTGCGACCCATCGTCTTTTGTGTTTTGAGACCCATCAAAATAGGTTCTTAGAAAACCGTCCCTTATAGGTGGATAGATGTCAGATAGAGAAGCAATGAGTGAACTGTTATCATCAATCCGTAAGGGTGCCAGCTATGACAAGATCTATCCGTCAGGGTGCGAGCTTGAGAAAGATTTCCCTCAGTCCCCAGAAAAGGGAACCGTCTACTAATTCCTTTAGTGATGAAGAGTAGGATAAGGAGGAAGAGGATGAAGGAGACGTGGAGAGAGATGAGTATGACAAGAGAAAGGAGGATGAAGAAGATAGGGAGGATGAGGATGTTAGGCATCCATTGTGTGTGTGTATCTGTGGTACAAGTGTGTGTGTGTGTGTGTGTGTGTGTGTGTGTGTGTGTGTATTGGTGAATGGGAATGCATGTGTGGGTGCAGGGGTATGCATGTACTAATGCAAGGGTATGCGTGTATTGCTGCAAGGGTGTGCGTGTAAATGTGCAAGTATGTGCGTGTGAGTGTGCACTGCATAACTGAAGGTAGTTAGTGTCAGTTAGATGGAGTTGGTTAGTTAGTTAGAGGTAGTTACACTTTCTGATGTATAAGATGATTGTGGATGGTTACTGATTCATTCATTAAGAAATAACACTTGATTGACTCTCTCTCTCTCTCTCTCTCTCTCTCTCTCTTCTAATTCTTGATATTTCTTCTTATGCCTTGTCAATGTAGGTCTAGATCCCCTCGAAGTGATCTACTAAAAATTCCCTTTACTTCATAAATCTTAACATTGATATTAGAGCAAAGTTGATCCCGATTCACCACCATGACTAAAACACGATCTAATGCCTAGAATTTTGAGAAGATTACAACGATGTCTAAGGTCCTTGATTGCCATGTACAGACTTTACAAGAAATTCAGAAACAATTACAAACCCTTAACTCGTTTGTTGGGTTCTAAGACCTTTAGGTTTAAATGTATTAGAACACTAATTTGTAATGTTGACAAACCATGATCAAAATGTTTTAGTCTTATTTAGACGTGCTCAAAGTATGTGCCTTTTATGTAAAGTTGGAATCGAGTTGATGTAGGATTTACTGTGTAAATCTGCTTGGCTCGATCGATCGAGAATTAGACTCGACCGATCGAAATTCGTGCAAATTGTTTTTCTATAGAATTTTTCAACTCAGCCCAAGCCAGTTTTACTTGTAGGGTTTTATGTTTTGCCCTAAGTATAAAAGGGAAAACCTTAGCCACATTTTAGTGATGCTTTTTATGCTGTGTATGTGAATCTTTTGTGAGATCTAGAGGTGTTTACCTTCACACATACTTAAGGTTATCAAGGATCAAGATTATGTCAAGAACTTGATGATCGTCTCAGTTGCAGTTTTCAGAGCTTAAAGATATACAAGTAAGCGTGCTTGTGCTTACTGGGAATCCAAGAAAAAAGTAGTCCATGGACTCGGAGCTGTCACGTGGTCATGGTAGTAAGTTTCCTACTCGAGGTAGCAATAGGATGTTAGTGATCTAAGTCGCTATTGTGTAAATTTCAATTCTTTCATAGTGGATTCAGTTTACCATGAGGATAGCTAAGTTAAATTCTCCCCAGGTTTTTTACCGTATGGTTTTCCTAGGTCATCATATTGTTGTGTTCTTTACATGCCGCTGCTTTTTTGTTTCTGCTTGTTTTGGTTTAATCTAGATATATTTTTATATATATATATATATATAATTTATCTAAGTAATCACTTGGTTAAATAACTAGGTTAAATAACTAGGTTAAACAACTTACTGGTTTAAGGGGTCTAAAAACGTTTTAAGGGTTTATGTAGAGAATAGCTGAAAATGAAAAGAAGCGTCTTCACTCTCCCATTAATGGGTCACGAGCTCTTCAAATTGGATATGCCAACGACTTAGAGTCTTCATCAGTGAGTTCCATCAAGACTCTGAAATTGGAATTTCCTTGGTTCTAATGTGAAGATCCAACTTGTGGATTTATAAGACCAACCAATTCCTCTCATACCATAATACCCCTGAGCATTAAAAGGTGATCATGGCTTCATATCACCTTGATGGGGAGGCTCTGATTTGGTTTCAAGATGTTGAACAAGTAGGTGGCTTTGCTAGCTGGGAGGTCTTTATCAAAGCTTTGCAAACTTGTTTTGGTACCTCAGCCTATGATGATCCAATGGAAGCACTTACTAGGCTTAAGCAGACTACCACTATGGTATCATACAAAGGTAACTTCGAAATTCTCTCTAACAAAATTAAGGGGTTGTTTGAATCTCACAAACTGAGTTGCTTTATGAGTGGTTTAAAGGATGAAATTAGACAACCTGTAAGGATGTTAGTTCCTAAGTCCCTTAATGATGCTTTTGGGTTATCTAAGATTCAAGAAGAGTGCTTAATGAGTAATAGGAAGACTTTCAAACCTATATCAGATATTAGTAAACCTTCTATTTTAGGATTGCCTAAGTTTTAAGGTAGAACTGATTCAAAGGTTAAGCTTCCATTGCAAAAGCTAACTAATGCCTAAATGGAGGAAAGAAGAAAACAAGGGTTGTGTTAAAATTATGTTGAGAAATGGCATTTAGGTCATAAGTGTAAAGGGGCAAAAGCGTTTTTACTGGAAAGTTGGGATATGGAAGTTGAGCCTAATTTTGGTTCTCAATTTGAAGAGTTGGAGGAAGATGGATTGGTGTTAGGACCTCAAGAGAGTGTGCATTTAACTGACAATGTAGGTGCACCTGCTGAAATCACTTTGTATGTTTTGGTGGGCAATCCATCTACTCAGACTATGAGGGTGAAGGGCATGATAAAGAATCATGAGATGGTGTCTCTCATTGATTTTGGGAGCACCCATAACTTCTTGGATGCTGCTAAGCTGCATACTCTAAAATTACCATTGGATACTTCTCAAGTTTTAGAAGTTAAGGTGGCCTGTCATGGAGTGACAGTCATTATCCAAGGGTATAAATTTGTAGTGGATTTCAATGTGTTGCGTTTGGGGGGGGGGTGCAATGGTCCGCGGCACTCAGTGGCTGTGTACATTGGGTGAAATTGTCTGGGATTTCAAGCTTTTGACCATGAGATTTTGTTATTTGGCTAAAGAAGTGTTGTTGCAAGGTTTGCACATGTCACCTTCGAACTTTTCAGAGGTTGATAAATTTTTTTCTAGTTCTAAAAAAAAGGGCTTGGTCCTCCATATTTCAGCTGTCAACAATGTTGTTTCTAGTGATCAACCCTTGTTACCTGCTGCCTTGTCAGATTTGTTGGCTCACTTCTCCAAGGTGTTTGAAGTTACTGAAGGATTACCTCTAATCTGAGGGCATGAACATTAGATTGTCCTTAAGGATGGCACACTACCAGTCTGTGTAATACCCTACAAGTACCCTTATTTCCAAAAAGTCAGAAATTGAAAAGATTTTAAATGAATTACTAGACTTAAATTCAATAAAGCCTAGCCAAAGCCCTTTTTCCTCACCCGTTTTACTAGTTAGAAAGGCTGATGGAAGTTAGAGGATGTGCATTGACTATAGAGCACTCAACAAGGCCACCATCAAGGATAAATTTCCAATCCCTGTGGTGGATGAGCTACTAGATGAACTTGCAGGATCCACCAATTTTTCAAAGTTGGCTTTAAGGTTAGGGTATCATCAGATCCATATGAAACCTGAAGATGTTCCTAAAATAGCCTTTAAGACTCATGAGGGTCACTATGAGTTCCTTGTGATGTCATTTGGCATGACAAATGCTCCTTTAACATTTCAGGCTCTCATGAATGCAATCTTTAGGCCTTATTTGAGGAAATTTGTATTGGTTTTCTTTGATGACATTTTGGTATCCAGTTCCAATTTTTCTGATCACCTTTCTCACTTAAAAATTGTGTTAGAGATTCTGCAGACTCATCAATTATATGCTAAGCAGTCTAAATGTGTGTTTGGTTGTGCTGAGGTTGAATATTTAGGCCATATTATATCTAAGGAAGGGGTAAAGGCTAATCCTAAGAAGACTTTAGCTATGCACCAATGGCTAGTTCCCCAAAATGCTAAGGCTTTAAGAGGGCTTTTGGGTCTTATAGGGTACTATAGGAAATTTATTCAAGGTTATAGGGCTATTGCTCAACCCTTGGCTAGCCTTCTCAAGAAAAATGGGTTCCATTAGTCAGACAAAGCTCTCTTAGCTTTTAATAAGCTTAAGGCTAAAGTTGCTCATCCTCTAGTCTTAGCTCTTCCTGATTTTTGTAAGTCTTTTATCATTGACTGTGATGCTTCTGGATATGAGTTAGGGGCTGTCTTGATACAAGATCATAAGCCCATTGCCTACCACAGCTAGGCCTTGAAGGGAAAACATTTTCATTTGTCTGCTTATGAAACGAGTTACTTGCTTTGGCCACTGTAGTCAAGAAATAAAGGCCTTATTTGTTGGGCAGGCCTTTCACTGTGAGGACAAACCACCAAAGTTTGAAGTTCTTGTTGGAGCAAAGAATTACTACTCCATCTCAGCAAAAATGGTTGGCTAAGTTACTAGGGTATGCCTTTTGATAGGCCAAGAATGTATTGACCCATTGTGATGAATTAACCAATTAATTAGCCAAGTGAATTAATTAGGTTCAATTACATACAATGAGCGTGGTAGCACAAACAAATCACCAAATAACTAAATGCAACGGAAATTAAATTTGACACGGTGATTTGTTTACGAACGGAAAAAACCTACACGGCAAAAACCCCACCAAGTGATTTTAAGGTCACCACTCTCAAGAATCCACTATTATCAAAACAAGCGGTTACAAGTAAAGGAATCTCATTACCTTATACCAACCTACAGTTGAATCCTTACCTCAATACCCAATTGGACTTGTTTTGTAATGACAATCTATCCTTATATTGCACAGTACCCAGTATGTGACTAACCAAAAGATGTGTGGATCCTAGTATGCGACTTGATCACCAACTTAAGAAGGATGTTGGCTGCAAATTTCTTCACCATCAACTGATGAAGATCATGAAGTTGCTTGGTCACAAAATCCTATGGTGTACAAACACAACAGCGTCTTCAAGATGAACTAGGGCAACTAGGTTTCCAACCACACTTTTATTCACACTTGTGGAATTGTGCTCTTATGCAACTGTGCTATTTGTGACGGCCCTTAAAATAATTCTTATATATATTTAGGGTTGTGAGAAAAGAAAACCTAAACACATACTTACAGATTGGATGAAAAATAGCTCTGAAAAACTGAGTTTTATAAATCTCAATAGATAGCCATCTATCGAGATAGCTGTCGAGCCACGGGCCTTAGTAGCTTTTAAACCTTGATAGATACTAGCTATCGAGATTTAAAATCCAGCACTTCCTTACTTGATTCTTAGACAGACTTGCATGTCTTTAACACTTGAACTTGAAACTTTGTTCCTAGAAGTATTAAACACATCCTAGATCTACCCAATTACAAATAAAATGCGTTTTGTCAAAGGATTAGCCAATACATAAAATGTTGACATATATTCCTAACATCAAATCACATATGTCCTAACACCTTTGTGGTTGAATACAAGAAGAATGCTAAAAACAAGGTGGCAAATGCACTTTCAAGGAGGCCTAATTACATTCTGTATCATGCCAGCAAGATGAGTCTTCTAAGGCTAGCTGCTTGCTACTTCTTTTAGTTGCTAATCTTACTTGAATGAGTATCCTTAGAGATAGCTATTCTCAAGATCCCTTTATGCAGCAACTTATTCAATCCATTCAAGCTGGTACCTCTCCCATTGGGTTCACTTGGCAAAATAATTTAGTTTTCTACAAGGACGAGTTCTTTTTGGGTCCCTAATGCCTTTTGAAATCTCAAGTTTTGTAGTTGGTTCATAACAGCCCCGTGGCTTGTCACTCAGGCTTTCTCAAGTCTTATTAGAGAGCTAAGAGAGCATTCTTTTGGCAAGGGATGAAGGCAAATATCAAAGCCTTTGTAAGGGAGTGTGATGTTTGCCAAAGAATCAAGTCTGAGTCTTTTGCCCCAGTTGGTCTGCTTCAACCTTTGGAGATTCCTACCACTCCTTGGATAGATGTAAGCTTGAACTTTGTTGAAGGTCTACCTAAGTCCCAAGGGTTTGAGGTAATTCTGGTTGTGGTGGATAGGTTGACAAAATATGCCCATTTTATGCCTATTTCTCATCCTTATTTTGTAGCTAAGGTTACCTCTTTATGTATGCAATATATTTTTAAATTGCATGGTATACTAGCCTCTATTATTAGTGATAGGAATACCACATTCACTTCCTTGTTTTGGTTCGAATTATTTAGGCTGCAGGGTACCAATTTGGCTATGTTAACTGCTTACCATCCTCAAACTGATGGTAAAATATATATATATATATATATATATATATATATATATATTGTTAACAAAAGCTTGAAGCAATACGTAAGGGATTTCACTAGTGACAGTCCTCACAAATGGGTTGAGTGGTTCTTTTAAGCAGAGTTTTGGTTTAACTCGAATTTCCATACCAGCTTGAATCTCACTCCCTTTGAAGCTTTATATGGCTTTCCACCTCTTACATTACAATCCTATGTGCTAGGTACTACTAGGGAGGCTGTTTTGGATTCTTTGTTGTGTTAGAGGGAAGCTATCTTAGCTACTCTTAGATCTAATTTGGCTGCTGCCCAGGAAAGGATGAAGGTTTAGGCTAATAAGCATAGGTAGGAAAGGTCCTTTGACATTGGTGATTGGGTCTACCTAAAGTTGCAACCCTATAGACAAAAAAACTTTGGCCTATAAGGGGAAATGGAAGCTATCACCAAGGTATTTTGGGCCTTTTCAAGTGCTATAGAACGTTGGGTCAGTTTCCTATAAGCTAGATTTGCCTCTTGAAGCCAAACTCCATCCTATCTTTCATGTGTCATACTTGAAATTGAAGCTTGGTCAACATGTCCATCCTATTCCTACTCTGCCACTTGAGGATGCAGAGGGTCATGTGCTCATTGAACCTATTAGAGTGATGCAAACCAGGTCTGGGACATTGAGGTCTAGAGAGATTACTGAAGTCTTGGTTTAGTGTTTTGGTTGTTCTTCAAAAGATGCCACATGGGAGTCTTTGCATCAACTTCAGTTGTCATTCCCTCACCTTGTGGGCAAGGTTTTCTAAATGGGAGGGGGTAATGTTCGGCATCCATTGTGTATGTGTATTTGTGGTATAAATGTGTGTGTGTGTGTGTTGGTGCAAGGGAATGCATGTATGAGTGCAGGGGAATGCGTGTACTGATGTAAGGGTATGCATGCATTGCTGTAAGGGTATGCGTGTAAGTGTGCAAGTTTGTGCGTATGAGTGTGCATTGCATAACTGAAGGTAGTTAGTGTCTGTTAGATGGAGTTGGTTAGTTAGTTAGAGGCAGTTACACTTTCGGATGTATAAGATGTTTGAGGATGGTTACTAATTCATTCATTAAGAAATAACACTTGATTGACTCTCTCTCTCTCTCTTTCCCCCTCTCTCTCTTTCTCTCTCTCTCTCTCTAAAATTCTTGATATTTCTTCTTATGCCCTGTCAATGGAGGCCTAGATCCTCTGGAAGTGATCTACTAAAAAATCCTTTTACTTCATAAATCTTAACAAAAGAAGACAAAGGGAACCAATTCGTGGGAGAAGAGTCAGTAGGACAAGTGGACGGGGGTGCTCGTCCCTTTATTCTCCATGCGATGTGGACCGTCAATGATTTCTACCAGATGATGTCCAATAAGGTGTTTAACACCCTTCGAGACTATTTCCAGATCTTGGAGCATATCCCTCTCCTTCTACCTAAAAAGTTTGAAAGACTCTATTTGGGAAAGATCATGGACGTGGGCAGGTATGACCCCATGTTTACTGCAGGGTTGAGGCTACCACTGAAGTACTTACAGCATCGGCTGGTCAACTACTTGGGCTTGTCCATCAGCCAGATTGCTCCTAATGCTTGGAGAGCTTTTATTGGAGCTGAAGTGATCTGGGGTCAGCTTAGTGGTGGGAACTGTCGACTTACCCTTGACAAGTTCTTCTATTGCTACAAACCCTAGCACATCTCCTTGTCCCAAGGAATTTATCATTTCCTAGCAAGGAAGACGTCGCTTAGGCTAGTGTCGAACATGCCTGATTTAAATAGAAATTTGAAAAATAGGTATTTCTTTGTCTAAGGGATAGACTAGGTGTGTAAATGGGAGGAGTGGGATAGCATGCCCCATGGGTTTGACAATACATGGGGTATTGTAAGGGATTCAAGTGTGACACCGTCCACATTCTTTTGTCCTTGCTTTACTCCTTTTGTCATGCATTTAGTATCGTCTATTTTTTCTTTCAGCTTAGGTCTGTCTATAAATAATCGACGAACGAGAGGCTTTCATTCATCGTGTACTAGAGATTCCCCTTGGGCCAAAGGAAGTGGAAAGACCCTATCACTCTAGACACCCTTCACGCATATTGCAGTGGTCCTGAATCATCACCTGTAGCCCGTCGATTAGATGCCTTCTTCCATCGACATAAGTTTTGAATTCTTTATCTACTTCTCACTGTCTGCCTTTACCTTTTCTCTAACCTTTGTTCATTTCCTTAGCAGAGATGGAAACAGGGAGACAGACTTGGATCCTTACACTGATAAAACCATGGAGGATTTAGAGGCATCGAACCTTTTCTACTTGTCTAGGGTATGTTCCTCTCAAGCTATGGTTTTTTACACTTTTTGTTCATTCTTTTTCTGATGGACATCTCGATTCAGTCGTTGGTGCATATGAGGGCACTTTAGGACAGGTGTGTTGCCAACTAGGGGGTGATCCATTGGTACCAAAAGCGTCAAGAAATTGAGAATAAGGAATAGGACTAGTATAAAGAGGTAGTCTGTATTCTCAACGAGGAGTTGACGGCTACAATTGCCAAACTAAAGGAGGAAACCTGTATCTGAGAAGAAGCAGAGAAGGCGAAGCCTGATCTAATGATGGAGTTGACCACCCTCCGTGGACAGGTGGATAAGGCAAAGGTCTACGTTGTAGCTAAAATTAGGGTTTCTTAACCCTTCTTCAATGCTTATGGCATCTACTATGGCAACAGATTCGACAATTGCTTAAAGCAAGTTGGGTCCGTCTACCCCGACCTTGACCTATCCAATGTTAGGATTAGTGCCCTTAAATCCATTTGTATGATACTATATATGGCATTATGTATGACTTAAAGTTGTGTTTAATAAAGTTATTTTTAATAAAGTTGTTTTATTATTATCTGAAAATAACGGTAACATGAATATTAGGACATTATCATTTAGTCCATAAGATGCATAGTATGTGATTTATATGATTTAGTCAGAGAAGATATAAATCACAAATTCTTTGTAAACTTAAAATCTTAGTTCGTAGTCAGTGATGAAATTGGGCATTTCATCTGCTAAGACTATAACATATCAACTAAGATGATTTGTCTTGATCATGGAAATGGAGATTTCAAATTAATATGTTAATGCATTTTAAGAGTTAAAACATATTAAACTGGACCGGTGTGAGATTTATAATTCTTCTAACGACTGTCAATTGAATAATAAACTCACGACTTATATTTACATGAAGTCTTAATCTTGAGAGGATAATGGACCTAATTATGAAGTGTAGGTTACTTTGATATAATAGGAGTGAGATCTAAAGTTACGCTTAAAACCCTAGTATGTTGGACAACCATATTTAGTGTTGATGGAACATATATTCTCAAGATGGAATTTATAGTCTCTTAATGGAAATACAAAATATTCCCTTGAGATAAGTTTAATGGGTTTATTATTCAGAGAGTTAGTCCTAACCACTTTGGTAAGAAGTTACTAAAGTATATATTTATGAAATCGGATTTCATAAATATATGATGAATAACTTTAAAAGATTAAACCGGGTACTCAAGGAATTAAGATGTAGTAATCTACAAAGTGACAGTCTTCTTTCAAGACTTTGTATTACTACGAATATTTTTTGAAAGAGCTGCACGTACAATAAAGTCTTAGGATATAATTTATTAATAAGGCCTAGAGTGCAACTATATTTATATAGTGGTATTAAATATAGTTAATGATAACTTTGGACTTGTCAAGAGTTGACAGAAAAAACCAAGGCCCATTGGAGCTAGTGTCTTATTGGTCCTTTTTGGTCCCACTCCAAGCCACATATTAAAACCCAACAAGAAAAGCCCAAAAGGCCAGCCCAATTAAATAATCAATTAGATACAAAGGGAGAAATATATAGAATTTTCTGAAAAAAAAAAAAAAAAAAAAATAAGAACACTATTGTGAAATGATGTGTAAGAAGTGTTAGACACTTTGATATTCTCCTTTTGAAAACTGATTGTGAGACCACATATCTTAGGCGTTAGTGGTATTTGAGTGAAGATTGAAAGTGTTTCCAAGTGCTTCTGATCTTCGGTTTTGTAATTCACCACTGCAAGATACACTATCTTGTTCTTAAATTCTGAAACTTGCATAGTACATGTTAGCATTTATAAATGAAGTAGATCCGTTGATTTTTTGCTACGTATGTTTTGTATGCGATACAAAACATGTATTTATTTTCCATCAAATGGTATCAGAGCGTTCTTCATTTTCGTATCTGTTTAACATGTTTTGAGTTTTGGAATAGTTGACAATAATTTCATGTTATTAGAAATTAATTTTCTACATGGTTGTTTTTGATAAAAACTGATATTGATGTTATGATGTTGTTTAATTTTGAGTTTAAGTATGTCAAACTAAACTTTAAGGCTATAGCATCGATGAAATTCAGTTTTGATATCAATTTCTATCCATTAGTATCATATGATAGTTGTTTTGTTAATGAAAACGTTAAAAAACTGTCTTTAAAAAATTCTGGAAAATTCAAAATTCGCTACGCTCGATCAATTGAGAATCTGTTGAGCATCGATCGTGTTGACAGAAGTTTTCTCGATCGATCGATGATTTGTCGAGCATCAATTGAGCTTCGTGAAATGTTTCTCGATCAATCGAGGATCTCTCAAGGATCAATCGAGCATCCACTTTTCTCGATCGATCGAGGTACATTCTCGATCGATCGAGGACAGGGGATCCAGAATTTTCTTAAAGTGTTTTTTACATGTATAAAGAGCAAGGCTATGTGTAATTTGTTTATGCATGTTCCAAAAGATAAAAACCTTTATTTATAAAACATCTAGTGGGAGAGAGATACAAAGGAGATGAAATGTGGCTACATATGATTTTAGATAATGGTGTACACTAGACTAAGTGTAATGTTAACCTCTCAAAGGAGCTATGTCATTATAACTTATAGACTAAAGGTATTACGGCATATTATTAGTATTTGATAAGAGTTATCATGGTAGCACTAATAATGAGAATAATTCTCAATCAATCATAGTATTTAATGTTCACTCTATGCTGAGAGATATTGAATATGGGATTGGGTTGCCATTGCATATATTATGTTATGGTTTTACTAAGGTTCCATACTATATGTTTATATGCCAAATTGATAATGTCCAGTTTACTTATTGTATTCATGTTTATCATTTTCAGATTTGAACATGGCATCATTTTGCCCACTTGTTTCTATTCTTAATCAAAACAAACTGACTGGATCTAACTATGTTGACTGGAAAAGAAACTTGGACATTGTTTTAATTGCAGAATAGTACAAATATGTGCTTACTCAACCATGTGCTTACTCAACCATGTCCTAACTTTCCTTCATTAGATGCTCCTCTTGAGGAAAAACAGCGATATAATCGTTGCTAGAAATCTAATGAGATGGACAGGTGCTACATCTTAGCATTTATCTCAAATGTTCTACAGCATCAAATGCAGGATGTAGAACTAATTTCGGACATTATGCTAAGTATGAAGGAAATGTTTGGTGAGCAAGGCCGTTCAGTAAGACAAGAAACCATGAGGCAAATGTATAATACCAAAATGGCTGAAGGTACTTCAGTAAGGGAGCATTATCTAATAATGATCTCTAATCTGAATACATTAGAAGTTTTAAGTGTCGATATTGATGGAGAATCCCAAGTGGATATGATACTTCAGTCACTACCGGAATCATTCAAGGAATTCAAACTGAATTATAATATGAACAAAAAGGTTTATTCTTTGTCTGAATTGATGAATAGATTGGTAGCGGCGGAAGGCATCCTTGATACTTCTAGTGTTGAAGCCAATATGGGTGAAGCTTCTACTTCTCAACCTAAATCGAAAAGCAAAGTTAAGAAGAAGAAGAAGAAGGACTTCACTAAGTAAGAGAGTAAGCGAATTGCCTTAGGGGTTACAGACAAAGGAAAGAAGACCAAAGGAAAGTGTTTCCATTGTGGTGAGAAAGGACATTGGAAGAGGAATTGTCCAAAGTTTAAAGCTGCTAAGAGCAAAGGTATGCAAAGTTCATTTTTTCTTGAAATATGTTTGGTACAGAATCCCACGGATTCCTGGTGTGTGGATTCAAGTTGTACTAATGATATCTGCAATTCTTTGCAGGGGTTTTAGGAGACTAGAAAGCTGAGTAAAGGGGATCTGTTTCTTACTTTGGCTTATGGGAGTAGAATTTTGGTCATAGCTATTGGTGTTGTTAATTTGTGCTTTGAGTCTAGGGTTTTAATGTTGCAAGACTGTCTATTTGTACCTAATGTTCGTAGAAATTTAATTTCTACAACTTATTTAGGTAAACATAGGTATTGTATTATCCTGAAAGACAATGTTGTAATAAAGAAGCATAAAATGTTTATCTGTTCTGGTAATATTATGGATGGTCTTTATAGTTTAGCTCCTAATAAGCATGAATTATACAATTCTAAATTAGATAGTAACTCTCATGTAAAGTCATTAAAGAAAAAGTTTCCTTCTAATGATGTATATCTTTGGCACTTGCGTTTGGATCATATTAATTCAACTATGATTCAAAGACTAATCAAAGATGGACTTTTATAGCCCATAGACTTTGATGAATTTCCAGTTTGTGAATCTTGTGTGGAAGGTAAAATAACCAAACGACATTTTAATGCAAAAGGTAGAAGAGCAAAAAAGTTGCTTGAATTAGTTCATACGGATGTATGTGGTCCTATGTCAACCCAAGCAAAAGGAGGTTATGAGTACTTCATCACTTTCATTGATGATTACCCAAGATATGGTTATGTGTACCTAATGAGATAGAAGTCCAAAGCCTTTGAAAAGTTTAAAGAGTTTAGAGTTGAAGTTAAGAATCAATTGGGTAAACGCAGAAAGGCCATTCGATCTGATCGAGGTGTTAAATACCCTTTTAGGAATTTCAAGGATTACCTAATTCAGAATGGGATTGTATCCCAATTGACTGCACTTGGAACTCCTCAACAAATTGGTGTAACTAAGAGAAGGAATATGACTCTTTTGGAAATGGTTAGGTCCATGATGAGTTATTCAACTTTACCAATTTCCTTTTGGGGATATACACTAAAAACTGCTATGAATATTTTGAATTGAGTTCCATCAAAATTTATTTCCAACATACCCAAGGAATTGTGGAGTAGGTGTAAGCCTAGTATGAAATATCTCCACATTTGGGAATATCCTACACATGTGTTGAAAGGGAAGTTTGATAAGTTGGAAGCTAAAACGGAAGTATGCATGTTTTTAGGGTATTCAAAGGAAACCAAGGGTTATTTATTCTATAATCATAAGGATAACAAAGTGTTTGTTAGCACTCATGCCAACTTCTTGGAAGATGATTATATGAATAACTTTAATCCTAGGAGTAGAGTTGTTTTGGCTGAAATGAAAGAACCTGTAGTTGAACAACCAATGTATGAAACTAGGGATAATGTGGTTGTATTAGATACACCACAAGATACTACTCATGATATGTCTAGTACACAAGTGCCTCGTCATAATGGAAGAATTGTTTGGCCTTCTGTGAGATTTATAAGTTTTGGAGAAACTTATGAAGCTATCTCAGAAGAGGCTGAATCGGATCCCTACACTTATGAGGAGACAATAAATGATATAGATGCACATCATGGGGTCCAAGCTATGAAATCTGAATTAGATTCTATGTATTCTAATCAAGTTTGGGATCTTGTAGAGGCACCTAACGGTATTAAACCTGTTAGTTGCAAATGGGTTTACAAGAGGAAGAGAGGGATAGATGGAAATGTTAAAACCTTTAAAGCAAGACTAATGGCAAAAGGGTATACACAAAAAGAAGGTATTGATTATGATAAAACTTTTTCGCTAATAGCCATGCTTAAATCTATCAGAATTCTCTTATCCATTGCTGCTCTTTATGATTATGAGATTTGGCAAATAGATGTCAAGACTGCATTTCTTAATGGCAATCTTAAGGAAGAAATCTATATGATGCAATCGGAAGGTTTCATAGCAAAAAACCAAGAGCATATGGTATGCAAGTTGAAAATGTCCATTTATGGACCTAAGCAAGCATCTAGATCATGGAATATTAGATTTGATCAAGCAATCAAGTCATTTGGTTTTGAATAAAATTTTGATGAACCATGTGTATACAAAGGACATCAAGATAAAGTAGTAATGTTCCTAGTACTTTATGTTAATGGCATTTTACTCATTGGAAATGATGTAGGGGTAATGTCATCAGTAAAGGTTTGGTTGTCTAACCAATTTGATATGAAGGACTTGGGTGAGGCTAACTTTATTTTAAGGATTAAGCTTTGGCGAAATTGCAAGAATAAGATGTTAAGCTTATCACAAGCTGGGTATATAGATAAGGTCCTAAAATGGTTTAGCATGCAAAACTCCAAGAAAAGATTACTTCCTTTTAGACATGGAGTTCCTCTGTCTGATGACCTAAGGCCTAAGATTCAAGAGGAAGAAAACATGATGAGACAAGTTTCTTATACTTCTACAGTAGGAAGTCTCATGTATGTCATGCTTTGTACTAGACCGGATATTTGAAATTCAGTTGGCATAGTCAGCCGATGTCAATCAAATCCAGGACCAAAACATTGACAAGCTGTAAAGCATATTCTCAAGTATTTACGGAGAACGAGAAATTATATGCTTGTTTACTGATGTGAGGATTTAATTCCCATTGGCTATACAGATTCAGATTTTCAGTCGGATCTAGATTTCAGAAAATCCATGTCGGGTTGCTTGTTTACCGATGTGAGGATTTGATTCTCATTGGCTATACAAATTCAAATTTTCAGTCGGATCTAGATTTTAGAAAATCCACTTCGGGTTGTGTTTTCACCTTGGGAGATGGAGCCATATGTAGGAGGAGTGTTAAGCAAGCTTGTATTGCCGACTCCACCATGGAAGCTAAATATGTTGCTGCTTGTGAAGCGGCAAATGAGGCTGTTTGGCTTAAGAAATTCCTTTCTGATCTTGGTGTTATGAGAATTGAGCAAGTTCCTATTACATTATTTTGCGACAATAGTGGAGCGGTTGCACAATCCAAGGATCTAAGGAATCACAAGAAAGTAAAATACATAGAAAGAAAGTACCACATCATTCGAGACATAGTTACTCATGGAGATATGGTTGTCGTAAAGATTGATGGTGCAAAAAATCTAGCGGATTCCTTTACCAATGCTTTGTCCCAAAGGACTTTTGAGTCACATTTGGAGGAGATGAGAGTTAGATTAGTGCACAATACTCTTTAGGGCAAGTGGAAGATTGTTAGGATTAGTGCCCTTAAATCCTATAGTATGATGCTATATATAACATTATGCATGACTTAATGTTGTGTTTAATACAATTGTTTTATTATTATTTGAAAATAATGGTAACATGAATATTGAGACTATCATTTAGTCCATGAGAAGTATAGTATATGATTTAGTCACAGAAAATATAAATCACAAGTTCTTTGTAAACTCAAAATCTTAATTCGTAGTCGATGATGAAATTTGGCATTTCATCTGCGAAGACTATAACATATCAACTAAGATGATTTGTCTTGATCATGAAAATAGAGATTTCTAGTTGATATGTTAATGTATTTTAAGAGTTAAAACATATTGAACTGGACCGGTATGAGATTTATTATTCTCCTAATGACTGTCAATTGAATAATAAACTCACAACTTATATTTACATGAACTCTTAATCCTGAGAGAATAATGGACCTAATCATGAAGTGTAGGTTACTTTGATATATCAGGAGTGAAATCTAAAGTTACGGTCAAAATCTCAGTATGTTGGGCAACCACATTTAGTGTTGATGGAACATATATTCTCAAGATAGAATTCATAATCTTTTAACGGAGATACAAAATATTCTCTTAAAATAAGTTTAATGGGTTTGTTATTCAGAGAGTTAGGTGTAACCACTTTGGTAAGAAGTTACTAAAATATATATTTATAGAATTGGATTTCATAAATATATAATAAATAACTTTAAAAGATTAAACCGGGTACTTAAGGAATTAAGATGTAGTAATCTATAAAGTGGCAGTCTTCTTTCATGACTTTGTATTACTACGAATATTTTTGAAATGGTTGCATGTACAATAAAGTCTTGGGATATAATTTATTACTAAGGCCTAGAGTGCAACTATATTTATATAGTGATATTAAATATAATTAATGATAACTTTGGACTTGTCAAGAGTTGACAGAAAAGCCCAAGGCCCATTGGAGCTAGTGTTTTATTAGTTCCTTTTGGTCCTACTCCAAGCCACATATTAAAGCCCAATTGGAAAGGCCCAAAAGGCCAGCCCAATTAGATAATCAGTTAGATACAAAGGGAGAAACATACAGAATTTTCTGAAAAAAATAATAATAAACAATAAGAACACTATTGTAAAATGGTGTGTAAGAAGTGTTAGACACTTTGACATTCTCCTTTTGAAAGCTGATTGAGAAACCACACATCTTGGGCGTTAATGGAATTGGAGTGAAGGTTGAAAGTGTTCCCAAGTGCTTTTGATATTCGGTTTTGAAATTTACTGCTGCAAGGTACACTCTCTTATTCTTAAATTCTAAAACTTACATAGTACATGTTAACATTTATGAATGAAGTAGATCTATTAATTTTTTGCCATGTATGTTTTGTATGCGATACAAAACATGTATTTATTTTCCATCATCCAAGATCACCCTAGATGACACGGTATGACGACTCCTGGGGGAGATGACACCATCAATGAAGAGCCTGATGATTCTACCTATACGGTGGAGCAGGACCTAAAGGACAATGGCGTGGTCATCGCCCAGCCTATTCTTGAAAGCCCCGTCGCCCTTATGGTCTCATTTGCCGAAGATCCGTCTCGCCAAAACATTGTGAACCCGATTGCTGTGGATGCTACTCTATCTTAGTTTTTTTTTTTTTTTTAATTTTTAACTTGTATTTAAGTATTCTATCTTATTTTCAAACAACATTGAGTACCCCTTCGTTTTTGGGCCTTAATGTAAACATTTTGCCGTATATGGGCTTTTATCTATTGTCTCTCTTTTTTCTATCTGTTGCTTGTACTTAGGTTTTTTTTTTTTTTTTTTTTTTGCTATTTGAATATGCCTTTGCCACATGTGGTTTTTGGTATTTAGTTCTACCCATCCACCCGAAGGACTTAGGTTATTTTCTGAGGGCTAGGTACCTGTTGGTATCTATGATCTCTCGCCCATCCTGGGGTTTGGACTTAGTGGGATTTCTAAGACTTCGCACCCGTCAATGTCTACGGTCGTCCGTACACCTAGTAGATAGGACTTAGCATAGCTTTTAAGGACCAAGTACCTTGTCGGTATCCGTGTCCATCTGCCTACCCTGTAAGTAAGACTTAGGATATTTTTGAGGACCAGGTACTCGTCAGTATTCGTGGTCATCCGTCCACTTTGTAGGTAGGACTTAGAATATTTTGGAGTACCAAGTACCTGAGGTCGTCTATGTACCCCGTGGGTAAGACTTAGAATATTTTGAGAACTAGGAATCCATCGGTATTTGTGGTCGTCTATCTACCCCATAGTTAAGACTTAGAATATTTTGAGGACCAAGTGCTCGTCGGTATCTGTGGTCATCTGTCTACCTCGTAGGTAAGACTTAGAATACTTTAAGAACCAGGTACCTGTCGAAATCTATGGTTGTCTGTCTATCTCGTAGGTAAGACTTTGAATATTTTGAGGAGAAGAAAAATGAGCAATGTTTTTGATAATTCCTCCAAGTCATATTAATAGTAGTGTTGTCCAAAAAAGAAACTTAACATCCCAACATCTTTTGATTATTTAGAACTGACAGAAATATATAAAAAAGAACAGGTAACATAAGCAAAAAGAAATGATAACATAAGCTGCATCTAAGCACTACTAGTAGTATTTCTTCAGGTGCTTAGTGTTCCATGGGTGATGAAGCTTTTGCCCGTCGTGGGTTTCCAAGTAGTAGGTTCCTTTTCTGTGGAAATCGATGATCTTGTAGGGTCCCTCCCAATCGGGGCTCGGCTTACCTTGTGAGGGATCCTTGGTGGCTGTTGTTACCTTCCTCAAGACCAGGTCCCCAACTTGAAAATGGCAAGGTCTAACCTTGATGTTGCAGTGTTTTGCCATTAGGTCCTAATAATGAGCCATCCTTTGTTCTGTCATTGCTCTATCCTCAACAAGGAGGTCTAACTGCATGCGCAACCCTTCTTCATTCTTTTCATGGTCATGGTGGGATACTCAATAGCTGGTCATTCCTATCTCTGTCGGCATGATGACCTCGTGCCTATACACAAGGCGGAAAGATGTCTCTCCCGTATGCCCAAAGGACACTGGGTAACTCATCTGGCCATATACCATTTGCCCTCTCAAGTCGAGTCTTGACCATCTTGAGCAAGGATTAGTTTGTGACTTCAACTTGTTCGTTGGCCTAAGGGTGAATGGGAGAGAGTAGTGGTTCTTGATTCCCAACTATTGGTAGAAGTTTCTGAAAGCATCTTTGTTAAATTGTTTACAAAGATCCTAGAAATTTCGAAACGGCAAATAATGTTCTTCCAAAAGAAGCTTTAGATATTTTTCTCTGTGATAGCCACTAGTGGCTTTGCCACTACCCATTTAGTAAAGTAGTCGATCCCTACAACGAGGAACTTAAGCTACCGTATGGCTGGAGGGAATGGTCTTACTATGTCTAACCCCCACTGGGTGAACGGCCAGGGGGTGCTCATTGGTGTGTGTTCCTCCGTTGGTCGTCGAATGATGATACTAAAGCGCTGGCACCTATCACACGCCTTTACGTAGAATTGGGCATCCTACTACATAGCAGGCCGATAGTATCCAACATGTACGAGCTTCTGAACTAGTGAGCATGCCTTTGAGTGGTTCCCGTATATTCCTTCATGCACTTCTCTTATGACATAGTCAGCTTCATGAGGGACCAGTTGGTCTGCTTGCTCGTTTTCCTCTCTCGGGATCTGTATGAACTTGACTACAAATCCATCTCCTATGTTGCTCTTTACCAATTTCAAATATTTCTTCATCCGTTCTCCCTTTGCCTCATAGTCGCCGATGATGTGTTTGACCATAACCTATAAGTCAAATTGCATGATTGCTGACATGGCTCTTGTTGCCTTAGCCAAGTCAATGCCTGAAAGGACCGCTTCGTATTCTACCTCGTTATTAGTTTTTAGGAATTAGAGGTGGACCACACACTCTACTTGTCTCCTTCTAGTGTTTGTAACTGACAGGCCACAAACGCGTTGACCCCTTATGATAACTTAGATTAATTAATTAGCCCAGTTATTAATTAATCAAATTAACATGCAATATCACGTGGCAGCACAAACAAATCACCAAAGTAAGTAATGCAGCGAAAAATAAATGACACGGTGATTTGTTTACGAATGGGGAAAATCTTACGGCAAAAACCCCACCGGGTGATTTAAGGTCACCACTCCCGAAACTCCACTATTATCACAACAAGCAGTTACAAGCAAGAAATCCCAGTACCTTACCAACCTACAGTTGAACTCTTACCCCAATACCCAATTGGACTTGTTCTGTAGTGACAGTTTCTCCTTTCAATGCACGGCTCCCAAGTACGTGACTAACCAGATGCGCGGATCCCAGTACGCGACTTCAAACACCAACTAGAGAGAGAGAATTGTTGGCTGCAAAGTTCTTCAAATCATCAGAGATGAACTAGGACATGAACTTTGTCTTTTAGATCACAAATTGCATGAACAAGAAGTTCTGAATGAATGTGCAACTTGCATCATCTCGACGGCCCTTAAAATAATCCTTTTATATGTCTAGGGTTAGGAGAAAAGAAGTCCCAAAGGCACATTCACGGATTGGACTTGAAACAAAACTGAAAATCTGTTTTCTTTAATTCTAGACAAATAGAGGTGTCGAGGATTTGTCGAGAAGCTGTCGAGGCTCGGGGCAAAACAGCTTCTTAAAGCTCGATAGATGCATGTGTCGAGGTAGGTGTCGAGTTTTAGTAATTTGCACTTCCTTGCTTGTTTCTTGGACAGACTTTGATGGTTTTAACACTGAATCTTGAAACACTGTTTCTTGAGGTGTTAAACACATCCTAGATCTACCCAAATACAAGTAAAGTGCGTTTTGTCTAAGGATAAGCCAATTACATAAAATAGCGACATATGGTAACAACCACTTGAACTACATATGTCCTAACAGTAACAAAACCCCAGCTCCACCTGCCCATTAATTAGACAATTCGTCAGCCCACACCATCCATGTCATTGGTTCTTCCTCTTCAACTCCACCTGTTGTGAACTCTGCAACAAAATCAACTAGCGCCTGCACTTTGATCGTAGTTCAGGGTCGGTATTGAATGTCGAACTCACCGAGCTCTACTGCCCATAGGGTTACTCGTCTAACTACCTCCAGGTTATTCATTACCTTTCATAATGGCTTATCAATTTGGACCACTATGGTATGTGCTTAAAAGTGCGGTCTGAGTTTCCATGTAGCTGTAATTAGCGCAAAGGCTAGCTTCTCCATTGGGGGGTATCATCCCTCCACTCCTCGCAGTGCTCGGCTGGTGTAGTAGACGAGTAGTTGTACTCATTCTTCCTCCCGTACCAGAGCATAATTGACAGCTGTTTGAGATACGGCTAAGTAGAGGGAGAGCACTTCCTCAGGTTTGGATGGGGTGAGTAACGGGGGAGACATGAGGTAGGTCTTCAGCTCTTTGAAGGCCTTCTGGCACTCGTTGGTCCACTTGAAAACTTTTCGTAGTACCTTGAAAAAGGGTAGACACTTGTTTGTTGCTCTAGAGACGAACCTGCTAAGGGTTGCAACCCTACTGTTTAAGCTTTGTACCTCTTTGATGTTCTTTGGAGGGGTCATCTCTACTATTGCCTGAACCTTGTTAGGATTAGCCTCTACACCACACTGTGACACCATAGAGCCCAAGAATTTTCCTGACGCTACATCGAATACACATTTGTTATGATTGAGCTTCATGTCGTGGAGGCAAAGGTTATCAAATGTTTCGTGAAGGTTGTCTAAGTGGTAAGCCCCTTTTGTGCTCTTTACGAGCATGTCGTCCACGTATACTTCCACGTTTCGTCTTATCTGTTGGGTGAACATCTTGTTTACGAGCCTTTGGTATGTTGCCCTTGCATTCTTTATACCAAAAGGCATGACTTTGTAGCAGAAGAGTCCTTGGCTTATAACAAATGAGGTCTTCACTTGGTCCCCTTCATCTAACTTGATTTGATTGTACCCGGAGTAGGCGTGTATAAAACTTAATAACTGATAACCAGCCGTAGAGTCCACGAGGAGGTCAATACGTGGAAGGGGATAGCTATCCTTTTGGCACACTTTGTTTAGGTCGGTGAAGTCTATGCACATTCTCCACTTGCCATTTGCTTTCTTGACTATGACTACATTGGCCAGCCACTCGAGGTAGTAGACTTCCCTGATGAAATTTACTTCTAGTAGCTTGCGTACCTCTTCGACTATGGCCTTGTCCTTTTTTTAAGCAAACACCCTCTTCTTTTGTCGGACTAAGGGGAAGGATGAGCATACATTGAGTTTGTGTACCATGGTGCTAGGACTGATGTTTGGCATATCTTCGTGGCTCCACATGAAGACGTCCCAATTGCTCTTGAGGAAGAGTGCAAGTTCCCTTTGGACCGAAGGATTAGCTTATGTGTCGATTTAAGTGATTCGGTTAAGAGCGTCATCATCCAAGGAGATTTCTTCAAGATCCTCCATTGATTCGATAGTAACCTTCCTTTCTTCAATGTTCAAAGCTTGCAAGTGATCGTCCATCTCCAACATGGCTATGTAGCATTCTTGGGTGGCCATTTGGTCTCCTCGTGCCTCTCCTATCCTGTACTTCGTTGGAAACTTCACCTACAGGTGGTATATAGACATGGCCGCCTGTTACGCATTGAGTGAAGGACGCCAAATGATGGCGTTGTAGGCAGAGGAGCAATTAAGAACTAGGACGCTAACCTCTTTGGTGAGCTATTAAGGGTACATCCCAATGGTTACTAGCAAAGTGATGGCCCCTATGGGGAAGACTTTGGTGCCGCCAAACCCTACTAAGGGTGTGTTTGAGGGTAGGAGACGCTCTCGGTCGATGATCATCTGCTGGAATGTAGGGTAGTAGAGGATATCCACCAACACCTATCAGGTATTAAAATTTTGCGATGGATAAGTTGATAATAAGGGCTTCGTCATAAGGATGGTGTAGTCGCCTAGCATCTTCCTCTGTGAAGGTGATGGTTGGATTGTTAAGACTGGTCACCTTAGGGGGTCATCTGGAGATCTGGACGCTCTATACCATACGCAAGTACATCTTTCTCACCTTCCTAGACGATCCCATCATGGTGCTCCCTCCTACTATTACCCTTATCTCTCCGAGTGGGGCTATGGGTCTCTCATCAGCCCTTAGGTAGGGCTCGGGGTCCCTTGGTGGGTCTTCCCTATTTTTAATGAATCGCTGGAACTTCCCTTGTATGATAAGGGCTTCGATCTACTGCTTGAGGTTGTAGCATTCGGAGGTATCATGCCCATGGTCCTAGTGGAAGTGGCAATACTTATTTTTAGGTCTTTTGTTTGGGTCGCCCTTCAACTTGTCTAGCCAAGTTAATGTAGTGTTGTCCCTTATTAGCATAAGGACTTGATCCAGCGGGGCATTCAGGGGAGTGAAGTTTGTTGTTTTCCCTAATGAGGGTCTTGATCTCTCGTCGTCTCTTCTGTCGTTTGTTCGGGCCGACTTCCTCCCTAGGTCTAGGTGAGGATCGTCCTGTCTTTCTCTCTTCCTTGGCCCATCTCCCCGTGCTTTCATCGCATCCTCGACATTCATATACTTCGTGGCTTTATACAGCGTTTTAGCCATCGTCTTCGGGTCATTCTTGTAGATGGAGAATAGGAACTCTCCTCTCTTTAATCCACTGGTGAAGGCGGTGACGAGAACCTTGTCGTCGGCTTCATCGATCAGGAGGGCCTTTTTGTTGAAGCAAGTGACGTACGACCTCAGGATTTCATCTTTTCGTTGCTTGATGTTTAGTATGGCTGTGGAGGATCGTCTGTGTCTTTGGCCCTCTAATGAAGTGTGTAACAAAGTGCCCACTCAATTCTTTGAAGATGGAGACTGTGTTTAGGGCAAGCCACTGAACCACACCCTTGTTGGCCTATTTAGTGTGGTAGGGAGCGCCCTACACATAATCTTATCCAGTGCTCCTTACAGGTGCATGCGGGTTTTAATTGACTCTAGGTGGTTAAGTGAATCCCTTGACCTGTCGTATGTTTTTATTTGCAGCATCCAAAACTTCGTTGGGAGGGGAAAAAGATGTTACCTCGGCGGTGAAAGAGGAGTCAATCTAGTGGACTAGCTTATCGAAGTTGGTGGATACTCGTCCCCTCATAGCGTTCATCATCATATCCATCTTTTCCTTCATCATCTGCATCTCCTGGGCCATGTGCATCGCATTGACTTCCATTTCAGAAGGACGACTTATGTCTTACGGGTCGTCCCTTCTGTTGGGTACATTGCTCTCTTCCTAGTCTTCCCTTTCTTACCTGCCCCCTGTAGGTAGGTGACTACCATTTTGCTCGTTGGCATCTCGTTAGTCGTGTGAGCCTTCTTGGTGCCTCTTGTTCCTTTGGTTTAACTATTGTTCCAATTCCTAGTTATGTTAGATGAGTCGCTTTACTGTAGCAGCCAAGGTTTACGCTTGCCTTTCTAGGGCGTTAGATGGATTCCCTGTTTCCTAGTTGATGGTAGCCATTGAACATGTCTGGACCATGTAACTCTTTCATCTTAGAATTGTTGATAGTTCTTTCTCATAGATGGCACCAACTCATGATGTGCTAAAATCGTCAGTGAGTTATAGGCTTTAAAGCACTCCAATGGGTACCTGTAGAATAAGAACAAATGGACCAAACAAAAAGCACCCGTGTGGTATCGGCCAAAAACCCTCCGAATGTCAAATTAGTGAATGAGAAATCTCTAAGAACTCTATATTGATAGAACTAGGGATTTTCTGCGTACCAGGGGAAAGAAGAGGTCTGGTCTTTATAAAGGGGTGAATAGCGAATCGATATCCCTCAAAAGTAAGGATCTTTTCTTGCAGAGGGAATCTGGTATTAGGGTTTCTGTGATTATAAGGTGTCTTTCCCTATGAAGAAGATATGTGGACGTGATATAATCTTGATACGCGATGCGCAAGATATTTCCTTGTAGGAGCATGCATGGGGAACACGTATGGAAATGTAGGACCCGTCGGTTTTCTTTATCTCGTTGGCTTTATGATCAACCATCGCTTTAGTTTTCCTGTTCACATGGGAGGCACCCATCGACTTTGCAATCGTCCTATGGGAGGGTCCTTCGTTGCCTTACAGTGAAGCTAACGACCCTGTTAAGGTAATTTGCCCTCTCCGTCTTCTGTTTATGGGCTTTTATTGTCAAAAACATCCTCATCACTGTCAATCAACTTTTATCATGAACTTAGTTTATTATTATATATTCATTATTATTTCTGAGAAAGTCAGATTATTATCATTATTTATTTATGAAAGACATTGAACAGAGTCACAGACTCATGAGGGTCACATTACACTTTTTGATACTATTATAGGCCCTATTATTTCAACAAAAAATTTTTAACTTCAACCAAATAAGTTGGTCCAAATAGTCCTTAAGAGCATTCACACCTGCATTTCTTTATTGCATGTGTTGGAATATTTTACCATCCAAGCACAAAAGATATGCTTTATTCGTACTATTAATTGCAAAGTTTTTGCAATAGTGCTACAGTAAGACGATACTATAGCAACTTGTAAATCTTGAACCCCATATTTTATTAATCTCTTCTCTCTCTCTCTCTCTCTCTCTCTCTCTTGAATCACTTTTCTCTCTCTCTCCAATCACTTTTGGATTATATATTTTATTGAATAGATATATTATTTTAATGTATTATATAGGAAAATAAAAGTTGGGATGTTGAATGTGTTGTAAAATGGTATGGTATAAATGATAAAGTAGTTTTTGAGATGTGTGTGTGTGTGTGTGTGTGTGTAGAAACCAAATGCAAATGCTCTAATAGTCTAATACCACACATCTCATTCCATAATAATCAATTAATGGTTTCCATCAAACTCCACCTCAATCATTTTACAAAAAAGTTAAGACTTTTCACACTTCTTATTACCCATTTACACATGTACCTATTTACCTTTTTCTCAAGAGAATATAACAAAATTAGGCATGCCACCAATTTTTGTCTTCTTATCCAAATATATAATAATAATAAATAAAAAAATTGAAGATAAAAGGGTAATGAATAGGATAATTGAAAGGATAGAAGAACTATAGGAACATAGAAATGACTTATAACCCACCTCGACGAGTGTTTATGATTTAATTATCGCTTAGGCCTCTAGTATTTGTTTTTCAATGGGTAAGTGAAAGACTATTGCCCAACCTACTTTGAAGAAGCGTTTGCGACCTCTTAATGTTTGGGCTATTTAAACACTGCCTTCCTAATGGACAACAAAACTAGCAGGATAAAATTTATAAATAAGGTTGTCACAACTAATCTCTCTTACCCCTTTTTTTATTAGTAAAAAAAATATTCTTTATTTTTTTTTAATAAACGAGAGTATTCCGATCTCTTCAAGTATCTGACTATTTTCCTGAGTTTATGCAGTCTCTCTGTTCCACACGTATTAAGGGTCCGTTTGGATGCAGCTGAAACTGAAAACTGAAAAATACTGTAGCAAAATAATTTTTTAATGTGTAAAAAACACTGTTCACGTTTAAGATCACTGTTCATTGGCCTAAAATCACTGTTCATGGTCAATGAACAGTGACCACGCACGTCCCATTAAGTGAAAACAGAAAAAAAAAAAAAAAAAAAAAAATTACAACAATGAATCCTATTACAACAATGAATCCTATGAAAGTAGTCCCAAGATACAGACAATAGTTTTTTTTTTTTTTTTTAATTTTTTCTAAAGGAAGCTAAGAGTGTATAGTTAAAAGATATTTAAAAATATTACTAGATTCTCCACATATGCTATCGACCATTATGGGCGTGCTGCACCAAACCATAAGGTAGTGGGCACAAATCTCAAATTAGGGTTAGCATTTTTTTAGTTTAATTTAGGAATACTCATTTGTTAATGGGTCAATTTGAAATGGGTGGGCTTTTTTTAAAAGAGTTAATTTTAAGTTTTAATTTTTTAATATTAAATTTAATGCCATATCATTCATCTGTTAGCCACGTAAGTACTTAAATTAACTGCGATTAATAAAATAACTAATTGCACTTATTTTTTGATCTTGACAAAATAATAGTACTCATTTTAAACTTAAAAGACTAATAGTATTTATTAGGTAAGGGTCGTCAATGGACCAGGTCGAGCCAACCCGGCCCATTTTTACTTGGCCCATGAACATAATGGGCTGGGCATAATGAGCTATTACCTAGTTAAGGCTGGATCAGATTGAGCCGAAAGAGAAGCTATTTATTAGGCAATCTTGAAAGACTAAGAGCATTCTTATCAAACATTGTAAAAAATTTAGCATTTACTCTCTCAAAACCTATATTTATAACATATACAATACCACTTTCCAATCCAACCTATATCCAAACTTCTATTTATTTTACAATTTCACTTAAATATTGTTTCTTTATTATTTTTCATTAATTTTTTTATTTTTCCTCCCTCTCCTTTGTGGGCCCCATTGAATAAAAAATAATTTAAAGTTTTGCAATGGGTGAATAGTGCCATTTCAAAAATGAGATGACACTATTCATCAATTACAAAAAATTTTGCAATATAAAATATTTGATAGAGGGGTTTAAACCTTTTAAATGTTAAAAAAATAAAATTTTTAGCATTTGAAAAATTTGATAAAAATGCTCTAAGGCCTCGCTTGGGAAGAGGGAATGGAATGGAATGGAAATGAATGAAAAGAATAATTTTAGAATATTCTTCCCTTCTCTTGTTTGGGAGTTTTAATGGAGGGAATGGAAAGTCCATTCCCTCGTTTGGGAGTTTAAGTGGAAGGGAATGGAATGGATAGGAAGGAACGCCCATTCCTCTCTATTCCCTTAAAACTTCAAATTTTCATTCCCCCCGAAATTGGGAGGAATGAGAGGGAATGGAATTAGATTTAATGAATTTTTTATTAAAACTCCCAAAATACCCCTATTTATTCAACCATTTATATTAAAACAGAGGTCTAATAGTAATATTGCAATAAAATGATTCCATTTCATTTCTTCCATGTTACTCCCAAACAAGATTACTTACATTCCATTCCTTTTCATTCATTTCCATTCGTTTATTTTAAAACATCCAATCAAGGTTACTTAATTCTATTCCATTCCATTCCATTCTTTTCCCTTACTTAAATTTATTCCATTCCATTCCATTCTATTCTTTTCTATTCCCTTATGATCATTCCATTCCATTCTATTCCCTTCCTTTATGAACTCCCAAGCGGAGCCTAATAGTTTCTAACCTACTCTCATCATTAAAATAATAAGAATGCTCTAATAGTTTCTAACCTACCCTCATCATTAAAATAATGCAACTTTTTCTACGGAAGGTTACATTTGGAACTTTGTCACCTTAACCTACTCAGGACCCACCCTCTGCTCATTTCTCTCAACCATTCACTCTCCAAGACTGAAGGAGCTCACTGCGCCTGACTCTTGAGAGCCTTCCTGGAACCCAAAATCCTAACCCTAGATGCGCTCCAATCAACACCTTCACGGACCAACCAGCCATGCCGGACCAACCATCCATGGCAGACCTCCCATCTGAGGTACTCACCTACATACTCTGCCAAGAACCAGTCAAAACCCTCATCAAGCTCCGCTCCGTGTCAAAGCCATGGCTGTTTCTAATCGACAGCCCATACTTCATCCGCCTCCACCTCCGCTACTCCATCGCCACCTCCTCGAACGTCACCGTCATCCTCCGCAAGGAGTCGGAGCTCTACTCCGTAAGCCTCAAGTCGCTAGACGCCGCCGTCGAGCTCGCCCACCCTCTCATGTGCTACAGCAACCGGATTCGCGTCCTCGGCTCGGCCAACGGCTTGCTCTGCATCACGAACGTCGCCGAGGACATCGCTTTCTGGAACCCTTCGATCAAGAAGCACAAGGTGTTGCCGTTTCTGCCTGTCGATCGGCCCTGCGACCACGGCATGAGCATGTGCGGCGCGCGTGCGTACGGGTTCGGATACGATTCTGCACACGACGACTACAAGCTGGTGAGGATTTCGCAGTTCGTTGACTTGGAAAGCGAGGGTTTTGCTTCGGAGGTCAAGGTTTTCAGCTTGAGAGCGAACGAGTGGAGGAGAGTTGAGGAAATGAATTACGTTCTGTGTTACATGAAGAAAAACGGGACGCTTGCTTGTGGGGCTTTGCACTGGGTTGTGACCAAGAGGTTTAAACTGGACGAGGTTGACCAGATCGTTTCGTTCGATCTGACGGACGAGAATTTTCGCGAATTGCCTCTGCCCAAGTGTTTGGAAGATCAGAGGGTTCAGATTGAGGTTGGGGCTTTAGGGGACTGTGTGTCCGTGACCGCGGATTATCATGAGGTTCGCGTTGATGTTTGGGTGATGAAAGAGTACAGAGTGAAAGAGTCTTGGTTTAAGTTGTTTAGTATTGCTCGAACTGAAGTGGTCGGATCGTTTAAGTATTTGAGGCCGTTGGCTTATTCGAAGAGCCGCAAGGAGGTCCTGTTGGTGCTGGATAATCAGAGGCTTGTGTGGTATGATTTGAGGAAGAAAAGGGTTGAGAATGTGAAGATTTTGGGTATGCCGGATTTGTTTGAGGCCGAGGTTTGTCTTGAAAGCCTCGTTCCGGTTGAGGCTTGTAGAAAAGGGTATGGGAAGAAACACAATTTGGGTGAGGAGAATCATAAAAAGAAGAGGTAAATTACATGGTTTTATTTTTCTAGCATTGATTTTGTTAAGGATAGTTGGTTTTGGTTCAATCAGAGTAGTAGTGTTTGTAGTTCGGTTCGCAATTTAATTGTTAGGCCTATCTTAATTATACTACCCTTTAGCAATTGATGCTATAAGCTGGTATGCACTTTCATGTGACTTTTAGTGCCTCATGTAATTGTCCTTGTTTTATTCTTAGGGATGATTTCTTGTCAGAGGGTTTCAAGTTGGTGTTATAATCAAACAGGATGATGAAACAAAAGCATGAAAAAGAGGTAATTTAGTGAATTTAACTTGTAATTTCCCTTTTAAAGCTTACTATAGGGACTTCTTTTGGTCACTTGTTTAAAAAAGAAAAAGAAACAAGAGCGACTTATTTTGGTATTAGAATTAGTTGCATTGGTCAGATTAACTATGTCGGCGTTAGGCAATCTACATGTACAAGTTGAAGCAGAATTTGATGAATTAAGTTTTATCCTAATTCACCTAAAAAAAAGTGCCATCTCTTTTATTCAACATTAATGTCTTGTGAGCCACTTATCTTGGTGCCTTTGTTTCTCTCAGTGTGGAAAGTGAAGGAGAGAGTTATACTATAGAGTATTTGAGAATGCTTGAAGATTGAAGGAAGTATAATTAACATGATATGTATCATCTTTCAACACTTTTTCCGGTTTTTTGTGATATAATGTCCACTTATCTTCAACACCTGGTAAAGACCTTTCTGTAAAATGTTGTGAGCGGTGACTGTAATATACTTATTGAGTGTTAGGGAGTTCATAAATGACTATGTACAAGATTATGTAATGTAAGAAATTATGTTTGTATCCTCATAAAATTTGCAAGTTTTATGTAATACAAACTTGCAAGTTTTATGTAATACCTTTTGATTTTGTTTGTTCTGTTTAGACCCTTACAAATTAGATTGTTAAACCTAATTAATTAACCAAGTTGATAATTAGAATTATCATTCAAATCTAGGTTAAAACCTGAAAAGAATTTGACCTAGCTATCCTCAAGGTAAAAGATTCACTATGATTAAATGAAAGTTTACAATAGATTTTTTCCTAAATCTAAAGCTACCTCTTGTAGAAGTTATTCATACGACCACGTGTAACTCCAAATCCATGAACTTTTCTATCTTAAATCTGTTGCACACAAATACCCACGTTTGTTACTCTGAGATCCTACTCAAAGGTTTAGTAATACAAACTCTCTAGTTTGTGACTCGAAAACCTCCCTTGCAGATTTAAATTATCAGTTATGTATTTTGTTGCAACAACTTCAAAGCTACCCATTTTAATGGTATGAGAATGATTTAGGGTAGTGACTTTGAAAAGAAAAGGCACATCACCTTTTAGATCTTGTGAAGAGCACCTCCAAAGTCTTCACAAAACGTGTTTTAGGATTTCCTTTAAATGCTATGTGAAATAGATCTGAAACTCTAATAACTTAATGGGCTTAATAGGTTGTTGGACTTAATTAAAATTCTACAGAACTCGCTTCCTGATCAGTCAAAGTTGTTTCTTGATCGGTCAAACCTGACATGTTTTGAATTCTTGAACCTGCAGCTTCTTTATTCTTGTGTTGCAATACCTTGAGCATTGTCTAATATGCTCTATAGACTCTAAGATTTATGTCTAAACAAGTTTATGTTCATGACAATTGTTTTTAACTTTTAGAACCAAACAGATTTTGACTCTGAAATTTACTTAAAAAGACTGAAATTTGATGTTTGAACTACTTTTGTACTTTTTCTGTGCATAGATTTTAGAAAAGTTTGCATTTCTGTGATTTATTTAGCTGGGTTTCTTATCGATGGATCATGAGTGTTGTAGCACTATCTGCTATAAATATGTAATTTGTAAGTTTAATTTTAATTATTCCTTGTTTAGTGGACTTTAATTATTGCGTGTGCTAGGTGGAGGGTGAGATCATGTTCAAGACCCCTAGTGCGTGTGTAGTGCGTTTGTAATTTACCATTGAAAAACAATCCCATTTATGTCTTCTGCATTGCCAAATTTTCTTTCTGGTTCCCAACTCATATTTTCAGACCTGTAAAAGCGAAAACACTGACAAGCTAATTGAGCTGCGTAAACCTTTTAACTTATCTAATGGTAAAAAAGGGTGCTTGTTAATGTTTCATCCATTTATACTAAAATTCATATTGTTTCTCTTGCCTGGATTGGAATATCCTGCAGTGGTCTCACTAATTAAAAATGAATAATTTTGCTTGTAAAGAATTACTTTGTTGTTGAATTTGAAATTGTAAGCTTGTGAGAAGTTTGCATACACAAATTGTACAGAATGGCTCAGTTTAAGGGGAGGGTGGTAATTTTTTTATTAAAAAAAAAAAAAAAACAAATTGCATTTGTTGAATATTGAAATTGTTTGCTGGAGAGAGAATAACATCAAGAGGCACTTGAATCCCTCTGCAGTCTTCTCTACCTCTGCTGTTGGGTCCCGGGGCGTGGAAATCAAGTGTGTGTCGATTTTGATTCCATTGTTTTTGTTTTATTGGCTCAGTCAAAACAAGTTGGAATTTTGTGAGTCAGGATTCTGCATTTAGAGATTTAGAATTGTCAAGTATTAAATACATTCGGCTTATATTTATTGCAAAGTTTGTTGTTTATGTGGTTCTTGATGTAATGACCTTCGTGGTGCAGGTGCTTACCGCAAAAATAATCTTAAGAAATCAAGGTGTCTTAATATTCTTTTGATGAATAAGGTATCTCCATATTGACCCCTGGGGCCTTGAGTGGTGTATAATTAATAAGACGAACCATTATCAATTCTGGTCTATGTTACTATCAATGCGGAGGAATCAAAGCTACGGCGGATGGTCCTAGAATTGTCAAATTAAAAAAAGAAAATATCAAGGTTCAAGGATAGCACTAGACATGCAACTCTTTACTTTTCTTCTTCTTTTTGCTATATAATTTGAAGACGTAAATATGAAAATTACTTTTTTTTTTTGTAAAATAAGAAAAAGTAGATCTTTGACTTCATTTATATATATATATATATATATTTTATTGGAGAAGAATTGTAATGGAAACTTGATTCATATTCTGCAACATCATTAGTGCTTTGATTTTATTCGGATAACGAATCTTTTTCTTTTCTCCCAAAAAGAAAGAGGTGGAAAACAATGTTAGTTGGTAAAAGGATGCCAAACGGCCCATTTCAGGACCATTGTGCATAAATCATAATGGGTCCTCCCTCCATTAAAGTTAAAGGTACGTTTGGTCCCGCCATTTCACGGAGAACGCACGCAAAGCCTTTCTTTCGGTTATGTGAATTCATGAGACTCTAGTTTTAAAAACAAGTTATTTTAGCTTCTTTTTTCTTTTTTCCTTTTTTAATCTACTTTTTTAAATATATATTTTCAACAGACCCTTTATCATTTTTCTATTCTCATTTGAACATCATTTATTTATTTGTTATTATTATTATTTTACAAAATCTATTATATTTTATCAACTAACAAACACTCAAAACTCCTCTCTATATTCATCAATCAACAACACTCAGTTTTCTTTTGCCTAGATTTTTACCAAACAAACGAATTCAAAGCTTTCTTTTGCTAAAATTTTATCCACTGACAACATCCAAGTCTTTTATAAAGAAAAGAAAAGAAAAAACTCAAATCTTAAGCCACTGAGAGAGACAAAGGTGTTCGGTAGAGAGAGATCCAAATTTTTTGTTTAGAATTCATTAACCAGCAACATCCAAATCTCGTGTTGCTGGGTTTGATCAAAATAATATGAAACAATCTCAACAATGTTTGGGTTTTGTGCTGTTGGATTCAGTCGGAAGTGTTGAGTTTTGTGTTGCTGACTTCAATCGGTGATCGCTAACTTCAACTTAATGGTGTCTGAACAAGATGAAGACCGACGTTTCAGAGTGAGAGAGAGGGTGATGTGCTCTAATTAATTTTTTTAAATTATAATAAATTTGTTTTGGGTAAAACATTATTACCAAATTTTGAAGGGGAAAAAAAAAAAAAAAACTCATAATTCTATTCAGATTAGAATTTTATTGCTAAAATATCTCTTTATTTTTATTTTTATTTTTTGGTTTAATTTACGCACGATTTTACTCATAAAAATTCTTTTTACAAATATGATTTTTGTATTAATTGTTAATTTGGTATATTTAACGAGTTTGTTATTAAATTTAACCAGCATGTAACTCTATGCAAACGCATGGATGTATTTAAAATTAAAAAAAAATTATTATAAAAATATAAATAATTAATCAAATCAATTTTTTTTTTTAAGCTTGTAACACCTGTATTCATGCATACATATAGACACATTAAAAATTAATACAATTTTTATCATAAAATATAGATAATTAATCAAAATATTTTTTTAAAGTAAACGTAATTAGTCACATATTAAAATTATTACCTAAATTTAATATTACTTATCATAATTTTTTTTTAATTTTTAATAAGATAGAGCATGTGGTGATTTTTATTTTATTTATTTTTTGAGAAACATGTGGTGATTTTTATTAAGTATATGTGATTTTTTTTTTAAATTTTATAGTTCATTAATATTAGATTCTTAGTATTTTGCACTCATTAACTCAATTGACACAAAGATTAAAAAAAACTTAAGTAGACATATGGCACAAGATTAAGTGGATAATTATGGTGTAATTCTTACATAAATTTAGACACATGACGCAAAATTAGATTATAATTTCAAATTTTAATTCAATTTTCTCTAAATTGTACCTATTAATATATATATATATATATATGACTTATAAATTTGAATTTTTTTTAGTTATATGATTATGTTTTTTATGGTTTATTATTTTGGACTCCTCGTTTTCTACACTAAAGTATCTAATTTGGAACAAAATTTTTAAAATTTAGATTAGATGGGACACGTGGCGCAAAATTAAACTCTATTTGAAATTCAATTTTTACACTAAATTAACTCACTTGGCACAAAATTCTAAAATTTAGATTAGATGAAACACATGGCGTAAAATTAGACTCTAATTGAATTTCAATTTGAAATTTAATTGAATATTCTCTCTGTTTTACCTATTATTATATATATAGATATATGTAGATGATTTATAAATTTGAATTTTTATTTATTTATATGATTATACCTTTTTATGGTTTATTATATTGGACTCCTCGTTTTCTACACTAAATTAACTAATTTAGCACAAAAATTTAAATTTAAACTAGATGGGACACGTGGCACAAAATAAGACTCTATTTGAAAGTCAATTTTTACACTAAATTAACTCACTTGGTACAAAATTCTAAAACTTAGATTAGATGAGACACATGACATAAAATTAGACTGTAATTGAATTTTAATTTGAAATTTAATTGAATTTTCTCTCTAGTTTACCTATTATTATATATATATATATATATATATATATATATATATAGATTAGGGCTATAAACGAGCCGAACTTTGTTGAGTAGTGAATGTTCAAACTTGGCTCAAGCTCGTGACAAGTTTAAAAATAGTGTTTGAGCTTGAGTTCTTGAGAAAGCCAAAAAGTTTGATCTCGGCTTTGCTTGATTAATTAGTCAAGCCCAGCTCAAGTTTAATATCAAGTCCAAACTCGAGCTCAGGTCAAGCTTTTGAGCTCAAGATCTAAAAAAATTACATTATCAAATGCTTAAATCTCTAAAATTAAGAAGGGAAAAAAAGAAAAAAAAATAGTATACTCAGTTTATCATATAGCTAGTCCTACTTATGATTAGCCATTATTCAAATTAAAATTTTACATAATTAAATTCATTCATTCATCATTCCTTATCTATAGTTTCAGTAATTGTTCAAAACACAATTTTTACATTCACGTTAGACGATGAAGAACCAAAAAAATACTTGTTTGTAACTATTATAAATAAGAAAATACAAATGTTTCATAACTTTACTTTAGATGATTGATAGGGAAGAATCATATGTGGCCAACTTAATTAATGAATTTATTTTTAAATGTAACTATAATCTAAAGTGGTTCTTGGTCAGTTTAGAAGGAAAGAAAAAATTAGTGGTTCCATGTTAGCCATATCATTATTAATTTATGTGTAATGAGTATATTTAACTAACACATATAAATTTATAAATGAGTTTATACTTGAATTGTTTTGTATTAAGCCTAATAGCTTACAAGCTCATTCATGAACAAAATTTTTTGCTTAGGCTCAACTTGTTTATTAAACAAGTCTACAACTAAGGCCCAAGTTTGGCTTATTTATAAACAAACAAACAAATATAAATAAACTTTTTATCAAGCCGAATTTGAGTTGTTCACGATTTATTTGATTTATTTACAGTCCTAAATTTAACGGTAGTATAGTGGTTGATAATGAGGCCCATTAACAATCTAAGATGCACATCAATTCTAAATAGCTACCCTTAGAACATTCACAACTGGAAATTCTATCATATTCTATTTTACTATTTTAAAAAATTACTTTATTAATTATATAATACTATTTTACAATATACTCAACATCTTAACTTTTATTTTATCATACTACACATTAAAATAATATATCTATATAATAAAATAATATATCTATATGATAAAATAATATATTTTGAAGAGAGAAAAAATGAGACAAAAGTGGATATGAGACAATACAAAAGTGCTACAGTACTGTAATACTGTTGTAGAGCCATTGCAGACCACGCAAATGAGATAGTGGAGAGAGTAAAATAATAATTTTTTTAGCTTTTCCATACCAGCTGCAACTAACTGTTGACTTTTTCTATATTGAAATGATAAATCTTATCATCATATGACATACATGCCAGCTGTAAAAGCTATTACTAGCCAACATTTTTTTCCCGCTGAAATTAGTGAGTTTGGTAAAATTGTTCGGGACAGTTCGATTCGATTCGATCAGGTTTCATAGGTGGGCCTGCAGTTTTTTATTTTTATTTTTATTTTAACAAAGTGTTGGCCATTTATTCTTGTTTCTTATATATGCATCCACCAGAGAGTAAGTGGTTGAAAATTTAAACTTGTCACTACCTGTAACTCCCTTACCCGCCCCTAATTCACCCAAAACAGGTAGGGGGTAGGTGTGAGGGTGGGCCTCCCCGCCCCACACCCGACCTATACATTTTTTTTTTTTTTTCTTTTTGGTAAGATGACCTATACATATTAGTTACATTATATTATATTATAAAAAACATAAGTATATAAATTCCATTTTCTCCCAAACACTAATACCCTAAAAGTCTGACACTTTCTATTTTTTGCCTCTCATAATGTCACTCTCAGCCCCACTCCACCTGACTGCTAGGCCTGCCATACCTCGTCGTTGTCGTCGCCCATCTCTCTCTCTCTCTCTCTCCTTATTGTGTTATCTTTCTTGCTGCGACTCCCCTCCACATCCCTAACTTGTTTATTTTCTGCAACTTGCCTCTTTTTTTAATTTCGTTTTCTTTCTCATTGCAAAAATCATTTAGGGTTTATTTCATTGCAAAAATTATTTAGGGCTTTTGTATTGTGTTTATGATTTAAAATATTTTCAGTGATAAATATATGTGATTTGCTAGCCTAGAAGTCATTGTTAAACAATGTTGAGGCTCATTTTGGCAAGAGACCCAATAGCAAGAAGAAGTCCAATGGTATGGAAGGAAAAAGAGTTAGTGATTGGGAAGAAAAACTATTAAGTCCGAGTAACAGGAATAATGGATCATAGACTTAGAAAAATAGCAAATGAACCTCAAAGAAAGCATGCGAGCCTAAGCAAGCTCAGAGAGAGAAGTAATAAACCCATGAGCACTATAAGAAATAGAAAGCAAGCAAGAATGGGCCAAAGAAACCTGAAGGAAATGAATTAAGTGAGTAAGAGGGTAATGGCAAGCTCATAAACCCCAAAGGAAAAGGATGTGGAAATTTGGGCTAAGGAAGCCTAAGTGACTTAGCAAAGGCCCATGAGAGTGAAGAATTAGAATGGGCCAAGGATACCCAAGAGAAGGAAATGGGTCGAGGAAGCCCAGAAGCAATGGAACGGATCAAGAAGGCCCAAACTAGTATGAATACTAGACCCAATGATAACATTGGGCCATCAGAATTAAGCAAAGGAAAAGTGTATAGCAAACCCAAAAGAAAGCCCAGTAGCACGGGTCATATAACAGCATAGTAGGAATGGCAAGATGGCATGGCAAAAGTGCTAGCACACCACGGAAGGAACAAAGAATGGATTTAAAAGAAGAAAAGCCCACAATCAAGCAAGACTTAGTTTAGAAAGGAAGCAGACTATAAAGAATAAAGGCTCAGAAATCCATTCACGCCACAAGATGCCAAGAATGAGCAGCAAAATGCACAGACGAGCCTTCAAGTCATGGCAAACACGTGGGCAGCAAACAAACTATGGACATACACAGAAGTGAAGCATGCACAAGGCTCAAGCACCACCAATCTATACCCAGCCAATACAAGAGTGGTGGGTCATGGGTTAGAGGTAAGGGAGGGTATAGTTTGGCGGTAGGGAGAACGAAGGAGCCTATTTTAGGGTTCCCACTCAAACTCTTTTGAGGAAAAATGTCCTGCTGAGATGACATACTATCCAAAATAGGGAAGATGAGTTGGAATCACTAGGTGCATGCCATGAGGGATAGTGAGAAAGAATGTCTACCCTTATCTGGATGGGAATCTCACGGTAAAGAAGCAAACAAAATGAGGCTCTTTGTCTGGTAATGGGATATGGCACGACCAGCATGGGTAAGTGGTGGTGGTTGAGTAGTTGACAAACTAGTGGGTGGTCAAGAAGGACACCCACACCTAGACAAAAGTGGTTAAGGGGTAAAATGGTAAAAACCTAGTCACGACAGGTAGTATAAAAGGAGCCTCTGCCATGCACAAGAAACAGAACACTAGACAACACAACTACAACCAGGAAAGAACACGCAACACAACACATCACAAAAAGAACATGGAACAAGAGAGTAAAAAATAAATAGAGCAAAAAGCTTAGAAAGAAAAGAAAGAAAAACAAAGAGAGTAGGCAAGAGTGAAACAACAGGCATGCACCAATAGACTAATCCTCTTCTCTCCCTCTAAAAGCCTACCCTTTATTTGAGGATTAGGGATTTCTAGAGCATAAGCCATTCAAGCCCATTCTATCAAAGTGGGTAATCTCCATAGCAAGACTTTCCTATGAGGTTACCCACATTGAAGAAGTGGTTCTCCCTTTAGTCTTACCTCCATAAGGCAACCAAGCCAACAGACTAACTGTTTCTGTTTTTGTTTTTCTTATTGATTAAATATTAGTGCTATCTTATCTTTATTATTGTCATTTTATTTCATCTTTATTGCCATACTGCTATTTTCTTTATTTTTGGAAATTCTTTTGACTAACAGTAAGCACATTTCCTTCATTGCTGTTATATTTACTTGTCTGCCATAACTTTCTTGTAACAATCTCATCTGCCATGGGCACATGACCAAGGTATTAACAAAAGGGCTCTAGTTTGCGCACAAGTCGGTTTGAGGTGAGTTGCAATCAGGCTAGTGTAGACTCTCCTACCCAGAACCTTTGGGCTGAGTTGTGGCAGGAGGAAGCCCAGCTCATAATCTCAAAAAGGCCCACCACAACCAAGAAGTATGCAATTTGATTCAAATTTCCAGTTTTGTATTTAAAAAAGTTATAGAGGCGGGGTGGTGCCATCGAGGGCCCGTAGGAGTGGAGGTTAGGGCAAAGAACCATCCCTAATTAGTTACTGGGGAAAGGGGATGAGGCCAGGGCAGGGAATATGATCCCCACCCCATACCTCACCTATTGCCATCCATCGGATGTATCCATCAATTTTAGGCGTAAAGTATATTGTATAATCATTAAAAAACATAACAAAAGCCCAAATTCCCAGTTTTTTTCCTCTCAAATATAGTACAAGATAAAATATATTCCACTAAAACTCTAGTACCACTCTCTCTAAATTTCTTTTTTTTTTTAAAAAGACCTCTAGTACCACAATAAACAACCTTCAACCATCTACAAATTCATCAAATAAAAAAAATCACTAGTAACCACAGAAATAACAAATTCAAGTAACAAAATTTTCAAACAATCATCTAAAACAGATATAAATGGAAACAACATTTAACATTGAGCATTCTTGAGAGTAATTGCCATTTGGTAGAGGATGGGTGATTTTTTTTTTTTTTTTTGAGAAGCAAAAATTTACACAGAGTATATCATAGTGGAAAACTATTACTTTCACTTTCAAGTAGGGTTGGCTCTATATTAATAGGAAAATGAGACGGTAGCCTAAGGCCCACAAGTAGAAAAGACCCCCCAAAATTTAACCAATATATTTATTTCTTTTATTGTAATAGTATTAATTAAACACAAATATTAGTTAATAAATAAAATAATATTTTTAATCAAATGAAAAAAAAAAAAAGGAGAGAAATGCTACGTCACACTACAAGAAACCGAGCTATTGCAGTGGGCTAAAAGCGCCACTAAAGCCCAAAAAAGCGCTGCTATAGGTACATTTGACCTTTAGTGGCAAGTGGTATTGCGGCGGTTCATCCGGTCAGTGTTGTAGAGCCACAATAGATCTATTGCGGCAGTAAGAAAAAGCGACGCTATATATGCACCTTTTAGTGGTGGTTTTGGTTTATTGCGGTAGGCAAAAAATCGTCATCATATCAAATTAGAATTCGGGTCAATTGACTTTTTACGGTGGGTTATGTGCGCTGTTATTGGCGCCACCTTTAGTGACGGGCACAAGGCGCCGCTATAGGGCATCAATTAAAATAGACTAACAGCAATTGTCATGGTGGACGAGAAGCGCTGCTATGTGTGACAACCTTTAGCTACGAGTGATAAGCAGCACTATAAAGCTTTGTTTAAAACATAACATGTGCACCTTTAGTGGTGCTTTTTGACCGCCGATATAGATTAATTTTTTTCCCCACTAGGTTCTTAAAACCATTATTTGTTGATAAATTATTCACAGACTTGTTACAAAGAACCTGTAATAGTTTTCAATCTAGTTTTGGCTTTACTGACACAATACCGCAAATTTAACTAATTAACAACACCACAAATGTTTCCCAACTAACATAATATTAACATAGACATATATTATCAAATACATAACATTGTCTATAACCATCATCATAAGATTAATAAAAAAAAATGTGATCCTTTGAATACAACAACCGCTCAAATTAAACTAATACCATAATCAAAGTTCCAAAGTGTTTAAAAATATCCTTCAACACTTGCAAAAAAATGCGATTGTTCAAATGTAGTTCTTTGTACTCAAAAAAGTCCTCAAACACCAAGATAAAACTTATAAGCTACTTGGTTGATGGACTGCGGCTGATGATTTTTGGAGAGTTGGAGATTGTTGGACCAGTGGAACAACCTACATACAAATTATGATTACTCAATAAGTGCATATAAATAAAATAGAATGACAAGAAAATATTACCAAGGAAAAAAATGGGAACAAGTTAAACAGAACCCTTCTCAAAATCTAATTGGATGACTTGTAATTTAGCTACAATTAGTATATAATTGATATTAAGATATGGTTGTTAATGTTACCAATCACAATAGTATAAGAGAAGTATATAGTAGTACCAGTCCATTTGGATTAGCTTTTTCCCATTAACTTACTAATTTATTCATGTATATATAGGTTTTTAAAATCTCTCTCTCTCTCTCTCTCTCTCTCTCTCTCTCTCTCTCTCTCTCTCTCTCTACAATTGTACATACATTTCATTTTCCAACAAATAAACAAATAAGTTTTTCAGTAAAAAAAAAAAAAAAAAAAAAAACTGATCCTAACGCACACTTACTATCATTCACAAACATAGTTATTTTCTTCTTCTTTTTTTGAATTTTTTTTTTCTCTCTAATTTTCATGTAAAATTGCACTTGAAGGACAACTTCATAACCCATAGAGCATTTTGTGATTCATTGGTTGAAGAAAGCGCCAAAGTCCAAACCCAACAGGCAACACAAAGTCCAAACCAATTAGCCACAAGCAACACAAACCCAACAATAATCCAAAATCTTTTCCCTTTCAAACCAAACAACACTTCACAACCCCACCACAAACCCACAATAGTCCAAACTCTTTTTCCATTCTCCTGTTTTAAAATGGTCATTTTTGGGATGCATATTCCTATGTCTCGAGCTACTTTAAATTGTCGTGTCGTATGGGGTTTTAAATGAAGACATGTCTCTTATGTTTTAAAATTGACATTCTAAAAGCCATTTGTTAGGACATATGTAGTTCAAGTCTGTGAACTTATGTCGCTATTTTATGTAATTGGCTTATCCTTAGACAAAACGCACTTTACTTGTAATTGGGTAGATCTAGGATGTGTTAAACACTTCAAGAAACTGTGGTTCAAGATTAAGTGTTGAAGCCGTCGAAGTCTGTCCAAGAAACAAGCAAGGAAGTGCAAGATTTTAAAGCTCGATAGATACCTCGACAGATACATCTATCGAGATTTAAAGAAGCTGTTTAGCCCGAGCCTCGACAGCTGTCTCGATACCTCTCGATACCTCTATCTATCGAGAATTAAAGAAAACAGAATTCCAAGTCTGTTTCAAGTCCAATCCGTGAGCATGTCTTTAGGACTTCTTTTCTCCTAACCCTAGACATATAAAAGGATTATTTTAAGGGCCGTCAAAAGAGGAATCACAAGATACAAGTTGCATCTTCTCTGAGAACTCGTTGTTCATGCAAATTGTGATCTGTGAGACAAAGTTCGTGCCCTAGTTCATCTCTGATGATTTGAAGAACTTTGCAGCCAACATTCTTTCTTCCTCAAGTTGGTGAGTGAGTTACGTACTTGGATTCATGCAAAGGAGTAAGACGCGTACTGGGATCCGCGCATCACATTGGTTAGTCACGTATTGGGAGCCATGCATTAAACTGGAGAAATTGTCACTACAGAACAAGTCCAATTGGGTATTGGGGTAAGAGTTCAACTGTAGGTTGGTGAGGTACTGGGATTCCTTACTTGTAACTGCTTGTTGTGATAATAGTGGAGTTTCGGGAGTGGTGACCTTAAATCACCCGGTGGAGTTTTTGCCGTAAGGTTTTCCCCATTTGTGAACAAATCACCGTGTTATTTATTTTCCGCTGCTTAACTTAGTTTGGTGATTTGTTTGTGCTGCCACGTGATCGCATGTTAATTTGATTAATTAATAACTGGGCTAATTTAATTAATCTAATTATCACAAGGGGTCAACGCATTTGTGGCCTGTCACCATTTATTATACCTGACTGCATTATGAAGAAATTTGTTGCATTTGTTGAAGTGTGCAAGCCATTCTTTGCTCCATATCTTTGAATTGAATAGGTATTTCTTTCATTGCATCAAAACTTGCTAATTTTTCCTCCATAGTAGCCAAGGAAGCCTTTAGTTGTTCAACTTCGTTGTCCCTTGCTTGATATGATTATATTTGAATACCCGTGAGAGAACTCTTGCTACTTTGACCACTTGAGCTTGGACTAAATCTTATTCCATGAATACGACCTTTGCGCTCTTTTCCCATCAGTTTGGCAAACACATCATCTATTGACCATGCAACACTACCACTTGTGTCAGATGCTGCAATTGATTCGAAGGGTCAGCCAACAATTCCTTCATTTTTTTCCTGATATTTGGTTTTGAACAAAACAAAAAAGTTAGAAATTAGCAACATCATGTGATCCAAGATAACAAAAATTATATTTTTCATGACTTTCACAGTAATTGACAAAAATTTTGGCACATTTAGAGAACAATAACCAATTTTAGAAAATGAATATAAACATCTTTTCATAGCATGCTTGATACTACAAATAACAATTACTCCTGCTTTAAACCAATCCCCAATGAGAGCAACAAAATTAAGTCAGCAATAATGACATAGAATTCATCTTTAGTGGACAAAGTATCCCAAGACTTACTAACTTTAGCCAGCAGATTAACCCAAACAAAAGACAACACAAGTAGAGGCATGATTGACTAAACCCCTGCTATTTAATCACATGAAGACCAATCTATCTATTTATAAAGTAATGTTTTAAATAGAGTAAGAATTAAGATAACAGCCTTAAATACATAGTTCTGTAACAAGCTTCATGTATCACATCCTCTCTATGAGTGTGTTTTTATTATTTTGAGTGCATAACATTCTTATTATTGAAAGACATTATGCTTACAATACTAATACAAATACTTGAATGAGTTGTTTGCCTCTTTTTCTTTAGTTTTTCAAAGTCAAATAATGTTTAAAATTTATAATCCGTTTCTTTATAAGTATTTATAAGCTACAAGATATTTAGAATCAACAAGTAAGATTAAAGTCCGAACAAATTGTTAAGACATATGTGATTTGATGTTAGGAACATATGTCAACATTTTATGTATTGGATAATCCTTTGACAAAACGCACTTTACTTGTAATTGGGTAGTTTAGGATGTGTTTAATACTTCAAGAAATAAGGTTTCAAGTTCAAGTATTAAAGCCATGCAAGTTTGTCCAAGAATCAAGTGTGGAAGTGCTGGATTTTAAATCTCGACAGCCAATATCTATCGAGGTTTAAAAGTTGTTGAAGCCTGTAGCTCAAAAGCTAGCTCAATAGATGGCTATCTATCGAGGTTTTTCAACCTCAGTTTTTCAGAGCTGTTTTTCATCCAATCCGTGAATGTATATTTGAGCTTTCTTTTTTCATAATCTTAAACATGTATAAGGATTATTTTAAAGGCCGTCTAAGGTTGTGTGAGTATTGAGCAAAGTCTTGTTCATGCAAATTGTGATCGGAGATAATATTTGCCCTAGTTCTTCTTTCTCTTAAGGAAGCTACTGTGTTTGTACACCGTATGGTTTTGTGACCAAGCAACTTCATGATCTTCATTATGTGATGAATAGAATAACTTTGCAGTCAACATCCTTCTTAAGTTGGTGATCAAGTCGCGTACTAGGATCCGTGCATATTTTGGTTAGTCACGTACTGGGAGCCGTGCAATATAAGGAGAGATTATCACTGCAGAACAAGTCCAATTGGGTATTGGGGGTAAGAGTTCAACTGTAGGTTGGTATAAGGTACTAGGATTCCTTTACTTGTAACCGCTTGTTTTGATAATAGTAGATTTTCAAGAGTGGTGACCTTAAAATCACTTGGTGGGGTTTTTGCCTCGGAGGTTTTTACTATTCGTAAACAAATCATTGTGTCATTTAATTTCCGCTGCATATTTAGTTATTTGGTGATTTTTTTGTGCTGCCATGTACATTGCATATTAATTTGATCAATTAAACTTGGCTAATTAATTAATTAATCCATCACAATGGGTTAATACATTTTTGGCCTATCAAGTGGTATCAGAGCAAGCACACTATGATTAGGGTTTAATCTTTGCTATAAGATCCATTGACCCCAGTTGTCACGGCTGCCATTAGTAAGAAAAGATCTCTCATTTCAAATACATCTTGTTTTTTTAATCTTTATTTAATTGAGTGTTTCAAAACATACAAGTCTAAAATTTATTTAAAAGCCATCATGATGATGATTGAAAAAGATCTTAACATGATAAGAAAGAAACTAGACTGCCTCAAAATAAGAATGTGCAAATGAGTTCATCTAAGAAGGGGTAAAGGTTAAAGGCCTTGGCTGTAAATGGCAAATGAAAGAGAACACTATTCCTACAAATCTGTCATCAAAGCATGAAGTGTGCTTTATGATGAAGTATGCATTCAAGGTAATAGATACATGCTTGTGGTACCTTGATAGTGGATGCTTGTGACACATAACTAGAGATCGCTCTCTCTTTAAGGTCTTCAAGTCTAAGAAAGGTGGTAATATCACTTTTGGTGATGGGAGCAAATCACAGATTAAAGGAAAGGGAGTCATTTCTTTACTTGGATTGCCAGATATTGCAAATGTGCTATACGTAGGTCTGACAGTGAACCTGTTGAGCGTAAGTCAGATATGTGATCAAGACCTTACAGGGCTGTTTTCTAAACGAAAATGTCTTGTGCTGGATAAATCTGGAAATAAGCTCATAAGTGGTGTTCACACTTTAGACAATTGTTTTGGTTTGGTACTTGATGCTAATATTCTGTGCAATAGTATTCGTATTCTAAATGAAGATCTATGGTACCAAAGGATGGGACATGCTAGTTACAAACATCTTTCAATTGTATCTAAGCATGAATCAGTGCTAGGGATGTCAAAGCTTAGTATAATGGACAGTGTTGTGTGTGGATCGTGCCAGCTTGGGAAACAGAAAAAAGCTAAACATCTAGGTACTCAGACATTTACTACATCTAGACCATTGGAGCTACTACATGTGGATCTCATGGGTCCAACTCAAACTAAGTCTCTTGGGGCGAAGAGATATATCATGGTTGTGATAGATGACTTCACTAGGTACTCTTAGGTCATTCTTCTATGATCCAAGTCAGATGCTCCTAAGCACATAGAATTCAAAGTTTAAAGGTTGATCGAATTCGAAGTGATCATGACAAAGAATTCAAAAACTCATACATGGAGTCCTTTTGCACTAGATTGAGTATATCTCAAGAACTCTCTGCTCCTATTACTCCTCAGCAGAACAGTGTAGTAGGAAGGAAGAACAGGGTTATTCTGGGGATGGCTAGGGCCATGTTGCACAACAAGGGTGTGGCTAGAAACTTTTGGGGAAAAGCCATCAACATTGCGTGTCATACGGTTAACAGGGTATATTTTAGACTCGGTACCAAAAAGATTCCCTATGAGCTATGGAAGGGAAGGAAGACGAATGTCAAATATTTCAGAATCTTTGGAAGTACTTGTTTCATTCTCAAGGATAGAGAGAATGTGGAAAAATTTGACCCTTGAAGTGATGAAGGAATATTTTTGGGATACTCTTCCACAAGCAAGGCTTATTGGGTATACAACAAGAGAACCAAGAAAGTGATGGCAATTGTAAATATTGTTATCGATGAAGCTTCAAAGTCCTGTTTTAAGAATGTCAGTGAAGAAATCCCCAAAGAATTTCTTCCTCCCAAGCCCAAGGACATTCAAGAACCTGTTGACCAAGAGCCTACCTCTCTAAGTACTCCTAGTACTCCAAGTGTTGCAAAAGGTTTAGTAGACAGATCTGCCCTACATGATTCTGAATCTCGTAAAGATAAAGGACCTTCCTCAAGAATTCAGTTGAATCATCCTCCTGAAACTATTAGGGGAAATATGAATGAACTTACACTGAGGAAACGCACAACTGATAAATGTGTTGCTAATTTTGTGTCTTATTCTTGTTATTTGTCGCAGGTTGAACCTACCCAAGTTAAGGAAGCACTTCAGGATGAAAGCTAGGTTGAGGCTATGCATGGTGAACTACTTCAATTTCAAAGGAATGATGTTTGGACACTAGTACCTGGACCAAAAGGTGAGCACATCATTGACACAAAGTGGATTTTTCGCAATAATGCTGATGAGGAAGACAATGTGATCTGCAATAAGGCTAGTCTTGTGGCTTAAGGATACTCACAAATGGAAGGAGTGGACTATGCTGAGACATTTGCTCCAGTAGCCCGCATGGAGTCCATCAGGATTCTCTTAGTCTTAGCATGCCACTTGCAGTTCAAGCTTTATCAAATGGATGTCAAGACTGCCTTCTTAAATGGGTTCCTTAAAGAAGATGTCTATGTGTCTCAACCAAAAGGATTCATTGATCCCCATTTTTCGGATCATGTGTTACATCTCAAGAAGGCACTCTATGGTTTAAAGCAAGTCCCAGAGCTTGCTATGATCGGCTCACGCAGTACTTAATGTCACATGGATTCACAAAAGGAAATTTTGATCAAACTCTCTTCATTAAAAGGGAAGACGGTGAGTTGATAGCTGCTTAAGTCTATGTTGATGATATCATCTTTGGGTCAACAAAGGATGAACTTGCTCATGGTTTCTCCAAACTCATGCCGGCTGAGTTCGAGATGAGTATGATTGGAGAGTTAAATTACTTCCTTGGATTGCAAATCCGTCAGCCAGAGACAGGTATATTCATATCTCAATCTAAATATGTTAGAAATCTTGTGAAAAAGTTTGGTTTGAAATCTGCTAGTTCTATTAGAACCCCTATGAGTCCAAATGTTAAACTCATTGTTGATGTCTTGGGAAAAAATGTTGATCCATCTTTCTATAGAAGCATGATAGGTAGTCTTTTTTACCTTACTGCTAGTAGACCCGACATTAGTTACAGTGTAGGAGTGTGTGGTAGATACCAAGCTAATCCCAAAGAGTCTCATATGATTGCTTTGAAAGGATCATAAAGTATGTTAAAACCACATCCGACTATGGTGTGTGGTACAGCAAGGACACAAATGATGTCTTGGCCGGGTATTCAGATGCTGATTGGGCTAGGAATGTTGATGATGAGAAGAGTACTTCGGAGGGCGGGGGGGTTATATGGGAAATAATCTTATCTCCTAAATGAGCAAAAAGCAGAATTCCATCTCATTATCCACTGCAAAGGCTGAGTACATCGCTGTCGACAGCTGTTGCACCCAACTTTTATGAATGCAAAAACTTCTCCATGACAATGGTATTTGTCAAGAACACTTCACTATCTATTGTGACAACACCAGTGTCATCAACCTCTCTAAGAATCCGATTCAACATTCTTAAACCAAACACATAGAGATTCAATATCACTTCATTCATAAGCTTGTTGAAGATGGTACACTTACTCTTGAGTTCATTCACACTGATGATTAGAAGGCTGATTTGTTCACCAAACCTTTTAATAGCAAATAGTTTGAATTCCTTCATAGAATGATCTCCTTTTCTCCTCCTCCTTCCTCATACATTTGCATCTAGTTTTTATGCATTACTTTATTTGACATGTTTTTATTTGGTTGTTTTTCAATTTTTTTTCATTTTTTTTTTTTTTTTGTTTTTCATTCATAAAAAATAAAAAAGTTGAAAAATAAAAAAAGTACAAAAACAGTATGTATGTGTACATTGGTACTTATGTACCTTAAATGGCTAATGAAACAAAGTTTTTTAAACTTTGTATCTCTTGTAGCTTAAATGAGCATCTTTATGCACAATTAAGCAAGTGAGCTTTGTGACTCGTGTGTGTTTGTAATGAGTAAGGTTAAGTGATCTTTTGTACTTAAAACTCGTATCACTCTTTTTAACGGGAAAGACTAGAAAATCCTAAAAGAAATACATAAATAATTATCTCACCACTGTTGCCCTCCAATCATGAAATGACATCTGTATGCTTTGGCATAGTAAAAGTGCAATGTCAAAAAACTCAAAATAATTGGGTATTTCTTTTCTCTCTCTTGTATGTTAATGCATGCTATGCTTAATAAAAGAAAAATATGCAAAGAAAAATGAAAGCACAAGAAATGAAATGCTTTAAAATATGATTTCAAGCGTGTATTCTGGGAAATGTGGAAGTTACAAGTTGTACCTTGAATGTCATAGTCCCCATCAAGCAGTTATGATCGTGTGTGAGTTAAATTGATTTACTCATATCTCAAATCATCATAACATAGAAACACTTATGCAATCTTGCAATGTTTTCACACACAACATGCAATATTCTTTGTTACTTTTGATATACGTGCAGGTACAATGTGATTTGGCCATCAGAAGGTTTACATGCGCTAATGTATGCTCACTAAACTGTCTTAACTTGTTTTTGAAATATAAAATTGATTAGACTTGTTTAGTGTATATGTGTGTGTGTTTTGGATCTAAATGTGTGACATTTTTCTTGGTTGAGAGATGATTTTGAGAGCTTAAAATGTTGGTTGGATCTTTGGTTGAGTAGCATGCTTAATTGCATTCAAATCTGCGTTTTTCTCTTATTTGAAAAACTATTTTTATACAATCTCGATAGCTCTCGACAGCTAGGCTATCTATTGAGACCCTTCAGCTTTTCTTTATCATGTTCTCGATAGTTCTCAATAGCTGTCTCGATCAATCAAGCAACTTTCTGTCTCCTCGATAGCTATCTCAATCCATCGATTTTCTTTGCCTTGGAAACTTCTCGTTTGATCCTCAATAGTTGGTTCAATAGCTAAAAGGCGCCTTTTAAACCTAGATAGATTCTCGATAGCTCGCGATTTTAGATCTATTCTCCTCAATCTCTCTCGATTGCTTTGTGTCTTTTCACCTCCCAAACACCTCTCACTCCCTCCAAACTTCATTCTCAAGCTTTCTTCGACCTTAATCTTGCTTTTCTTCACTGGTAAGGTCTTTAATCCCTCTCTTTATCATGCATTTCATATGGTTGACCTAACTTTTGGGATTTTTGGAAAGTTTTGAGATTTTTCAAAATCAATGAAGTTTTTACTTAATTTTTGGGATGGATTTTGTCAAAATGATCTTTAAACTTCATACATTGCATCACATGTGCATTATAACAATGTTTTATGCATTTTAGATGTGTGTTTACTTTGTTGCTATGTTATGTGCTGGTTGGTTTGGATTGAGGTAAGCCCATGATGAATTTATATTAGCATGTCACATGTTCATGCATTCTCATGTATATGTACCTTCAATTCTATATATTTTGATATATTTGTTGTATGGGAATTTTTCTGATTGTCTCCCTCTCTTTCTCTCTTTCTCTCTCTTTTACATTAGTTGTATCGTGGCACCTAAACATACTTCCATTCCGTCTCGGAACCCTCTTTGTTTTGGGGCATCTTCTTCTCCTACTGATCCCAGTCCTTTTCACATAAGGTTCCATGATAAGAAGGCCAAATTGGACTTCTTGGAGAACCTTTCACGACAAGGCATTCATTCGAAATGCAAAGTCATTTTGTCAGATTTTTCTAACATTGACCTACCCATTGTCATTCACAGTAGGGTTTGGGAGTCACTATGTGGCATCCCGGTCACGTGCCCTTCCATAATCATACAAGAGTTCTACTATAATATGCACAAATTTGATTATTCTATACCCTAGTTTGTCACTCGTGTTCAGGGTATACACATGGTAGTTACTCCGGATATTATATCCGAAGTACTACATGTCCCTAGGGTAGAGCATCCTAACTACCCTGGTTGTGAGCATTTGAGGATTGTGTCCAAAGACGAACTTTCGTCTCTATTCTGTGAGACACCTTCTTCTTGAGGTGATCGTCAGTACACCCGTTGCTTGGTCTTTGCTAAAGGTCTGAGGTTCATTGACATAGTGATGACCTTTATTCTCCATCCTTTTTCTTGCTATAACACTATCACAGAGCCTCGTGCTTGCTTTTTGCTTTCTCTCATTGAGGATCTTACCATAGATTTCTTTCCCTCATTGAACTTCTTGGAGAACTTTTCACGACGAGGCATTCATTCGTAATGCCAAGTCATTCTGTCATATTTTTCTGACACTGACCTACCCACTGTCATTCATAGTAGGGGTTAGGAGTCACTATGTGGCATCCTGGTCACGTGCCTTTCCGTGATCATACTGGAGTTCTACTCTAATATGCATAAATTTGATTATTCTATACCCTAGTTTGTCACTCGTGTTTGGGGTATACGCATGGTAGTTACTCCAGGTATTATATCCAAAGTACTACATGTCCCTAAGGTTCAGCATCCTAACTACCCTGGTTGTGTGCGTTTAAGGATTGTGTCCAAAGATGAACTCTCGTCTCTATTTTGTTAGACACATTCTTCTTAGGGTGACCGTCAATACACCCATTGCTTGGCCTTTGCTAAAGGTCTGAGGTTCATTAACATAGTGGTGACCTTTATTCTCCATCATTTGTCTCGCTATAACACTATCACAGAGCCTCGTGCTTTCTTTTTGCTTTCCCTCATAGAGGATTTTACCATAGATTTCCCTTCTCACTTCATACTTTCCCTCATAGATGTATATAGGGATACAGCGACCTGTGATAAGCTCATCTTCCCTTTAGCTATCACGCAGCTCCTTCGCTATTTTTCAGTTTCCTATTTTGAATCTCCCCATTTCACATACATGAGTGCCATTGATGCTGCTATCGTTAAGCGGAGTTTATCATAGCTTCGATCGAGACGGACTCAAACCGAGACGGTTGCTCCTCTAGCTTCTACCGCTCCATCCACCTCCGCTCCTTCATCTTCAGCGGGTGGAGTGACACTTGAGGCTATATGGCACAGCTTGTGCGCATGAATGCTTGCCTTGACACACTCAGTGATGAGTTGTGTTAGATGAACACCTGTGTTGGTTGTATTCGACAGGCTGCTATGAGTGGTTTCACGATTGCTTCTTCTCCATCTCCACCAGCGTCCGAGGATGAGAGTGACGATGGCTCTGGCAGTGATGATGCTGATGAGGATGATGATGCTGGCTCGCTTAGTGATGATGAGATGTCTACTTGATGTACCTACCCCTTTGTCACTCGTGACAAAAAGGGGAAGTAGTTTTTGATATGAGAATAGTCATACTCATTGGGGGAGGGTTAGTTTAGGAGATAGGGGGAGTGTTCATTTTTTTTTTTTTTTGGGATGTAGTGAGGATTTTATGTATCTTTTTTTTTTCTTTTCTTTCTATTTTAGATACATTATCTCTTGTACATGGGTCTTGTGACCATTTGACAGACATTGTACTTATATTTGGTTTATATATATTTTGATGTATGTTATTTCACCTATCTCTTCATGTGTTGTTTCTTTTCTCTCTTTATACACATGTTTCTTATATATTGTATGCAATCTTTTATTTCTGTCTTCATTGCCATGAACTCTCTTGTTTCAAAAATACAGGTTGTCAAAGTCTTCATTGCCATGAACTCTCTTCTTGCAAATTTTTTTAAGAGTTTGTGTTTGGATAGATTTTATTGTACTTAACAAGTGAATATAAGTTGAGTAATTTATGACTTCTCTCATATTTTCATTTGTTTGTTGTGGTTTTGTCACAGATTGCCAAAGGGGGAGATTGTTTGGACTTATGTGATTTGATATTAGGAACATTTGTCAACATTCTATTTTTTGTCTAATCCTTTGACAAAACACACTTTACTTATCATTGGGTAGATCTAGGATGTGTTTAATACTTCAAGAAATAAGGTTTCAAGTTCAAGTATTAAAGCCACTCAAGTCTGTCTAAGAATCAAGTAAGGAAGTGCTGGATTTTAAATCTTGACAGCTAGTATCTATCGAGGTTTAAAAGCTGCTAAAGCTCGTGGCTCGACAGCTAGCTCAATAGATGGTTATCTATTGAGGTTTATGAAACTCAGTTTTTCAGAGCTACTTTTCATCTAACTTGTGAATGTATGTTTAGGCTTTCTTTTCTCAGTGTCCTAAACATATATAAGGATTATTTTAAGGGTCATCTAGGATTGCGCGAGTATCAAGCAAAGTTTTGTTCATGCAAATTGTGACCAGAAACGATATTTGCCCTAATTCTTTTTCTCTTGGGGAAGCTGCCGTGTTTGTACACCATAGGATTTTGTGACCAAGCAACTTCATGGTCTTCATCATGTGATGAGTAGAAGAACTTTGCAACCAACATCCTTTTCAAGTTGGTGATCAAGTCACATATTGAGATCCGTGCATCTTTTGATTAGTCATGTATTAGGAGCCGTGCATTGCAAGAAGAGATTGTACTACAGAACAAGTCTAATTTGGTATTAGGGTAAGGGTTCACCTATAGGTTGGTATAAGATAATGAAATTCCTTTACTTGTAACCGCTTATTTTGATAATAGTGGATTCTCGAGAGTGATAACCTTAAAATAGTCTGGTGGGGTTTTTGTCTTGGAAGTTTTCCCCATTTATAAATAAATCATCATGTCATTTAATTTCCACTGCATATTTAGTTATTTGGTGATTTGTTTATGCTGCCACGCATATTGCATGTTAATTTGATTAATTAATTAAACCTAGCTGGGTCAATACATTTTTGTCTTATCACAAATCATTGAAATCCCTTTTCAACAAGCTATGGTTTACTCTTAAAGCAAATCCTTATCATAAATTAGTATCACTATTAATTTGGATACATGTCAATGCCTTCAAATCAGATTCAAGTCATGGTTTTCATACTTTTATTATTTGGATGAACAATAGTTTTGCCAAGCTGAACACTTTTTCCTAGTAAAACCTAAAAAAATCTTCTCTGACAGCAAAGAGGGAACAACTTTTCAATTGAAGAATGGAATTTGGTTTTTACAATAAATTGGCATTTTGTTCATAATATCAAAAAATATTGAGCACCCAGAGCAAATACTCAAATCTTATAGGAATTATTATGCTTGCAAATCGAAATGTTCAGATTTGGTGCTTCATGTTTACAAAGTCAACTATACAATGCAGCCTAAAGAAGCAAAAAAAATAATAATAATAATAAATAAATAAATAAATAATAATTAAGAGGCATTGCTTCTAGACAAGGCTGAAGCTATAACACACTAGAAGTTCAAGTTAAACATCAAGGTTGAAGCTTTGATGTTACATATGTACATATCCATATCCAATTTTGTTTTTTATTACATTAGGGAAAGACAGTAATTAGTCAATCATGTACTCAATCTAAAATCAAGAGACTAGAACAGTAGAACCTAGAAAGATTTGAACAACCAGGACAATGGGTAATTTGAAATTATAAGAGCTTCCCATAACTGTGAGGATCAAAATCTTAATATTCTTAGAAAAGGCAGACAAATTTTGGATACATTTGCCAATCATACCAAATTCTCAAGTAAGAGCATCCTATTCCCCAACAATTTCTTTTGGCAATCTTTTATATGGTCTTACCATTCATACCACTTTATTAACACCAATCACTACACACTACATACCAATTCATGAAATTAAGAGTTTTGTCTAATTTTACCCAATAGTTTTTTTTTTTTTTAAGTAATTTTACTAAATAGTTTATGAATGATAAACTATGGAGTAAAAAGCCCACATCTTGTGTAGAAGCTTCATGCATTTCTTGATCCCCACTTCATCCGCATCTTGTGAAGAAGCTCATTCCAATGTTACACTCTTGGAACGTGTGTTCATATTTGCCTTTTGCCTTGCCATTTCAACTGTCAAAGTCTAAAATAAATAAGTATATAAGCACAATGACAATGTCTGATAAAGCATTTGTTGTTTGCACATTTCATATTTGCCTTGTATTTATTTTTGCTTTTGTTAGACTTTGTTTCAAATGCCGAAATAATTAACTTTGAGCAAGAATACCACAATTCAAATTAATTGTTTCTCCTATAAATCTTAGAAAAATGATAACAAAATTTCATTATACTTAAATAATTAATGCACTAAAAATAATTAATATAGCAAAATAAATGTATTTATCCTATTAGATAATTCATATATATGCTTTGTTAAAAATAAATTATGAGACATGCTAATATTTTTTCATAAGAAAATTTGCATTTTCAACAAACATAATGAGCTAGTCTCATAGCTATTTGCATATCCAAAGCATATTTGTATTTCCACATAAAAAGAGGAAATGATTTTTTCTTCATATCGGTAATTACACAAGCAGCCAGTGCAACTTTAACCCACAACCTCATCCTCCAACTTATTCTCAAAAAGAAAGAGGTGCAATTTAAGCTAGAGCTCATTTGCTAGAGGAAATGAAAACTAACCATCAAACTCATACGAACCATATAAATTGAACACCAACATGAAAAAATAAATAAAAAATCTACAAATTACTTTTCAATATAAAAATCCCACACCTTCAAATCTTGCCAAGAAGCAGAATAAGGGAGCCCACAAACAACAACTGTAAAAAAAAAAAAAAATAAACATGCATCAAAACCATTAAAGCTAAAAAGGGTCATTGAACTCAACCCTAAAACAACAAAAAAGAATCATTGCAAAGTGAAATGAAACTAATAACAAAACAAATTTTCAATAAAGCAAGTCCCTCTCCCATGCCTCGAACTAATAAATGAATCATATTCAATTCTACAGTATTTTCTACATACCAGAAACTATCAAATTTCCAATCTTTGAGCTACAAAAACATAAAACAAAAGCTACCCACAAAATATTCACACATCATTAACCAAATGACTAACAGATAACAAATCCATTCACATAAAACACAAAAATTATTCACTTTCAGCCCATTTTCCACCCAAAAAAAGACGAAAACTTTACCATATTTTCCAATAGAACTAAATTTTCATTATTTTCCACATTTTATCAGCAACCAAATAGAATATAAAGGCATATAAAGTCCAAAAACAAATCTGATATCGAATCCATCAATGTTGCACCGTTGCAATCTCACCTTGTTAGTCTTGTAAAATTTGGTTCAAAATCAACCTTGGTGCCCACGAGGTGATGGCTAGTCTGTTGGGTTTCACGAATCCATCAAGTCTGTTGGGGGTTTTTTGGCAATTTATATTTTTGGTTACTGCCGACGGTGGTGATGGCAGCTAATGATGGTCGGTGAAGGCCATTAGTGGTGAGAGAGAGAGAGAGAGAGAGAGAGAGAGAGAGAGAGAGAGAGAGAGAGAGTGTGTGTGTGTGTGTGTGTGTGTGTGTGTGTGTGTGTGCGCGCGAGTTTTTTCTTAGAGCTAACAACAGAGAAAGTGTGTAGGATACATTGGAAAATTAAAAGGGAAGGGAAATGAAAAGGAAAAAAATGGCACTTACTCCAAAACAATAGAGGGTACATTGGACTAGACGCAGCAATTAAAATGTCTATTGTGTCGGTCCAAACCACCACTATAACTAAGAAACAGTGCCGCTAAACAGTATCTATTGTGGTAGTAATTCAATCTGCTGCTATAAGTAACAAAAATGCAATTACAGCTTATATTGCGGTGGTTTTATATACCGCTGTTGTAGTATGCTGCAAAAGGATATATTTATTGTGGCAAGTTTGTGGAGCGTTGCTATAGTTATGTCTAATGCTGCTAAAACAAGTATATTGCGGCAGTTTATATAGTGTCGTTGTAGTATGGCGTAAAAGGATACATCTATTGTAGTGGTCCAATAAAATGCTACAATATATCTCATCTACAGCGACGGGCTAAAAAAGTGCCGCAATATGTGACATATAGCGGCAGTCATATAGTGGCAGTTTTCGCAACTGTCACAAAAAACCTGTCACAATAGCTCGATTTTCTTGTAATGGTTAACACCATTTTTTTTACAACACGTTCATAACAACTTCTAAGTGACAAGTTATTATTGACTATTATTGGTAAGCAAAAAAGTAATTTCGGTGGTGGGTTTAAATTAAAATAAGTAACAACTTAACACCTATAATTTGTTGTAAAAATGGTATGAATGTGGCGTTTCTAAAAAAAAAAAAGAAGCAATACACGAAAAATTTACAACATTTTTCCCAACAGTTGACTTGACAAACTTTTACTAGTTTTTTTCTAAACCTACCGCTAATATCATCTTGTTTACTTACCACTATTAATTTGTGGCATCCAACGGTCTGAACTTTTGACAAATTTTGTGTCTATAAACTTTCTATTAAAAAAACTCAATGTGTTTTATGTTAATTAGTAATCTTACATCTAAAATAACATAATAGATTTAAATAATATTCAAATTTTTTAACAAAAAAATCATATTTTTTTGAAGATAAAAAAATCATATTTAAATATATAAAAGGTTAAAATTTATTTTTTGCCTTAAGCCCTTAAATGCATCAAGCACCCCAATGCAAAGTAGAAAATATTAGACTGTTGTTTCATGCAAAGTAGAAAATATTAGAATGTTGAAAATGCAATCTTGGGGTTAGGATAAAAGAAGCATGAATGATAAACTACTTTTCTTTGATCTACTTAATCTCTAAAAATAAATTTAACCTAAATTAAAACTCTTAAGAGATTTTCTCCTTTTAAACTACTTCATGTGTAATAGTCAATTTAACCTGAATTCTTTTTAGAAGAATTTAACCTGGAAAAAAAACTTTCGGCCTAATAATAATAATAATAATAATAATTCTTGACCTTTGCGGGTTAATTTTTAGTTTTCTAGTACTTTCTAAGACTTTTCATATTTTTAATAGTCGGATAAAGAGTTTATTTCGAAGTGGACTTTATATATATATATATATATATATATATATATATATATATAAATTTCGTCTCAATAATAAAAAGTTGCTGTTTATATATAACTCTGTCTATCCACATAGATAGCGGAAATCCTAATCCTTCTTTAATTTGGTTTTATTGTAATAATGCCAAAATTTATATTGACTTTACACCCTACTTCTCTTAAAGCCAAAGCAAAGCCATAACCCTAACCCTAAAACTCGCATACACAAACAAACCAACCATGGTGAAGGATATTCAGTGCTCTTTGAACATGAACGAAGCCAAGCGTCAAACACACTCAGACTCCACCGCAATCTCCATCTGGTTATACATCACACAACGCTACCAACTCAAAATCCATCCCTCTCAGGGCGGCGTTGAAACCGTTGTTGAAGACGTAGTTTCCCCACAGCAGTTCTATGCTCAGGTGAAAATCCCTCTCTTTGTTACTGGGCTGCGTTATGCTCGCCACAACTACTTGTCAAGGGAATTGTCTAAACTTAACCTCGACCCTACTGTGTGTGAGTTCTTCAAAGAGCAGATTGAGTCTTGGGTTTTTGGGGAAGTTGGCAAAAGTCGGTGCAGCTTTGAGGACGGGTTTGAGATTGTGGCTCAGCTTCATGTTTTCAAGACTGAGTCGGTTGATAAAGAAGAGCTTGATAGACATTCATGCCAAATTCATGGCATAGAGATCTCTGATTTGTTGAATTGGAATCCAGCATTAGAGTCACTATGTTAATTCTATTATTGCATAAAGTTTACTATATTTGTATTGTATTCGTTTTGAATCTTTATTTATGATCTTGCCGCTTCATTTACCTATACAGTTAAGTACTCCATAAATAATTGCTTAATTTGTGTGATGAGTAGTACTGTGTATTTATCGAAGTTATTTAGTGCACCTTCGGCCTAATGTAGTACATCACTCTCTATAAAAAATGTAAACCACATACATAGATTTTTTACTTGGAACTTTTTTTTTTTTTTTTAAGAGTTTCAACTTATGACATTCGCTTCTGATAATAATTCTTTATCATCAAATCAAGATATCAATCGATTTTTTGTATAGTCTATCATTAGACCAAGACGCCAATCGGATTTTGGTGTAGGCGGGGATTGAATTCTAGATCTCTTATTCAACCATTAAAGACTTTACCAAGTTGAGCTAATTTGAACCCAAAAATTAAAACTCATAATTATGTGAAAAGAGAGTTTAATCCTTTAGTTTTATCATATAATTTATGGTTCTTTATATTGTTTAGATCAAAGGCTTTGTGAATATCAATTAGATTCTGAAATAAATTAGCAACATGCATGGAATGGGAAATTATTGTGTACTCTCGGAATATCACAATTGCGTACTTCCTACTCTCACATGAATGGTGAGTCTCACTAATTAAATTCATGGCGGGACCTACCATTCATATAAGAGGGGGAAATACGCATTTATGGTACTCTAAAAGTATCTAATAATTTTCCGCATGGAACATATAGAAATTAGTTCATTCAAACTGGATATCCTTCGGGCATATATTTATTTATTTTTCTTTTATTTTAAATATTACTCAAATTAGATTATTAATTTTGATTTATTCGGAATATAGTGTTGATATTTATGATCTTGCCACTTCATTTACATGCTATATAATAAATTAATTACTCCATATAATTTTTCTTTGTGTGATGTGTAGTGTGTATTTCATGAAATTATTTAATGTACCTAATATATTAGGTCACTCTCTCACACAAATGTGAACCACACATGGATCTTGTACATAAAACTCACATTTTTCACAAAGGAGGGTGTAATAATCCTTTAGATATATCCAATGATTTCTGGTAAGATACATTATTCAGATTGATGGCTTTGTGGAAATCAATAATATTCTGAAACAAATTAGCCCCATGCTTGAGGCATATAGAAATTGGATAATTCAAACCGGATATCCTTTGGGCATATATGTAATTTTTTTTTCTTTTTCTTTTTAATATTTCTCAAATTAAATCATTGAATTTGAATTTTTTTTTTTTTTTTTGGGATATAATTCATCTATCTCTGGTTAGGAATTATCTCTAAGTTATACAAAAACTCTGATGACCTAGATATATTCAAGACATATATTGAATATCGCGTTAGTAGCAGGGACCCAACAATGAGTGAGTCAGTTGATAAATTGGGTGCAAGATAAGATTCTAAAGTAAATTGATGGCACGCTTGGGGTATATGGAAATTATATCATTCACACCGTTTATCCTTTGAGCATATATTATATATACGTATAAAATTGTGAGGTATTAAAACTTATGTAGTAATAATACTACATAAAATATTATGAATTTAATAAAAAAAATGAAACGCCTTCAATTTTGCATATATTATATAGATGTATCCCTCAATTTTGGGGCGTAAGATACATTACATAGTCATTAAAAATCATTATAAACGCCAAAATTCTGGATCTGTTTCTCCCTCAAAGATAGCACAAGATCAAATATGCCACTGATACTCTAGTACTACAATAAGCAACTTTCAACCATCTACAAATAATTCAAATTAAAAAAAAAAAAAAATCACAAACAACCACCTAGAAATAACAAATTCAAGTAACAAAAGTTTCAAACAATTATCTAAACCAGATATATATTAGTGCATTAAAAAATTATATAAAGTTCAAATTACATTCATAATCAACTGCCACTACATGTTTACATGCAAAGAATGGTTAGTAACAACCAAAAACATTTATTGAAAAATGGTTAGTAACAACCAAAAACATTTATTGAAAAAAAAAAATATTTGGCAACATGCTATTACTTAGAGAGAAATGCTATGTCTACAATATTTTTACAATATTTTCATAAAAAAATTTAAGTAACAAGTTATTAAGTTATAAATTTTCACTTATAAAAGTTAAAACTTAAAAGGAAAAAAAAAAAAAATACTAAGATCACTAGCAATTAACTCTAACACCAATAATGTTATATAGTCTCAACTTTCAAATGAATAAAATGACTTTGTTAGAGAGTGAAGACAAATAAATGTACCAAATATTGAGTAAAGATTGCTTCAGTCATCTGGCTTAAATAGTAGAACTATTTTTTTTTTTTTTTTTTTAATTTCCTTTGGACACTTTTAAGCCAATAAACAAAACAAACCCTCATCACGCATACAAATGTGAGAAATTTGGAAAGAATAGATTTTGAAATATATGGATGTAAAAAAGAGGAAGAAGAAGTACCAATTGAAAGGCAAAATAGAGCATTAATCTATAAAGGGTGAGGTATTAAAATCAAGCTGAAGATGAGCTACTAATAACATATTACATTTCATAATTTATATCAAAATTTAAATCTATAAAGACATAATTCATGCCTCTTAGCCCACCTTTTATTTACATACAAACAATTAAAAAAAAAATAAAACAAAATTATAAATCAAAGTTTACAATTTTTTTATGTGTTAGTTTTTTATTTGTTATAATTTGTTATAGTTTCTTGATTACACCTAGCATCATTGTATATAAAGGCTAAAATACAAATATATTTGTAATAGATTAATGGTGAAGCATGTCTGGTATGCAATAGCAAAAGTGATTTTCAACAGGATTTGAAATCATGAAAAAGAAACAAACTAACAAAAAAAAAATATATCCAAAAGATTTTCTTTCCTTTTCAAATTAGTGGTGAGGGAAAAAAAAAAACTATAGCTCCTAGCTCGATCGATCTCTAATCTCTCTCTATATATATTACCATTATATATATATATATATATATATATCTACCAGTCCTTCATTGAGGCATTACCTTAAAAAAGATCATCAACATTGCTAAATTCAATGCTATAAACTCCAATATGCCAGAGTTGGGAAAATCAATTAAAAAAAAAAATTCTGCCCAATCTCCTTTCATAATTCATACCCAACAAAAGTTCGATAGGATAGAAAGATTAACTTTTTCAATTTTAACCTTATCAGATCAGACGACCAAGATGAAAATCTTTTTTTTTTTTTTTGGGTAAAAAGTAGACTAAGATGTAAAAGTTATGTTTTCAATTTTTCATCTCAACCATCCAAAGGGTTAATTGGGATTTTGAATTTTGGTAGTGAATGGATGGCACTAGAATTGTGACATTTTGTTTTTGTCTTTTTTACACGGTATCAAAAGGAGGACACAAAGCAGATTACAGAAACTTTGATGATAACCATTGATCATTTATGAGCCTTTTCAGTATAGAAGCACCCCACAAACCACACATTGCTCAGGCCACTAACAGCATATATTGTCCGCACACAATGCTTCCATTTATCAACAAAGTTTCTAGTAAACCATCATAGTGTCAACCGTCACCAGAACTTGTGGTTATTCGCTACGACCAACAGCTGTCTTACGCGTTTCTAGAATGATTATGTTATTCACTCATTACTTTACAAATTTAAGGTTTTTCATGATAAATTTGAGGAGGTTTTAGAGATATCATATTACAACCTGTTAGATATATATTAGCCCATTAGTATAAGTTCAAGCTTAATTCTATTTTGTATACAAACCAAGTCTTCTACTTGTACTAGAAGTCTATTAGTCTAGGGTTTAGTCTACTATATATACAAATGTTATGGTTCATTATAACATAGGATTTGTATTACATTCTAATATATTATTGATGTAGCCTTTTAAGGTTTCCTCCATGGATGTAGGTCGTTAGGTTAAACCACGTAACCCTCGTGTGTTATTGTGTTCTATACTTTATACTTTCACTTCCGCATCCATACTAGCATATTCAACATGGTGTATCAATGCTAAAATTTAACATAGTATCAGAGCCACCTTCCTATGGCCATGGTTTTCTGTCCTTACGGTGTATTAAGAGCAATCTTTGTCTTCCTCGATGTTTCTACACTGCGTTCATCTTTTTTGGTTTTCTACTGCTGCTGTCAAAATTCTCCGGTATAGTCATGTCACCGTTAGAAGTCGCATCAACACTGCAAGACCATTGCCTTCTTCAAACCATCGTCACAGAGCCAAATTTCATTCAAGGGATCTTCTCAACCTTATCAAATCTCAAGATTTCATCAAACTTCCATCTTGAATTCGAGAAGAAGTGTTAGATATATATTAACCCATTAGCATAAGTTCAAACCTAATTCTATTTTGTGTGCAAATCAAGTCTTCTACTTGTACTAGAAGTCTATTAGTTTAGGGTTTAGTCTACTATATATACACATGTTATGGTTCATTGTAACACAGGATTTGTACTACACTCTAATATATTATTGATGTAACCATTTAGGGTTTCCTCCATAGATGTAGGCCGTTAGGCTGAACCACGTAAATCTCTTGTGTTATTGTGTTCTATACTTTATGCTTTCGCTTCCGCTTCCGCATCCATACTAGCATATTCAACATGATGTATCAATGCTAATATTTAACACAACCCAATAGCTTAAATCTATTGTAAATCCATGTACTTGTAGAGTAAGGACACTAACCCTAAGTTAGTTTAGAACATAAGATTTTCTAATATATATAAAACCTATATTGGACTCATTATAAACATAAGTCATATAGTAAAAATATACCGAGAACTTTCACTTGTAGACGTAGGTCATTAAGCCAAACTTCATTAAATTCTTACTTTCGCTTTTTTCTCTCTTCAAATCACTCTCCAAAATCTTCAAATTCCCATCAATGTTTAAGTTTCACGTAAAACCAAACTAATTGGTCTTATTATCTCTTTCAACTAATGGTAAGGCACCACGTACATGCAACTCTAATTTTATGTAAGTATAAAACGAGGGTGTAATTCTATTTGAATCGGTTTGATTGTAAGAAATATTTGAATCAGAATTATTGGGGATTTTAGAAATTGGACATAAGATCAAAGTGTAAAAATTAAGTACAATTTATGTTAGACTTTCCAAACGCTTGATTATCAATATAGTACAAATAGAATTATCTTTTTTAAGAGTAATTAAATTCAGTACAACAAAATCTTTGAGTTTAATTGAAGAAACCTGACATACTGTATCCAATAAATTGTACATACAATTTTCTCAAAATAACAATTATTAATATATAAAAATATGAGTAGGAGTTGAGATGAAAGTGGGAGGGATTATTGATATTGGAGTAAAAACGAAAATTTGATTAAGGCATCGAGATAAAGCTTGCAAATTATGTGAACTATTTCACATATATGAAATGATCGATTTATAAGATAAGCTCAAACTTTGTCGGGGTTTGCATTTCACATTTTATAGACATTGAAGAAGATGAATTTTCAATTTCAACCCTTAAATTAGAAAAATTAGAAAAGTTAAAAGATTAAAAAGTTTTTTTTTTTTTTTTTTTTTAATTATAGGATTCTGTTAACGAATTTACATTGGTTAAGAAGCATTTAATGCTTTATTAAATACAGTACATTTTAATACATTTAAAAAAAAAAAAAGTCAAACTATACACATGTATCTATAAAAATACATACAATCATAATTAAGTTTTGCATGTAAACCAATAAATATTTAACATGTCTATTTTATGTTTTGAAAAGTATGCATGTGTAAGCATCATTGCATCATGTGCATGGATCTTTGACACAGTCAAATACACGCTTAAATTTAAAATATGTGACATATTGTGATTAGTACATTTAAATTTTTTTTTTTTTTTTTGGTAAATACATGTGATAGTCAGGAGTGGCTCCAATTAAGGTCCGTTTGGTTGGAAGAGTGAAAAAATATGAAAATGAAAAATTGTGTAATGATGGAAAAGTGGGTGGTTTTTCCTCTTGTGTGTTTGGTTGGAGGGGTGAAAAAGTGAGAGGGCGGAAAACTCTTTTATTTGGTTGAAGAGAAAAAGGAAATGATGGAAAATGTAATTTATATAAATTGACTATTATACCCTTGTTACATAATATGTGAGGGGTAGGTGAGAGGGTATTTGTGTAAAATGGATTTCTCATCATTTTTTCCTCCTCATTTTCCTCCAAATTTAGGATGATAAAATAAGTGGCCCTAGAAGGGAAAACTTTTTTCTCTATCTTCTGTCTCTCCTAATTTCCTTCTTCAACCAAACAATAGAAAACAACATTTTCCACCATATTTTTCTCTCCTTATTTTTCATCTTCTTTGTTTTCATTCCAACCAAACACACCCTTAAAGCCCAAGGACTCAATTGAACCACTGAACTGTCGAAAAAATATATATTATATATAATTTTTATTTTATTTTATTTGTTTTGTTTTGACCTCTAAAATAAAATTTTTAACACACTTTTTTTTAAGTTCAACTGAAATAAGCTTGAATATGATCCTTTTAACAATATCTTGGCATTTTTAAAGACACAAGAAAGCCCAATAACAATTAATTTGATCTAAAATATTGGTGGGGGGGGGGGGGGGGGAAGCCCAACAACAAAAATATAAATTTGTTAATCTTAATTCTTAAACTTTAGTAAAAACCCATTTAGATTTTAATAAATTTGAAATAAATTAATCAAATGGGAGATCAATGGATGAATGATTGTTTGATTGTGTACATTGAAAGAGATGAAGCTCATAGAATTAATAATGAATATATTATGCCAAGATTTCAAAATATGAAATCTCATAGAAAGCAATTGTAAAACTTCATGTATTTGGGTTTTTATATCATTTTTTTATAATATCGATACATTCAAGTTATTTTTTGTTTAAATTTTGTATAATTTATGCTATTTATTAAACCCAAAAATTAATCTTGGAGCTGCCACATGTGATAATCCTACGTATAAATATTGTGATCCAATTAGAAATTCTTTTAGAAGGAATCCCATCCCAAGTTTATACCAGGCGTGAATTTGAGTTTGTCCATATGCAAAATCTGGATCACAATCCCATTAAAGATGCATATACTCTCTCATTCACTTATATTGTCTCCTTGGTCGAAAATTTACCCTTAAATTAGAAAAGCTAAAGATTTAAAAGTGAGAAAAAAAAACTTTTCTAATATAGGATTTTGTTAATGAATATCTAAGGGTACTAGTCAAGATGCATTGATGCTTTTAATTAAAAAAAAATTATATTTTTTTAATTAAAAATTCTACTATACACATGTATCTAAAAAAGCGCACACAACCATAGAGGCAGAAGCTCTTGCTTGCCGTAGAGCTTTGGAACTTGTGGACATTGGTGTTTTCTGAACTGGTCATTGACGGGGACTGTGTACAGGTGATCAACGCAATCAACTCCAGCAAGGCTAACTTGTCTCGGCTAGGCCACGTATTTGAAGATATCTAGGTGCTCATCTTGGATCTAAGGAGGCAGAAATACACCGGGTGAACAGGGGTGGCTTGATGCATTTGGGGCCTAAGGCGAAAATTAATTATCTTATATTAGATGCAAAATTACTACTAATTAATATGAACTAAGTAGAATATATTTTTTTTTATAGAAATTTTATAAATAGAAAAAGTTTGATAAAATTTTTCATACTTGTTGATGTGGCAAATTGATAGTGGTAAGTAAAAAAGCGATGTAAGTGGTAGACTTAAATGAGAACTAATAATAGTTTGTTAACTCAACTCTTATTATTATTATTATTATTATTATTATTATTATTATTATTATTCTTTAGAAGTGTAATATTCACATTATTTTTATAACAAATTCTAGGTTTTAAGTTACTTTTTGTTTTCTATTTGAAAATATCATTATAATTATTTTTTTGCCATCAATAACAACGTACTACTTAACATTAGTTGTAAAAGTATTGTGAAAAATATTGTGGACGTTGTATTTTTCTCTCTTTTTTATTTGTTTTTCCTCTGGTAAAAAAATATTATTTTATTTATTGATTATAAATAACCCTATTGGTTAAAATTTGGGGCTTTTTATTTTCTTGGGGCCTTAGGCGACCGCGTTTTTTGCTCTAGTATTCCGCCGGCATTGCGGGTGAAGAGGAGTGCAAATTTGGTTGCCCATATAGTTTAGCACGTAATGCAAAAAACATTTTAGATGATGTAATTTGGCTGGAGGATTCTCCGCTACAAGCTTTGGATGCTCTGTATAAATGATTCTTTAGCTATTATTGAATGAGATTTAGCTATTGTTTCAAAATAAAAAAAAAGTATGCATTGCAAATCATAATTAAATATTTATTAATCTTTAACTTGTTTCTTTAAGACAGATGTTAAACAGACCCTTAATGTTAGTATCAATAAACAAAAAAACAAAGATATGAGATTAAAGTTAATTTTTTATTTCTTAATTGCAATTTTTGACAATTATTACATCATGTGCATGGATCTTTGACACAACCAAATATGTGTTTATTCATTCATGTCCATTATTTATAATCTCAGTCTACAACTACAAAGATTAGTTTATTCTATAGTTATATTTTAATTATGTAATATATTATAGACTCAATTTAAAACACTAATATTACTATTTTTAAATATATTTTAATAAGTATTACTGTTTACTCAGTATAAAAAAAATGAAGCAAATCTCATTAGTAAACTTAAATTTTTCCTATTTTTAATTTTGGCAAATACCCATGATAGTCGTAGTCCTGCGAATAAATGCGGGAATCAGTTCTTTTAGGAGTGTATGCCACTCTAAAAATTTGATACCAGGCGTGAATTTGACTGTGTCCAATATGCGAAATCTAGATCTCAATCGAGTCAATCCCATTAAAGATGTGGTCTCATGAGCTTTTAAAGATGGTTTTTCTTTTCTCGTGTTGTGTGCCTCTGGAGTTAATAAGAAGAAAAAGATTCCTTAAAAATAAATAAATAAATAAAAAGATTATGTGCGGTGGGGTCTCATTTACAAAGATAACCTCAAAATTTATCCAAAAAAGGGCATCATTTTAAGGAAAACAAGCTCCAAAAATTGAATAAAGACAAGGAGGACCTCAACTTATATTGACTTGAATTTGACCCTTGATTTTGAGGCCATCTTCACAATTGCTCTCTTCCGGTCTCTTTTAAATAGTATACAGGTTGATTGGTGAGAGGTTTTTAGTAATATTATTTATATTTTTAAAAAATATATAAAAATATGTATAATGTTATTTAAATACTAAAAATTATTATTTAAATAACAATAACAAACTGCCTGTATTACACCATCCAAATGGACTTTTTTACTGTTTATACTCTTTTGTCCTTTTTCTTTTTTTTCTCTCTCTCTTTTTTTTTTTTTTTTTTTCCGAAGATAAGAAGCTGGTCGAAAAAACTAGATACAAAACTTTTGAGACGTAAAGTTTGTAACATGTGGCCCAGTGGACCCAAATGAATCCAAATTTGTACATTTCCAGTGTTCTCCAAATCACCTCTGACCCACAAGATTAAAAAGTTAATTTCTAACTTTACTGCATAGTTGCCCCTTCAAACCCCTAAACATTCCTGTTCAGTTTCGAGTTGCCCCATTTCCACCCTTAGCATGCACTTGTTTTGTGATGATCTGCGTTTGCGTTTACGTTTGGCTGGTCCATGGCATTGTTCATAGACCAGCCAAACACATAAAATGCGTAAAGAGTTTTTGTTACAGCATTTTTGTAAATTAAAAAATATTTTACTATAGCGATTTGAATAATAAGTTTTCAATTTTTAATAAATAAGTAGTATCCAAACATTCCGTAAGCTATTTCTAACCTATTTATTTTTTCTTCTGAAACCTGAATAAACAATTTCATCATCCAAAAACTAACATGCATATTATAAGTACAGAATGGACAGTTGTCCAAAGAGAAAAATGCAATTTTATAATATTTTTATAAATTATTTACGACTCCCTATTTAGATATACCATTAACTTTATTTTTTTTACTTTTTAATAATAATTTACCAAATCAACTGTTTGTTAAATAATTCTCGACTTTAACATTCTCTCGAGAATAAAAACCAATCCCTTCAGCCGTTCTCATTTTTCACTCTCGTTTGTAATTTCAATAGCAAAATCTCTCGCACCCACAAACCCAAATTCCAGAAAATGGAAAAGGGAAAGAAAAAAGCTTTATCAGTCTTATCAATGGCAGCCAATCCTAACCTCGGCCAAATGATACCGAACCTTAATCTGGTTCTGAACGCTAATTTCCCATCTGATGTGATTTCTGACATTCTGTACCAATTTCCTGTGAAAACTCTCGTACGGTTCAGATGCGTATCCAAACGTTGGTGTTCCCAAATAGACGGTCCAGATTTCATCAAGCTACAGCTTAGCCACTCCCTAGCCACCCAAACAAATCTCAACGTTATTCTCAAGAAATGGTATTTGTACATGGTGGAGTTCGAATCGCTTCAAACCGCCATAGAACTCAGCCCTCCATTGAAAGTGATCTGGGGTATAACCGAAGTTTTTGGGTCATGTAATGGCTTGGTTGCTGTTTGTAATTCTGAGAACGAAATGGCTTTGTGGAACCCATCAACTAGGAAGTCACAGAGATTGCCTTTTGAGCCGGTTGAGCACCCAGGTGTTGTTGAGCTTCGTCGTTTTGCTTTTTATGGATTTGGGTACGACCCCATTAGTGAGGATTACAAGGTGGTGAGGATGGTGCAATTTGTTGCCCAAGATGAGGAGGGAGATGTTGTTGGTGATGATGAAGATGGGTTTTTTAATGCTGAGGTTAAAGTTTATAGCTTGAAGAGTAATTCATGGAGAAAAATCAATGACCAACCTTATTATGTTCGTTTTCTATTTCAACTTAATTATCTGCTTTTTTATAGAAGAGGGTATGGTGTATATGCTTGTGGTGCTGTTCATTGGGTGGCATCTGTAGGATTTGGACTGTATTTGATTGTTGCTTTTGATCTTGGGGTTGAGAAGTTTCAAAATGTACCACTGCCTGGTAATGTTGATAATGGTTTTGAAATGGATGTGGGGATCTTGGAAGGAAGGCTCTGCATGATATTGAATTACAATCATGTCTATCTTGATATATGGGTAATGAAAGAGTATGGGGTGAAGGAATCTTGGACCAAATTATTCAAGGTTTCTGCAGATTCCAGTTTGAAAAGGCCTCTTGGACACATTGTGCCTCTAGCTTATTCTAAGAGTGGTGATAAGGTTCTTTTGGCAGTGGAGAAGAGGAAGCTGTTTTGGTATAATATTAGAAAGAGGAGAGCCGAGAAAGTGAGGATTGAAGGGGCTCCTAAATCATTTGGTGCGGATTTTTATGTGGAAAGTCTTGTTCCTGTAGGTCGTGATGGAATGGATCAGAGGAGGCAGCAACCACAAGGGGAAATGAAGAAAAGCTATAGAAAGAAGATGTGAGATAACATAAACTTGAGTAATTAATTAATTAATTTTTTGTTCAAGCCAATTTCTTTACCTGGTTTCTATAAGTTTTGTCGTGTGAATTTATCCTTCTTAAATAACTTGATAGGTTACCAATCATGTTAACAGCTGGTCTCTTTAATTGGTTCTCTTCAGCTTACAAGTTTGTTTAATTTGATTCACATATTAGTGTTTGAGGCTAGTCTATAATGTCTATTATTTGAAAGAATTGGATGGTTGTGATGAAATGTTATTAGTTTTATTTTCGTTTAACTTACAACTTCGATGTATTGGTCACCATTTTGCAGGGATGATTTCTTGTCAAAAGGCTTTAAACTGACTTTATAAACAAACAAAGGATACAAATAGGTGCAAAGTGAAGAGTGACAAGGTAGTAAACTTTTACCATAATACTTGAATTGAGAATTAGTTTCTTGATGGTTAGTTTATCAAAATATAAGGTGTTTTACTAGTGCCAGAATTAAGTTATTGATACAATAAATACATTGAATCTCGAAGGACAAAGATTCTTTCTTGTTTCCTGTTTTAGTACTTTTAGTACCATGCCGTTATTGTTTCTGAGTTTTCCCCCTCAGGATTGAAAAATGGAGCAGCTGATTGTTGGGGCACTTTTACGAATGACTGAATCAACACTTGCCATTAATGAACTTCACATTTATTCCATCTTGCAAGAATTTTGAATCTTTGATTGGAACTGAGTGTTCTTTGTCGATTTGATGAACTATGTCTGTGATGAAATTTTGGTTTGAAATAGATGCACCTGGTGGTGGTGGTTTTTGACCCAGGTCCACACCCTCAACTTGTGAACAGCTTTTACTCAAACAGTTTATAGAACTCTCAAACTGCATACTTCTGATGATTGTAGAATCTCTCATGAATGATAATATGGTGTCATATTCATGTCCTGTTTACTGTTTAGCTCAAGGTTTCATTCTGTCTCTCATGCTCTATGTTTACACAAGTGATAACTGATCAATTGTTTGTGTGTAACAGTCACGACCTGGTGTGAAACAGTCTCAAGGAGGTAAGTGACTGGTGTTCTACTTTAAATTTTGATTTACGTTGCTGAACAGTTACCATAGTTATGCACCCTCTGAATCTACTTCACAGGGAAGTTGGGGGATAGCTACAGGTGAAATTTGAGATTATACACAAAAAAGATTCATTGTCTAATCATGGTTTTTAAGCTATGGATCTTCAGTGAACTTCTAACTCTGCCTGAACTATTACTTCTAATGTATATTTGGTAAAAATATGTCATCTTTGCCTAGTAATATTTTGAATATTGGCTTCTTTTTTCTTTTTCTTTTTTTTTTCTTTTTTTTTTTTTTAAAGAGTAATGCTAAAATCATAAAATATCTTACAACATTTTTTACAAATTGTTGTTGTAATTAAATTCTTACTAGTTTTTATCTAAGCTCATTATTAACATTATTTTTTCATTTATCAATATCTACTCTCCGCATGAGCAGTTTGTAAATTTTCTTATAAAAAAATTTATATCTTTAGCATTACTCTTCGTATTATAATTATTATTTTACAAACAATGTATGAGGGGTAAAAGCTAGAGATAGTTTCTGTCCCAAAGTTTGGAGAAGCTAAGATGCAACAGCAAATAAGAATCTTATTTGGTAGAAATATTCAATTACATGATGTCTAATGCTTGTTGATGTAGCAATTTTACTAATCATCAATATTGTTGCTGTAGATAAGACAAAAGGAGTTGACATCTTGGGACCTGGTACGGCTAATGTTTTCATAGAAATCAAGACTCTACTCTTGCTTAGAGGATGAACCTAATGCTCCTCAATAAGAACAAAAAAAGGATGAACTTTATGGTTTTTTACCCCCCAGAATTTTGTTACTATAAAGTAGATTTATATTTTACTGCTTCTTGAGAGATCCAGTTAGCTCATGGTAAAATATAATTTACCCAAATTAGGGATCTGAGTAAGAATCTCGTTTATATCGAAAACCGATCAATATTTTTGCTCGAGGATAAAAAGCAATAGAACAGACTTGATCCTATTGTTTTACATGTTCTGGTTTCTGAATTTATTTGGCTGCTTTGATTATACCTGAGGGATGCAACAGACGAAGTTTCCTAGAAGTAGACCTCTCACATGCCCTTGTACAGAGCAAGAGGGGAGGAATCTAACAGGATACAACAATATAATGCTCGCAAGTTTAGGAGAAAAAAGCTGCAGATTTACCTATCATCCTATCAAAAGAAAATTTTGAGGGAAATATATACCATCAATTTGCTAAGTATTCACCAGCTAGCAAGCACTTGGCATTTTCTCCTTCATCCCTGGTTCCCATGAAGCCTCTTTAATGTAACTAGCTCAAGACCCTTTTGGCAGATCAAAAGAAGACTGATAAGAATATATGGGGGACTTGGGGCGGAAGGAAGAAAGGATGGATCACCTGCCATTGCCAATCAAAAGTGGTGAACCGTTTCACTGTGGAAGTTATAAGCTCTCCTCTTTCTAAACAATTAAGCATGTTATGAAAAGAGTACGCTTAGATCTATGACAGCTCTACTGATATGAGAACTTTGCTAGACCACATGATAGTCGTCAGCAGGACAGAGTAATTTTGATGTGGCTTGACTGGTTGACTTACCTAGAGATTCCTAGCGATTTGTTGTTTTTTTAGACACTGAAAAAGGGCTTACAAATAGAATATTATTTCTTTTTTCTCCTGTTAGTTCTGTATTCTATGCGCATCACTTCTGAAGAATTAAATCCATCGCACAGTTGGTGATTAATACAAATAATGCGTAAAATTTACATAATTTTATCTAAGTATTACTCATGTATTATTGTATAAATTTATATTAATATTATTTATTTTGTATTTTTTCTTTACGTATCCTAAAAATGTAAAAAGAGAATAAATGATGGCTGCTATGTATTAAGAAAGAAAAACAATTTTAAAAATGAATAAAAATGAGATTTTGATAAAATATAATGTAAAATAGATAATTTAATATATAGTGTTTTTTAAGTGAGTATATAAAATAAAATAAAATAAAATAAAAATAAGTTTTTATACTAAAATAAATATGAATTTTTATATAAATTATTACGAATGCTTTTACAGCATGAAATTTATGTATATGATATATCATCAAATGCAACAAAAACGGGAGATCTTCATCACAGTTGAGTAATTTACCTTCTATATAATGTAGTGTAAGAACTACTTTTATGTACGCATATATATATATATATATATATATATATGAATATTGGACAAGCTTAATTGATACTTTTTTGTATTTTTAACAAAAACATTCATAATTTAGATTTTTCTTTCTCATTGTAACTATTAAATTACTAACACCTAAACGATAAATTAAGAATGCACCATAGATACTAATACTAAAGCTGATTCCAATGTGCAAAATAGGTAGACTATTAAGCCCAAGGTATCTGCTAGAATAGAAAACAAATTTGTGCGTTCTATCAATATAGATGCAAAAATGTTTTATACTCAAGCACAAATGACAATGCTGACAAATTCACAAGGAAGGAACAAGTTGATGTTTCTAATTCTTCATTCCACTAAGAAAAAAATGCATCCACAAACACAGATAAGAATGCTCACGTGGGCTACAATACTCATCAGAGCAACACAAATGACAACACAGACGCATGCCAAAAAGAACCAAATATTTCTCCTAACTCTTCCATCCTCGAATAGAAAGTTAGAAACACACACCCATAAATCAGACACCAATGCTGATGAAGCCAGGAATGAAAGAGAATGTTGTTCAAAGTAATAGTAGTGACAATGAAAATGCAGGCCAAAAAGAACCAGTTGAAGCCCAAGAATAGAGTGGTATCATCAAACATTAATAGGCATAATAATGCTAGCTAGAAAGATCCAGTTGATTCATTTAACCCTCAAGAAGAAAAAGAGACTTGTAGAGATTTACTCTTTCTCCCACTCACTGTATCACTAACTTGAAAATTTGACAATGGGGCGGCTAAAACTTGCATTGTGTCTGGGTGGCAACGTAACCATAATTGTATCTTTGCTAAAAAGTAATATTATTCGGTTCTAAGCACTGTTTGCATTGAAATTAAATATGCACACTTCTAGTCATATTATTCAATAATCTAGTACATTTAGCCCCTTGAAACATACTGAATTGTTTCGTACCAATTGTTTTTGCCGTACACTATAGGAAAACGATTCTTTTAAATTGATTCCAGGTGTCTATTATTTCTATAATGAGGTGATAAATATAATTAATTTGAGAGTCGCTAACTTACTATACTTATAAACTGGCATCTCCAAGTTAGAGTTAGGGCGGTCACATAACCATGCCTGGAGAAAAAAGTCATCATTATATATAAAATTTAAAAATTTTATGATTTTTTTTCCTAAAAAAAAAATGTGTGACCCCCCTAAATTATTTTTAGGTCCAATATAATTAAATTTCGGACAAAGTTTAGCAACAAACTTAGTTATAGATTAAAGCTACAACTCCACTCAATATTTTTTTATTAAATATGAATTTTAACAATTCCATAATTAAATTACATTTTTTTTCTTATATCTTTCATGCTTGCAAAACTTCAAAAATATTAAAGATAAATAGCTTATGACATCAATCAAATGTTTAATTTTCAAGTTTTTGTAGTATAAAATTATACTAAAAAATAAGTTTATGGATTAAATAGTAAATAACATCAGATTGACATAAAACTTGACATATATTTTAAGAACATAAAAAACATATAATTTAACAGTTAAATTTTCAAAATATGTAGTCACATTAATTTGTTTAGTGAAAATTGTAGTCTTATGCTACAACTAGGTTTGTAGTCAAAATTTGGTTTTTAACAATATATTGGGCATTTACAAACAAAAATAAAAACACAAAAAAACTTTTATTTAACTAAAATTTTGAAAGAAATATAGTCTGCAGTATTGATAATGAGATATAATTTTATTTTTTATTAAATATTATATAATTTAAGTTTCTTAATGGCCACTTAGAAAAAAATTCCTAGAACCGCCACTTACTTATATGTAATTATGTTTATGTGTGTGAGGACATATGTAAATATAACTTCAAAACGTTACACCAATGTTAACCAAAACCAAAATATTTTGTTTCTCAAACCAAATCCAAATGGGCCTCCAATACAGAATTCAAAATAACTTTGCTTTCAATACAGTATGGTGGCATGACAAGTGGAGAGAACTCCTATCAGCATACCTTGTAATGATTTAATGTTACCATCAAACAGTCTTTTAAAACTAAGGAACACTTCATGAACTTAAGAAACGAAGGTGAGAGGAAAAATCCAACAATAATGACTAAAATCATCCACGAAAATCACATAATATTTGTGACTGTCAATGGATAATTCTAGACCGGGCACATTCATGTAGACAAATTCAAGTGGGAGTGACTTTAACACTAGCAACTTCAGCCGCTATGAATAGACCCTCCTTTACCAAAGTAAACACCATAGTCCTATGTTGAGTTTCAGAAAAACTAGCTGCAGCCATTTCCATTTCAAAAGGAAGTTGAAATCACAATTTCCAGACATCTAGAACATGTGAAACCAACGTGTTGTTGAAACAAGCAAGATTGAACAATTAATACACCAACCCATAAACCCCCCAGCACAAACATTGGACTTAAACGCCCTGGCAATAGTTGAGAATCATAATTGAACATATGGTGATTACACAATCCCATTGGAAAGAGAGTTTGGAGACTTATATATATGAATTAGAGCTCAACAATCAACATTTTGTCTGACCAAAAGAAGTATAGTATATGTTAACAATGTTAATTGCATCAATTGGTTTTCTGGTGTGCTAGAACAAGATGAATAGATAAATTAACCAAAACTGGTCATCCAACAAGGCAAAAATTTGTAAAAATTAAATAAAAAGGAAAAATAGCAGTTAAACATGTTTATTTATAAGAATTTTCCTTACATTATGAAAAACCTTCATTAGAACATTAGTGACAGCCTATTCACACTGTACTGGGATGTCAAAGTTGTAGACACGGCAATTTTCACATCAAAACGAGCCTCTACACAAAGACCTACTTCTAAGTTCTATCCAAATGACTTTAGCAGGTATAGGGCACAATCATCCTCCATTTATATCAAGTAGCATTAAAATCAGTTTTGAACCATTCTGAAGAAGGGGAAGTTATAAGGGTTGCAAAAGCATGAAAATTGAACTTAACCTACTAGGATTCCAATACCGACCAATATACCTCACCTTATTTGTCGTAGGCTATAACTACACTGCATGATTAAAAGTCAAAGTCAGTGACAGGGAACTACAAACTCCGCAAAGAAACTAAGAAGGAAGAGACTTGAAGATACATTCCGTGCTACAGGCAAACAATTGATAGCCTTTCTCATTCCTCCACCAGAACACTCTAGCAAGTTCTTTATAAAACCAAAAGTCGTATCCAGCATTCTGTAACAATATGAGGGCTTATTAGCAGAAAAATGAAACACCAACAAAAAAGAAAATTGAAAATAATCAATATCCGCTCATTGAAACATAAGGACCATGCTGCAACAAGAAGGTATTTCAACAAATAAACGAAAAAATAGAACCAAAGACATTAATAGCTCCTCACTTTCTTAGCATGAAACATTTATGGAACTTGGACACATCCTATATTCCTATCATTATTTGCAAGAGTACTCATGTGCAAAGAGAAATTATATAATCAGAAGGTCATTAAAGAACAAAGCATATATACAAAGCCAATAACCCACAATAATAAATATATACAAAAAATTCACTAAAGAAACTTGATGCACGGAATTTAAAATTTAAAGTACCAGAAACAACATGTTACATTCTCTTCAATAAATTCCCTCAATAAGATATATTTAAAATGGACTGACATAAATTTTCCAGAACTTTTTTGTTTTCACTACCAATTTACAAAATAAACTTCTGGTTATATTGCATAACCATATGTCACTATATATTATTGTCATTATATTACTCTTAAAATTTATAAATATTGCTACATTTGACTATTTAGAGACCCAAAAAATCAATGAAATCACCTACCACTACTGTACTTATAAGAGATGCCACTTGCCCAAAGGCGATTGGCATTTTGCCTAAGGCACCACCTTGAACAGATAATTGCAATTCTTAAAAAGTACTCAAGCTTCCCAAATGTTTAAATTGAAAAAATAAAAAGTTCATGAGTCATTCTTCAAAAATTCTTCCACCAACATAGAATGAACTGAAGCTCCCAAGTCATCCCATTCAGGCACAACTAGAACCCTAAATGTCAGAGGCAAAAAACAAGGAATCCAACATGATCTACCATCTTATAGAAACCCATAATGCAATGATCGATTCCATTACATACTTAACCTTAAGAGGCCAATCTAACAAAATCAACCAGACACAAATGAAGTATCTACGAATATGATTTAAGGGGGAAAAGATTTTGCAAACTTCCTTATAGAATAATTAATCCAACTTCACAAGGAAAAAAAGTTACAAATAGCCAGGGAAGAAACTTCTTGTATCCATCTCATAACTTTTCCTTTGAATTATTGATCTATATGTTACTCAAATATGTCACAACTTTCTGGAAAGAAACTCTAAATCTCATTGATCTAGCAAATTCTCCCACAACGAACTAAAAAATAGCCCCTCCTGATCAATGACGTGATCTAAAAAAAAAAAAAGTCTAATCTTAAGCAGCTCACAACCTCTCTTCTAGTACTTCTTATGCAGCTCACAAGGCCACATCTCCACTAGAAATTTCAATAACTGAAATAATATATATATATATATATATATATATATATATATAAACCACCACATTATCACAACACAGATCCGATAACATACTTTTTCTAAGTTGAGGTAGATCTACATGAAGGTCATTCTTATCCCTAGAACCACCCCTAAATTATATGAACAAATAACTTCCTACCTAATGCATAAGGAATTAACCAGACCTCTTTTTGATGATGAAAAGCTGCTAATTAGTCTACACGAAAATTGCATAGTTCTGTAAAGGAAGATTAGCTAAGACAATAATGCAACTTTGAGTTATTCAAATTCCAATTAAAATTTTCAAAATATGATCATTTTTGTAAGTACTAGAAAATAATCACATTGAACAATTAGTCAATATCGATAAGCCATAATTCCCCTTAAACATTGGCTCCTCAACTAGAAATACATTAGGCCATATTTACTTATATAGATTAACTTCCACCTTTCATTGTGCAGCATTATGGATATAATCATATTTACTCATATAGATTAGCTTCTACCTTTCACTGTGCAGCATTACACATATTATCACGTGTACACTTGAGAGAACCCTTTTGATGTGGCTAGACAATTGTAATTTGAAAACCACCATACATAGACGTTCATTAAGTTAAGAGAACCTCGAATCCTGTAAAATTCATTCACATCCCCTAATATAGGAAACAAACACACAAGGATTTGAAGAAAGCAAACCATTCAGAAATCTCAAGGCATAAGTTACAGACTCATTTATAAAAGATGGCCGAAAACTTGTTTCCTAAATACAATTAGCACGTTCTCAATTTATCAAGCTAAATATTAGCACTGAAATTTGGAAACTCCTAGTATCAATGCAGTCATGAGCCCTTAAGGATGCTTAATAATACCACAACAATTAATATACACCACAGTATTGCCACTAACCATCTAGGCAAAATAAGAGCTACTCAAGACTTGAGACAACTGATAAACAATATTCCTCCACAAAAAAAAAAAAATTGCCATATGAGATATGCAACACACTAATAAGTGTACAAGTTTCATAACACGTTGACAAAATGAGAAAACAGCTAAAATATTCTAGAGGACACAAACAATCCGACTTCTGTTATATGAGGGTAAAAATGATCAAGTTTGTCTGATCAACACAACAAATTGAACAGTATTTATTACTTTTGAAATATTCAAGTAGACTTTACAATCACCTTTTATCCTTCTTGCTTTTCATTTTCATCTACTGCTTTCCCTAACAGGTTAGGATTAGGAACCTCGAATGGGCTTTCATTCCTGGCAAAAACAAAGACTAACATGTGTTAGAAAATGAGTTCCGGTAAAAATAATTGATTAAAATGAATACCTCATGTACACAGAATGTGTAAAACAAAATTCTCCTGAAAATTACATAATGCATCCGCATTATTCACAGCACAACTTAATGGCCAAAATTGGAAATTAACACCATTTTTCAAACAATATAATTAGTAGATATTGTTTTCAAGCTATATATTTTACTAGTTTAAAAGACTCGATTTTGGGTCTATAAATCGAGTCTCAAAGACTCGATTTTCATGGTCTGATCACGTCTGATGTGGTATTTTTTTCACGTGGTAATCACCTGGAAATCGAGTCTCTAAGACTCGATTTATAAGCCCACCCTACATATTCAGCCTCCTCCTTACACTACAAACCATTCACCCCACCCCACCTTCTCATCAAACCAAAAACCAAAGAACCCACAGCAGCCTGATCCAGCCAGACCATGCCACCACCGCACCACCGTGCCAGACCCAGGCTGCGCGACCTAGGCAGCACAACCTAGGCTTGAACCCAGCGAGGTGCGGTGAGCTCTCTCTCCTCGGATTCTTTCTCTCTCTGATCTGATTTGGGTTCTCAAGTTCAGTTTTTAGTCAAAATAGAAAAACCCAGAGAAATTGTTTCATTGTTGAATAACTAGCGAATGTGTTTCATTGTGCTGGGATTGTTGTGTTCCTGGGATTTCTTAAATTTTTTTTTGGATATTTATGGGAATGGCTTGTACATAAGAGACTTGAGACTTAAATTTTTTTTGGTTTATAAATCGAGTCTTAGAATCTTAGCCACATGGACAAAATGTTACATCAGACGTGATCAGATCATGAAAATCAAGCCTTTGAGGCTCGATTTATAAGCCAAAATTGACTCTTTTAAACTCGAAATGTTAGTAAAAAATATAATTTGAAAACAGCGCCTACTAATTATATAGTTGGGAAAATGGGTGTAATTCTCAATTTTGGCCCAACTTAACTTACAATTTAACAATACCCACAACTGGTCATCAAGATAGTTATGCAACCTAAAATGATAACAACGCCAATACTAACCCCAACAATTAAGTTAACAAAAACAAATTCATTGAACCCTCGTCATTTTACCTCTTTCTCTTGTTCTTCTGCTCTGCCGGATCAATCACGTTATCACCATCAAGCAGAAGAAGACTCCCAACACAAGTTGCTGTCCTAAACCAATTGGGCAAATTCTGAATCTTAACCCTCTCACACCTTTTCTTTTCTATTTCATACCAAACAAGTTTTGTTTGGTTATACTGGCGCATCTCCAATAAAACTTTCTTCTCATTCTCTGAAAACATTAAAGGTTTGCAATATCTGAAAGTCCAAGGCACCGAAGCTCGCTCAATTTTATAAAACCAAGTCCAAGAACTTGCTTCCCCATATTCTTTCATCAACCAAACATCATTATATTTATGCCCTATTTCAGCCTCCATATCAGGACTTTACAATAAAACAAAGTTGTCCTTTCAACACTTCCAAGAGTTTTCCCAACCCAACTTCTTGTTGAACCGGTGTTTTAAAGACCCGGAATTTCTCGGTGGCAAGATCAAAAGCAACAAGGCACTCTGCACCCAGCAGAATCCGTATCATATAAATTATCCTCAGCGATTAACCAATGCAACGCTCCATTCAACGACACCGAATTAGAAGATATTGTGCATTCCTTTTTTGGCCATTGGTCTTCAATCTTTCTCCAAGAATGCGACCTAAGACTATATACCTTCACTTCAAAATCCTCTAGAGGCTGACCTTTGTTATAAAAAGCTATAACCCTCAACACCTTATAGTCGTCATTACACAGGTCGTACCCAAATGCTATTTCGTTACATCTAAAATACTTGAAATCAGAACGTTCCGACATCGGTTCCGGTGGCAATATCCTGTACTTTCGGATCAATGGATTCCAAATCGCAATTTCATCGGTCCAGTGACGAATGCAAACCAAGCCGTGGCAATAGTCTAAAATGTGAACTAGCTTACCTCGACGGTACAGTGGATGATAAAGTTTGAAGGCATTGCCGAAGTGATTCTCGGTTGGGAAATGGACAGAGGAGAAATAACGAGGCACACCATGAGTGACTTTCTCGAGGATGAGGGTGCGATCTCTGTTAGTCTCAATGGAGCGGTGGAGATGCAACTTGATGAAATCTGGATGCTTGATTAGGGCGTTCCATGACTTGGAAACGCAGAGGAAGCGTAAGAGAGATTTCACTGGTAATCGAAATAGTATCTCGGTGATTATCTCTACCGGAAGATGCGACATCACGGAGGTCACAATGGTGATGGGTGAGGTCTGAGGTTAGGGATCAGATTTCAATTTCTTTCCTTCCAAACATGTACAGTGTGACTGTGTGAGTATCCGTGATCAGGCACCGTGAAATGTTTTCTCTCTTTCTTTTTCTTTTTTTCGGATTTATGGGTTTTACAAGCACCAAAGGCGGCAAAATTTGGTAAATAGTATAATTTTTGGAAAATTTTCGGTGAGTAGTATGCGCTTCAAAGTAATTAGTTAATTGGACTTTGCTAAACTCGAGTTCTACGTCAGTTTTTTTTTTTTTTAATTTTAATTTCACATCAGATTGTTATTGGTCAGACCTCAAGTACAGCAAAATCAATTTTGTTTCACATCAGATTGTTATTGGTCAGACCTCAAGTATAGCAAAATCGATTTTAAGGTGGAACTTGAGTTCCAAAATCAGTCCAACTAACTAATTACTTTGAGGCGCATGCCATTCACTGAAAATTTTCCGAAAATTGTACTATTTACCAAATTTTGCCCACCAAAGGCCTAAAGGAATTTTTTTTTTTTTTTTTTTTTTAAGCAACCACATGCTAGAGGGCGTAAAATTTTCGTCTATTTTACAAAAGAAATTTTTTTTTTTTTTGTATTAGTTTATTTATTCTAAATATTTGTTAAATAAAATATTTATTTTTTTATTATTTCCTTCAATGATGCAAAAGAGAGTGTGTGGTGAAGGGGAAAAACAAATAGTAAAATATTAAATGCAAAGCTATAGTAACCATGCATATATGCACGGTTACCATAGCACTTCCAAAACCGACCCAACTTGATTAGGTGGAGCAAAAATAAACCCGTTGTCGACTACCGCAAACCATTGGTCGAGTTGGTTTCAACTCGAGCGGATGACAGTCAGTTTCAAGTGTAATCAATGGAGCAACAACGATGAACTTGTAGCCTAATATCGATGGGATTTAGATGAATCTTGACCAGATCTCACCAGATCTTGACGAATCTAAGGTTGAGAGAGAGAGAGAGAGAGAGAGAGGGTTAGGGGATGAGAGTTTTTTATGAGTTTTTTGTCAGGTTTCAAAACACAAAACCGCCACTCAATCCACACCCTTCAATTTCTGATACCAGAGACCTGCTATTGACTGCTAGCAGCTTGGATTGCATTGATTTCAGTTTGAATGACGCTGGGTCGAGTGGTTCCATAGGGTTATGGGATTTTTTTTTTAAACACCGAAAAAGGGATTACAAATAGAATATTCTTTCTTTTTTCTCCTATGCTTGTTATGTACTATGTGACTGATATTGTGCATCACTTCTGAAGAAATAGATTACTCATATAGTGGGTGATTAATAAAAAAATGTGTAAAATTTATACAGGTTTGTCTAAATATAACTCATGCTAGTCAGTGTATAGTTGTGTAAATTTAGACTGATACCATTCATTTTGTATTTTGTTTTTTATTCTTTCTTTATGTATTTTAAAAACGTAGAAAGAGAGTGAATGATGACTGTTATGTGTAAGAAATAGAAACAATTTTAAAAATAAAGAAAAAAATATTTTAATAAAATATAACGTAAAATAGAAACCTTGATATGAGGTGTTTTGAAAAGTGAGTATATAAAATAGAAAAAGTAAATTCTTATGTTAAAATAAACATGATTTTTTATACAAATTAATGCGAATACTTCTAAAGCATGAAATTCATGCATATGATATATCATCAAATACAACAAATACGGGAGATCTTCGCCATAATTGAGTAATATACCTTCTATATCGTGTAGTGTAAGACCTACTTTTATGTACACACACATACATACGAATATTGGACAAGTAAAGAGCTTTGTAGTTTAATTGATACTTTTTGGTGTTTTTAACAAAAACATTCATAGTTTGAATTTCTCTTCCTCGTTGTAATTACTGAATTACTAACACCTTAATGATAAATTAAGAATGCACCATAGATACTAATACTAAAGCTGATTCCAATGTACAAAATAGGTAGACTGTTAAGTCCAAGGTATCTACTAGAATAGAAAACAAATTGCGCATACCATCAATATAGATGCAAAAATGTTTTATACTCGAGCACAAATGACAATGCTGACAATAATTACAAGGAAGGAGCAAGTTGATTTTTCTAATTCTTCATTCCACCAAGAAAAAAATGCATCCACAAACACAGAAAAGAATGCTGACGTGGGCTACAATACTAATCAGAGCAACACAGATGACAACACAGACGCATGCCAAAAAGAACCAAATAATTCTTCTGGCTCTTCCATCCTCGAATAGAAACACACATCCACAGATCATATACCAATGCTAATGAAGCCAAGAATAATAGTGAGAATGTTGTTCAAAGTAATAGAAGTGACAATGAAAATGCAGGCCAAAAAAAAACCATTTGAATCCCAAGAAGAGAAAGTGGTATCGTCAAACATTAATAGGGATAGTAATTAATGTAGCTAAGGGCAAAATGGTTCCTATAGGAAAGGTAAATAATATGCATGCTTTGGTAGAGATATTGGGTTGTAGTGTTGGGGCTCTACCAATGACTTATCTTGGTATGCCATTGGGGACGTCCCATAAATCCCCCTCTATTTGGAACCCTATATTGGAAAAAAATTGAAAGAAAGATAGCAGGGTGGAAGAAGTTTTATTTGTTAAAAGGTGGTAGACTGACATTGCTTAAAAGCACACTATCTAGCCTCCCTACTTATTTCTTATCTCTTTTCACCATTCCTACACATAAGGTGAACAAAATTAAGTAGCTACAAAGGGACTTTATGTGGGGTGACTCTAAGACACATTTGTTGGATTGGGATAAGATGTGTATGCCTATTGCTAATGGCGGTTTGAGTATTAGGAAGTTGACCACTTTCAATAAAGCTTTACTAGAAAAGTGGCTTCGGCGTTTTGGAATCGAGGAGAATAGGCTTTGGAGAAAGGTGGTAGCTTTGAAATTTGGCGACAGTTGGGGGGGTGGGGGATGGACCTCTAAGTTGGGAAGGGGTGTTCGTAGGTATGGTTTGTGAAGAAGTATTCAGATGGGATGGGAAGTATTTAGCATAAATGTCCAGTTTAAGGTTAGGGTGGGGGATAGAGTGAAATTCTGGACAGACAGGTGGTGTGGAGATTTTCCTCTCCATTTGACTTTTCCAATCTTGTACAATTTTGTTGCAAACAAAGAAGCTTCTGTAGAATCATCTTTGATGTGTCAAGGAGCGAGGAATAGGAGAATTTGGGATGTTCATCTCATTCGGAGTCCTAATGACTAGGAGGCAGATGTTATGGAAACTGACAAAGAATGAGGATTTTACTATCCGGTTATATTATCATAAGTTACATGGTTCTTCTTCCATTATTTTTCTATGGAAAGATATTTGGAAGGTTAAGGCACCCCAACATGTCTCTTTCTTTGTTTGGACAGCGGCATGGAACAGGATTCTCACAGGAGATAATTTGAGGCTTAAGGGCTTTGACTTCATTAATTGGTATATTATGTGTCGTCGTTGTGGGGAGATAGTGGATCATTTGTTGTTATACTGTGAAAAAGGCTTATCAATTGTGGTGCCTTGTCTATAGAACTTTTGAGATTTCATGGGTCCCCTTATGTACAGTGTCAGATTTTCGTTTTGGCTGGTAGAATTGGTTGGGGAAGCATTTATCTCACATTTGGAATTTAGTTTCATTGTGTTTGATGTAGTGTATTTGAAGAGAACGCAATCGGCGGATATTTGAGGATTTGGATAGATTCAATGACCAATTGCTTGCTCACATTTTTGGTTCCCTTTTTTATTGGGCTAGGGCTTGGGAACTCACGTCTAGTGATTCTCTTTCTTTATTCCTTAACACTCTTCTTCTTTGTAATTAGTATTCTTTTTATGTTTTTGCTTTTCCATCTTTTTTTTGTACTTTTGATATGCTAGTGCTATTTTGCATTTAGTAGTTTTTTGAATATACATGTTTCTTACCTATCAAAAAAAAAAAAAAAAGAGGATCCAGTTGATTCATTTAACCCTCGGGAAGAGAAAGAGACTTGTAGAGATTTACTCGTTCTCCCACTTACTGTGTCACTAACTTGAAAATATGACAATGGGGCAGCTACAACTTGTATTGCGTCTGGGTGGCAATGTAACCAAAATTTTATCTTTGCTAGAAACTAGAAAGTAATATTATTTAGTTTTAAGCACTGTTTGCATAGAAATTAAACATTCACACTTCTAGTCATATCAATAATCTAGTCCATTTAGCCCCTTGAAACATACTGAATTGTTTCGTACCAATTGTTTTTTCCATACAGGAAAACGATTCTTATAAATTTATTCAAGGTTTCTATTATTTCTATAATGAGGTGGCGAGTGTAATTAATTTGAGAGTTACTTACTATACTTATATGTAATTATGCTTATGTTTGTGTGGATATATGTATATATATAACTTCAAAACGTTACACCAATGTTAACCAATACCAAAACTAACATTACCAAAATATTTTGTTTCTCAAACCAAACCCAAATGAGCCTCCCATACAGTATTCAAAATAACTTTGCTTTCAATACAGTATGGTGGCTAGGCAAGAAGAGAGAAAATTCTTATCATCATACCTCGTAATGATTTAATGTTACGATCAAACAAGTCTTTTAAAACTAAGGAACACTTCATGAACTTATGAAATGAAGGTGAGAGGAAAAATCCAACAATAAAGACTAAAATCATAAATTACATAACACTTGTGACCGTCAATGGATAATTCTAGACTGGGCACATTCATGAAAACAAATTCAAGGGGGAGTGACTTTAACACTAACAACGGTAAACACCATAGTCTAATGTTGAGTTTCAGAAAAACTAGCTGCAGCCATTTTCATTTCAAAAGGAAGTTGAAATCACAATTTCCAAACATCTAGAACATGTGAAACCAATGTGTCGTTGAAATAAGCAACATTGCAAAATACACCAACCTATAAACCCCCCAGCACAATCATTGGACTACAATGCCCTGCAATAGTTGAGAATCATAATTGAACATATGGTGATTACAAACTCCCATTAGAAAGCGAGTTTGGACACTCAAATATACGAATTAGAGTTCAACAATCAACGTTTTGTATGACCAAAAAAAGTATACTATATGTTAAAAATGTTAATTGCATCAATTGGTTTTCTGTTGTCCTAGAACAAGATGAATAGATAAATTAACCAAAACTGGTCATCCAACAAGGCAAACATTATTAAAAATAAAATAAAAAGGAAAAATAGCAGTTAGACATGTTTTTTATAAGAATTTTCCTTACATTGTGAATAACCTTCATTAGAACATTAGTGGTAGCCTATTCACAGTGTACTAGGATGTCAAAGTTGTAAACAGGGCAGTTTTCACATCAAAAACTTGAGCCTCTACCCAAAGTCAAAGACGAACTTCTAAGTAGTAAGTTCTATCCAATGACTTCTAGCTGTACAAGGCGCATTCATCCTCCATTTATATCAAGCAGCATTGAAATCAGTTTTGAACCATTCTGAAGAATGGGAAGTTATAAGAGTTGCAAAAGCATGTAAGCTATAACTACACAACATGATTAAAAGTCAAATTCGGTGACAGGGAACTACAAACCCCACAAAGAAACTAAGACTGAAGAGACTTGAAGATACATGCCATGCTACTGGCAAACAATAGATAGCCTTTCTCATTCCTCCACCAGAACACTCTAGCAAGTTCTTTATAAAACCAAAAGTTGTATCCAGCATGCTGTAAAGATATGAGGGGATATTAGCATAAAAAAGAAACACCAGCAAAAAAAATAAAAAATAAATGAAAATAATCAATATCCACCCATTGAAACATAAGAACTATGCTGCAACAAGAAGGTATTTCAACAAATAAAAGGAAAAATAGAACCAAAGACATTAATAGCTCCTCTTACTTTCTTAGCATGAAAAATTTATGAAACTTGGACACATCCTATATTCCTATTATTATTTGCAAGGGGACTCATGTGCATAAAGAAAATATATGATCAGAAGCTCATTAAAGAACAAAGCATATATACAAGCCAATAACCCCCAATGACAAATACATACAAAAAATTCACTAAAGAAACTTGATGCATTGAGTTTAAAGTGCTAGAAACGCCATGTTACATTCTCTTCAATAATTTCCCTCAATAAGATATATTTAAAAAGGATTGACATAAGTTTTCCATAACTTTATGGTTTCACTAACAATTTACTAAACATATTTATGTTATTTTGTATGACCACATGTCACTATATATTATTGTCATTATATTACTCTTAAAATTTATAAATATTGCTCGATTTGACTATTTAGAGACTAAAAAAATCAATGAAATCACCTACCACCTCTGTACTTATAAGAGATGCCACTTGCCAAAGGCGATTGGCGTTGGCCTAAGTCACCACCTTGAACAGATAATTGCAATTCTTAAAAAGAGCTCAAGCTTTGCAATTCTTAAAAAGAGCTCAAGCTTCCCAAACTTTTAAAATGAAAAAATAAAAAGTTCATGAAGCATTCTTCAAAAATTCTTCCACCAACATAGAATGAACTGAAGCTCCCAAGTCATCCCATTCAGGCACAACTAGAACCTTAAATGTCAGAGGCAAAAAACAAGGAATCCAACATGATCTACCATCTTATAGAAACCCATAATGCAATGATCGATTCCATTACATACTTAACCTTAAGAGGCCAACAAAGTATCTACGAATATGATTGAAGGGGGAAAAGTTTTTTGCAGACTTCCTTGTAGAATAATTAATCCAACCTCACAAGGAAAAAAAAAAGTTACAAATAGCCAGGGAAGAAACTTCTTGTATTTATCTCATAACTTTTCCTTTGAATTATTGATCTATATGTTACTCAAATATGTCACAACTTTCTGGAGAGAAACTCTAAATCTCATTGATCTAGCAACTTCTCCCACAACAAACTAAAAAATAGCCCCTGTTGATCAATGACATGATCTAAAAAAAGTCTAATCTATGCAAGAATGTTGTATTTAAAAGTTTTTCCTATCTTCTAGTACTTCTTAAGCAGCTCACAACCTCTCTTCTAGTACTTCTTAAGCAGCTCACAAGACCACATCTCCACTAGAAATGTCAATAACTGAAATATTAAATATATATAAACCACCACATTATCACAACACAGATCTGATGACATACTATTTCTAAGTTGAGGTAGATCTACATGAAGGTCATTCTTATCCCTAGAACCACCCCTCAATTATATGAACAAATAACTTCCTACCTAATGCATAAGGAATTAACCAGACCTCTTTTCGATGATGAAAAGCTGCAAATTAGTCTACACTAAAATTGCATAGTTCCGTAAAGTAAGATTACCTAAGACAATAATGCAACTTTGATTATTCAAATTCCAATTAAAATTTTCAAAATATGATCATTTTTGTAAGTACTAGAAAATGATCACACATTGAACAATTAGTCAATATTGATAAGCCATTATTCCCCTTAAGCATTGACACCTCAACTAGAAATACATTAGGCCATATTTACTCATATAGATTAGCTTCCACCTTTCATTGTGCATCCCTACAGATATAATCATATTTACTCATATAGATTAGCTTCTACCTTTCACTGTGCAACACTATACATATTATCACGTGTACACTTGAGAGAACCCTTTTGATATGGCTAGACATTTATAATTTGAAAACCACCATACATAGTCGTTCATTAAGTTAAGAGAACCTCAAATCCAGTAAAATTCATTCACATCCCCTAATATAGGAGACAAATACACAAGGATTTGAAGAAAGCAAACCATTCAGAAATCTCAAGGCATAAGTTACAGACTCATTTATAAAAAGATGGCCGAAAACTTGTTTACTAAATACAATTAGTACTTTCTGAATTTATCAAGCTAAATATTAGCACTGCAATTTGGAAACTCCTAGTATCAATGCAGTCATGAGCCCTAAGGATGCTTAATAACAACCACAACAATTAATATACACCACGGTATTGCCACTAAGCATCTAGGCATGATAAGAACTACTCAAGACTTGAGACACAACTGATAAACAATATTCCTCCACCAAAAAAAAAAAAAAAAAAAAATTGTCATATGAGATATGCAACACACTAATAAGCGTACAAGTTTCATAACACATTTACAAAGTGAGAAAACAGCTAAATATTCTAGAAGACACAAGCAATCCATTTTCTGTTATATAAGGGTAAAAATGATCAAGTTTGTCAGATCAACACAACAAATTGACAAATTTAACAGTGTTTATTACTTTTGAAAGATTCAAGTAGATTTTACAATCACCTTTCATCCTTCTTGCTTTTCATTTTCATCTACTGCTTTCCCTAACAGGTTAGGATTAGGAACCTCTGATGGGCTTTCATTCCTGGCAAAAACAAAGACCAACATGTGTTAGAAAATGAGTACACAAAATACCTCATGTACACAGAATGTGTAAAAAAAAATTCTCCTGAAGACTACATAATGCATCCGCATTATTCACAAACCAACTTAACTTACAATTTAACAATACCCACGACTGGTCATCAAGATAGTTACACAACCTAAAATGATGACGCCGATGCTAGCACCAACAATTAAATTAACAAAAACAAATTCATTGAACTCTTATCATTTTACCTCTTTCTCTTGTTCTTCTGCTCTGCCGGATCAATCACATTATCACCATCAAGCAGAAGAAGACTCCCAACACAAGTTGCTGTCCTAAACCAATTGGGCAAATTCCGAATCTTAACCCTCTCGCACCTTTTCTTCTCTATTTCATACCAAACAAGTTTTGTTTGGTTATACTGGCGCATCTCCAATAAAACTTTCTTCTCATTCTCTGAAAACATTAAAGGTTTGCAATATTTGAAAGCCCAAGGCATCGGTCGCTCAATTTTATAAATCCGAGTCCAAGAACTTGCTTCCCCATATTCTTTCATCAACCAAACATCATTATATTTATGCTCTATTTCAGCCTCCAGATCAGGACTTACAATAAAACAGAGTTGCCCTTTCAACACTTCCAAACGTGTCCCCAACTCAACTTCTTGTTGAACCGGTGTTTTAAAGACCTGGGATTTCTCGGTGGCAAGATCAAAAGCAAGAAGGCACTCTGCACCTAGCGGAGAATTCATATTATATGGAGTATCCTCAGCTATTAACCAATGCAACGCTCCATTCAACGACACCGAATTAGAAGATATTGTGCATTCCTTTTTTGGCCATTGATCTTCAATCTTTCTCCAAGAATGCGACCTAAGACTATATACCTTCACTTCAAACTCCTTTAGAGGCTGACCTCTATTACAAAAAGCTGTAACCCTCAACACCTTATAGTCATTATTACACAAGTCGTACCCAAATGCTATTTTGTTAGATTTGTAATACGGGAAACCAGAAGGTGTCGACATCGGTTCCTTTGGCAATACCCTGTACTTTCGGATCAATGGATTCCAAATCGCAATTTCGTGGGTCCAGTGATGAATGCAAACCAAGCCGTGGCAATGGTCTAAAATGTTAACTTGCTTACCTCGACGGTACAGTGGCTGATAAAGTTTGAAGGCGTTGTCGAAGTGATTCTCGGTTGGGAAATGGACGGAGAAGAAATAACGAGGCACACCATGACTGACTTTCTCGAGGATGAGGGTGCGATCTCTGTTAGTCTCGATGGAGCGGTGGAGATGCAGCTTGATGAAATCTGGATGCTTGATTAGGGCGTACCATGACTTCGAAACGCAGAGGAAGCGTAAGAGCGACTTCACTGGTAATCGGGATAGTATCTCGGTGATTATCTCTACCGGAAGATGCGACATCATGGAGGTGACAATGGTGATGATGAGCTCTGAGGCTAGAGATTGCTATTTCCAGATTTCAATTTCTTTCCTTTCAAACAGGTACAGTGTGACCGTGTGTCTGCGATCAGACACTTTGAAATGTTTTTCTTTTTTCTCTTTTCGGTTTTATGGGTTTTACAAAGGAGAAAATGAATTAACCCTTATTTTCCAACAATATAGTTAGTAGGCACCAAAATGAAAGTATATATTTTAGTAACATCTCAATTCGCAGAGAAACGATTTTGAATCTATAAATCGAGTCTTTGAGACTCAATTTTTAAGCCATTTTTTCCTATGAAAATTCTCTAAGACTCAATTTATCTTTCTTATTTTCCTTTTCCTTCTTTTTTTCTGCGTTTCATTTCCTTCTCCTTCTTTTTTCTACAAACCCAGCAGCACCAGGCGAGCACCTAGGCGCACTAGGTGCGCACCAAGGCGCGCGACCCAGGCCCCGCGCACCTAGGTCGCGTGGCCCAGGCAACGCACACCTGTGTCACGCGCACCCAGGCGGCGCGCACTTGGGTCGAGCGCACCCAAGCCCTGGATTTGTTAAATTTTTTTTTTTTTTTTTGGTATTTCATTGTGCTGGGATTTCTGTGTTTCTGGACTTGGAGATGAAACTCTTTTTGGTTTGTAAATCGAGTCTCTAAGACTCGATTTCCAAGTGGACGCCACGTGGTCGATGACGTGCCACATCAGACATGATCAGATTATGAAAATCGAGTATTTGAGACTCGATTTTGAGTCTAAAATCGACTCTCTTAGAGTCGAGATGTTAGTAAAAAAATATAGTTTCTAAACAGTGCCTACTAATTATAATGTTTGAAAATTGATGTTAATTGCCAATTTTCTCCGTTTTACAAAACATATAACCCGTCCAACGTCAAAAAAATATACATTTTGCCTTTTTAAGGGCATCATTCTCTATATTTTTGTACTATTTGGACAATTATCAATAATATTTAACTTTTACCTATCACATTTTTAAACATATTTTTCAATAGATACTTTATCATTTCCTCCATCTCTATTTAAATATTATTTCTTCATTCTTTTTTTAATATTTTTTAATTATTCTGTATTCACTCTCACATAATCACTGTCACTGTCACCACCACACTACTACCATTGCACCGCAAACCTACATCCACCACCACCACCACCATCAATCACCTTACCCCCACAACCAACACGGCAACCCCCCACCACTACCACCACATCAAACACAACCACACCCACACCCACACCCACACCCACACCCATCACACCCACCACCACAAAAAAAAAAAAAAAAAAAAACCACCACCACAACTCAACTACCACAACCCACAACCCATCAGCCACTACCACGCAATCTCCACCATCAACAACACAAATACCACCCATACCCAAATTAATTCAACCAAAAAAATAACCAAAACGACCTATGGCCAAAACCCATCATCAAAAACCGATTAGAAACTCATCACCACCCACGACCGCGCTGCCGCAGCAACCACTTCTCCACAACAACCATGCCAATCTGATGGGGTTGTCTTCATGCCGATTTGAGAAAGAGAGAAAGGAAGGAAGTGCCGATTAGAAACCCATCACCACCCACGACTGTGCCGATCTCGCTGCTGCAGCAACCACTTCTCCATAAAAACCACGTTGCAACAACCACGCCAATCTGAGAAAGAGAGAGAGAGGAAGGAAGTGCCGATGGGTTTCGGGTTTGAAGAGACCGGTAGAGCTTGCCGGTAGTGGTTTTCTGAAGATTTTGAGAAAGAAGCTGATAGCGTGGCGTGGGATTAATGTATTCTGAAAAGTGAAGAGAAACCAAAGAGCACAAAGGAGGAAAAATGTTTGGATGAGAGAGAAAGAAGAGTAAATTAATACCGTTGACAATTTTTAAGATAAAATAAGGGAGTAGAGTTGCTACAGTGTTCTCTAAGTTAAGACAAGTACTGTAGCAACTTTTAAAAAAAATTTGGAAAAGTTTTGTTGATAGAGAACTAGTTGGAGCATGAATAGAAAACAGATTTGAGCTTACTGTTTTAAGCATACTGTTCAAGTTGAAAAATCCAACAGCAAACTGACACAAAAATTGTTTTATAATCAAGAGCAAATGACAATGCAGACAATAATCATTAGGAACATGTAGATTTTCTTATTTGTCAATCCATCAAGAAAAAAATGCATCCACAAACACAGATACAAATGCTGATGCAGGACAAATAACAACACATATGCATCCCAAAAAGAGCCAAATAATTATTCTGATTCTTAAATTCCCCAAGATACACACAACCTCAAATCAGATACCAATGCTGATGCAGAGAAGAATGAAGGTGAGAATGCAGTTCAAAGCAACATAAGTGACAATGAAGATGCAGTCCAAAGAGAACCAGTTGATTCCCTGTGACAGTTGATGACCACAAATCCATGTAGGAATGTTGTATATAAAAGTTCTTCCTCTCTTATAGTACTTCTCAAGCAACTTACAAGGCCACATCTCCAACACTTCTCAGAAACAAACCAGCAATTACCAAGTAGTTGTTGCAGACAGCAGCTGACTTTGTGGAACTGCTGGCAGCTAGGCAAAGGCTCCAAAATAGCAGGCAGTTCATCCAAGAAGCAGTTTCCGATGTTGTGGCGGCAACCATAGGGCTAGTGACTCTAAGATGACAATTATTTCCTACAACTATAAACCTACACTATTGAGGTTTCAACAAGAAGTACGTTTAAGTGTTGGGCAGAAAAACGGAGGTGCATTTTGAGGGAAACCTTGTAAGGGTGGTGGCTATGTGTTTAGACTAAGGCAGATTTTGGCAAGGCAAAGTAATAAAATGGGTGTTTACTCGTAAATATTGTGTTGACCCTGCATAATAGTTTATGTTGCTGCTTAATTTACACAAACTCATTGACTGTCCCTTTGTGCATAAGTGTCGGATGTTGGCTAAGATTACTAGGCAACTTAGTGCATCAATAGACACAAAAATTTGGGTGAAATTCTGCCCTATGGAACTAGATTCCTAGACGTTCAACTAGTCAAGAGATCCTTGATTTAGAGATCCCCTAGTTTAAAAAAACAAATACACAAGGATTTTAAGAAAGCAAGCCAATAATAGATCTCAAGGTGTATGCTACGAACTCTTTGTTCGCTAATTACAAGTAGTATTTACTCCACAAATCAAGCTAAAGATTAGCACTGAAATTTGAATAGTCTTGTATTCATGAGTGATGAGCCCCTAAGGATGCTTAATAACTACCACAACAATTAATATAAGTGAAAGCATTTACAATACGCATCTAGGCATAATCATACCTCCTCAGGACCTAAGACACAACAGATCATTTTCTTGACGAAAAAAACTTTGCCATATTAAATATGCAGCACACTATTAAATGCATAAGGTTTATAAGAACCTTGACAAGATGAGAAAGCAACTAACATTCTCTAACATTTATATATGGGTAGAAATGATCAAGTTTGACTAATTAACACAACAACTTGAACAGTATATCAGTTTTAAAA